>OW240915.1:148572793-148638910 GCA_933207985.1 Pelobates cultripes
TCAAATCTTCATTCAATCTAAAATCTTTTAAGAGATCTATAGCAATATACCTCAGCACAGAATGCACCTGTCATTGTTGAATATATTTATTACCTGTTATTTATTATATTTATATATATGTATGTATATCTATATATAGTTTGTATATTGTATTTTTGTAATATTGTATCCTATTGTAACAATGCAATGTTTTGTGGACCCAGGACATACCTGAAAACGAGAGAAATCTCAATGTATCCATCCTGGTAAAATATGTTATAAATAACTAAATAACTTATCTCAATGCGGATGATGGGAACTGGGATAATATGACTTACATGTATGATGTAATACAGAATATCTTACACAGGCACCAGTAGGGGAAATATGTGGTTTTATTAAATATTTAGATGTACAGCCAGCTTTCATTATAGATGATAAAGGACCAGGCAGGATACGGCTTATTTGCTTACCATGAGCTATGCCAGTGCTTTTTACACACTCTGCTTCAAGTTCACCCTATGCCAGAGCAGTAATAACCATAAGGCAACCCTAGGCAGCCATCCAGGGTCCAGGGGTTAATCATTAAAACCTTTTGCAAGCTGCAAAAAAACACCTATTTGAGATGGAAATGTGATTCAGCCATGTATCTGCCATATCATGTTTAGACGACTAAGATGGCAAAGCACACCACCAGTTTTAGAGGGTACCAACATATAGAATTGTTATTATATATATATTATATTTACATAATATTATATAGACTAGTCTGTGGACTTACATTAGCATTCTTTTTAATTATAATATTTTTTTATTTGGCCACTACTAATGGGGCACCACATAATTCAGGAACATTCAGTGTAGGATCTTTGGAGGAAGTGTACACCTCACCAAAGGATGCTTGTTTAGGAGGAATGTGGCCTAAGGCACAGAAAAAAGGGTCAGTCCATGTGAAGTAACATTAGTAGAAAACAGGTCCAGGCACTCAAGGTTTCTTCAAAACGGCATATTTATTAAATACTGAATGTGCAACGTTTCGGCCTTCACAGAGGCCTTTGTCAAGCTGTCAAGCTTGTCAACCTGTCACAAGTTTGACAAAGGCCTCTGTGAAGGCTGAAACGTTGCACATTCAGTTTTCAACAAATCTGCCTTTTTGAAGAAACCTTGAGTTTCTGGACTTGTTTTCTACTAATATCTACTAAATTGGGTTTTGCAAACCCGGTCTTTGATGCACCTGGCTTCCATTGTGATGTGCAGGATCCTTTATCTTTGAATCTACATGTGAATAATATTGTTTTTAATGAAGACAATATACATAGAATTACGTTTACAAGAAATTATTCTAGTTTCCAGCATGCAAGAGAGTCTGAATGATCAAGGGAAAAATTACTTGTTCAGTAAGACAGACCCAGGATTTGACCAGGAGACTTTGGTTTTCGGAAGCAAACCTCTGGAGCAACATATATATTGTCGTACGGGGGAGCGGATTATTAAATCCCCAATGTACTAAATAAAAAAATAAGTTTGTGTTTGTTCAAATCTTAAAACAACCTGCAGCTGCATCCCTGCTTACTGACAAATATCATCTGAGAAATAATTAATTATTACAGATATGATCATGTAAATAAATTCAGTAGTGCAATCAATGCGTATTGTTCAGCTCACAGCGCACAAGGTTTAAAACCTGCTAAATCCCACCACAATCCAGGAACATCTAAGCATTGAATAAAGCAGATGGACATTTATTATCTATCCAAGTGGGTCAGGTAAATACATCCTTATTCAGAGCTTTACCCAGAGAAAAGTACAACCTCCATATTGCTTTTATATCTCATCAATTATATCATGTAAGAGTTTAAACTAATAACGGCTACCCTTTTGCACAACCATTAATCCTCAATCATTAGATTTTCTAAGTGACCACTGTAAGGTTAAACCCTGCAGCAAAGTGTACGGATTACCTTGAGATATGTAACTGGATTTTAGTGTAGAAGGTGGTAATATTGCAATGTAGGTAATGATAGCGAGTCATGTGACATGTGTATGGGAAGGGCATTGTGAGTTTTTAGTCATTTTATGAGATAACAATTGTTATCGTCCCTGTTATCATCCAACCACTCCTACCTCCAATGTTTGGGCGATGGTTCAACTAAATTTGTAATAAGATGCCGTGCTATACTTATCTTAGATTTTACATAGGATTGGCATTGGTATTGAGAGATATGATTATAAGAACATCCGTGAATAATTCTAATTTATTATTTTGGGATCAACTGCAATGCAAATGTTATGTTGTCTCTGACTTTTACTGTCAGTGGTCCAGAGAAAGAATGGATAGAAAAGGAAAAATTATCAGGGATAAAGCCCGCATGTTACCTTCGATTATACAGATTAAGAACCTACTTGGTCATTATTTATGACTGAGATTGTTAAGCCTGGCAGCACAGATTTAAGTAAATAGCTTGGCATTATTATTATTATTATTATTATTATGATATTTATATAGCTCTATCAAATTCCGCAGCGCTTTACAATGGGTGGACGAACAGACATGTAGTAGTAACCAGACAAGTTGGACACACAGGAACAGAGGGGTTGAGGGCCCTGCTCAATTACATGCTAGAGGGAGTGGGGTAAAATGACACAAAAAGGTAAGGATAGCATCAGAGGTTATTGGAGTAACATGGAGATACTGTTTGTACATGTAGTAAGCTTGACAGAGACCAACAGGTCTCGATACAATTGTAAATATGTGTTAGAGAAATAATCAAGTCCCCTGGAAGCTATTCACTATGAAGTGAGTTAATTATTTAGGTATTTTAAAAAAGTCCCTTTGTATAAGAGTGAATTATGCGGGTTTGAAATATGTGTTGTGACTGAGAAAAGTTGTAGACTAAAATGCTTTGACACATAACATTTTATATTAGTATGCTATAAAGCAAATATTCACTTGTTGTCAGTAAAAAGTGAAGTTTAGAAATACATAAAAATCAAAACAAAGCTTTTATAACTTGTGTGAAAATCTATTCCATTAGACTCGACTGTCACAATAAAAAGATCTTCAGATACATCAAGTAAAATAATAAACTTCTGGATATGCCCTAAATAGCACAAATTTAAAACGCTCTTACATCCCTTGTTTTTCAAAGCTACAGTTTATTTGATTTAATATTTTATTACTTGCTGCAGGGAAAAAAAACAACTCCAGTTACAATAAACAGAGAAATATAAGGAACTGAGTCACGACGTCTGCTGATGGACATAAGGGATTCCTTAATAAAAAAAAAAAAAATCCCCAAATGTGTAATGCTGCAGTGGGGTGAGTGCAGCTCAGTGGGCTGCATGCTTGGAGGAGTTTGAGAATAGGGTTAACAAGGTTAATACTGTAGTTGGGAATATAGGACAAAAGGCACACACGTAGCAGAGGACAGCTAAAAAATAGCCATAGCAGCTTTCTTAAGAATATACCCATTCTTATAGACCAGGGATAGAAATAGTTCTCCATCATTACCTCCATCAGGAGAAGAAGTATATGATATTAATGGATGAAAAGGGGATAATGATGAACAAATAGCCTTCAACATGCTCTAACACATGTTAGTATATGTTTGTTTGCAAATTGGCCAATTAGATTATTACAGTCTGCAGCTCCTGCCAGTCTGAGCAAGAACAAAATTGGTTTTTAGATTGCGAAGGGACCAAACTTGTCCAAGCATCTTCATGGCACCCTGGCTCCTGTTTATTCTACGAGAGGAACCAAAATGTTGTCTCCACTTCCTTGTTTCAAATAAAGACTGCCTATTTGAAGAAACCTCAGGTGTGCCTGGATATTAGTTTTTTTCCATTTGATGTCTACAGGGATTGCCCCTCCCATTCTGGATCACCCTGCAGGAAGTATTCCCCCCTTTTTTAGTGTCTGCATTTTATTCTTGTTTTTTTTTTGTAATTCTTGGACCCTAGGAAGCCACCGTTTTTGATTTAACAGGCAATGAGTCTAAATTTCTGCATATCCCGAGTATGCTCTGGGCATTAGTTGACATTTTGTTCTATATATAAACATTAGATGATAGAAATTGCTAGTAGTTATTACATATTTTACTCAGTAACAAATGTCAATACAAGATCACAGGTTAGTACTGCCAGACAAACTCTCCATGTTGCGTTTCTTAGTACATCGAGCCCTGGAGAGATAGTGACATAGTACACAGGAGGTTTGTTTCTGGTGTTAACCCCTTAAGGACCAAACTTCTGGAATAAAAGGGAATCATGACATGTCACACATGTCATGTGTCCTTAAGTGGTTAAACTGTATTCACCCTTTTGTATAGCGCCCAGTTTGCCAATGCCCTGTGCCCATTTTGCTGTGTTTATTTATTTTATAAAGGCTGGTACTTTATGTTCCTTTGCTGGAATGTAAGAGGTGAGAAAAGCAATGCTATTGTATGTATTATAGAATTTAAATCAATAAATAAATAATGCTATGTTGCAAGCTATAATTTAAAAATGTGGAGGAAAAAGCAGCACAATAACGGGTTTACCCATTAAACTATGACTGGCAGTGAATTACAACAGTTGTCATTTTGTAGCATTTCACACCGTGGTGATCAGACCTCTTATTGTGCTGACTGACAGATCTAAGATGCAGCAATTTCCTATAACAACAAATTTCAGTTACTTTTGTGGCTGTGAATGAAAAACTGGCAAAAATCCACAATTCTCCTCTGTGCAAATGTTTTGTTTTCTTTATTTCAAAATGAGTGCAAAATGAGTGCGACCTCACTGATGTCTGACAGCTCTGCTAAGTGCTTAATGGATACCACTGCCACACATCATATGAAATGAAGGAAAATACCAATTATGGAATTTGGACTTAATAAGGTACAGCAATTGTGGCTCAGATAATGCATTCAAGGCTTAATGACTTTGCCTTAAACAATGTGGTTAAGAAAATCAAAGTGTTTCCATACAGAGTACAAGATGTGCATTTTATTCTCGTTGCTTCGATGTTCTAGATCTGCAAGTGTGAGGCATGATATTGCAAATCAACTGCTATTAATGACACATTAACTTGTGCTAAAGAGACAATGTATTAGAGCCTGATGGCAGATTAAACAAGACATGCTTAATATTGGAGAGTTCATAAACTATAAATCAAATCAATGTCAGCCAGATATAAAACACTTATTAAAGTCAGGCACACAATAAACACACTCACTCACATTCACTGACAAACAAACACACATACACACACACACTTCCCCCCAACACTCACAATTAATTTAATTTTTTTTTTAAATTTAAATCCATTCAGCCTCCCTACTTTAGGGAGAGCTGGGTGGATTTTTCACCTGGGGTCCAGTGGGGCTGCTGGGCAGGAAGGCGGGCGGATGTGCAGGCAGCCGGGCGTCCGTGCTTAGCTGTCAGTGAGGGGGCTGTGATCTCCTGCTTAGCTCCCTCACGTGCCGCATAGTGATGCCGGAAGCCAGAGTGACGTCATATGCCGGCTCCCGCGAGGGAGCTGAGCAGGAGAGCTCAGGGTAAAGTGCTCCCTTGTCGCCTGCCCGGGAAACAACTGGCTGCCTGCCCCGGGGGCCCAAAGGTGGTCAGCTGGCCAGCTCTTGGGCCCCCATAAAACGAGGCAAACAAGGCATTAGCCTGGGCATTTGGGGGCAAAAGTTTTTTGTCGCACCCTGAAAGTGCTGCCCAAGGCCTTGTTTGCCTCGCGGTAGATACAGCCATGGTCACAACATAAATTAGATGAACTACACAACACATTGTACATGAACCATGTGAAAGATGGAATTCTTATTTCCACACCTATATTTCCAGAGAGTTAACAGCCTTCAATGTGGTATAACAGTCGATATAAAAGAGATGATTATAGAAAACTAGCAGTCCTTCACCAATGGACAAGATTATCAAAGATCACAGGAAAACTGCCACTATACAGTATAGAAACATAGAAACATAGAATGTGACGGCAGATAAGAACCATTCGGCCCATCTAGTCTGCCCAATTTTCTAAATACTTTCATTAGTCCCTGGCCTTATCTTATAGTTAGGATAGCCTTATGCCTATCCCACGCATGCTTAAACTCCTTTACTGTGTTAACCTCTACCACTTCAGCTGGAAGGCTATTCCATGCATCCACTACCCTCTCAGTAAAGTAATACTTCCTGATATTATTTTTAAACCTTTGTCCCTCTAATTTAAGACTATGTCCTCTTGTTGTGGTAGTTTTTCTTCTTTTAAATATAGTCTCCTCCTTTACTGTGTTGATTCCCTTTATGTATTTAAATGTTTCTATCATATCCCCCCTGTCTCGTCTTTCCTCCAAGCTATACATGTTAAGTTCCTTTAACCTTTCCTTGTAAGTTTTATCCTGCAATCCATGAACCAGTTTAGTAGCCCTTCTCTGAACTCTCTAAAGTATCAATATCCTTCTGGAGATACGGTCTCCAGTACTGCGTACAATACTCCAAGTGAGGTCTCACCAGTGTTCTGTACAATGGCATGAGCACTTCCATCTTTCTACTGCTAATACCTCTCCCTATACAACCAAGCATTCTGCTAGCATTTCCTGCTGCTCTATTACATTGTCTGCCTACCTTTAAGTCATTAGACTTAATCACCCCTATATCCCTTTCCTCAGATGTTGAGGTTCTGACTCTATCAAATATTCTGTACTATGCCCTTAGTTTTTACGTCCAAGATGCATTATCTTGCACTTATTCACATTAAATGTCAGTTGCCACAACTCTAACCATTTTTCTAGTTTACCTAAATCATTTGCCATTTGGCTTATCCCTCCTGGAACATCAACCCTGTTACATATCTTAGTATCATCAGCAAAAAGACATACCTTACCATCAAGACATTCTGCAATATCACTAATAAAAACATTAAAGAGAATGGGTCCAAGTAGAGATCCCTGAGGTACCCCACTGGTGACAAGCCCATGCTTCGAATATACTCCATTGACTACAACCCTCTGTTGCCTGTCACTCAGCCACTGCCTTATCCATTCAACAATATTGGAATCCAAACTTAAAGATTGCAGTTTATTGATAAGCCTTCCATGTGCTTACTGAAATCTAGATAAGCAATGTCTACTGCACCACCCTGATCTATTATTTTAGGTACCCAATCAAAAAAATCAATAAGATTAGTTTGGCATGATCTCCCTGAAGTAAACCCATGTTGTATCTCATCTTGAAATCCATGTGTTTTTAGATGTTCAACAATCCTATCCTTTAACATGGTTTCTATTACTTTCCCCACTACTGAAGTAAGGCTTACTGGCCTATAGTTGCCTGACTCCTCCCTACTACCTTTCTTGTGAATGGGCACAACATTCGTTAACTTCCAATCTTCTGGGACTACTCCTGTTAACAATGATTGATTAAATAAATCTGTTAATGGTTTTGCTAGTACACCACTAAGCTCTTTTAATAACTTTGGGTGTATTCCATCTGGTCCCATTGACTTATTTGTCTTTACTTTTGACAGTTAAAATAGAACCTCTTCCTCTGTAAACTCACGTGTAATAAATGACTAATTTTTCCTTTTTCTTAACTGAGGTCCCTTTCCTTCATTTTCATCTGTAGATACTGAACAAAAATATTAATTGAGGCAGTCAGCTAGACCATTTTTCCTCTTCTGCATACATTCCTTCTTTTGTTTTTAATCTAACTAATCCTTGTTTTACTTTCCTTTTCTCATTTATGTATCTAAAAAATGTCTTGTCCCCCTTTTTTACTGACTGTGCTATTTTCTCTTCTGTGTGTAATTTGGAAGCTCTTTTAACTTGCTTAGCCTCTTTCTGCCTAATCTTATAGATCATTCTGTCTTCCTCACTCTGTTTTTTTTTATAATTACTAAATGCTAACTTTTAGTTTTTTACTATTTTGCGGCGTACCACAGTGGTTTCTGGAATTTTTTGCTTTTACTGACAAGCCTAATGCAATTTTCTGTTGCCTTTAGCAGTGCAACTTTTAAATAATCCCATTTCTCTTGGACTCCATTTAAATTGCTCCAGTATGATAATGACTCCTTTACACATATTCTAATTTTAGAAAAGTATGTTTTTCTAAAGTCTAAAACTTTTGTTTTTGTGTGGTGTGACTCAGTCACTGTTCTTATATTAAACCACACTGACTGATGGTCACTGGATCCTAAACTTTCACCTACAGTACTATCTGATACCAAATCTCCATTTGTTAACATTAAATCTAGTATGGCCTCCTTACGAATTGGCTACTCAACGACTTGTTTTAGAGATAATCCCAGTAGGGAGTTTAGAATATGTATGCTCCTGCCACAAGCAGCCATTTTGGTTTTCCAGTTCACATCAGGAAGATTAAAGTCATCCATGATGATAACTTCCCCCTTCATTGTCATTTTAGCTATTTCCTCAAATAGTAGATTATCTAACTCTTCTATTTGTCCTGGGGGCCTATAAATCACACCTACACGAGTTACTGTGTGATTTTCAAATTCTAATGTAAATCAAACGGACTCTATGTTCGCCTCACTAACTTTTATTAGGCTAGATTTTATGCTATCCTTCACATACAGGGCCACCCCTCCCCCTTTCTTGCTGGCTTTTCTATATGAAGAGTACCCTGGTATTGCTATGTCCCAGTCATATTTCTCATTATACCATGTCTCAGTAACAGCGACTAAATCTACATTATCAGTTGCCATTATTGCCACAAGGATCTTATTCCCTAAGCAGCGAGCATTTGTAGACATGACTCTAAGCTTATCATTTTTTAACACACTTGCTAAAGGCACCTACTGTCCTTGTTTTGGGGGCAATTAGATTGATATTTTATTACCCTTTTGCCCCCCCCCCCTCCTAGTTTAAATAGATCCTAACAAAACCTCTGAACTGCTCACTGAGAACATTTGTTCCCTTTTGAGAAAGATGCAAACCATCTTTTTTGTACAGTTTATTTCCATTCCAAACAGAGCTACCATGAGAAATAAAGCCAAATCCTTACTACTGACACCGTTCACCAAGCCACAAGTTAAAGTCCCTAATATGCATCCGCCTGTCGTTCTGAGTGTCATGCACAGGCAGAACCTCAGAGAATGACAGTGTGGAAGCAACCTGCTGTATATCATTGGCAAAAACACTAAAAACTTCCTTTACCTCTGAAACTTCATTGCAAGCCAAGTCATTTGTCCCCAGATGGACAAGTACATCCAATTCCCCTTCCTGCTTTGCTCGCTTAACAATATTACAAATACGTCTCCTGTCTCTGTGAGCAGTAGCTCTGGGAAGACATCTCACAAGACCACCATTGTCCATCTCCACACCTCTTATGATATAATCCCCCAACAACACCAGCTTTCTATTAGGCCTCACCATAGTCTCCAAGCTTGTGCCTGAGCCTGAGCCTGTCTCCACAACACCACTACCCTCAGTGCCTGAGCCTGTCTCCCCAACACCACTACCCTCAGTGCCTGAGCCTGTCTCCACAACACCACTACCCTCAGTGCCTGAGCCTGTCTCCACAACACCACTACCCTCAGTGCCTCAGCCTGTCTCCACAACACCACTACTCTCAGTGCCTGTGCCTGTCTCCACAACACCACTACCCTCAGTGCCTGAGCCTGTCTCCATAACACCATTACACTCTGAAAGTGCAGAAAATGAATTATGTAGAGCAACAGAGTGTGCAATATGCATTTTATCCACAACTCTAAGTCTACCAGATCCTACAGTAATCCATCTGCCATTCCTAGTACGTCTCTGCAGCAGTGACTTTGCTGCAGTTCCAGCCAGAGTTTGTTTACCAGATAATTTACAAATCTCAGACTTCAAAAATACAATCTCCTGCCGCAATATAGAGAAATGTCTACAGATTTAACAGCATCCAAATCTCCAAAAAGTGGATCGTGAAACAAATGCATAAGAACTATTACACTGGACTAAGTCTTTTTTTGTCCTCCTGAATACCTCAGATTACCTCCAGATTACGTCCAGAATATCTCAAATCACACACTTTGTAACAGCACTTAGAAGCAGCTGCCAAGCTCTATTAGCCAAGTTAATATCTACAACCCTTATATACACTCCAAAAGGCACCACCCAGTAGGAATTTAACACCTGGGTAGGCCTGTGCTTATTTGCAAACAATAGCTAATTAACCAACAATCAATAGCTAATCAAATGAAATGCCTTACCTAGCCAATCAAATGAAATGCCTTACCAATTACCAACAGAAAATCAAACCTTGTGCAATCAGTAACCTTTTCCTACAGATGAATCTTACCTGTAACAGTAAAAAAGAAAACTCTTAGCAAAATCTTAGACAGCTGAAGATTCTGTAAAACTCTCCAGAATATCTCCAATCACACACTTTGTAGCAGCACTTAGAAGCAGCTGCCAAGCTGCCATGTTTGCTAGCAGTGGTTAATGAGGCACTGTCTACAATCCAAACCAACTCCAACACAGAGACCAACGAGCTCATTGAATATTACTTTTATTATTTTATTCTTTATAAAGTGCCAACAATTTCCACACTGCTGTACAATAGGTGGATTAACAGACAAGTATTAATAAACGAACAAGTTGAATTCACAGGAACTAAGGGGATTGAGGGTCCTGCTCAAACTAGCTTACATTCCTATGCAGTGGGGTAAAGTGGTACAAGAGGTAAAGGTAGGATGTATTTCATGTACAGTAAAAACTAGGTTACTAGAATAACCTACATGATACAGTTGCAGGAGAGGAAGCAAGGTGGGTTACCAAGGTGTAGGGAGTTCCATAGGAATGGCGCAGCCCTAGAGAAATCTTCGAAGGTTGGCAGCAGATTTGTGTGTATAAACAGAAGAAAGACGCAGATCTTTGGCAGTGCATAGGGACCTGGATAGGAAGCACTTGTGTATTAGTGAGGATAGGTAGGTAGGAGCAGCATTTTGTAGAGATTTTTAAGCAGCACCAGAATTTTAAATTAAGCCCCAAGTCTTAAGGGAAGTCAGTGTAAGGACTGAAAAAGGGGTGAGGCATGGGAGGTCAAGCAGACAGGAAGATGAACCTCACCACTGGATTCATTATAGACTATAATGGGACAAGCTAGGAACATGTAAGTCCACTGAGAAGCGGATTGCAGTAGTCAAGGCAAGAAATTATAGTGGCATGAACCAGCACCTTAGCCATATCCATTGGCGAATGAAAGTTATTCTTTTGAAATGGAAGCAGCTTTGAAGATCTGACTGAACATGAGGGGTGAAGGAGAGGTTGGAGTCAAAGAGAACACCTAGGTAGTGAGTATGCAAAGAAAGAGTTGATGGCAGTGCCATTGACTCGGAGGGAGACAGAAATAGAAAAACTTGAGGGAGGAAAGATGAGAAGTTCTGTTTTGGAGCAGTTATCCAGTTAGAAATAGCAGAGAGGAAGTCAGAAACATGAATCAAGAGGGATGGCAAGAGATCAGAAGAGGACAGAAAGATGTGTGTTATATGTGTAAAAGAGCTGATAAACATACCAAGGGAGGTAGTATAGATCAAGATCAATAGGGGACCAACAGAGAAGAGGAAGAGCCAGAAAAAGAAACACTGAAAGAGTGCTGGGACAGGTAGTAGGAGAACCAGGAAAGAGCAGAGTCTCGTAAATCGAGATAATGGAGGATGAGAAACAGTTGCTACAGATCAACAGTGTCGAAAGCAGTAGAAAGATAAAGAAGAATCTTTGACCAATGGATTTAGCAGCAATTAAATCATTAGAAACATTGGTCAGAGCTGTTTTTACAAAGGCTGAAGAAGAATGAGCAGAGGACTGGATTCAAGGAAGTCTGGCAATCTAGCGTACACAACTCTCTTGAGCAAGCATGTCAAACTCAAAGGCTAACACAGGCCAAATAAACAAGGTTTAAGTTTATGTTGGCCGCAAAAAACAAAACAAAAACTTCAGTTTTCATATTTAGAAAAGTACAGTACAATATAAAAAGTACAGTATAAAAATGTTGCCTAACTGACTTCCTCACGCTAGATGATCTCAGCCAGTCCAATGCTTTCCATAGGAAAGCATTGAGAGACTAGTGTGCATGTGTGGCAAAAAGCTGTGCGGCCAATCAGAATCTCCATGGGGAGCGTTCAGCGCCTCCAAGCAGACCCAATCTAATGCAGTGTCCCCTCCCCCCATTTTAATACACTGCCCACAAATACAATTCATTCCCCACAAATCCAATACATTGACCCCCTCCCTTCACTCTAATAGACTGCCCCCACCCAATCTAATACACTTTCCCTTAATCTAATACATTGCCCACTCCCTCCCCCAATTTTAATACACCTCCCACTCCCTCACCCAATTTTAATACACTGCCCACTCCCTCCCTCAAATTAATACATTGTCCCCCTCTCCCCAATTTAGCAAACTAAACAGGAAGGTCCCACAAGCACTTCTTCCCCTACCTTAAGATGAGCCACCTGTCCTTCAGTTCCAGCCCTGCTCTTCTCTACTCAAGCAGGCCAGACACTCCTCTAGCACTGAGAGCAGGAGGGAAGGGGGAGTTGTGATCGGCTGTGGGAGGGAAGACAAGAATCAGACAGAAAATATCTTTCCTGTCTTGCAGCTGGTCGCAGTCACAACACAAAGTGGCCCCAGGGCATGTGGGCCGCAAATATATCTATTGTGGGCCGCAAGTTTGACATGCTTGCTATTGAGGATCTTGGAGGTAAATGGTAGCAGCGAGATAGGGCGGTAGTTGGATGGGGAGTTATAGTCATAGGTGGGCTTTTTTAATAACTGGGTGATGGTTGCATGCTTGAAAGGTGATAGAAATATGCCACAGTGGCCCTCCAACTGATTGACTACAAGATCAGGCTGAAGGAAAAACAATGCCCACCATGGAGACTAAGACTGGAAGCCAAGATAAAGACAGCACGTAAGAAAGTTTGTAAACTGGAACTTCAAAGAGGTGGAAAGATCAAGGATAAAAAATCCTACCAGTAGTTGGAAAAGGAAGGACTGAAATGCCTAATAATAGCAGCACAGGGATAGCACTCAGCACCAGATCAATAGAAGTGGGTATATGTGTACAAAAGCTGGGTAAAAAACAAATAGTACAATATCGACACTACTATCAGGGGCGTTTTAGCCACGAGGCACACAAGGCATTTGCCTTGGGCGGCATTTTCAGGGGGTGGCAAAAAACACCGTCCCCAAATGCCCAGGGTAAATGCCTAGTTAGCCTCACGGCTAACAGACATGCCGGGCTGGGCGGGCGGCTGATGGTCGGGCGGGCGGCTGGCGAGGGAGCTGATGAGTTGATGACGTCATATTCCGGATCCCAGCCTCACTCTGCGGCGCGCGAGGGAGCTGAGCAGACCGCTCAGAGGAAGTGCTCCCTCGCCCAGCAGCCAGCGCCGCCCAGCCCGACCGGCAGCCACTGGACCACCAGGTAGAGAGAAACCTCCCCCCGAAAAGAACTCCCAAAGGTAAGGAGGTTGGGGGGGGGGTTTAAATAAAAAACAAAGTTAATGTGAGTGATTGTGTGTGTGTTTGTGTCTGACTGTGTGTGTGTGTGTTTGTGTCTGACTGTGTGTGTGTTTGTGTCTGACTGTGTGTGTTTGTGTCTGACTGTGTGTGTATGTGTCTGACTGTGTGTGTTTGTGTCTGACTGTGTGTGTGTTTGTGTCTGACTGTGTGTGTGTGTGTATTTAGAAGGTGGGGCGGGGGGGAAGGGTTGGGTGGAGGTGGCGCGGGGGGAAGGGGGCATCTGAGTTTTGTCCTGCCTAGGGCAGCACAAAACCAGGATACACCACTGACTACTATGGTTAATAACCGTAGTGGAACATATATAGATACTTAACTTTAGAAATTATAATACAGTCTCCCAAGATCGTTACCCAAGGAAGACGACCTTTTCATATATAGACAACCAAAAAAACACAGAACTTCGGGATACGGCTGGAAATGAATCTAAAAGGAACACAGAGATATACAAATAGTGAAGTACAGTTAGAAGTACAATAGAAGTGGGTGTCTACCACTCCAGACAGAACCCAAGGTGTAGACTCTGCAAAGAAGCCTCTAAGACAATCCAGCACACAGTAGCCAGGTGCAAGATATAAGCAGGGACACCATATATTAAAAGGCACAACCAAGTTGCTGGAATTGTGTACCGAAATATCTGCACAATATATGGACTGGACCTGCCCAAGTCCAGATGGGAGATACCACAAAGGGTAGTTAAGAATGACAGAGTTAAATTCCCGTGAGACTTTCAGACCCAGACAGACAAGCAAGTAGTGGCCAACGCAGGTAAGTTTGACTACTTACAGTAAGGGGAGTACCAGGGTACTTTTGGCACCATAACCACAAAAGTGTGCTCTAGTGTTTATGGTGCTTGTAATGTTCATTTTAAAGCAGGGTCTTTTATCCTTTGGTAACAGTATGTTAGATGTATGGTATGTTAAACTTCATGTACCGTTGGTTAAATGTCATCCCTGTTATACAGCAATGCAGAAACTGCTAGCGCTCTATAAAATAAATAATAAATTGTGCATTGTAGTGACCCACTTTGCTGATAAAGAGAATACTTCTTGCCAGGCAACAGAAAAGTAAGCGCTGTGAGTAATACAATACTGAAATATAAAGGGGGGCGGCGCTGCTTGTTCTATTTGGAATCATAATTTACTGAGTTGATATAGTTCCTTCAACAAGTTAAATTAGATCTTGATGAAGTTATTTGCAACTAAAATTTAAATGCAGAAACAACACCATTAAACCCATTTGATTATGATGGTATGATGATCATTTGACCAATTCAGTGATAATATCACTGATTCATATTTGTCATATTTTAACAAAATTCATACAACACTTATTTTAAAGGAACACTTAAAACGCCTTAACCACTACAGCTTACACAATGAAAGAAGAGTTGTACAGTAGAAATGAAACACGTCTGGTCTCCTCTTAGTTTTATTCTGAGTGCCCCAATCTTAGTTTGGTTTGATGTAGGGATCTCCTATTTTTACGTGCTTTTCGACATTTACTGCCTTGTGTATCCAATTTTGTATAATAAAGAGCTTAGCAAGAACTTGTTCCTGTTGATCTTGTTTATTTTATTTTGGGAATTTTGTTTGTATGAATTTCATGGTGGACAGTTGGAAGCTCTCTGTCTGACATAAGCTATGTCATGGAAAATTTTGCTTAGGGATTTCTAACCCTCTGTTGTAGTGGATGCAGGGAGCAGTGCCCAACTAACTAATTTCTCAAAATTAATCAATATACAAATCTCACTGAATTTCATTAACCTTTGAAAAATGGGAGGTGAACATTTGAAGGCAGATGTCCTTTATAGTCAAAATCCCCACACTGGAAAAAATCATCTCTAACTTAGTTTGGCTACTTCTCACTTTAGTAGAGTTCCTATGAGTCTGTAAGGAAAATAAACGTTTTTGTTTCATTATGAAGTCAAGCCACAGTCTTTACTCTAACATGGCCTCAAAATAAGCAGTTTCATTCAGGAAAACTCTGACCTAAAAACTTATATTTGAAATTCACTTAGAATTACTGACAATTCTAACTTCTGTGCAGTGTTCATTTTGGCAGCAAATTTCAATTTAGTTTTAGTCATAGTTTTTTGACTAAATAGCCATTTAAGTTTTTGTTGTACTTTAGTCATCTGAATTGTTTTATTTTTAGTCTAGTTTTAGTCGACTAAAATTTGACTAAAACTGTTAGTCGACAAAATTAACACTGCTTTTGTGAATAACCCTGAAAATGTTACACATGGTGGAACGTTTATCGAGCCCCTTCTAAACAGACAAATAAGAAACTTGTGGCATCCTGTGCTGCAAATTGATTTCCTATCACTTTAAGGTTTGGCAGCCAGAAGATACCAAACAACAACTGTCCCTGCTGACCTTAAACATGCCACTGTAGTACATATCCTGAAAAAAAACATCTCTTGACCCATCCTCCCCCACTAACAATCGTCCCATATCCCTGCTCCCTTTTTCCGCAAAGTTTTGGAAAGACTTGTCTTTACCCATGTGTCCTGCTTCCTCAATTCCAACTCTCTCCTTGACCCTCTTCAGTCTGGCTTCCGCCCTCTCCACTCTACTGAGACAGCTCTTATCAAAGTTACTAATGACATAATCACAGCTAAATCCAAAGGTCATTACTCCATATTAATTCTCCTTGACCTCTCTGCTGCCTTTGACACAGTTGATATTGCTCTCCTCCTTCAAACTCTTCAATCGCTCGGTCTCTGTGACTCTGTCCTCTCATGGTTTTCCTCTTATCTCTCCCAACTCTCATTCAGTGTCTCCTTTTCCAAGGATACCTCCTCCTCTCGTCCTGTCTCAGTTGGAGTTCCCCAAGGCTCTGTCCTTTGTCCCCTTTCTAGCCCCTCCTATATCTCTTCACAGATCCATAGGATAGCCTTTCCTCGTTCCCTCCGCTCTGCCCATGACCACCTCCTGACCGCTGATCACACCCGTACGGCCAACTCGCGCTTGCAGGACTTCTCGCAGGCGGCTCCCTTCCTATGGAATAGCGTGCCTACCCCCATCAGACTCTCCCCTAGTCTTCATCCTTTAAGAAGTGCCTTAAAACCCATCTCTTTAGGAAAGTTTATGGCCTCCCAGAGTAACCTCTACCTTACATACCTGTCTCTTGCTTTCTCCTATAAGGCAGCACTTTACTCTCTCCTCCAGTTATGCTTCACTCCCACCTAAATTGATTGATATTTCCTGTCCTAATGTGTCTTATACTCCACCTCCTATAGACTGTAAGCTCGTTTGAGCAGGGTCCTCTTCAACCTATTGTTCCTGTACGTTTTCTTGCAATAGTCCTATTTATAGTTACATCCCACCTCTCATAATATTGTAAAGCGCAACGGAATCTGTTGGCGCTATATAAATGGCAATAATAATAATTATAATAATAATAACCACACTGTCACTAGGAAAGTTCTGCTTAAACTCATCATACATTTTTCCAAAAAAGAGAGCTAGGAACACAACGTTCCAAGTCCCTGTATAGCCGCCGCACCCACCACCTCAAAACCTCCCCAAAAGGGGGGCAGTGGCTGCAGGGGTCACGCAGAGACCAACGTACCAGTATGAGACTCCAGCTGTCTCATAGGGGCTTAACCCCAAATATAAACACAAGAACAAAGAAATATGCAGACCGTCTCAATTATATGGATGAAACTTACTGCATTGACTGGAAAAAATATATCTATGTATAGCGCGATGTTCCAAATATAGAACCTGGCTATTAGAAATAATATGGTCAGAGACCCTAATTAAACAAAGTATATACAAGTGAACCTACAATCCTATGCCAGCCCAGGGTAGTATAGATCAAGAGGTAGTAAAAAAGATAACCTCACTCCCCCTTATAATTAAGCTTTATTGTGATCTGCTATAGGGATAGGAGTATACAGTAGCTAAGTCTCTATAATCCATGCATCCTAGGAAGTATCCTGGTCACACTAGAAACATATTAAGAAAAACAGAGAGAGATAAGGACTGAAAATAGAAGTAAAAAAATCAGTCAAAAACAGACTGATAATTAGCATTAATAAAGCCTCTCTCCCTGTAAAGCTAGCTAGATAGGCATAGGAAAGAAAAGAAGAAAACGATATAAAATAAAGTTAAATTAAATGGTGATCATGGTGCTCCAAACACCAGTGCCCAGTGCAGAAAAAACGCCCAACGTACGTTTCGGTGCAGGGAGATGCACCTTCGTCAGGGGCCAACAGATAACTGAAGAGAAGCCTCTTAAATACCCCAATTGCCAGGAAGCATGATTACCTTGTAGCCAATGGAGTGTGGGGTGTATACCTCCCCAGCTGCCTCTAATATCCTGGCTATTCCTCTGTGATTGCTAATGCTCATTCATCTGTATGAAGGGGAAATCCCTCAGCCGGTCACGTGACCTGTGATGTCATGCGTCACGTGACGTATCCGGCATTCTCCTAACGGGGCGTGGCTCATTCATCATAGTGCTGCAGTACCGCCCATCCGAGCCTCTCCTGTCCATCATCCTCACATGGGTTGATCCCCTGTGACAGATGGGCGGAGCTAGGTATTCTCTGTGTATGGAGAAACCGAAATTGTCCAAATTAAGGCTCAAATTGATAAGCTGCATATTGATAATGTATCATTACAAAGTACCAATGTGTACTATATAGGGTGTACAGAATCAGCTGAAAATATAAGGCAGTGCTGATTACATATTATTCTAATACTGAATCTATTAAAGATGTAGTAAAGAATATGAGAGGACACCCCAATAATAAGAGAAAAATTGAATGATAAGGGGTCCTGGGATGTTGTTAACTCCCACTCCCCCGTCCCAGACAAGGATATATGATAATAAATATATTTAGTGTTCATAGGACCCATGCTAGGATGCAAAATTAGCATGGTACATCCTGTCGCTATATCCTGTACACTGAGTCACTTGACAATATGAACCTCTGAATGACCAGATATGACTTAGTCCGTAAAATAAAAATAATAATAATAAGGCTAGCATTCTTTTTGTCAAGAGGTCTTTAAACTTATGGCACCTGAGGTTCCTAGTTGGTCTCCCATACAAGTACTAACCAGGCCCAAGTCTGGTTGGCTTCTGAGATCTGACGAGATCAGGCATTTTCAGACTGGTATGGCCATTGATATTTTCATTCAAGTGCTCAGCAAGCTTGGTCTAGGAACATTATTGGTATTATAGTCATTATATAGCTATTTCCTTGGGAGAATTCAAGCATTAGCAATTTAGTGGTCCTCATCCGGTAATCATGAGAATAAATTTATATGATAAAAAATAATATAAAAAATAATAATAAATAGAAAAGAATAGTGATAATAGTAGTAATAGTAATAAGCAAAGGATATACCCATTGTGGAACAAACCGCGCTATATTTACAAATTTACAAGTGTATCAGGCCATAAGGCTCACTCAGAATAGATTAGTGCAGAGATCACCCGCCGAGTACCACTGCCCGTATATAGGTCTGAGTCCCACACCTGGTATCAGTGATCTGCAATAAATGGTGTATATGAGAAACCTTCGTTAAGTCCCAAGGGTGACAGGGTTTTGAGCTTATAGATCCAGAAGCTCTCCCTTTGGAGTAGCTTCTTGTCTAAATCCCCCCCTCTTGGTCCCAAGGTAACCCTTTCAATACCACTAAATCTGATTCCTTCAGATGAGCCCCCATGATGTAGTTTCAAATGTTTAGAGATAGGGGTGTCAATTTGTCTTGTGGGGTTTACCGAATTGACATGTTCCCGTATCCTAAGTTTAAACATCCTAAAGGTTTTTCCCACATACAGTTTTTTGCACGAACAGGAAAGTAAGTAGATAAGCCCTTTGGACTGACAGTTAAAGAAATTCTTTACTTTGAATTCCTGTGTGCCGAGGGAGTCTGGGAATGTTTTGGAGGGTCTACGTATAAACCTACATGCCTTACATTGATAGGTCCCTAAGACTGGGGACTTCAGCCATGATGTTTTCTGGGGTGTAGTCTTGAGATGGCTAGGGACCAACATGTCCTTGATGTTGCGTCCCCTTCTTGCTGTTACTGAAGCCTTATGTGTGATTACCTTCCGTAAGTGTGGGTCTTGTTGTAAAAGGGGACAGAATCTGTCCAAGATTTGCATCATTTGATGCCAGCCGGCATCAAAATTCCCTATACATCTTATGACTGCCTGTGATGGCTCTGGGTTATGTTCGATTAGAAGGTCTTTCCGATCTGACAGTAAGGCCCGTTTATAAGCGTGCTTTAAGCATCTATTCGGGTACCCCTTTTGTTTGAATTGGAGTTGTAAGGTCTTAGCCTTTAGTTTAAAATCATCCAATGTAGAGCAATTGCGTCTAAGGCGCAAGTATTGTCCAGTTGGAAACCCTTTCTTTAGGGAAGGGGGATGATGGCTAGACCAATTCAGCAAGTTATTAGTTGCCGTTGGTTTACGGAACAGAGTTGAGATGAGGCACCCTTCTTCTGTCAGCGAGATGGTGAGGTCCAGAAAATTAATTCTATTGCCACCAATTTCACTAGTCAGTTTGAGATTAATATTGTTGGAGTTGAGAGTGTGGACGAAGTCCAAAAACAGTTCCTAGGTATCTGTCCAAATGATAAACACGTCATCGATGTATCTTTTCCAGATTTTTATATGCTTTGTATATTTTACCATATGATCCGTGAATACCATTTGAGACTCCCACCACCCCAGGTGGAGGTTGGCATATGATGGGGCACAAGCCGTCCCCATCGCAGTCCCCCTCACCTGGTGATAGTACTTTCCCTGAAAGGTAAAGTGATTGTGTGTTAAGATAAATTGCATCAGATCTTGGACGAATTTATTGTGTCTTAGTGATATTACTGGTTTACTGTCCAAACTAGCTTTCAGATGTTCTAGTCCAACTTCATGTGGAATCGAGCTGTACAGGCTCTCCACATCCAGGCTACATAAAATAGCGTGACCACTAATTTTTGTTCCTTCGATGATACTTAATGTGTGTTTCGTGTCTTTAAGATATGAAGGAAGTTGAGTGACTAGTTTCCTCAGGATCTGATCCACATAAAGACTGATGTTTTGAGTCGGATTACCTCTACCAGAGACTATGGGTCTCCCATTTAGTACCGGTTGTTGTTTGTGTACCTTTGGGAGTGCATAGAAGGTGGCAGTGACGGGATTCTTGACAAACATAAAATTATATTCATCCCTGGAAATTAGAAGTTGAGATAAAGCTGTATCAATGATTATTTTCAACTCTGCCAAGTATTTTTTAGTGGGGTCACCCTTTAGAACTTCATACGTATTGCTATCCCCAATTAGTCTTTGTACCATTGAGACATAATCAGGTTTGTTTAGAATGACTGTATTGCCCCCTTTATCGGAGGGTTTAAAGATAACCTCATCCAGTTCTTTAAGTTTTTTAAGAGAGATATTTTCTTGAGGAGAGATGTTGCTATTAGGTTGGATTGGAAGGTCTTTTAAGTTGATTTTTTCAATTTCATTGCATGTCATCTCCACAAATAGGTCTATATATTTAAAATCCACTAAGTGTGGAGTGAACATGCTTTTCTTTTTTAGATGTGTAAAGGGGGGATATCTTACTTCGGATTCGTCATTCGCAATAAGGAGGTCAACCAGCGTATCAAGTGCACCCATATCTGAGACTTGTAAACCAAGATCTTTTGCCCTTTTTTCCTCTTTCATATAGTGAAATTTATGCAGAGCCAGTTTTCTAGCAAACAGGTGTATGTCCTTTGTCCAGCTAAACTTATCGAAGTCTGAGACTGGGACAAAGGACATACCCCGCTGTAAAACCTGCAACTCTGCTTGAGTCGGAGTGTATGAGGACAAATTGATGATCTGGTTATTTACAGTTGTCTTATCTAATATCTTTTTCTTCCCCTGAAGTGTTGGGGTGGTCTGCCTCTGTACCTTGTCCGTGGGGCTGTACTTTCTTCCATATTGGGTTGGCCTAAAAAAGAGACCCCTCTTTTTAATATACTTTTTGAATTGCGTTCTGATGAGACAGACGTACTCGCTTTAGAGGAATCTGAGTCTGAACCACTCGTCTCATATTCTGACGTTGATATTGGTTCAGAGAAACTCCTTCTTGGATTCCTATTCTTTCTATAAACATTACCACTTTTAAAGTCATTATTGTCTCTGATGAATTTGGAATGTTTCCGAATCTTAATATTTTGTTGGAATCTATCCAAATTGCTCTTAAGTTTTGTCTCTAGTGCTTCAAAGTTAGGTTCCCCTTTAAAAGCTGCAATTCTGTCTATCTGCTCATCCACTTCTTTATTAACCCTTTCCAGTCTTTTAGTTTCAAATTTACAAAGGATTTCCATAAATCTCTTGGAACATGTGCCTGCAGCTTCCTCCCACTCTTTTGTAAATTCATCCTCCTCAATATGGGAAGCTGGTATGTTCTGTACCCTTAATCCCCTCGGAATTAGATCTTTTTTAAGGTAATTGTCCAGGGATGCAATTTCCCACCCTGTTTTAATTTGTTGCTGAAATAAGTTAGTCAAACGGTTAAACGATGAGATGATATTATCACTATCTGTAAGGCTTGTAAGATCCTGTTCTGAAAAGACTTTATCCGTATCTTTACACCAGACGTCTCTTTTTGACTTATCGAATAGAAAACTGGCCATGATACACAAACTGGTACTATGGTATTAAAACCAAATTATTTACAAAAAAGAGAGCAAGGAACACAACGTTCCAAGTCCCTGTATAGCCGCCGCACCCACCACCTCAAAACCTCCCCAAAAGGGGGGCAGTGGCTGCAGGGGTCACGCAGAGACCAACGTACCAGTATGAGACTCCAGCTGTCTCATAGGGGCATAACCCCAAATATAAACACAAGAACAAAGAAATATGCAGACCGTCTCAATTATATGGATGAAACTTACTGCATTGACTGGAAAAAATATATCTATGTATAGCGCGATGTTCCAAATATAGAACCTGGCTATTAGAAATAATATGGTCAGAGACCCTAATTAAACAAAGTATATACAAGTGAACCTACAATCCTATGCCAGCCCAGGGTAGTATAGATCAAGAGGTAGTAAAAAAGATAACCTCACTCCCCCTTATAATTAAGCTTTATTGTGATCTGCTATAGGGATAGGAGTATACAGTAGCTAAGTCTCTATAATCCATGCATCCTAGGAAGTATCCTGGTCACACTAGAAACATATTAAGAAAAACAGAGAGAGATAAGGACTGAAAATAGAAGTAAAAAATCAGTCAAAAACAGACTGATAATTAGCATTAATAAAGCCTCTCTCCCTGTAAAGCTAGCTAGATAGGCATAGGAAAGAAAAGAAGAAAACGATATAAAATAAAGTTAAATTAAATGGTGATCATGGTGCTCCAAACACCAGTGCCCAGTGCAGAAAAAACGCCCAACGTACGTTTCGGTGCAGGGAGATGCACCTTCGTCAGGGGCCAACAGATAACTGAAGAGAAGCCTCTTAAATACCCCAATTGCCAGGAAGCATGATTACCTTGTAGCCAATGGAGTGTGGGGGTGTATACCTCCCCAGCTGCCTCTAATATCCTGGCTATTCCTCTGTGATTGCTAATGCTCATTCATCTGTATGAAGGGGAAATCCCTCAGCCGGTCACGTGACCTGTGATGTCATGCGTCACGTGACGTATCCGGCATTCTCCTAACGGGGCGTGGCTCATTCATCATAGTGCTGCAGTACCGCCCATCCGAGCCTCTCCTGTCCATCATCCTCACATGGGTTGATCCCCTGTGACAGATGGGCGGAGCTAGGTATTCTCTGTGTATGGAGAAACCGAAATTGTCCAAATTAAGGCTCAAATTGATAAGCTGCATATTGATAATGTATCATTACAAAGTACCAATGTGTACTATATAGGGTGTACAGAATCAGCTGAAAATATAAGGCAGTGCTGATTACATATTATTCTAATACTGAATCTATTAAAGATGTAGTAAAGAATATGAGAGGACACCCCAATAATAAGAGAAAAATTGAATGATAAGGGGTCCTGGGATGTTGTTAACTCCCACTCCCCCGTCCCAGACAAGGATATATGATAATAAATATATTTAGTGTTCATAGGACCCATGCTAGGATGCAAAATTAGCATGGTACATCCTGTCGCTATATCCTGTACACTGAGTCACTTGACAATATGAACCTCTGAATGACCAGATATGACTTAGTCCGTAAAATAAAAATAATAATAATAAGGCTAGCATTCTTTTTGTCAAGAGGTCTTTAAACTTATGGCACCTGAGGTTCCTAGTTGGTCTCCCATACAAGTACTAACCAGGCCCAAGTCTGGTTGGCTTCTGAGATCTGACGAGATCAGGCATTTTCAGACTGGTATGGCCATTGATATTTTCATTCAAGTGCTCAGCAAGCTTGGTCTAGGAACATTATTGGTATTATAGTCATTATATAGCTATTTCCTTGGGAGAATTCAAGCATTAGCAATTTAGTGGTCCTCATCCAGTAATCATGAGAATAAATTTATATGATAAAAAATAATATAAAAAATAATAATAAATAGAAAAGAATAGTGATAATAGTAGTAATAGTAATAAGCAAAGAATATACCCATTGTGGAACAAACCGCGCTATATTTACAAATTTACAAGTGTATCAGGCCATAAGGCTCACTCAGAATAGATTAGTGCAGAGATCACCCGCCGAGTACCACTGCCCGTATATAGGTCTGAGTCCCACACCTGGTATCAGTGATCTGCAATAAATGGTGTATATGAGAAACCTTCGTTAAGTCCCAAGGGTGACAGGGTTTTGAGCTTATAGATCCAGAAGCTCTCCCTTTGGAGTAGCTTCTTGTCTAAATCCCCCCTCTTGGTCCCAAGGTAACCCTTTCAATACCACTAAATCTGATTCCTTCAGATGAGCCCCCATGATGTAGTTTCAAATGTTTAGAGATAGGGGTGTCGATTTGTCTTGTGGGGTTTACCGAATTGACATGTTCCCGTATCCTAAGTTTAAACGTCCTAAAGGTTTTTCCCACATACAGTTTTTTGCACGAACAGGAAAGTAAGTATATAAGCCCTTTGGACTGACAGTTAAAGAAATTCTTTACTTTGAATTCCTGTGTGCCGAGGGAGTCTGGGAATGTTTTGGAGGGTCTACGTATAAACCTACATGCCTTACATTTCCCACATTGATAGGTCCCTAAGACTGGGGACTTCAGCCATGATGTTTTCTGGGGTGTAGTCTTGAGATGGCTAGGGACCAACATGTCCTTGATGTTGCGTCCCCTTCTTGCTGTTACTGAAGCCTTATGTGTGATTACCTTCCGTAAGTGTGGGTCTTGTTGTAAAAGGGGCCAGAATCTGTCCAAGATTTGCATCATTTGATGCCAGCCGGCATCAAAATTCCCTATACATCTTATGACTGCCTGTGATGGCTCTGGGTTATGTTCGATTAGAAGGTCTTTCCGATCTGACAGTAAGGCCCGTTTATAAGCGTGCTTTAAGCATCTATTCGGGTACCCCTTTTGTTTGAATTGGAGTTGTAAGGTCTTAGCCTTTAGTTTAAAATCATCCAATGTAGAGCAATTGCGTCTAAGGCGCAAGTATTGTCCAGTTGGAATCCCTTTCTTTAGGGAAGGGGGATGATGGCTAGACCAATTCAGCAAGTTATTAGTTGCCGTTGGTTTACGGAACAGAGTTGAGATGAGGGACCCTTCTTCTGTCAGCGAGATGGTGAGGTCCAGAAAATTAATTCTATTGCCACCAATTTCACTAGTCAGTTTGAGATTAATATTGTTGGAGTTAAGAGTGTGGACGAAGTCCAAAAACAGTTCCGAGGTATCTGTCCAAATGATAAACACGTCATCGATGTATCTTTTCCAGATTTTTATATGCTTTGTATATTTTACCATATGATCCGTGAATACCATTTGAGACTCCCACCACCCCAGGTGGAGGTTGGCATATGATGGGGCACAAGCCGTCCCCATCGCAGTCCCTCTCACCTGGTGATAATACTTTCCCTGAAAGGTAAAGTGATTGTGTGTTAAGATAAATTGCATCAGATCTTGGACGAATTTATTGTGTCTTAGTGATATTACTGGTTTACTGTCCAAGCTAGCTTTCAGATGTTCTAGTCCAACTTCATGTGGAATCGAGCTGTACAGGCTCTCCACATCAAGGCTACATAAAATAGCGTGACCACTAATTTTTGTTCCTTCGATGATACTTAATGTGTGTTTCGTGTCTTTAAGATATGAAGGAAGTTGAGTGACTAGTTTCCTCAGGATCTGATCCACATAAAGACTGATGTTTTGAGTCAGATTACCTCTACCAGAGACTATGGGTCTCCCATTTAGTACCGGTTGTTGTTTGTGTACCTTTGGGAGTGCATAGAAGGTGGCAGTGACGGGATTCTTGACAAACATAAAATTATATTCATCCCTGGAAATTAGAAGTTGAGATAAAGCTGTATCAAGGATTATTTTCAACTCTGCCAAGTATTTTTTAGTGGGGTCACCCTTTAGAACTTCATACGTATTGCTATCCCCAATTAGTCTTTGTACCATTGAGACATAATCAGGTTTGTTTAGAATGACTGTATTGCCCCCTTTATCGGAGGGTTTAAAGATAACCTCATCCAGTTCTTTAAGTTTTTTAAGAGAGATATTTTCTTGAGGAGAGATGTTGCTATTAGGTTGGATTGGAAGGTCTTTTAAGTTGATTTTTTCAATTTCATTGCATGTCATCTCCACAAATAGGTCTATATATTTAAAATCCACTAAGTGTGGAGTGAACATGCTTTTCTTTTTTAGATGTGTAAAGGGGGATATCTTACTTCGGATTCGTCATTCGCAATAAGGAGGTCAACCAGCGTATCAAGTGCACCCATATCTGAGACTTGTAAACCAAGATCTTTTGCCCTTTTTTCCTCTTTCATATAGTGAAATTTATGCAGAGCCAGTTTTCTAGCAAACAGGTGTATGTCCTTTGTCCAGCTAAACTTATCGAAGTCTGAGACTGGGACAAAGGACATACCCCGCTGTAAAACCTGCAACTCTGCTTGAGTCGGAGTGTATGAGGACAAATTGATGATCTGGTTATTTACAGTTGTCTTATCTAATATCTTTTTCTTCCCCTGAAGTGTTGGGGTGGTCTGCCTCTGTACCTTGTCCGTGGGGCTGTACTTTCTTCCATATTGGGTTGGCCTAAAAAAGAGACCCCTCTTTTTAATATACTTTTTGAATTGCGTTCTGATGAGGCAGACGTACTCGCTTTAGAGGAATCTGAGTCTGAACCACTCGTCTCATATTCTGACGTTGATATTGGTTCAGAGAAACTCCTTCTTGGATTCCTATTCTTTCTATAAACATTACCACTTTTAAAGTCATTATTGTCTCTGATGAATTTGGAATGTTTCCGAATCTTAATATTTTGTTGGAATCTATCCAAATTGCTCTTAAGTTTTGTCTCTAGTGCTTCAAAGTTAGGTTCCCCTTTAAAAGCTGCAATTCTGTCTATCTGCTCATCCACTTCTTTATTAACCCTTTCCAGTCTTTTAGTTTCAAATTTACAAAGGATTTCCATAAATCTCTTGGAACATGTGCCTGCAGCTTCCTCCCACTCTTTTATAAATTCATCCTCCTCAATATGGGAAGCTGGTATGTTCTGTACCCTTAGTCCCCTCGGAATTAGATCTTTTTTAAGGTAATTGTCCAGGGATGCGATTTCCCACCCTGTTTTAATTTGTTGCTGAAATAAGTTAGTCAAACGGTTAAACGATGAGATGATATTATCACTATCTGTAAGGCTTGTAAGATCCTGTTCTGAAAAGACTTTATCCGTATCTTTACACCAGACGTCTCTTTTTGACTTATCGAATAGAAAACTGGCCATGATACACAAACTGGTACTATGGTATTAAAACCAAATTATTTACAAAAAAGAGAGCAAGGAACACAACGTTCCAAGTCCCTGTATAGCCGCCGCACCCACCACCTCAAAACCTCCCCAAAAGGGGGGCAGTGGCTGCAGGGGTCACGCAGAGACCAACGTACCAGTATGAGACTCCAGCTGTCTCAGAGGGGCTTAACCCCAAATATAAACACAAGAACAAAGAAATATGCAGACCGTCTCAATTATATGAATGAAACTTACTGCATTGACTGGAAAAAATATATCTATGTATAGTGCGATGTTCCAAATATAGAACCTGGCTATTAGAAATAACATGGTCAGAGACCCTAATTAAACAAAGTATATACAAGTGAACCTACAATCCTATGCCAGCCCAGGGTAGTATAGATCAAGAGGTAGTAAAAAAGATAACCTCACTCCCCCTTTAAAGACCTCTTGACAAAAAGAATGCTAGCCTTATTATTATTTTTTTATTTTTTTTTATTTTACGGACTAAGTCATATCTGGTCATTCAGAGGTTCATATTGTCAAGTGACTCAGTGTACAGGATATAGCGGCAGGATGTACCATGCTAATTTTGCATCCTAGCATGGGTCCTAGGAACACTAAATATATTTATTATCATATATCCTTGCCTGGGACGGGGGAGTGGGAGTTAACAACATCCCAGGACCCCTTATCATTCAATTTTTCTCTTATTATTGGGGTGTCCTCTCATATTCTTTACTACATCTTTAATAGATTCAGTATTAGAATAATATGTAATCAGCACTGCCTTATATTTTCAGCTGACTCTGTACATCCTATATAGTACACATTGGTACTTTGGAATGATACATTATCAATATGCAGCTTATCAATTTAAGCCTTAATTTGGACAATTTCGGTTTCTCCATACACAGAGAATACCTAGCTCCGCCCATCTGTCACAGGGGATCAACCCATGTGAGGATGATGGACAGGAGAGGCTCGGATGGGCGGTACTGCAGCACTATGATGAATGAGCCACGCCCCGTTAGGAGAATGCCGGATACGTCACGTGACGCATGACATCACAGGTCACGTGACCGGCTGAGGGATTTCCCCTTCATACAGATGAATGAGCATTAGCAATCACAGAGGAATAGCCAGGATATTAGAGGCAGCTGGGGAGGTATACACCCCCACACTCCATTGGCTACAAGGTAATCATGCTTCCTGGCAATTGGGGTATTTAAGAGGCTTCTCTTCAGTTATCTGTTGGCCCCTGACGAAGGTGCATCTCTCTGCACCGAAACGTACGTTGGGCGTTTTTTCTGCACTGGGCACTGGTGTTTGGAGCACCATGATCACCATTTAATTTAACTTTATTTTATATCGTTTTCTTCTTTTCTTTCCTATGCCTATCTAGCTAGCTTTACAGGGAGAGAGGCTTTATTAATGCTAATTATCAGTCTGTTTTGACTGATTTTTTTACTTCTATTTTCAGTCCTTATCTCTCTCTGTTTTTCTTAATATGTTTCTAGTGTGACCAGGATACTTCCTAGGATGCATGGATTATAGAGACTTAGCTACTGTATACTCCTATCCCTATAGCAGATCACAATAAAGCTTAATTATAAGGGGGAGTGAGGTTATCTTTTTTACTACCTCTTGATCTATACTACCCTGGGCTGGCATAGGATTGTAGGTTCACTTGTATATACTTTGTTTAATTAGGGTCTCTGACCATATTATTTCTAATAGCCAGGTTCTATATTTGGAACATCGCGCTATACATAGATATATTTTTTCCAGTCAATGCAGTAAGTTTCATTCATATAATTGAGACGGTCTGCATATTTCTTTGTTCTTGTGTTTATATTTGGGGTTAAGCCCCTCTGAGACAGCTGGAGTCTCATACTGGTACGTTGGTCTCTGCGTGACCCCTGCAGCCACTGCCCCCCTTTTGGGGAGGTTTTGAGGTGGTGGGTGCGGCGGCTATACAGGGACTTGGAACGTTGTGTTCCTTGCTCTCTTTTTTGTAAATAATTTGGTTTTAATACCATAGTACCAGTTTGTGTATCATGGCCAGTTTTCTATTCGATAAGTCAAAAAGAGACGTCTGGTGTAAAGATACGGATAAAGTCTTTTCAGAACAGGATCTTACAAGCCTTACAGATAGTGATAATATCATCTCATCGTTTAACCGTTTGACTAACTTATTTCAGCAACAAATTAAAACAGGGTGGGAAATTGCATCCCTGGACAATTACCTTAAAAAAGATCTAATTCCGAGGGGATTAAGGGTACAGAACATACCAGCTTCCCATATTGAGGAGGATGAATTTACAAAAGAGTGGGAGGAAGCTGCAGGCACATGTTCCAAGAGATTTATGGAAATCCTTTGTAAATTTGAAACTAAAAGACTGGAAAGGGTTAATAAAGAAGTGGATGAGCAGATAGACAGAATTGCAGCTTTTAAAGGGGAACCTAACTTTGAAGCACTAGAGACAAAACTTAAGAGCAATTTGGATAGATTCCAACAAAATATTAAGATTCGGAAACATTCCAAATTCATCAGAGACAATAATGACTTTAAAAGTGGTAATGTTTATAGAAAGAATAGGAATCCAAGAAGGAGTTTCTCTGAACCAATATCAACGTCAGAATATGAGACGAGTGGTTCAGACTCAGATTCCTCTAAAGCGAGTACGTCTGCCTCATCAGAACGCAATTCAAAAAGTATATTAAAAAGAGGGGTCTCTTTTTTAGGCCAACCCAATATGGAAGAAAGTACAGCCCCACAGACAAGGTACAGAGGCAGACCACCCCAACACTTCAGGGGAAGAAAAAGATATTAGATAAGACAACTGTAAATAACCAGATCATCAATTTGTCCTCATACACTCCGACTCAAGCAGAGTTGCAGGTTTTACAGCGGGGTATGTCCTTTGTCCCAGTCTCAGACTTCGATAAGTTTAGCTGGACAAAGGACATACACCTGTTTGCTAGAAAACTGGCTCTGCATAAATTTCACTATATGAAAGAGGAAAAAAGGGCAAAAGATCTTGGTTTACAAGTCTCAGATATGGGTGCACTTGATACGCTGGTTGACCTCCTTATTGCGAATGACGAATCCGAAGTAAGATATCCCCCCTTTACACATCTAAAAAAGAAAAGCATGTTCACTCCACACTTAGTGGATTTTAAATATATAGACCTATTTGTGGAGATGACATGCAATGAAATTGAAAAAATCAACTTAAAAGACCTTCCAATCCAACCTAATAGCAACATCTCTCCTCAAGAAAATATCTCTCTTAAAAAACTTAAAGAACTGGATGAGGTTATCTTTAAACCCTCCGATAAAGGGGGCAATACAGTCATTCTAAACAAACCTGATTATGTCTCAATGGTACAAAGACTAATTGGGGATAGCAATACGTATGAAGTTCTAAAGGGTGACCCCACTAAAAAATACTTGGCAGAGTTGAAAATAATCCTTGATACAGCTTTATCTCAACTTCTAATTTCCAGGGATGAATATAATTTTATGTTTGTCAAGAATCCCGTCACTGCCACCTTCTATGCACTCCCAAAGGTACACAAACAACAACCGGTACTAAATGGGAGACCCATAGTCTCTGGTAGAGGTAATCTGACTCAAAACATCAGTCTTTATGTGGATCAGATCCTGAGGAAACTAGTCACTCAACTTCCTTCATATCTTAAAGACACGACACACACATTAAGTATCATCGAAGGAACAAAAATTAGTGGTCACGCTATTTTATGTAGCCTTGATGTGGAGAGCCTGTACAGCTCGATTCCACATGAAGTTGGACTAGAACATCTGAAAGCTAGCTTGGACAGTAAACCAGTAATATCACTAAGACACAATAAATTCGTCCAAGATCTGATGCAATTTATCTTAACACACAATCACTTTACCTTTCAGGGAAAGTATTATCACCAGGTGAGAGGGACTGCGATGGGGACGGCTTGTGCCCCATCATATGCCAACCTCCACCTGGGGTGGTGGGAGTCTCAAATGGTATTCACGGATCATATGGTAAAATATACAAAGCATATAAAAATCTGGAAAAGATACATCGATGACGTGTTTATCATTTGGACAGATACCTCGGAACTGTTTTTGGACTTCGTCCACACTCTTAACTCCAACAATATTAATCTCAAACTGACTAGTGAAATTGGTGGCAATAGAATTAATTTTCTGGACCTCACCATCTCGCTGACAGAAGAAGGGTCCCTCATCTCAACTCTGTTCCGTAAACCAACGGCAACTAATAACTTGCTGAATTGGTCTAGCCATCATCCCCCTTCCCTAAAGAAAGGGATTCCAACTGGACAATACTTGCGCCTTAGACGCAATTGCTCTACATTGGATGATTTTAAACTAAAGGCTAAGACCTTACAACTCCAATTCAAACAAAAGGGGTACCCGAATAGATGCTTAAAGCACGCTTATAAACGGGCCTTACTGTCAGATCGGAAAGACCTTCTAATCGAACATAACCCAGAGCCATCACAGGCAGTCATAAGATGTATAGGGAATTTTGATGCCGGCTGGCATCAAATGATGCAAATCTTGGACAGATTCTGGCCCCTTTTACAACAAGACCCACACTTACGGAAGGTAATCACACATAAGGCTTCAGTAACAGCAAGAAGGGGACGCAACATCAAGGACATGTTGGTCCCTAGCCATCTCAAGACTACACCCCAGAAAACATCATGGCTGAAGTCCCCAGTCTTAGGGACCTATCAATGTGGGAAATGTAAGGCATGTAGGTTTATACGTAGACCCTCCAAAACATTCCCAGACTCCCTCGGCACACAGGAATTCAAAGTAAAGAATTTCTTTAACTGTCAGTCCAAAGGGCTTATCTACTTACTTTCCTGTTCGTGCAAAAAACTGTATGTGGGAAAAACCTTTAGGACGTTTAAACTTAGGATACGGGAACATGTCAATTCGGTAAACCCCACAAGACAAATCGACACCCCTATCTCTAAACATTTGAAACTACATCATGGGGGCTCATCTGAAGGAATCAGATTTAGTGGTATTGAAAGGGTTACCTTGGGACCAAGAGGGGGGGATTTAGACAAGAAGCTACTCCAAAGGGAGAGCTTCTGGATCTATAAGCTCAAAACCCTGTCACCCTTGGGACTTAACGAAGGTTTCTCATATACACCATTTATTGCAGATCACTGATACCAGATGTGGGACTCAGACCTATATACGGGCAGTGGTACTCGACGGGTGATCTCTGCACTAATCTATTCTGAGTGAGCCTTATGGCCTGATACACTTGTAAATTTGTAAATATAGCGCGGTTTGTTCCACAATGGGTATATTCTTTGCTTATTACTATTACTACTATTATCACTATTCTTTCCTATTTATTATTATTTTTTATATTATTATTTTTTATCATATAAATTTATTCTCATGATTACCGGATGAGGACCACTAAATTGCTAATGCTTGAATTCTCCCAAGGAAATAGCTATATAATGACTATAATACCAATAATGTTCCTAGACCAAGCTTGCTGAGCACTTGAATGAAAATATCAATGGCCATACCAGTCTGAAAATGCCTGATCTCGTCAGATCTCAGAAGCTATCCAGACTTGGGCCTGGCTAGTACTTGTATGGGAGACCAACTAGGAACCTCAGGTGCCATAAGTTTAAAGACCTCTTGACAAAAAGAATGCTAGCCTTATTATTATTTTTTTTTTTTATTTTACGGACTAAGTCATATCTGGTCATTCAGAGGTTCATATTGTCAAGTGACTCAGTGTACAGGATATAGCGGCAGGATGTACCATGCTAATTTTGCATCCTAGCATGGGTCCTAGGAACACTAAATATATTTATTATCATATATCCTTGCCTGGGACGGGGGAGTGGGAGTTAACAACATCCCAGGACCCCTTATCATTCAATTTTTCTCTTATTATTGGGGTGTCCTCTCATATTCTTTACTACATCTTTAATAGATTCAGTATTAGAATAATATGTAATCAGCACTGCCTTATATTTTCAGCTGACTCTGTACATCCTATATAGTACACATTGGTACTTTGGAATGATACATTATCAATATGCAGCTTATCAATTTAAGCCTTAATTTGGACAATTTCGGTTTCTCCATACACAGAGAATACCTAGCTCCGCCCATCTGTCACAGGGGATCAACCCATGTGAGGATGATGGACAGGAGAGGCTCGGATGGGCGGTACTGCAGCACTATGATGAATGAGCCACGCCCCGTTAGGAGAATGCCGGATACGTCACGTGACGCATGACATCACAGGTCACGTGACCGGCTGAGGGATTTCCCCTTCATACAGATGAATGAGCATTAGCAATCACAGAGGAATAGCCAGGATATTAGAGGCAGCTGGGGAGGTATACACCCCCACACTCCATTGGCTACAAGGTAATCATGCTTCCTGGCAATTGGGGTATTTAAGAGGCTTCTCTTCAGTTATCTGTTGGCCCCTGACGAAGGTGCATCTCTCTGCACCGAAACGTACGTTGGGCGTTTTTTCTGCACTGGGCACTGGTGTTTGGAGCACCATGATCACCATTTAATTTAACTTTATTTTATATCGTTTTCTTCTTTTCTTTCCTATGCCTATCTAGCTAGCTTTACAGGGAGAGAGGCTTTATTAATGCTAATTATCAGTCTGTTTTTGACTGATTTTTTTACTTCTATTTTCAGTCCTTATCTCTCTCTGTTTTTCTTAATATGTTTCTAGTGTGACCAGGATACTTCCTAGGATGCATGGATTATAGAGACTTAGCTACTGTATACTCCTATCCCTATAGCAGATCACAATAAAGCTTAATTATAAGGGGGAGTGAGGTTATCTTTTTTACTACCTCTTGATCTATACTACCCTGGGCTGGCATAGGATTGTAGGTTCACTTGTATATACTTTGTTTAATTAGGGTCTCTGACCATATTATTTCTAATAGCCAGGTTCTATATTTGGAACATCGCACTATACATAGATATATTTTTTCCAGTCAATGCAGTAAGTTTCATTCATATAATTGAGACGGTCTGCATATTTCTTTGTTCTCAAGAAATAAAGAAATAAAGAAAACTAGTATACTAGCCGAGTCAGGGAACCAGATAAGAGAGTAGCCGAGGTATGAGAGCCAAGTCAAGAACAGGAGAATAGAGAGCAGACAGATAGCAGAGGTCAAAATACCAAAAAGAACAATCAGGAATGAAGTGCTATTGGGAACCAAAAAAGAACCACAACAAGGCAAAGTCCTATGTGTGAGTCAGCCTTTTATAGGCTAACTCATTAAAAGGGGAAACCACGCCCCCCAAAATGTTAGAGTCTGGATATCATGCCACGCCGTGACGTCATTAACGTCCTGCATAGGCACGCACACAGTTTTTTGGAGTGTAAGCTGGAATTTATTTTAATGGAGGCACACTGGCCTTTTATGCAAGTTTTATAACAAGGGCGACACCCAGGTGGACCTAGTTGGGCACAAGGACACAAAATGAAAAAAACAATAAAAACAGAGTCATACAGTGAGGCACACCCATACATCAAATATAGAATAGAATAGAAGGAACTGTACTAATCTAACCTAATTATCTCCAAGCACAGAAAAACATACAAGTCTATGAAACCCCAAAAAGTACCTTAAAACCACACAAAACCCCATAAATCCCTGTGACAAGACCAATCTCGCCACATTGCATTGGAGAAGCCTGGTTGCTCGTCTGCTGCCTCTGGACTATGGCCCCCTGTTAAAAGACTTTATTTCGCCTGCAGAAAAGCTGTATTCGTGCTTTTCTGCCGGTTGTTCGGTAGATTCAATCTACCGAACAACCGGACGAATGAATAGACCACCTTGGAGCTGGAGTGTGCCGGCGATTAACTTCCCTGAAGCTGCGGTTAACCACAGCTTAATTGACGAATGCTGGGTGGCCGCCATTCGTATCCCGAACACAAGGCCGCTGCCATTTTAAACATACGAATGCACAGCGTTGTTCGTCTCTATTTTCATGGTACTAAAATCGGACGCAGTTTTGCGCGAACACCGCTGAAGCCGCCGACCTCCCTTCTTGTTCGGTGGAAGTGCACGAACGGCCTGGTGTTCGGTAGTTTTGTTTGAATATGTTATACCCCAGATAGGAATCCCATGGAGCCCATTCGTATGAAACTGACTGTAAAGACTTTGGCTCCATGGCGATTAAACTGTATTCGTGTGGTCTGAGCGCCATTCACTTAATAATGTGCACTCAGACCTGAGCTATCTGGGGATATGTTAAATGTATAGTTTTAATGTAATGTGTCTTACCTGTTGTATTTTAACAGTAATGCTTGTTTTAGTATCCCCATGTGCATAATGGAGATTTGCCTTTGTCTTGGGAGATAATTGAATTACTTCTCAATTATCTCCAAGGGCAGAGGGGAGGAAGCCAGGATGCATTGTGGGAATATACTGTGACTGTGTGTCCTATTTGTCTGCTTGTCTGTCCCTTGTCACAGTCTCCCATTTGGTCCCCTAGGGGAGTGTCCACCAGGTGGGAGAGCTGCATAAATACTGGGCAGGTAGCCCTCATTAAACAGACCACTGCTTGACCTTCAACACGGAGCCTTGTCATGTCTTTGGGGGGATTTACTGAATGCTGATAGAGACTGATTGCTAGGAGTGTAAGCCGCTTGGATGCTTTCCCTATTCGTCTGGTAGCAGCAATTCGTATGGTTCCTGTTCGTGTATTTGGAGTGCTATATTGGATGCCGTTCGGGAGTTTGGAGCATTCACTTACTGGCGCTTCGTGTGTTTGGTGTTCTGCAGTAGCTGTGCCTGCATCTCCGAAAAGGGGGCCAATCGTCTAAACGTTTTTTCCCCCTTTTGTGCAAAACGGTCCGTTACAAACCCCATCCCCTGATAGCCCCGATCTGGATGAACAACATATTCAAAAATCACCCAGATCGGTTCAGGGGTTCAGGAATTTCTTGAAAGTTATAGTTTTGACTGACCGAAAGCATGACCCCATGCCCAAAACTAGTTCCAGGGAAATCAGTGCTAAAAGTCGGTCAATTTCGGTAGGGCCCATAGTCTGTGGGCAAGAGGCTGGCAAGTAGGCTCCTCCAGGAGCTCGTGGAAAACTCACTTGGAGAAGGGAGTTTGTCACAGTGCCATCTTAGAAAACCTGTCCACTTTTGTCAATATAACAGTTTTTCGACAACGACAATAAAATCTATGGATATACTACTCCATGGTTTGTCTGGTATGTTAAGTTGTTGTAACAGGCCACAAGGGAGAGTGTGGGACTGTTTATTCCTGGAGCAGATGTCACATGCAGTTATGTATTCTTTGACATCTTTTCTCAAGGAAGGCCACCAATATGTTGTATGTATAACAGAGTATGTCTTTTTGATACCAGGATGTCCCACTGTTTTACAGTCATGATGATGGGTAAGTATAGGTGCTCTATATTCAGGAGGAACAAATAATTTGTCTATTCCGGTGCTTGGTCCTGGTTAGATGAAATGTTGTCAACAAGATCAGACTTGATTCTGAGAACCGTGCGGGCTATAATACGAGAACTTGGCACCACTATAGACATGTCAGTAATAGGACTGGTTTGGGGTTCATATTGGCGCGAAAGGGCATCAGTCTTGGTATTTTTAGACCCCGGCCTATAGGTTAGGACAAAACTGAACCGTGTCAAAAAAAGGGAACAGCGAGTCTGTAAAGCTGATAGTCTCCAGGCCTCCCCCAGATAAGCAAGGTTCTTATGATCGGTTAAGATAGTTAGGGGTATGGGAGTACCTTCTAGCAAATGTCTCCATACTTTTAAGGCCAGGATGATAGCCAACAGCTATTAATTAATAATTAGGTCCTGGAAGACAGCTGGGGCGTTACACAACCCAAAGGGCATCACGGTGTATTCTTTGAATGCTTTCTTGCACTCATAACCTTTCCGTATCCTAATCTAGTCCTATGCACCCCTAAGATTGAGTTTGGTAAAGATCGTGGCTTTTTTCAACTTATCAAAGAGTTCAGCAATTAACGGATATGCATTTCTTACTGTGATTCTGTTAAACCCCCGGTAGTCTATGCATGACCGAAGATCCCCTCCTTTTAGGAGATAAAAAAGAATCCTGCACCTACTGGGGATGAAGATTTCCTAATAAACCTTTTTCTTAGCTTTTCTTTAATATTTTCCTATAACACCAAATTCTCCTTGGGTGAGAGAGGATACACAGTACTTCTAGTAAGGCATTGTTCCAGGTAAAAGGTCTATAGGGCAATCGTAGGGCCTGTGAGGAGGAAGAGACTCAGCTCTACTTTTATTGAATACCTCTTTGAAACTAGGATAGGAGTCAGGTACTGTAGTAGATAATGGAGGCATAGTCGGGACATTAAGCAAACAAATAGGTTTTCCTGCGGTGACACATTTCTGTAGACAATAGTCACTCCAGGATACTATCTCCTCATTATGTTAACCGTAACCAAGGAAACACTAGTACCACAAAAAACATGGGGGATGAGATATACAGTAGAACGATTGGTTCCTTATGTAATAAACCAACTTGCATTTTTACGGGAAATGGTCTACCATCTATGGCCTCAACAGCCAAGGGTGTATCTCTTGACCGTATAGGAAAATAATGCGTCTTAGTGAAGGTGACATCTATGAAACTCTCAGCGACCCCAGAGTGAACCAATGCTACAGTCTGTATCACAGTACTTTCCTTGGTCAAGGTGATGGGTATGAGAAGCCTATATTGTTTTACTCTCTGTATGGAGGACTTGATGTAAACACCCAAGGCCTGTCCTCCAGAGGGACTTAGGTGCGGATGCTTTCACTCCTGCCAGGACATGTTAATCTAAGGTGTCCTTTTTTACCACAATACATAACCATAACCCCTCTCTTCTGTGGTGTTGCTTTTCTGCCTCTGTTAAGTGGGTTGTCCCTAGTTGCATGGGTTCAGGCAAAGCTAGAGCAAAGCTCTGCAGCATTGAACGAGGGAGCTAGCCGGATTTGTGCTCTTTTAGGTCTTTCTCTGGTATTCTGCCTATACCTAAGATGTTCGTTTATATAAGTAAGATATGATTTCAAGTCCTCTAGGTTCTCTGGTAACTCTTGTATCGACCTCATCTAAGATGGTATGTGAAAGGCCGCTGTTGGCCTGCTGAACGTGCCAATAAGGTCTGTAATGCAAGGGCCATCTGGTCCATGCGATGATCCAACTTTACAAACCTATCAAGTAAATCTACCTGTCCTCTCATGATCTCTTGCCGTCTCTCTTGACTCATGTCACTGACAGCCTCTCTGTTATTTCTGGATGGCTGCTCACTTCATTAAACTTAACCTGTCCAAAACAGAACTTTTGTATCGGTCCCCTCCAAGTCAAAAGCAAGACCATCAATGCTACCTCACAGGCTTGCTGACTAGGTGTGCCCTTTGCCTTCGACTTCTCCTTCACACCTCATGTCCAGTAAATTGCCAAATCCTGCCGCTTCCATCTCAAAAGCATAATGTGCATATTTAACATTGGATGCTTCTAAGGTGCTGGTCCATGCCACCTTCCTCTATAGCGTTGACTTCTGCAATCTGCTTCTCAGTGGTCTTATGTGTTCCCAACTTACCCCGTTACAGTCAATATCAACATACCAGATTTTAGATGAGACATTTGATTTGACAGTCTGAAGAAATTATCACACACTATAATAGTAATAACATTACATTATATCTGATGTTGGTGTTTGGCTGAGTATAAAGTATACATTTATTACATGCTGTTTAGAGATGAAATAAAAACCCATTTTGTTTAATCATTAACCTCTCTGACAGCGAGAGACTGTGAAACCATGTCCTGAATTCTGGACAATCCTGTATACTTTTAGTAATATTAGATTATTTTTTTAAATTGACAATTTCTATTAACAAGATTTCCACACAGTTACATGAAAATACAAAAGTAATTTTGCGTTTCACCAACATGCTTATCTGAACAAACATAGTATGCCAGCAAGAAAAACAATTGCAGAATTTTGGAAAAGAAATAATAATGAAAAAAAAATAAAACTTGAAAAATCATGACGCATAGCTGTAATCATAATGAAAATGTAATAACCTCACACCAAACCAGGCATACAGCGGGAAATAGAATTTAAATGTGCGCCAAGTCCCTTTTAACGGCTGATACTAATCCCATATGGGCACCGAACCCAGGTCATTTCCCCCCAGATGGATCACCAGGACACTCAGAACCCCCAGGAGACGGGGCAACTGAACCACGTCAGGGAGGAGACGGGGCAACTGAACCACGTCAGGGAGGAGCCGCACCCATCTCATGCTTTCGTACCAAACCACCGAATCTCCGCTTCGGAAGGTGCAAAACCCAACTGCTCGCCTCCAGGCCAGGCTGCCGCACGCTGCCTGACCCAATAGACATCGGAGTGTCCCATGATCCAAATCCTGGGGGGGGAGGAATTAAATCTGCAGAGAGAAATTAAGTCAGGAGACCAGCTGGGCGAACATAGGAAACATAGCGCCCTGACTCCCACCACCCAATTATTTGGACCACCTGCACAGGCATGCCAAGGTTAGAGGCCTCAGTAGCCGCCCCTATACGAAACGAGTGCCCCCCGAACTCCCTGCCATCAATACCCAGAAATTTGAGCCCCAAATGGAACACCCTAATAAACTGGAAGTGAGAGAGAAAGCTACCATCCTCATGCACCAAAAGGGGGAGGGCAGGAGAAGCTGGGCGTAAGGAACAATATTCTCCAAAGGAAATAACGGGACAAATGCCGGAACCTGGCACAGCCCCCAGTTGCACCCACTTACCCCTCCCAAAGACATCAGTCTTTGAGCAGCGAATCCTGAAGGAAATCTGATCTGCTGTGCAAGTAACATCACCAAATAGCACCCCCCCACCTGCTGACGACTGGGGCACACCAGTTTCCCAATCCGCATGGCTAAAAAGAGCGCCAGGGAAAAAGCCAGCTGAAAGAGATGTGCCTCAAACTCTGAATGGCAAACCCTATGTAAGGAATCACACAGTCTAGCCAATAGGATGCCTGAGACAGGACACCTCGAGTCCTGTGAGGACAACCCCTGCCGCAAACCCTTAAGGGCCTAGCAGATATAGCTTTGGTAGCGTCTTCCCAACCCTGCAACTTGAACAGGAAGCTGAAGAAATCGCAGAGGGGGACAAAACCGCAGCCTCCCATGCCCCAAGGAGACGTACCAGACTTTGCAGGCGAACGGGCGAGTCCTGGAAACCCCCAAGCGACAGCTCCCACCCATCCCATTCCCTCCACACCTTGTTATAGCTGGCCCATGTGGCCGCTGAGACCAACCCACGGACCAACTCCATCAGTCTGCTAGACCAAGCGACCACATCTCCACATCTCCACTGGGCACGGGACGCCCTCCACTTCGGCTTGCGGAGCCACCGCCCAAAATGCGGCCCACTGTGGATGAGAGAGAGCATCAGCCATCACATTGCGAGCTCCCGGGATATGCACAGCCCTACAAGACACATTAAGCCCCAAACAGCACAGAATCAAGTGCCGCAGCAAGTGTACCACCGGGGGAGAAGAAGCAGTTAATTGATTAATAGCCTGCACCATCCCCAAATTGTCGCAATGAAAAACCACCTGTGTGTCCTCGAGTAGGGGACCCCACACCTCCAAAGCCACCGGAATGGGGAAGAGCTACAGAAAAGCCAAGTTCCACGTGAGCCCTGCCGCATGCCAGGCCTCAGGCCATGAGTCAGCACACCATTTCGTGCCCAGGATGGCCCCAAAACCCACCGGGCCAGCCGTATCGGTAAACAGGTGGAGGTAAGCATTAGAAACCTCCGGAGCCTGCCAGTAAGTCCTACCATTATAAAAGGCCAAGGAGGAATCCCAGACAGCCAAGTCAGCTCGCAATGGCTGCATAAGCCGAATAAAGTGCTGAGGGCGAATGACCCCAGACGTCGCCGCCGCCAAGCACCTGTTAAAGATACGCCCCATGGGCAAAACCCGAAAAGCAAAATTTAGCTTACCCAGAAGAGATTGCAGGCAGCGCAGTTGGATCTTACGCCGCCCCAGCGCAATTGACACTGCCTGTCGGAGGTCCAGAACTTTATCTTGGGGCAACCAACATTCTCCGGCACCCGAATCGATCTTGATGCCCAGGAAACTAAGGCACATTATCGGACCCACGGTTTTGTAATGGACCACCGAACTGCTGAAACACTTCCCCAAGGACCCGCAGCAGCAGAGCACAGACGTGCAACAAGAAATCATCCAGGTAGTGCAGGAGGGACCCCTGCTTCCCTCCAGTTCTTGGACAGTTTCTGCTTGAATTTGTTTACAAGATGTCAGAATAGCCTCCCAGAGCTGCTGTTTGGATGTAAACTGCCTCCTACCCTCATAGATCTTTTGCTTGAGGATGCTCCAAAGGTTCTCAATAGGATTGAGGACAGGGGAGGATCGAGGCCACACCATGACTTTCTCTCCTTTTATCCACATAGCAGCCATTGATGCAGAGGTATTCTTTGCAGCATGAGATGGTGTATTGTCATGCATGAAGATGATTTTATTACGGAAAGCATAGTTCTTCCTTCTGTACCAGGAAAGAAAGTGGTCAGTCAGAAACTCCACTTACTTTGCAGAGGTCATCTTTACACCTTTGGTGACCCTAAAGGGGCTGACCAGCTCTCTTCCCATGATTCTGGCCCAAAACATGACTCCACCACCGCCTTGCTGACATCGCAGCCTTGATGGAACAGGGTGGCAGTCCACCAACCATCCACTACTCCATCAATCTGGGCCATCCAGGGTTGCACGGCACTCATCAGCGAACAGGACTGTTTGAAAATTATTCTTCATGTATTTTTCTTCCCAATGCAGCCGTTTCTGCTTGTGAGTATTGGTTCGTAGTGGCCGAATAGTAGGTTTATGCACAGTTGCACCAGCAGCTTCAAATATCTGTATGCTGCTATGTAATGGTATTCTAGCAGCTGCTCTCTTGATCCGATGCATGGATCTGGGAGAAATCTTCCTTAATGTGCCTTTATCTGCACGAACCCATCTGTGTTCTGAATCAGCCACAAATCTCTTAATAGTGCAATGATCACGCTTAAGTTTTCGTGAAATAGCTAATGTTTTCATACCTCGTCCAAGGCATTGAACTATTTCAAATATAAAATATAAGATACACCTAAAAGAAAAAGGCAGAGAAAAAATTCATAGGGTAACACTATATGATGAAAAGTGGCCCCTTGGTAATAATAATACACTCACAAGATGTATGGATATTATGAGCCCATCAAGGTTCCTTTAAGTACTCAGCTACAGACGTCCTCAATGTCCCAGGATACATGTCAAAAAGAAAAAACTGGACATAGTACAGTAGTGCTTAAAATGTAAAAAGACACTTTAATTAAACACACTTACAGGAAGTGAAAGATAAAAATGCCCATCAATAAGTCTCTGTGTCCCTCTGTTTCAGCTGGATAGGAGACAGGAATAAGCAGCAATACAAAGCTCAACGCGTTTCGTCTCTTAATATAGACTTCCTCAGGAGAAATGAATTAAAATACAATTGTAGCAGCAAAGAATAAACATTACAAAGTATCAAATGTCCAAAGTTCCTTTTAAAGATCCCCCGTCTTGTTTTCGTTGGATCCGACAATCAGGGACACTGAGGTCACCTGTCCGCAGTTTCTTCATTAACTTGTGGCCATATATGGACTTCCGTTTTTCTTCGTGGAACGCATATGTGTTCCACCTATCGGCGGTTCAAGAAGACGTCATCGGTCTGCGCGTGGAACGCATATGCTTCACCTCTTCAGCTAAATGGGGAAAATCTCAAGACACAAAGCTGGATATGAAAAACTAAATGTATTGAACAAAGTTACACACAGTTACCAGATAATAAAAATATATTGAGTATGGTAAAACAATCCATATGTGTAAAGTAAATCACATCTGATATGCATTGGATATACATTGTAGAGCACTTCTCACAGAGAGGAGTGATTAAGGATATCACAAGCTATGTAGGTGCCAATTCGAAAAATTCTAAGAAAATGAAAAGTAAAAAAGAAATTAATGTGAAAAAATAATGAATAAATAAATAAAATATGAATAAAATTAATATAGAAATAAGAATGAAAATAAAAATAAATCTAAAAATAAAAATAAATGTAAATATAAATGAGGATGAAAAAAATAAAAATAAAAATAAATATAAAATAAAAATAATAATAATAATAAATAAAAATAAAAATAAAAAATATAATAATAATATAATAATAAAGAATAATAATTAAAGAAAACAAAATCAAAATCCACATTCAACCCGAACAGTTGAAGTGTTTTAAGCTTGTGAATCCAAAATCCTTCCCTCTGTCTGAGTCTCATGACAATATCACCTCCCCTTACACCCAGTGATATTTGTTCTATTACCACCCAAGAGAAAACAAGTGTGTCAAAAAGCGGACACCGATTACAATGAACTAGAACAGAGTGGTTTAACATCCCTTTATGGATGTTTTTCTTATGTTCCAGAAAGCGTACCTTAGCTTTCCTCACTGTCCTCCCAACATATTGTGCTCCACATCCACACGTGAGGAGATACACAACGTGTGTGGAGGAACATGTGACTTGTCCCTGAATTTTAAATTCCTCTTTGGTGACAGAGCTAGAAGAGGAATACCGATGACGTCTTCTTGAACTGCCGATAGGTGGAACGCATATGCGTTCCACGAAGAAAAACGGAAGTCCATATATGGCCACAAGTTGATGAAGAAACTTTGGACAGGTGACCTCAGTGTCCCTGATTGGCGGAACCAATGGAAACAAGACGGGGGGATCTTTAAAAGGAACTTTGGACATTTTATACTTTGTAATGTTTATTCTTTGCTGCTACAATTGTATTTTAATTCATTTCTCCTGAGGAAGTCTATATTAAGAGACAAAACGCGTTGAGCTTTGTATTGCTGCTTATTTCTGTCTCCTATCCAGCTGAAACAGAGGGACACAGAGACTTATTGATGGGCATTTTTATCTTTCACTTCCTGTAAGTGTGTTTAATTAAAGTATCTTTTTACATTTTAAGCACTACTGTACTATGTCCAGTTTTTTCTTTTTGACATGTATCCTGGGACATTGAGGACGTCTGTAGCTGAGTACTTAAAGGAACCTTGATGGGCTCATAATATCCGTACATCTTGTGAGTGTATTATTATTACCAAGGGGACACTCTTCATCATATATAGTGATGCACCGAACGGTTCGCTGGCGAATAGTTCCTGGCGAACATAGCATGTTCGCGTTCGCCACGGCGGGCGAACATATGCGCTGTTCGATCCGCCCCCTATTCATCATCATTGAGTAAACTTTGACCCTGTACCTCACAGTCAGCAGACACATTCCAGCCAATTAGCAGAACACCCTCCCTAGCAGACCCTCCCCCCTACTGCATCCATTTTAGATTCATTCTCAAGCTGCATGCTTAGTGAGAGGAGGGAAAGTGTAGCTGCTATTGATTTGATTGGGAAATGGATAGCTAGGTTAGTGTATACAGTGTCCACTACAGTCCTGAAGGACTCATCTGATCTCTGCTGTAAGGACAGCACCCCAAAAAGCCTTTTTAGGGCTATAACATCAGTCTGCTTTTTTTTTTTCTGTGTAATGTAATTGCAGTTGCCTGCCTGCCTGCCAGCTTCTGTGTCAGGCTCACAGTGGATACTGTGCCCACTTGCACAGTGCCACCACTCACTCACTGGTGTCACAATAGCTTGCATTTAAAAAAAAAATGTATTTCACTGTAATAGATTGAATAGCAGTTAGTTGTCTGCAAGCGTCTGTGGTTCAGGCTCGCAGCGTATACTGTGCCCACTTGCCCAGTGCCACCACTCACTCACTGGTGTCACAAAAGCGTGCATTTAAAAACCCAAAAGGATAGGTGTCAATCCATATCTGCCAAGTGACCCTATGTAGGGGGAACAGTCTCTATTCTGCTCTGTATCAGTGTGTATCATGGTCCAAGAGGACAGGTGTCAATCCATATCTGCCAAGTGACCCTATGTAGGGGAAACAGTCTCTATTCTGCTCTGTGTCAGTGTGTATCATGGTCTCTGAGGACAGGTGTCAATCCATATCTGCCAAGTGACCCTATGTAGGAGGAACAGTCTCTATTCTGCTCTGTGTCAGTGTGTATCATGGTCTCTGAGGACAGGTGTCAATCCATATCTGCCAAGTGACCCTATGTAGGAGGAACAGTCTCTATTCTGCTCTGTATCAGTGTGTATCATGATCTCTGAGGACAGGTGTCAATCCATATCTTCCAAGTGACCCTATGTAGGAGAACAGTCTATATTCTGCTCTGTGTCAGTGTGTATCATGATTTCTGAGGACAGGTGTCAATCCATATCTGCCAAGTGACCCTATGTAGGAGGAACAGTCTCTATTCTGCTCTGTGTCAGTGTGTATCAGGGGCTCTGAGGACAGGTGTCAATCCATATCTGCCAAGTGACCCTATGTAGGGGAACAGTCTCTATTCTGCTCTGTGTCAGTGTGTATCATGATCTCTGAGGACAGGTGTCAATCCATATCTGCCAAGTGACCCTATGTAGGGGTAACAGTCTCTATTCTGCTCTGTGTCAGTGTGTATCATGGTCCCTGAGGACAGGTGTCAATCCATATCTGCCAAGTGACCCTATGTAGGGGAAACAGTCTCTATTCTGCTCTGTGTCAGTGTGTATCATGATCTCTGAGGACAGGTGTCAATCCATATCTGCCAAGTGTCCCTATGTAGGAGAACAGTCTCTATTCTGCTCTGTGTCAGTGTATATCATAGGTTCTGAGGACAGGTGTCAATCCATATCTGCCAAGTGACCCTATGTAGGAGGAACAGTCTCTATTCTGCTCTGTATCAGTGTGTATCATGATCTCTGAGGACAGGTGTCAATCCATATCTGCCAAGTGACCCTATGTAGGAGGAACAGTCTCTATTCTGCTCTGTGTCAGTGTGCATCATGGTCCCTGAGGACAGGTGTCAATCCATATCTGCCAAGTGACCCTATGTAGGGGAAACAGTCTCTATTCTGCTCTGTGTCAGTGTGTATCATGGTCTCTGAGGACAGGTGTCAATCCATATCTGCCTATTGACCCTATGTAGGGGGAACAGTCTCTATTCTGCTCTGTGTCAGTGTGTATCATGATCTCTGAGGACAGGTGTCAATCCACACCTGCCAAGTGACCCTATGTAGGGGGAACAGTCCCTATTCTGCTCAGGTATCAATCCATATCCATTGTGATTTAGGAATTTTAGGTGATTTCTGCCCTTTATGGATTAAAACCAGACTCTGCATCAACTGTGTAATTTTCCATGGGAGTTTTGCCATGGATCCCCCTCCGGCATGCCACAGTCCAGGTGTTAGTCCCCTTGAAACAACTTTTCCATCACTATTGTGGCCAGAAAGAGTCCCTGTGTGTTTTAAAATTCGCCTGCCCATTGACGTCTATGGCGGTTCGCCCGGTTCGCCGGTTCGCGAACATTTGCGGAAGTTCGCGTTCACCGTCCGCGAACCGAAAATTTCGTGTTCACGACATCACTAATCATATAGTGTTACCCTATGAATTTTTTCTCTGCCTTTATCTTTTAGGTATATCTTATATTTTATATTTGACTTTTGAGGATTTTGAGGAATCCTTTTGTTACGCCCTGACACATAAGGGAAGTAATTACCTTTATTTTGTATATATCGCTGCACCTGGGTGGTCTACACATACATATTATTGAAATATTTCACTCTTTTCAGCAGCAGAAAAGAGTGAAATGGTGCTCTGCTTAATGATGTGGAACATCCTCCTCTAGTAGTTTTTCCTTAAATTGGGCTCACCTTGCAATCTAATTATCAAAGGTTGTCCGAGATTGTTTTCAGTGATCAAAAGAGCCCTGAGACACAATGCCATCCATGAGTTAAACTGAAAAACAAAATATTTAATCTTTGTGACACTTAAATAGAATTTGCATAATAATTTGGAACAGAGAGCAACCCATAGGGAGGCAGCGAGAGATTAGAGTGGTCAATGTGTGGCTGAAGACTTGGTGCAGGAAAGAGGGTTTGGGGTTTTTAGAGCACTGGGCCGACTTAGGTACAACCTGTATAGTGGTGATGGATTGCACTTAAACGGAGGGTCTGCTGTGCTGCGGGATAGGATGGCTAGAAGGTTGGAGGAGATTTTAAACTAGTAGTAGGGGGGAGGGTCATAGCAATCTAGAAAATGGAGATAGGATAGAAAGGAGATGGGCTTTAGCTGAGAATAAAGGGGGTGGAAATTGGGGGAGGGAAAGCTCAGAACAGAGGAGGTATGTAAGGTATGAAACTACAGGCAGTAGCATACACTAAGCAATATGATATAATACGCATAACTGAAACATGGTGAGATGAGACCAAGAAGGGCAGTTAACTTAAATGGGTACACTTTATTTAGGAAGGATAGGAAAAACAGGAAGGGTGGTGGGGTATGTTTGTATGTCAACCATGAGTTAAAGTAAAATCTTAGGCACGAGGCCCTGGGGACATAGGGCAGCTAAGCGGAAAAAAGGGCACATGTATGAGTGTGGGGATAGATGCAGGGGATTGGTTAGGAAAGAATGTAAAAGTGGGATTATCTTCTGGGAAAGAATGTGTGGGTGGGATTATGTTCTGTGTAAATTAGTGTGGGGGAGGTCTTACCTCAGTGCCACTTGGGATTCGGGCCATTAAACAGCTTCCTGTCCTCCTGTTCCTGTTTGTCCTGGGCCTGCAGGTTTACCAGCTTATGGGATGGAGGTTGAGGCTGTCTGGCTTCCCTCCAAGCTGCTGCAGCGTGGATTGTGGCCAGCAACTCCTGACATAGGTGCCTTCCTCTCCCCTGGTGTGGGTCCCCCCCCCGCGGCCTGTCTCCCTCTGAGGCCTTCCCTGTGGCCCCTGCTCCTGGGGTCCATGATGGCGCCAGCCGACATTCCCGCCCACTGGCTAAGCTAAGGCATTCCCCCGACACTGCTCCTCAGGCCCCGTTGAGGAAGTGGAGCCTGGGCCCAAGGCATCACCTGGCCTGCATGTCTGAGGCTCTAGAAACGAGGCCTGTAACTGCGATGCAGGATGCGCAGCCTCCTGCCGCCGCACAGGACATGCAGCCTTCCCCTCCTGCAGCCACATGACAGGCTGCGGCCTCCGGCATTGGGTTTCATGCCGGAGGCAGTAGGAGGCGGGCGGCGCGTCTTGCGACTTGTGTGGCCGCCCAGTGGAGAATGGGCCTGCGGAATTGCGCAGGGACTAATCTACTGCCATTGGGGGTAGGGGGGGCCTCTCCTGGGCTCGGGCCTCCGCTGCCGGTGAGGATGGCGCCCATGGGGTCTCACTCTCAGTTTTCTTTCAGTTTTCTTCCCCCCCCTCTCCTTCTCTTGTTCTGATCCTAGGGCCCTCCTTTTTTTCTTTCCGGGGGGGCCCTCAACTCCTCCCCCGGTGTCCCCCTATTTTTCCTTTTGTTGCTGTTGATCAATCTTTTCTTCTTCCCCCTCTTCCCTTCTGTCAGTTCTCTCCCCCCTTCCCCTCTTTCTGTTCCTCTCCTCTGTTTCCTATCTCCTCCCCCTTTCCTTTCCTCCCCTGCTCTTACCTGCTTCTGTCCCTTCTGGGTCTTCTCTGCCTTCTGTTCTTCTCTCTCTGCCTTCTGTTCTTCTCTCTGCCTTCTGTTCTTCTCTCTGCTGATTATTTACCTAGGCTGCCTCCTGGTGGAGCGTGGGCTCAGATCCTCTCCATGCCCTTTTCACAGGTCCTGGCTGCAGTTAACAGAAATGACCAGCAGGTGGCGCCTGGAACACCTTGGAAGAACACAGTGGAAGCTGATCTCAGTGTCTTCTGCCAGGACCTCTACACTTGCTATGCCGCGGCCGGTACAACGGGGGGTGTACGTGAGTACGTTGTTCCTCCTTTTATCCAGTAGGGTCCCCGGGGGTTCTTTTAGATTTGGGGGGGTCTTAGCGTGGTAATAAAAAAAAAATTCTGAATAAGTAAATAAAATGAGAAATAAAAAATTCATAAATTAAAAAAAAAAAAGAAGAAAAAACAGTACATGGACGCCGCTTACCAGGGAGTCCACTCTGGTTATTCAGCCCCCCCCTCTCCCTTCCATTATCAGTATTTATCATATGTTAAAGTACAGTTTCCTGCAGTGTCCTGCGCAGCTATTAGTACTGGCGTTGCCTCCCAGGAGGTGGGCGGTTCAGGTGGCTTAGGACGCTGCTGATGGCCTGCTTGGCTTGTGCATGTCGCGAAATACTAGGGAGCAGATTGGAGAAGGGGTTTTATTAGAGATATGTTCCCTCATGCCGCTGGGGACCTCTTGCTTTATAGGGACGGTAGGGACTTGGAAAAAATACCGTAATTGGTTACACCCCATGACGCGCGGGAATTGTGTCCGGGCATTGTATGTTCTGGATAGCATCATCGGGGAGAGGGCTCCCCGAGTATACTCCACGTTGTTCTGTTGTCAGGACACTCTCTGGGACACATGTGGTCCCTAGGGTGAGCTGGGTTGGTGGAGGCATGTCTTGCAATTTTGTCAACGGTTGGCAGTGCGACCCTTCTTGGCCTGGGACCAGATGGACTTAGGCCTCTGGTTTTTCCTTTATGGTTTGCCCAGGGTTAGGTATATGATGGCATGATGCAATGGTCCATGTGGTTAGGGCTGCAAGGCTTTGGGGCCTTGCTGAAAAAAGGCAGCTGTGGAATCCGCTTTTCAGCTGCTGCGGCTGTGTGTGCCGGGTTATTGTTTTCCAGGTTGTATTTCTGATGGTTAGTGTTATGTGGCTATGTGCCTCCGCATGGGTTGCTCCCAATGTCGCTTATGAGTGGGACCGACAGTGTTGCACGTCCGTGCTCTGCTGCTGTGGTGTTTTCTTGGCGTTTTCTTTCAGCGTTTTGGAGTTCAGTGGCCCAGAACGTAACCGTGGGTCCGGATACGTTCTGTAGTTTCCTGGATAGTGGGATCGATCCCAGGGCAGGGGAACGTCGGTTGCCCCTGACTGCGGTTTAAGACATCAGGTGGGAGGTGTCGGTAGTTTTGGGGGCAATGTGGGTTTGAGCTGCGTTACCCGTGGGCTCTCCTGGGTAAGCTGGGCTTCGCATGTTGGTGTTGCCTTTGGGGCTGTATGGGGTTCCTTCTTGGCCTCCCATAACGGTAGCTTGTGCAGGCAGCCCCCGTAGGTCCCTTCCACTGACTTTCGCCTGTTTACCGCTGCAGCAGGTTTGGGAGGCTGGGGCCATTTTGGGCTCTCAATGGTGTGCTGACTCTTGCCCAGTAAGCTGGCAAGCATCGGAGCTCTTGAAGACTCTGGCTGTCTTGGAGCTCTTCCCCATTCTCTACTGCTTCTATTTCGGTGGGGTGTTCCACTTGGGGCTAAAATTCCTAGGTAATGATTGTGTGGAGTTCAAGGGGCATTCATTCATTAGGGTCGGCTCCATACGCCGCTAGGCTTGGCGTGCCTGCGCCAATGGTTCAAAGGCTCGGATGGTGGGAGTCAGGGTGGTAGGTTACGTAGGTTCACCCTGCCGGTCTCCGGAGTTGATTTATTTCCGCAGTTTCGGTTCCCCTGGAATAGGGATGGTGAATGCTCATTTGGGCCGGGAGGTGGGCCGACCCGGTGCGAGTGGTGGGATCTTACGCCTTCTTGAGCGGAGGTTCGGTGGTTTGGCACCAGATACATGAGGTGGGTGTGGCTCCTCCCTGACCTGGGTCAGCAGTCCAGCCTCCTAGGGGTACCGTGGGTTTGTCATCCATCTGGGGGGAATGACCTGTGTTCGGTGCTCGTTTGGGATTTGTGCTGACCTTAAATCTGGACATGTCACCCATTTTTTTGTTTTCTTTCCATTGTTTTCTTTCCATATGTTCACAAGGTCTGGGCTGAGGTCATCACCCGTTCCTATTCGCAGGGCGCTCAGCAATGTGAGTGCCCTAGTGCACTGCGTTGGAAATCGAACAAGATGAGTTTCTAGGTTTGTCTTGGGGGATTCCTGTTCGCCTTAGGGTTCTGAGTGGGATGTGGCCTAGTTATCTCAAGGGGTTGGGGTGCACTTGCTGGAGGTCGGACTAGGCCTTTGTTAATCTTGCTCTACAATAAGTGGTTGAACAGGCCATGGATGGTTTTGGTGGGGACCTCTGCTGATTTTAGGCATAAAATAGCAGGGTTGTGGCTGGGGGTATGTTTTTAAGGGGTTACGTTTAAGAATATGGAATGAGATGAACAAGTTTTTAAGGTCTCTACCTACCCTGCTCTAAAGGGTTAACCTTAGGTTACCTGGCATGTTGTGCCCATCGAGCGTGGATAAGGTCGGCTGATGGAAGGCACTGGAAGGAAGTGATTTTTATGCCGAGGGGGGAGGTGAGAGGAAGTGGTACATATGCGCATGGTCAGTTTATTGGCAAGGACGGTTGGGTTCACTGTATGACACTATGTGTTAAGTTATATGCATATATATGTTAAGTTATGGTTATTTATGTTTAACGTTTTGGTTAGAGAAAAGAAGAGAAATTATTAAATAAATTATGGATGTGTCATACAGTATTTGTCATATGTTATAATAAATGCTGTTTTCATCCATACTACGTTGTCTGTCATTATTTTGGAAGGGGGATGAATTGGGTTGGTTTATGTATTATGCTGCTTTGAGATTCCCCACTATGTACATACATGGAGTGTGACGAGGAAAATGTGGAAGCTTTATGGTTAGATATCTGCTTGGGGCAAACAAAGGGAAATCAATTATTGGTTGGGATATTTAAGGAAGAACTGCTGTTAGAGCAAATTAGGAAAGCTGCAAATCGGGGTAACATGGTAATTATTGGAGATTTTAATTACCCGGGCATAAATTGGGATAGAGGGACTAGTACTTCAGCAAGGGGAATCAGGTTTTTGAATGTGTTAAATGACACCATCATGTCGCAACTGGTACAAGCACCAACTAGAAAGGATGCTTTTCTGGATCTTGTTATAACAAATAATGTTGATCTCTTAACCAACATTCAAGTAGGGGAGCATTTGGGAAATAGTGATCACAATATGGTAATTTTTTTAATAAACTCAAAAAAGCTAAAGCATGTGGGGTATACTAAAACGTGTAATTTTAAAAAAGCCAATTTCAATAATATTAGGGAAGCTCTACAACATATCGACAAGCATAAACTCCTTAGTGATAAAAACACTGAGGATAAATGGAAACTATTCAAACAAATATTAGAAAGGTACATTTCTCAGTATGTACCATTGGGTAATAAATATAAAAGAAACAAATTAAAACCAATGTGGCTTAGTAGAGAAGTAAAACAAGAGATTAAAAATAAGAAAAGGGCATTTAAAGCATTTAAATCGGATAAATCAGAGGCATACTATATAAGATATAAGGAAGCCAATAATGCATGCAAAAAGGCAATTAAAGTGGCTAATTTGGAAAATGAGAAATTGATAGCTAAAGAATGCAAAACCAACCCCAAAAAGTTTTTCAAGTACATCAATTCTAAGAAAACAAAAAACGAACGTGTAGGTACACTGGAAACAGAGATGGATTTGTTAGCTAAAGAAGACCAGGTAGAAGCAGAAATTTTAAATATATTTTTTTCTTCAGTATATATTATTGAGGTTTCTATGGCAAGAGATATGCAAATGATTGCTGCAAAAAACTTGCAGATAACTTGTGATTGGATGACTCGAGATAAGGTGCTACAGCAGTTAAAGAAAATTAATGTAAATAAAGCTCCGGGGCCTGACGTTATTCACCCACGAGTACTTAAGGAGCTAAGTGGAGAAATAAGTGAACCTCTGTATTTAATTTTTCAAGATTCTTTTGTTTCAGGTATTGTACCAGAGGATTGGAGGAAGGCAGATGTTGTTCCTATATTTAAAAAGGGTTCAAAATCCTTGCCTGGAAATTATAGACCTGTGAGCTTAACTTCTGTGACTGGGAACATTTTTGAAGGGCTATTAAGGGATAATATTCAGGAATTCATATGGAAGAACTTTATTATTAGCAATAATCAGCATGGTTTTATGCAACATATGTCATGTCAAACTAACCTAATTGCATTCTACGAAGAAGTAAGTAGAAGGATAGATAAGGGTGTTCCAGTGGATGTGATATACTTGGATTTTGCAAAGGCATTTGATACGATTCCTCACAATAGGTTAGTCTTCAAACTAAAAGAAATTGGTCTAGATTAATATTCTTGTTCTTGGGTGTTACGGTTACCTCCAGGCTAGCTGGAATCTGGACCGCTTGGATAGTCTGGTTCCCCGGTGAAGAGAGAGAGAAGAGCCGCTCCAGTCGATATAACACAAGAATCCTGTACATGCAGAATAATCCCACTAGCTATGGTATAGCTAGGATACCCTTTTACCCACAAAACGAGTTGAGGCTACGATTTGAGGGTCAAGAAAGAACTGGCTTTAATGGCACACAGGTATTACTATTTATGCGAAACCTCAGGTCCAGGGACAGCCCCCTCTGGACCTGATGGGATACAAGGACAATACAAACAGTTAACCAATAGAAACACAATGTATCTTTTGAAATTGTTACCACCCAGCTTGGAGATAATGAATCCAACGGTTATGACAATGTATTTATCTCCAAGCGCCCAAAATCCCACGTTTTCTTGCAACATACAAAACAGTATAAAAATACATAACTTTAGCATTTTAATAGATAATTTGTGCATTCTACAATTCATTATGTAGCCCAGATCTGAGCGCAGCAGATAGTCAAATAGCGCTCAGAACTCACGAACGGTATGGCTAGTTTCATCAATATAAAGTCTGTTTGTGTCTTTAGTCCTGAACATGAGACGAGGGCAATGTTTTCAGGTGAGTTAATGGGCAGCGGGACCTCGACCCCAAACTCATGGAACGAGTAGCAGCCAGGGGTTTACACGAATGCCCGCTCTCATAATGGTTGTCCCAGCCGTTCGGGAAATGAACGGAGACTGCCGGAAAGGGGTACTTAACCTGCGGTTAACCGCAATCCAACATTCTAATTGAGGCCATACGCCAGGATGTAGGTGGTCCTCGTTCATGAGTCTTTCGGTAGTTTTAGTTCGGAAAGTAGTGCATGAACGGGAATGTCCTGGGACAGTCAATTAGGCTGTGGTTAACTGCAGACCGCAGCTCCCTTGGCGATTAATTAGAGGCACGCTCCGCTCATAGGGTGGTCGGCTGTTCAGGTATTGGAAAGGTGACAAGGGTTAAGTGGCGGCACACGCCAGGGGCCAAGTGGTCCGTTGTTCGTATACACGAATGGGTAACGGGAAATCGGTTTGGGGATTAAGTTACACAGTTAAAATACCAAAACAAGGTTCTGTGTGGAAACAAAAAAGAACAATATTGAAACAGAGCTTTTGTAACATTGGGCAGAACATTGGCTTAAGGATAGAGTACAATGAGTTGTCATTAATGGTAAATTTTCAGGCTGGACAAAAGTTGTAAGTGGTGTCCCTCAGGGTTCTGTTTTGGGACCGCTTCTATTTAACATATTTATAAATGATCTTGAAATAGGCATTGAAAGCCATTTATCAGTGTTTGCAGATGACACAAAACTTTGCAAAGTAATAATATGTGAGCCTTGCTGCAGAGGGATTTGGATAGATTGGGAGATTGGGCACTAAAATGACAGATGAAATTTAATGTAGAGAAATGCACTTCAGGGATAAAAATTAACACAGGCAATTTACACCCTAAATGAATTTGGGAATTGTTGTAGACAACAAATTAGGCAGCAATATGCAATGTCAATCTGCAGTTGATATGGCTTGTAAGGTTTTGTCATGTATAAATAGGGGCATAAATTCTGGAGATGAAAATATAATTTTGCCTCTTTATAAATCACTGGTAAGACCACACCTTGAATATGCTGTGCAATTTTGGGCACCTGTTCTAAAGAAAGATATCATGACACTAGAAAAAGTGCAGAGATGAGCTACAAAATTGATAAAGGAAATGGAGCATTTTAGTTAAGAAGAAAGGTTAAAAAATTTAAATCTGTTTAGTTTGAAAAACGACGCCTGAGAGGGGATATGATAACATTATACAAATATATTCGGGGCTGCGACAAGACCAATCTCACCACTGTGCATTGGAGGAGCCTGGTTGCCTGCCCACTGCCTTTTGCCTTGCTACATTATTTTCCTATGCAGAAAGGTCTATTCAAGTATTTCTGCCCGGGCGTTCGGTAAATAGAATCAAAACAGCCATCTATTGGCATCCCAGAAGCCGTGGTTAGCTGACAGGCGCCGTTAATTGGCCGCCCAGAAGCTTAATTGACTATACCGGGTGGCCGCGACAACGCATACTGAATACTGGATGGCAGCAGTCTGCAGTTCACACGCGGCCGGTTCATTCACAGATGTACCGAATGAACTCATTTAACCCAGATAGCTATGCCATGGAGCCTATTTGTGAAAAAAAAGACTTTGGCTTCATGGCAATTGAACTGTATGTGTGTGGTCTGAGCGCCATTCAGTAATAATGTGCGCTCAGACCTAAGCTATCTGGGGATATGTTGCATGTCTGTATTTTATGTAATAAATGTAACCTTGTGTATTTTATTGTATTTTACTTACTTTTTACTGCCATGTGCTTAATGGAGTTTTGCCTCTGTCCTTGGAGATAATTGGATTACTTCCCAATTATCTCCAGGATAGAGAGGAGGAATTGTGATGTCATTGTGGGAGTTTTTATCTGTGTTGTATGTTTTGATTGGATGTTCCACAAAAACCTGTGGGTGGGACTTTTTCTGTAGAATGTGTATATAAGAACAATAAACCCACAGTTCTGGCTGTTCCTGCTTGACCCTCAAAACGGAGCCTTGTCTCGTTCTTGGGGGATTTACTGTATGCTGTTAGAGACTGATTGCCAAGAGTGTAAGCCACTTGGGTGCTTTTCCTGTTCAGCTGCTAGCAGCTATTCATGAGGTTCCCATTCGGGAGTTTGAAGTACTACTTTGTATCCTGTTTGGGAGTTTGGGGTTCTGCAGTAGCTGTGCCTGTGTCTCTGGAAGGGGAAGATCTTCTAAATGTCAGTTTAACCCCTTTTATGCCTGGGGGGTGCCATTACAGGGGCCAGTACAAATCTTTATCTGGAAATCTTTTCATAAACAGGGCTATACATAGGATACTAGGTCACACATTTAGGCTGGAAGAAAGGAGATTTCATCTAAGGCAAATAAAAGGTTTTTTTTACAGTAAGAGCAATAAGGATATGGAATTCTCTGCCTCAAGAGGTGGTTTTGTCAGAGTCAATTCATATGTTTAAACTGAAATTGGATAAATACTTGCAAAAGCATAACATGCAGGGATATAATTTCTAATTAGTGGGGCTGCTTGATCCAATGAGGCATCTGACTGCTATTTTGGGGTCAAGAAGGAATTTTTTCCTAGTTTGTTGCAAAATTGGAAGTGTTTCAGACTAGGTTTTTTGCCTTCTTTTGGATCATCAGCAAAAACATATGTGAGGAAGGCTGAACTTGATGGACGCAAGTCTCTTTTCAGCTATATAACTGTCACAGTTCCCACCGTAACTTCTGGAGTGCCAAACGAGGTTGCCCCAGGAGTGCCCAGTAGCAGATTTGAACCTGGGTACGTTGCAGTTCTGGGGTTGCTATGTAACCTATGAGCCACCATTCAGCTTTAGTAATGCCAGTATCCATCTCTGTCTTGTATCCAGTACTAGGGGCTGGACATGCATTGAAGTTTCTCCTGTCTCTCATGGTACACCTGATGTTGATGGTCTCGTTAGCCAGGTATAAAACACTGCCTCTCCCAGAAGGCAGTGTCAGTTCCTTGACTCTGGTGATCATACTGCTGTTTTGTGTTCTCCAGTTTACTCTTGACCTTGGCTTGTTGTTTTCTTTATTCTGATTTCTGGCAACCTTTGACCTTTGGCTTCCCACAACAATTCTCCTGCTTTATCCGTTCCTGTTCTGCGACTTGGAGAAATATCTTGCACAGCCCCCGTGCACCGACTCACAGGCTAGGTGAATTTTTGCCACCACCTCGGCCTGTGTTTACTTGCAAGGGTTAGCATACATCTCTGCCTGCCGGACTCCCAACCCAGGCAAGCCCTGACATAAGGAACTAACCATATGAAGTCTGCAGAGATGTGCTCACCCCTGTCCCAGCAAGTGTCCAGCCTGGCCCAGATTGTTTCGGAGCTGCAGCGAGAAATTTTATTTCTTAAAGGCACAGTAGCCCAGCCCCGAAACCTGCTTATCCAGAACCCTATGTCATACTGCCTGACAGGTTTGACGGTTCCCGTTGCAATTTCTCGATCTTCAAGATGGACTGTGAACTCCTGTTTGCCTTGAAACCCAGAACCTACGTCACCGACTTTATCAAGGTCTGTTCTGCTATCAATGTACTATCTGGACGTATTAAAGCATGGGCATGTCAGAAGCTGCAAGAGAATAATACTGTCTTGGACACTTGGGAGTCGTTTATGTCCACAATGAACTCACAGTGCTTGGCTTCTAAGAAGGAAATTCCCAAACCTGCTCAAAGTACCCGCAGAGCTCAGTTACCTAAAGAAGACTATGTACATACTTATAAAGTTCCCGTCTCGTTCCAGCGTGAACCCACTTCCAGGAACCTGTCCTGTTACCCTGAGTGTACTCCAGCTAGCAATAGCACCTCGTTGGACAGGGAGGAACCTATGGAGATCGGATTTACCAGAACTAGGTTGTCTCTAAAGGAAAAAGACCGTAGGAGAGCCCATGGCTTGTGCCTATACTGTGGAGAAAGAGGGCATTTCATCTCTCTCTGCCCAATTCATCCACCCAGACAAAGACCTCTTCTATTGGGTGCCCTATGGACTTATCCAGTCATCTCAGAAACACCGTCTAGAAGCTGCCAAGGTTGCTGCCAGCCATGTCCCTGTTCTGTGACACAGAAGGGTACTTAGACTATGGTGAATAACATACCCAGTACTCCTGAGAAGTCTGAACGTCCGCCAGAAAACACTCATGTTAAAGCTGGTACCATCACCACTTCCTGTCAACCTAAAGAGGAGTTACCTACGGACTGTACCTATGCCTCCAATGGTACCATAGTTCATAAAACAGATTTGGTGATATTAGAAAAAGCTTTGAAAGCCACAAACTCTGCTCCTGGTAATGTACCTAAGGAAAAAGGTTCAGAGAATAAGACTCCTGGGATCAAGGTACTTGCCGCTTGCACCAAATCCTTTGCCAACCCTAACCTCTCTCCAGTAGTACCTGAAACTGCGAATTGTTCTGTGAAGAAAGATTCTCCTCCTGGCTAACTTGTGCATATGATGGGACTCTAGTGGTTTCGGAACACTTGCATGACTTTGAAACGGCACTGCTAGCGATCAAGACCGCTCAAGCTATGTCCTCCGCTCCTGCTGGCAACACCAGAACCAAGAAATGTAAAAAGTGACCTTTTGGGCCGTAGTTGCTTTTTTCTTTTCACCTAAGAGCGGCTTTGAGGAGGGGGTACTGTCACGGTTCCCACAGTAACTTCTGGAGTGCCAAACGAGGTTGCCCCAGGAACCTGGGTACTTTGCAGTCCTGGAGCTGCTATGTTACCTCTGAGCCACCATTCAGCTTTAGTAATGCCAGTATCCAGCTCTGTCTTGTATCCAGTACTGGGGGCTAGACATGCATTGAAGTTTCTCCTGTCTCTCATGGTACACCTGATGTTGATGGTCTTGTTATCCAGGTATAAAACACTGCCTCTCCCAGAAGGCAGCGTCAGTTTCTTGACTCATCATACTGCTGTTTCGTGTTCTCCAGCTTACTCTTGACCTTGGCTTGTTTCGTTTATTCTGATTTCTGGCATCCTCTGACCTTTGGCTTCCCACGATGATTCTCCTGCTTTATCTGTTCCTATACTGTGATTTGGAGAATTATCCTGCACAGCCCCTGTGCACCAACTCACAGGCCAGGTGAATTCATGCCTGACCACCTCGGCCTGTGTTTACTTGCAAGGGTGAGCATGCATCTCTGCCTGCCGGACTCCCAACCCAGATAAGCCCTGACAGTAACTATGTAATAGCCACAAAAAACTGGCCTTCAAAGGTACAGACCATGAGATGATGACACTCCAAGTGCACCGGAAGCAGACGAAAAGCAGATTCCAAATCCGCCTTTTCCAGCAGTGCCCCTGGGCCCACAGCCCACACCATGTGAACCACTGCATCAAAGGATGCATAGGAAACCTGGCAGGTTTCGACCAAAATGTCATCATTCACCGAACCCCCTGGAGGGTACGATAAATGGTGAAACAGGTGATATTTACTGGAGTCCTTCTTAGACACCACACCTAAAAGAGAAACCTGCAGATTAAACATAGGGGGAGTAGAAAACGGGCCGGCCATCTGGCCCAAGGAGACTTCCTTATCCAGTTTTTCCTGCACCACCTGAGGGAATTCCTGCACTGACCGAAAGTTACAAACAGGTAGGGCACTCCGAGAAGGGAATCCAAAAACCCTGCTTAAACCCCCCTCGCCACTGTGCATTGGAGGAGCCTGGTTGCCTGCCTGCTGCCTTTTGACTATGGACCGGCATTTAAATACTTTATTTTCCTATGCAGAAAGGTCTATTCATGTATTTCTGCCCTGGCGTTCGGTAGATTCTCGGATTTACTGAATGAACTCATTTAACCCAGATAGCTATGCCATGGAGCCTATTCTTGTAATAAACGTCTTTGGCTCCATGGCAATTGAACTGTATGTGTGTGGTCTGAGCGTCATTCAATAATAATGTGCGCTCAGACCTAAGCTATCTGGGCATATGTTGCATGTCTGTATTTTATGTAATAAATGTAACCTTCTGTATTTTAATGTATTTTATTGTCTTTTGCTGTCATGTGTTCAATGGAGTTTTGCCTCTGTCCTTGGAGATAATTGGATTACTTCCCAATTATCTCCAGGATAGAAGACTCTGTGGAACTGGTTTTGGGAAGAAAAAACATGCTTCACTTGCTTACAAAGGACTACGATCTATCTTTTGAACCACTGGACCAATTTGTATGATTTTGACATATGTTTGTATTTGGAGTATGCTGATTCTGAAAATGTAAGTTTATGTGAATGTGATGCATACTTTTCAAGTTATGAATAATGTAGAAAAACTGTATTTCTCTGCTGTGATAATTACATTACCCATTGTGCAAGGTAATGGTATCACAGGCAGAGGGGGGGATTTTGTGTGGGAGTGATGTAGAATTATTAAAATCTTTATTAGAACCTGTATTGAATTATTGTACTAACTCCATTTTGTTCACCTTACATGACAGAATTTCCTGACAGTATTCAGTATAATGAATAAGAGATTGTATTCTCTCTCTCTAAGGACATAACTAGCCCCGGAGTTAGCGGATCTCCGTTGACTTGCAACATAGTATAATCCAAGGCCAGGAGAACAGTGACAAAATGAAATGTTCTATTCATAAAAGAACCTTGGAACAGACCACGAGACTGACATCACTAACTACGTAAAATGACGCCCAAGCCCCCCTTTCCACCGAGTAAGCCTCGTGCTAAAGAGCAATGGCGACGACATCCCATGATGGGAGGGTGCCTCACTAGTCACTCAAATCTCTGAGCCAATTAATAATATTAATGGGTGGACACTGACATAGCCACTTAACATTTAACCCAATTAATGATGTTTATTTGTTATTATCTGATATTCAATGATGATGTCATTTTGCATATAAAAAGGCCTGCGTGCCCACTTTTTAACTAGATGCTAATAAATTTCCTGAAGTGTTTTTAACCTGAACTGCATGTGTCAGTGTGAACTTACTTCTGCGTATACGCAATTTATTCATCTCAGATTTGGACAGGAACAGATAGACTTTTAAACATTTTTGTTTATTTCTAAATTAATCTACATCAATCTGGCGTCCATCCAACGTGGGGCATCGGGCTATGGCCTCCGCCGGTAAGCCGTCCTAAGGAAGACGCTGTTGGACGGAGGAATCGGGGGGGAAGGAAGAGAGACTGATCACCTCTGAGTACACGGTAGAGACTTCTGCAGGAGCCACCGGTATGTTCCAGCCCCTTTGATTGACCCGTCCACGTGTCTGTGACTGCTTCCCGGGAGGGCATCAAAGACAGGTAATATCTTGCCCGGTGTCTTGTTACCCATTTGTTTACCTGCATTTAGTCTATCTGTTGCCTGGGTGTGCTAGTGGTATATGTTTTGTTCTTTCCCTCTTTAGGGATAAAGGGGGGTGGACCCGTGGGTGGTTGCCTGGGGGTCTTCTGTTGCCTGTTTTTACCCCTTTTTAGGAGTCACTTGGCCCAGACTGTTGGGAAAAAAGGGGGGGTGGACCTGTGGGGATTTTCCAAAGGGGTCCTGTTTTCCTGTTTACTTCTTTTAGGTACTGTCTAGCTAACAGTAGTAAGGAAAAAGAAGGGTTGGGGGATTCTGTGGAGGGGACTTGCCTCCTGGGGTTTCCCGGTTACGTCACTTTGATATTCTAGCTAGCCTCATTGTGTACGTTGCTCTGCTTGCAGAGGTTATGGTACCCTCCAGCTTCGAGCGCTGAGGCTGGTGGCATTCCAATTTATTTGTGGTGTGTGGATTCGGGCAGGCATTGTTGTCTCCATCACCACGGGGTAGTGTGACTTGTGGGTGGGTCCATAGGGAGCACTACGGGAGTGAGGATAGAGGTGGCCACACTTAGTGGACTGCTGTAACGAGGGAGGCATATGGATTTCGGGCCGGTGTTAGTCGTTATCCTTGGCCGCTGGTAGTGAAACTTACGAAAGTTGTTCTCCGAGCGGGGACACTACGAGATTGAGGGAGGTGGCTTGGTGGCCACAAGAGTAAAGGAAAGGGATTACTGTTGATGCATGCACTGTATTTCAATTGAAATGTTGTATTAAATGTTGTCTTAAGTGTGGAGTCATTCAAACTCCTGGGTCTGTCTCTACTTTCACTGTTTACTTTTACTTTACTTCCTGTACTATTTACACTATCCACTCCTATTTCTCTTGAAAGAGTAGTGATTGGTCACACACTTCTCACCCCGCTCCAATCCGTGGTTACCATCGAGGGTACACGGATTCAGTGACTGGTCTACGTTTTGGGAAGACGCACTGGGAGGGGGACCCACCCTTCCTAGTGGCAGTCGAGCATTGTAGACGTTCTGTTTCATTTTCCTTTACCTATACTTTGTATATGTTTTTATACGCTTTGTATAGGGGGATATGGGACAGGAAACGAGTAAGCCCGCTAGGGGCTGGCTCGCGTGTGATTTAGTTGAAGATAGAGAAGGTGAAGAACTGGTTAAAAATGTTGCAAAGATTGCTAAAGTGTGTAGAATTGCTGTGCCTTCATGTGGTAGATTACAGCCAGAAAGCTGGCGTAGATTACTGACAGAGAAAAAAGGCAAGCTTACAGATAATGATTTATTGCGTACTGCTGAAGCATGGTACAGAGTAGAAAGGCTATCCAGCAGGAGGGTTGGGTAGAGGAAGAGATAAATCATAAAGGGTTAAGAACTGTATGTATATCATAATAATTGTGTTACTGGGAAGTTATCCCAGCCAGTGCCCTGTCGGGGCGTTCCAGGAGGTGACCACTTCCATCATCCTGTCAGTAATGACCGAAATGTAGCTGACCATGGTCACCATCCCACCCCAATCTTAAAACGCTGTGGGGTTTTTGTATTTTGTGTTAGCCATTACCCTGGTAGAGGGTGGGGGTTTAAATGAAATGCTGTGTTTTTGCTTTGTAATGTAATTGTCCTTCTGTCTTGTTACTGTACAGCGTTGACATGGTTAAATTCGTGCTGGCAGGCAGTCTCTCTCTTGTTCCACTCAAATCCCCCTCTGCTAAAACACCCCCCCCTCCCCTCGCTTCTGTGAGACGCGGGGGGGGAGGGGGCGGAGGGGGGTGGTGACATGCTTGCGATTTAGGTCTGTCTCTTCAGTGTTCTGTAGAGTTATTCAGAAGCTACTGATAAGATTTTTAGCAATTAAATTTTTGCTAGAAAATATTCTAATTGTGTATTTTGTTATCTCAATAGAAATTGATAGGATGGTTAGGGAGTGAATCTGATGCAGGAATAGAAGTTATTAAGTTGGTATATGTTTCTAGAGACAGCTTTGTGGGCTGTTAGATGTATAATATTCACAACTGTCTTATTTAATCCGTCAAGTCTGTCCACAGTTCAGATTTTCATTTTGCCGAACAGAATGTTACTTCCCATGAAGCCCACGCCTCCAGAGAGACTTAGTATGCCCTAAAGGAAAATGGCCCCTAGAACAAAAGAAGGTTGTCCTTAAGTGCCTTCACTCTGCCCTTAGTGAGGTCATATCTGCCCATATATCGTGTCAGTTCTGGCCATCCATGGCTGACGAGATCTACTCCTATCATGCTCATCTTATCTTAAGACATGCTGTCTTCCTTAATTCCCACATATTATGAACAAGAAAGTTACAATTACTAGAATAATCCTGCTAATGTATCCCTATATCAGAAAAGTATCTGTGACAAGTGATGGTTAATATGTAGAAAGGATATATATATACCGATTCACGTGTTAAGTAACAATATGTATTAATTTTGTGTACAAAAAATTGATAACATGCTAAAAGAAATTTCTAATAAACAAAGATTTCTTGAACAAATGGTAATACAATTAAAGATTGGTCTCAAGATGTTTTGATCTAATTGAAAAGAACCAGAAAACATTATGAGCCTAACTACTAACAAATGGATAAGGGGGGAGGGTGTTCCAATCTGTCTTTATTGGATAATGTTAACCACCAAGATTAAAGACTGACTAACATATTTTTTTAATGTAAGCCCAGATATTTTATTATTATATATGCATAGAAGTCGAGACTTTGGGCATTATAGTGTATTGATTCTAGATCTGTTACTAGCAGCAAGTGCTTAGCTTTATGCCTATCCCACGCATGCTTAAACACTCCTTTACTGTGTTAACCTCTATCACTTCAGCTGGAAGGCTATTCCATGCATCCACTACCCTCTCAGTAATGTAATACTTCTTGATAGTATTTTTATTTAAACCTTTGTCCCTCTATTTTTGAGACTATGTCCTCTTGTTATGGTAGTTTTCCTTCTTTTAAATATAGACTCCAATTTAACTGTGTTGATTCCCTTTGTGTATTTAAATGCTTTTATCATATTTCCCCTGTCTCGTCTTTCCACTAGGCTATACATGATAAGATCCTTTAACCTTTCCTGGTAAGTTTTATCCTACAATCCATGAACCAGTTTAGCAGCCCTTCTTTGAACTTTCTCTAAGGTATCCATGTCCTTCTAAGAATATGGTCTCCAGTACTGTATACAGTACTCCAAGTGAGGTCTCACCAGTGTTCTGTACAATGGCATGAGCACTTCCCTCTTCCTACTGCTAATACCTCTCCCTATACAACCAAGCATTCTGCTAGCTTTTCCTGCTGTTCTATTACATTGTACATTGTCATTAACAGAGAGAAACTGGAAACCAGAAAGGATAAATTAATGTATAGCTAAATGTAAAGCTTAACAAAACCTCCATTATCTTTTTCATTTATCTCGCAGAAAAACAATGTTATTTGTCTATTTTGTAAGTTTTAATACATTATCAGTGAAGAGTAAAATAAGTTTTATCCCTTTTGCGAGACATAAAATTGATAATGTATATTTGTGATGTAAGTAAGAGTTATATTTTATAATAGGTTGAAAAAAAAAAAAGAGAGTCAGGGATAGCGTCTGTCTCTACGAGCAAAAGTCTGGTGTGGGAGATGTAGTGGACTAGCCACTGCGGGATACCCACGGAGTGAAGCGTTCGAGGCCTGTACAGACAGATGTGCTTGTTAGCCTTTTATTATTTTTCTCTAGGGAAAGCATAGGGCCAGTTAACAGTTGTTGTACATGTGCTATTTGCAGCCTCCATTGCATTTCTACTTAATTCTGATTTCTGTTGTATCCTCCACTGCTACATACCCACGCCTCCATATGGAGACCTGTCTGCTCCCTTACCTGCCCACCCCTGCCTACTCCTACTCCTCCTCCTACTCCACCTTCTCCTCCTTCTACTTCTCTCTCCTCCTCCTTCTCTTTCTCCTCTCCTCTACTCCACCTTCTCCTCCTCCTACTCCTCCCTCTACTTCACCTTCCACTCCTCCTATTCCTCCCTCCCACTCCACCTTCCCCTCCTCCTATTCCACCTTCTCCTCCTCCTACTCCTCCCTCCTCCTCTTATTCAATCCTACTCCTCCTATTCCTCCTTCTACTCCACCTTCTCCTCCCTCTACTCCACCTTCTACTCCACCTTCTCCTCCCTCTACTCCACCTTCTCCTCCTCCTACTCCTCCCTCTACTTCACCTTCTACTCCACCTTCTCCTCCCTCTACTCCTCCTCCTACTCTTCCTCCTACTCCTCCTCCTACTCCAACTTCTCCTCCTTCTACTTCTCTCTCCTCCTCCTTCTCCTCCTCTTTCTCCTCTCCTTTACTCCACCTTCTCCTCCTCCTACTCCTCCCTCTACTTCACCTTCCACTCCTCCTATTCCTCCCTCCCACTCCACCTTCCCCTCCTCCTACTCCACCTTCTCCTCCTCCTACTCCTCCCTCCTCCTCCTATTCAATCCTACTCCTCCTATTCCTCTTTCTACTCCACCTTCTCCTCCCTCTACTCCACCTTCTCCTCC
>OW240915.1:148639010-148689931 GCA_933207985.1 Pelobates cultripes
GCAGATAGAGGACTTGTTTTGCCGTCAGCTAACAATTCAGATAGTTCTTGAAAACATTGGGGGCAGGAAGTTGTGCTGCCAAAGAAATGCAATCAGTTTTTAGCGTTCAAATATTCTAATAAGCAGCTGTTGGGTGCATATGGCAGTTATTTGAAGGTGAGAGAGGATCAGAGATACCAGAGAAATATAAAATATATTGGCCACAGGAGATCAAACAAACTTACTGTGTAGATTTAGCATGACAATGTTTTATACCAAGCACGGCAATACAGCACTTTAATTGCCTAAACATCAACCCTGTAGGCTATAAGGTTTATTCACTAAACAGAATGTTGTGGTAGATTGACTACAGATAAAATTTTATGTCAAAATAAAACACTTGCGATAATTTTTCAGTTTAGTGATCTGTGGCCTGAATTTTGTAGTATGTTTTTGATTTCAGCAGAAATAGCCTCAATATATCCTTAGATTCAAGATTTACACTTATTATCACTAGTATTATTTATATAGCGCCAACAACTTTTTTTTTTTTTGAGACTAGGGTGAAGGTACAATTTTAAAGTATAATACTAACTGGGACACCTCTAGCATACAAAGAGTTAACCACAATCTATTCGTGTTGAGCGGTAAGCAGTTTTAACTCTTTTATGCGCCCAGCACCATAGCCCACTTACTTTGGGTTTTAACTTTCAACCACCTCATATGAGTGAGGGAAATTTTAGAGATCTTATCACATCTCCCTCTTTTTATTCAATGTTCACTATACCAAAGCATAGTGGATAATGGATAAGTAGTATGTGGGCAGTAGTGCTGCCTTTGCTTTGGTTTTTAATACCTCACACATTTTTTTGTCAGGTACCACTATTGTCATGTATATGCAGCAGAGCTGACATTATGGCTGACAGTTTAACACAGTTAAAATTCCCTGGAGAATATTGTAAAGTTTCATCTGGCAATTTTTTAAAAATATTTTCAAAACTTTAGCTTGCATATAGAGGCAAACTCCTAAAGTAAATCCAATTGAGTATCAATTCAAACCTTGGGTGAAACAACACGTCTCTGTATAAAATGCCTTAATTACATATTCTGTGGTAATGTGACTTTTAATGATTTTATCTCTAACAATATCTAACAATCTCCAAGTTATTTCACTGAACATGAACATTGGGCCATTATCATAAACTAAGCTGTCAGGGCAAACGGAAAATCTGTCACCTTATTTTAGTTATAGACTTTAGGAGATTAAAACTTACATCAAAAGGAGTAGTGACATGAAAGATTACACATATGTAAAGCCAATCTGATAAAATTAAATAAGTAGAAGCTTTGAAGTTTTAGCTTTGCTGGGTTGGACTTACTTTGAGACAGAGGCCAATCCCACCTCTATGAAGTAGTACATAATAACACATTGATTAAGGTTAATAATGTTGAAAGTGAAGTTTTTGCTATTATATATAATAGCAAAATGAAATGAACAAAAAAACAAAACCATTTCATTTAAAATTTGTAAACAACAATAAAAGAAAAGCAAAAGGCAATAAACAAAAAAAGATATAATAAAATACATAATGATGGACTGCCATAAGAAATGGTTGATTTATTTTGTCATAATTATTGTTGCTAGTCGTTCTTGTTCACTGAGTATTGGTTTACATAGTTAATGAAACGTGCTAAACAAAAACAGTCCCTTTTTTGCACTTTACATCACTGTGCAAAAGATTGAAACTTACTTGTAAGTTGTGTTAACCTCTTTCATGAAATTCTTATTTTTCTCTCAAATTTATATTAAAAACACAAGGCAAAGTCAGGGCAAACATTCCCATATATATTCCCACATAAATATTGTTTCATTTCTCTTCTTCTCTACTTTCTCTGTACTGACTGTGAGGTGTAAAGGACAGAGCTTATAACAATGGCTAACAAAGTGCTAAGAAGGAGGTGCCCAGTTAGAGGATAATGGTATGTGGATTTCTACATTTAATTGAATTTTTTTACACCAGACTATACATCTCTGATAAATGTAGGGGAAACTAAACACAATATTAAAAACCCTGGGAAGGGACTACTCCACATTCAATTTGTTAATGTTGTTTCACAGTATTTGTGACTGTAGGTGAATAGATGACATCACTCAATACATTTGTGAATTTTATTGAGGTTTTTACCATTTTATATATGCATTATATTTTGAAGGTGCTAAATATTTTTAATTGTGTGAGAAGTAAAAAAAACAAAAAACACAAAACAAGAACAGCAAACCTTCTTGAGTGCTTACCCACATGTTTGAGGGTTTTTAACCAAGCTTCCTAAAGACCCAAGTCCATATGTTGCTGCTTTTGTTATCCTGGAGTGCCTGAACCGTTATTTATTCTGCTTGTATTTATGGACCTAACATTAAACAATAGAAAATTCGCAAATCGAACCCAGGGGTCCTTGAACTGGTTCTTTGAGGGGTTGCTCATTTTTGCAGGAGAGCTCAACATTGCACTCGACCCAACGATAGATAGCTCCAGGAGACAACATTAATTCCCTCTACATTGTCTATGAATAGCCCTGTGTGTATTATGAGCTGGATGACTATTGGCGGGTGACTAACCCTGACAACAAGGACTATTCTTTTTACTCGAGGGTCCACAATATATATTGATCATTTTAAGATATTTTACCCTCTTGAGGTCCTGTGACATTCTACCGACGTCATGGTTGGATCATTCTCATGTCTGATGTCCCCTCTGTTTAAGAGCAGAGAACAACAGTGGAAACTGAACGAAAATTTACTTGGAGAGTTAGAGGTTGTTGAAAATGCTAGAATGGCTTACCCTATTTTAAGGAAAATTACTCACCAGAGGTCCTCCTACTGACAGCTTGGGTGTCAAAACGTAATAAAGCCCCTGGACCTGATGATCTATTGGTTAAGCACATTAAGATATTCAGAGATGTTCTCCTCTCTAGACTACTGAGAGGGTTAAACTCCATACTCGAAGGTGGGCAACTGGGAGATATGCTGGCGACCATTGCAGTATTCCCCAGGGATGGAAAAGATTCAACAAGCTGCACCAGCTACTGAGCTTTTTTAAGGCTTGAATGCAAATCTGAAGCTGATTTCTAAGGCACTGACAGTGAGGATTGGCAGAGTACTGTCAGAGTTGGCACAAGCTCATCAGGTTGGGTTTGTGCCCGTTAGAGAGGCAAAGGATGATACAATAAGGATGCTCAACATTATGCAGATGGCTTGGAGTACGGGCTGGGGTGTCCTTCTCCTCTCTAATGATGCAGAGAAGTATTTTAACTGGGTGGATTGACCATTTAAGTTAAAAAAAATGATATGGACAATTAGTTTTGGCCCCCATATAGAAACATAGAAACATAGAATGTGACGGCAGATAAGAACCATTCGGCCCATCTAGTCTGCCCAATTTTCGAAATACTTTCATTAGTCCCTAGTCTTATCTTATAGTTAGGATAGCCTTATGCCTATCCCACGCATGCTTAAACTCCTTTACTGTGTTAACCTCTATCACTTCAGCTGGAAGGCTATTCCATGCATCCACTACCCTCTCAGTAAAGTAATACTTCCTGATATTATTTTTAAACCTTTGTCCCTCTAATTTAAGACTATGTCCTCTTGTTGTGGTAGTTTTTCTTCTTTTAAATATAGTCTCCTCCTTTACTGTGTTGATTCCCTTTATATATTTAAATGTTTCTATCATATCCCCCCTGTCTCGTCTTTCCTCCAAGCTATACATGTTAAGATCCTTTAACCTTTCCTGGTAAGTTTTATCCCGCAATCCATGAACCAGTTTAGTAGCCCTTCTCTCAACCCTCTCTAAGGTATCAATATCCTTCTGAAGATACGGTCTCCAGTACTGTGTACAATACTCCAAGTGAGGTCTCACCCGTGTTCTGTACAATGGCATGAGCACTTCCCTCTTTCTACTGCTAACACCTCTCCCTATACAACCAAGCATTCTGCTAGCATTTCCTGCTGCTCTATTACATTGTCTGCCTACCTTTAAGTCATCAGAAATAATCACCCCTAAATCCCTTTCCTCATATGTTGAGGTTAGGACTCTATCAAATATTCTGTACTCTGCCCTTGGGTTTTTACGTCCAAGATGCATTATCTTGCACTTATCCACATTAAATGTCAGTTGCCACAATTCTGACCATTTTTCTAGTTTACCTAAATTATTTGTCATTTGGCTTATCCCTCCTGGAACATCAACCCTGTTACATATCTTAGTATCATCAGCAAAAAGACATACCTTACCATCAAGACCTTCTGCAATATCACTAATAAAAATATTAAAGAGAATGGGTCCAAGTACAGATCCCTGAGGTACCCCACTGGTGACAAGTCCAAGCTTCGAATATATTCCATTAACTACAACCCTCTGTTGCCTGTCACTCAGCCACTGCCTTACCCATTCAACAATATTTGAATCCAAACTTAAAGATTGCAGTTTATTGATAAGCCTTCTATGTGCAACAGTGTCAAAAGCCTTACTGAAATCTAGGTAAGCAATGTCTACTGCACCACCCTGATCTATAATTTTAGTTACCCAATCAAAAAAATCAATAAGATTAGTTTGGCATGATCTCCCTGAAGTAAACCCATGTTGTCTCTGATCTTGAAATCCATGTGTTTGTAGATGTTCATCAATCCTATCCTTTAACATGGTTTCCATCACTTTCCCCACTACTGAAGTAAGGCTTGCTGGCCTCTAGTTGCCCGACTCCTCCCTATTACCTTTCTTGTAAATAGGCACAACATTCGCTAACTTCCAATCTTCTGGGACTACTCCTGTTAACAATGATTGGTTAAATAAATCTGTTAACGGTTTTGCTAGTACACCACTAAGCTCTTTTATTTATTATTTATTATTTATTATTGCAATTTATAAAGCGCACACAGATTCCGCAGCGCTCAGGACACTTTCAGGACACTTTCCTGAGTGTCCTCCTTACATATGATACCAAGTGTGCACCTGTGGATTAACCTTTCTTGATCCAGAACAGCATGTGGCAAGGGTGTCCTCTATTCTCCCTCCTGTTTGCCCTATCTCTGAAACATTTTCTGGAGGTGGTAAGACTGGGGGGGGTGGGGGGGTGTATTACAGGGTTCACATACAGAGGAGCAGATCACAAGGTAGACTAGTATGTAGATGATATGCTCTTTTTCTTTCTTTTTTCTTTTTTTTTCTTTTTTCCCTTTTCCTTTCTTCATTTTTTCTTTCTCATTTCAGACGTTACCAGCCTCTTATATTCTTTCAAGCTTTCTGCATCTCAGGCATTGGTATATTAGTCATCATCAATGTTTTCTCTCCCCTCTTTTTCCTATTTATATGACTTTAATTTATATAAAACATTAATATTACTCATTAACAAAGAAATAAAAAAAAAATAAAAAAAAATACTATAACATAAAGCAGACAAACACAACATTCACACACAATGATGAAACCCTCTTCCCCAGTCTCTCTGCATTGCTATTCATAATACTGATATATGAGATTAAAAAAAAAAATTCTTCTTTTTTCTCCCCTTCTTTTTTTTTTCTTTTCTTCCTTCCCTTTTCTTTTCTACTCACCTTTCCGCCCCCCTTTTTTTTCTCTTTCCTTTTTCCCTCCCTATCCTCTTCTCTTTCTTTCTTCTTCTATGTATATTAATCTACTGCTGACAATTTTTTTTATGTGAAATAAAAAAAATTTCTTCAGGTTTTTATTCAAACCTCCCTCCATCCTAAGTTGCGAAATTAGTAGGTTTTTTACTATGTCCCAATTCGGTAGATTTTTAGTTCTCCACCTTCTAGCAATAGAACTCTTTGCTGCTATTAATGGATGGGTAAAAAAAGTGTTGTAAATCTACATTATACTGATAAATATTTAAATGTAATATAAGCATTTCCGGGGCAAAGGGAAAGTTAGATCCGGTTACCATTTCAATTTTGGACAAGAACACTTTCCAAATTTCCTTAAGTGGAGGGCAACTCCACCAAATATGTACACAATCTCCCACTCCCCCTTCGCATCTCCAGCATATATCTGTTATACTCTGGTCTATTTTGTTTAGACAGCTAGGAACGCAATAGAGTCTGTTAATGATCTTAAAATGTAGCTCCACTAAATTTAGGCATTTAATACACCTAGCAACTGTCAGCCATGCTCTATTCCAGTCCTGTCCATCAATTTTTTGTATTTTTAGATCTTTCTCCCATTTTTTTATTGCCGGAAACGTCGTCACCCTCTAGTTGTCGCAATACCGAGTTACATTTATTTAATAGGTTTTTCATGTCCTTTCTTTTCAATAAGTTTCCTAATTTATTATTGAATTCCCATTTCTCTTTATTTAGAGTTTTATTCAAATAGCTTTTAATCCTCATATAGTTAAATTTCTCAGTTTCCAGGAGACCGAAATTAATACATATTTGTTCAAACGAATTAACCCTGGGTCCTGTTGTTATATCTTCTATAGTTTGTATACCTGCTCTTCTCCAAATATTTAGTCTTAGGTCTTGCATATTATTTTCTAGTATCGAGATCGACAGTATGTTAATAACGTGATTTTTAAATCCTGCACTTTTTTTAAATCTTACTCCACATTCCTCTAATGGACTCTATTACCACACTATTAGAACTTGGTTGGCTCTTATTTGTTTCTCCTTCTTGAGTAAACAAGAAAAGTGTTACTAGATCCCTACCATCTGCAAGTTCCTTTTCCACCTCATACCACCTTTCTAGTTTAGCCCCAGCCAATTGTGAAATGATACTATGGAAAAGGATACTCGCTTTATAGTATTGTTGTATGACTGGGAATCCTACCCCTCCCTTAGATTGATTAATCGAGAGGAGTTTTCTTGCCATTCTTGTTTTTTTTGCTTGCCATATGAACTTAGACCAGGCCTGTTGTATTAATAGCAGCCAACTATCAGGGACACTCAGGGGGATCATTCTAAACAAAAATAGCCATTTTGGTAGGATGTAAGACTTAATAATATTAATACAGCCCCACCACGAGAATTCTAGATTCTTCCAACTCTTTAGGAGTTTATTCATTTTAATAAGCAATGGGAGAAAATTGATCTCTACTATTTTCAGTGGGTCAGCACAGATATTAATTCCTAAATAATTAAATGATTTTTCGACCCATGCGAAGTCAAATTTCTTCATAATCTCATTTTTTTCTTCTTTATTTAGATTTACAGCTAAGATAGTTGATTTTTCTATATTTATTTTATATCCAGATACCTGGGAAGATCTTCCAATGATTTCCATAAGTTGTATTATAGATTGTAGGGGTTTTTGTATTGTTAAGATAACGTCATCAGCGTATAAATTTATTTTTATATTTTCTTTATTAAATTCAAAACCTACCATCCTCAGAATTCTAAACTCAGGAAAGGGAAAAACACAGTAGTAAATCACTATATAGGCACTAATCTAATTGCTACTTGTTACAGTAAGAATATTTTTTTTTTCCTTCTCCACTTCTTACAGATATATTTCTCCTGGCCAGGAGAATATTTTAGCTCACACATTGTTGGCAATTCTGTGACTTTAAAGAAGGGGTTATATGCGACACTCGCAAGAGGGATACTGTCGTTACTTGGTCTTTCTCCCTGGGGCTAAGGGATACCCAGGGTTGAAGAAAGATAGGAGGAAGGAGAGATACATTGATCTATGCCTAAGTAAGGGCAGAAAATGTATAGAGATGTGTGGATGTAAATGTTTGTATGTTATGATGATGGACCTCACTGTGGAAAAAATAAGAATAGGAAGATAATATGAGATTTGCAACAATTAATGTACAAGGAATCAATTCACAATTCAAAAGATATACAATCCTTGAATTTTTGAGGAAGGAGCAAATACATATAGTGGCTATACAGGAAACACACTGGAAACACGAAGAAAAAATAAAACTTAAGTCTAAGTTATTTCCCACTATAATTAATGCCTCTGTAAGCCAAAAAAAAAGAGGGGTAGCTTTTTTGTTTTCGAAGAATGTTTCTCTGAAAATTGTTCACCAAGAACTTGATACAGAAGTTCGAGACACATAATTTTAGTGTGCGAAATTAATAACCAAAAATACACATTAGTTAATATAAACGCCCCAAACCAGGCACAAATTCCATTTATTAGAAAAATATTTAATAGAATTGACTGCATTAAAACTGGTCGAGTCATTGTTATGGGAGACTTTAATTGCATCTTAGACGCAGATTTGGACAGGAGTCCTAAATTAAAAGGCAATAACTATAAGAAGGTAAAATCTAACGGGAAATTTTTTTCTGAATTAGTCAAACAAAATGGTTTGCTGGATTATTGGAGGATATTCCATGTAAAAGAAAGAGATTTTTCATGCTTCTCTAAAACTTTTTGTTCATATTCCCAAATTTATTTAATTTTGGGGGAGAGAAATTCAGTGAAACAGGTTAAAAAAATCTTTATAACAACCACAATGTGGTCTGATCATAACCCAATTATATTAGAACTAAAAGAACAGTTTGAGAGACCCAGAACAGAATGGAGAATGAAGGATTAGATAATGAGAAAGGAAAACAACCTTAATTATATTAAAGAGATGACAGATCTCTTTTTCCTAGAGAACAGAAAGAATGGGGTCTATCCAGCAATGACCTGGTGCGCATTTAAAGCGGTAATAAGGGGCCACCTTAAAAGCCTAACAGCCAAAGAATTTAAGCTGAATGAGAAAAGGGCTAACCTGGCGGAGCTATATATAAAACTGGATGACTTACTTTATCAAAATAAAAAAAAACCCTCGAATAGTATTACCAATACAATAACAGAAGTTGAAAAATTAATAAATAACCAACTGATGGCAAAAGCTAATAAGGCCTTAATAGGCATGAAACAAAAAAGGTATTACATGGGAAACAGAGCAGAAGCACTGATGTCAAATAGACTAAAGAAAGAAAAAGTTAAAAAGGTTATTACTAAAATTGTACACAATGGGGAAACTTTATTAAACCCAGAAAAATAGGAGAAGCCTTTAAAAAATATTATCAGGATTTATACAACATTTCGAGTCAAATAAATAAATTAGAGATCAGAGAGTTCTCAAAAACTATTAAAATCCCGAAAATTACAGATCTACAACTACAAGAATTAAATAAAATATTCAAGGAGGATGAATTGATCTTCTGTATTAATAAACTTAAAAAAAAAAATCACCAGGACCTGACAGGTTTGATAACCTCTTCTATAAATTATTGAAAAACAATATCAAAACAGATTTGATCAAAGTTTTTAACTCCTTTGGAACAACTGCAAAGATTCCAGCAGAATTACTGCAAGTGAATATAGTCCCAATTCCTAAGCAAGAAAAAGATACAGAAAAAATTAAGAACTACTGCCCAATTTCCCTTCTAAATACCGATATAAAGCTCTATTCGTCTATGATAGCAGAACGTTTGAAAAGAATTATACCAGACGTGATGGATATGGACCAGGTGGGTTTGTCCCAGGTAGATCATCTACCCATAATATAAGAAGACTGATGTTTTATACAGTACTTACGGCTAGAGTTGTAGGAAATGGCTTAGGATCTGAATGGTTCTCATTGCTAAACGGAACAAGACAAGGGTGTCTCTTGTCTCCGGTACTCTATATCATGGCATTAGAACCTTTGGCTTTAGCCATAAGACAAGAGCAGAGGATAGTAGGTTTTGGATATGCTCTTTTTCATTGAAAGGCCGTTGGTCTCCTTGCCGAACCTCCTGGCAGCAATTACAATGATAATTGTCCAATCTGAACCTCAATACAGACAAGCCAGACTTAGCCATTCTTAGGCCGACTGAAGTAGATCTCCTATGCACTTAATTTGCAGTTATAAGGTGTACACAATGCCTTAAATGCCTTGGTATCTGGTTAACTAAAGACTCAGGCCACCTATACAATGACAACTTTCTACCTATCCTACAAACCCTATAGGCAGATTTATGGTGGGATGGTCTTTGTGAGAAGTAGTTTGGCCACAAAAATGTGATTAAGATGAACCTGCTCCCTAGATTACTATTTCTGTTCAAGACAATTCCGGTCTTTATACAAAAGGCATGTTTTTAATCTTTTGGGGGCAGCAGTGATGAAGTTTGTCTGGAAATCGGGGACACCTAGGATTAAACCGACACAGTTTTCCTTGCCAAGTTTGGATGGGTGGATCTCTCTTCTGTACAGTCTTATTATTAAGCAACTCATCTCCTCTTGGCAATAAACTGGCATGCACGCGATATGGACAACTTATGGATTGGTCTTGAACTGGTGCAAGTAAGTGGTTATACTCCTGCTTTGGTGTGTCTGGTTGACCCTCTCAGAGTTAACAAATGTTGAGAATACCCTTTTATTGGAGCCACTTTGAAGGTTTGGTTCTTGGTACGACACAAACATAAACTCACATTGATTCCATCTCCGATAAGCCCCATTACGTGCAGCCCAGAATTGGCCAGAGGCATGAATATCCATGGTTTTGGGGCGACAGATTGGGTATAAGTCAAAAAATGGTGTATGGACACTACCTTAAAATCAATACAGAATCTGAACCGGAACATAGTTGTGACAAGAATGGACAGGTTTAGATTATTACCAGGTCTTAGCATATTATATGTCTTTGCAAGGCAAGCATCTAGTACACCAGAAACTGTCTTCATTTGAAATACTTTGTGCATCTAGGGAACACATGCTAAATGGGATTTCGGTTCTATATTCCATGTTGCCTTTAATATATTCCATGTCGCCTTTAATGTTTTACAGGGCTCCAGTGTTGTATTTTGCCATTTGGGAACAGAGGGCAGACATCACACTCACTGAGCGGTAATGGAAGAAGATCCATATATTGGCCCATCAGGGTTCTCTTACTGTCAAACTGCAAGAATTAAAAGGGTAGCACTTTCAAAGACTGCAGACAAGAGATTTTAAGCAGATTTTGCAAGCTGATTTTAGATATGCACCCAATGAAAACAAAAATGAATTCTGACTGATTGTTATTGCCATTCTGAAACAAAAGGTAAAATAGTATTCTCCTCTCATTTTTATTGATCTGTTACATGGGGGACTATTGCATAACGCAATAACCAATAAAAGATTACCCAAGGGTTGTGCTATTTTTTATTTTATTTTTTATTCAATATTTGAGTTACATTGCATACTTTCTTGTCCTGTCAGAGCATACAATGTACTTTAATTTAAACCCAGTAATGCTGTGTCTATGCGCTCCATGAAGGCATAGTAGAAGAAATGGTATGATTAACTTTGCATGCCATTTTTCAGCAGAATCACCCATGTGCTTACATGGAACTTTATATTCAATGAAAGAGAATTATATTCAGTTTACAAAGTGTTTTATAAATAGATTTCAGAAATATCACTATCAGATTTTGTCAAATTTCCTCTTATTTGCCAATCATGTTTCACCATTCACTGCTATTCTGATGGTATAGCTGTGTATGGGCCAATTTCAGCATGACTAGTAAAAGGACAACCACCCTCCAGGTTTGTGATTGTAACACATTATCAAACCTTAAATGAACATCTTGCCTCCCTTTTTTGAGAGGGGCAAGATGCTCAAAACTGTATATATACTAATCACTAACTTTACACTGTAACATACAGGCCTGTTTTTGACTACATTGTGAATTCTTTAATCTACATACTATGTTTGCTTTTTTGCCGTGCTTTTCCAATATATATTCGTTTACACATTGTACTACAGGTAATTTTTATGAACCATTGTAGTCAAAGACATGACGGTGATTGTGCCAGTGTTATCATCAAAATATGTTTTATTTTTGGCCTGCTGTATATCTTTTGAGTGGAAATGTTGGTTGATGTGTAGCTTGTGCCGATATTTTTTAAAATGTTGATATCATCCATAATATTGCCAGCCGAAATAGCTGTCTTTTTCACAAAATATGTTAATATTAATGTTATGCAATTAGAGGTGTTAATATGTTCATATTAAAATGCACTCAATTCAAACTTTGCTTGTTAAGTTGATAAATAACACAAACTGGTATTTTGCTCAACATGATTTGGGAGTGATAAATGACTTCCATCCGTATCCACAGCCATAGCTGCAGGGTTTTAATCATTGTTACAAGATCTTATTTTGTATATAATTAAAAACCTTAAATGGCTTGCTTTTTAATATACTCTGCATATTTTATTGCCACAGTAGTTTTTCTTTTATAGCTTTTACAGTAGAAGTGAGACTAGTAATATAACAGAAACATGACAAACTATGTTGAATAAAAACTTAATACAAAAAAGTTAATTCACTGCTAAAATAAGTTAGTGGCTAATCAGTTTAGTTAGATTAATTTGAACCCATATGCAATTAGATGGGGAGTATGCAAATATCTAAAAATATTCCATGTGCTATAGGATGTTTGAATGGACATTCAATGAAATTTAACATAGGTGTGACAAAACTATCACGTCTTCATATTTTCCTGTCTCTGCGATTTGATCCTTTTATGACTTCCTTATTTTTAATAATGGATCTGCTGAATAAAGATGCTGGCTAATAGCAAAAAGCATGTTACAAAGAGGAAATACCTCACATAAATGCAGCAAACTGGACATCCAGGCAATGTATTTATCAAGTGTGCTTTAATAAGCTCAAGGCATTGGTGTATTCGAGCATGCTGCAATTTTTATTTAAGTTCCCTTCTCCTGGCTTCACTTTACACACGCCTAATTGTAGTGTCCAATCCTGAGGTGTGTTGTGTATTGCACACTGCCCTTTAGTCTGCTCCTTCTAAGTTTAATCCAGTCCGTCCTGGGCATGTAGCATGTTAGTGTCTTGTATTCACAGCTATATGTCCATTGGTAATGGGTAGGTCTATCTCTCAGGTTACTACACAATTTACAAAGATATTGGTTGATAAAATCCACCAATGTTATATTATGATCATAAAACTATAAATATAGATAGAGATCAATTCACGATTACACATTATAGCCTAGATAATAATAAAACATGAATCAAATATCTTTATTATTGTGTGACCACATAAGAATTCCCTTATCAACTTGATATCTATTAAAGAGAACACACTCATTAATGGGAAGTCTAACATCATTAAAAACTTTAAAAAACCCTATTCCATAGTATTTAGTAGGAAATTTGGAAATGCAAGATTCCAATAAAATAACCTTCCAATGAACTATTTCAGCAATAAAAAAATATTTTAATAATATTAGATACTAAAGATTTTTTTTTTTTAAATTGGTTTTATTTAGAATTCTGGGATGTTGTCTATGACGTATTGAAACTTTCTGACTATCCTCCTAGATTTCAATCAGTGGCTATTTTGCTGCAACACATTAATTTTTCATTAAATGTGTATAAACGATCAGTTATCCTTGCATTACTGAACAATGCAAAATCAATAATTCTCTTGGGCTGGAGAGTGTAATATCACCATTCTCTCACAAAGTAGATTACTGAGGTGGAGGGCACTCACCAGTTTAATAACCTGGCATCTGATACAATTCAAAAATGTTACACACATGGTTTTATGGCCATGTTTGATCTTCATCGGAGCCTGCCAAGTACATGGGAACTAAATAAATGACTTGACTGGTCAGACAATCCCTTCCTAATTAATTATATTTAAAAAGGAGAATTGAGGCTCATGCTTTTTCCTCATTCCCCACTCCTTGTCACTCCCACCTCCTTTCCCCCGTGTTTTTCTTCTCCTTCTCTCTCTCTCTCCTCATTTTCCTTCTATTTACCCTTAAGTAGGAATAACATTCCTCCTACAATACTAACTTAAAATGCAAAGTGAATTTTAAATTGAAGACCAAAGCTTCTAAACTAGAAACATAGCTGATTTGGAGTTTTTTCTAGTTCAGCTGCTTGGGCTTTAGATTTGAAATTCACTGTTAATTCCTGATAACCCTGTGACTAATTCCAATTCTTTTTCTGTATATCTAGATACAGCCTGCACTTGTTCATGGGTGAATGATCCTTGATACAGAACTCCCATGGTCTTTCCAGGGTCCATATTGGTAATGCAAATACTGCTTAATAGTGTAGTGATTTGTAGGAGTTGGGTATTAAAGTTAATTTCACAATTCTATGCACACATGTTTACAGAATGGACATTATCTCCCATATGTTATTCACGTTTCTTTGTTTTTTTTTTATGTATCAATTCATCTTTTACCTGACTTAATGATAAGCATCTAATTTGTGCAGGTTCTTTGGATGTTTATCCTGTACATCGAAGCATTACATGTGTTCATGTATTTTCTATTGCAGTCTAGAGCAAGTGGAACAAGTACAACTGGTAGAGGGTTGGGTTGTGTGAAGGACTAGAATTCTAGGTGAAGACAGAATAATTTTAATAGTCAGTATTAGTGAAGAATATTAGTAGTTTGGCAGTTGGAATTAGTGAAATTATACATGGGTTTGAAAGAAGCCTTTCAAATAGTGATTTCAATAGTGACAAGGACTCATCTCACTATTTAAGAGGCAATACTATAATGGAAAAAATACTAAAAACTGAGGCCAGTGATCACAAGTGGAGATCCTGTACTCTCAAGCCTACATGTTTGCATAGGATAGGAGATTGGTGCTAAAAGGACACATAGCACATTTCACATCACTGGGTGTACACATTCATGAAAACATGAACTCTGTTCAGAGTAGTGAGTGTACACACTATGTATGCCTTACTTGCCTCCCTCGAGCCATACAGACCTCCTCCTGCCACATGGTCCGACTGCTCCACGCGGCCATGCAGTATTCTTCGGGAAACTCACCCCCCTCAAGCCGCACAGCCCTCCTCCTGCTGCGTGGTCTGACCACTCCACATGTGCGTGTGGCATGCTAAGGAAACTTACCTCCCTTGAGCCGCGCAGCCCTCCCTATATCATGCTGTCCGACCTCGCAGCACATTGAAGTGCACTCACTTCCTCCTCCTCCTGACCAATCCACGCTGCTGCGCGGCAGGACATCTATAAATAAATAGATAATAGGCATGACGTCACGCTCGCTCCTAATCTATTTTTAGTCGCAATGATGATGTGGACCTGTCAGAAAATAGATAAGCCTACTTAAGGCTTGTTTTAGCCCCCATTCATTGCCCTATCGTGGTTTCTGCATAGATCCTCACTTTGGGCTCCTAGTGATTTTCTGTGTTTGACCTCGGCTTCATATTGACCTTATGATTTCTGGTATCCTGACCCGGCTTCGTATTGACCTTGCAATTTCTGGTATCCTGACCTCAGCTTTGTATTTGACTTGGGATTTCCATCTCTGGGAATAAAGGGCTTAATTATATCCAGGGAAACAACAAGGATTACAGAGTCATTGTCATATAAGATCCATCACCTACATTTATTTTGTCCTCCACAATTTGATGGAGTTTTCCGAATAAACTTTTTACTAAGACCTCACAGGTGTTCATGCATTTGTAGACCAAAGTAGGAACCAAGACCTTGATATAATATTTTCGGATAACCTTTGAAATGATTTAATATTTTTGGGTGAACTTTTAAAATGATTTCTTCAAAATATAAAAAAATATTAAAAATAATAAAATATAAACAATCTATATATATATATGATATATTACAATATTAAAATATCTTCAAAATATTAAATAATTGTAAAAATGTATCCAAAAATATGAAATCGAAGCCCAAGAGTCTGTCTGCACTACACTGACTTTTGGTCATGCCCTGCCTTTTTTATTTTTATGTTCATATTGAAGTGTCAATATAAATAAAACATTACTTAATAATACACTTTGGTTCTAAAATGAAAAGAGAGAATAATGTTAATACTGAAACACTAATCATGACTTATTTGTTTTAATTGTATCTCATCAAATATAAAGTTACAAATCATATTTAAAAGTATATTATATTGCCATAAAAATATATGTCTGGTTAAAAGCCAATAAACCGTGATCTCACTTGGTATTTAATGTCATCTGTGATATTTGCTTTTGATGTCATCATTGAAAGACAAACAAAAGATGCTCAACTGTTGTTGAGGTTATAAAATATATTACAAATAGACTTAAAGAATTATATAAATATATTTAACAAATTGTTTGACATTTATTGGTCTCTTTGAAACAGCCAAGTAAAAAGAGAAGTGAAAAAAAGAAATGACCACTTTAATGTTGAATCTTTCTTTGAATCATATTTTATGATCTGACTCTTCCAGTTTTACACTCAGGACAGAAACAACTCATCACTATAATGTAGGTTTAATTAAAAAGGTAAAAACTTGACAAAGAAGAATCAAGCTGAACGCTAATGAAAGATTAAGGAGTGTTTATTTTATAAATTAATGAGAATATTTTAAATGTGTATATCATTTTAGAGCTAGCCTTTTTTTTGTTTACTGATGCAAGAAGCTATCCATTTTGGATAAAGCAGACAGTGATAGATATTGAGAAAAGTATTGTAAAATAAAAATCTGGTACATTTCAAAGCAATAGAAAACAAGAACTGTCAAGCTAATGATAGATATTGGCAAAATGACCCACTAATTGAGAAATCTGGAAAAATGAAGTAAAGCCCAAAATGGACAGAAACATCAAGTAATGCCAAGTTAAAACATCACTCTATTCATAAAATTCTACAAACATCCATCATAGAAGGAAAACAAAAAAGTGACGTGTTAATTGAATAGTGGTGAATACAAATAAAATAAAAAATATATCAAGTGAATTACAAGAATAGGAGAAAATCTTATATCTAGAGACATAATGGGTAGGGTATTAACTCAAATAGATGATAAACTAGTTCCTAAGGGTAGCCTTTTGATACAATTTACTATTACAATAGATTTCCCATAAATTTGTATCAGCTTGTTGTCACTTAGTTGCCAGCCTATGACCTCTCGATAAAGCAAAAAATAACATGAAATATATGCCTAAATTCAGGCTAAAAACAGTATAACTTGGAATAGTTATGCATACTAATTAAATACCTATGTGTCACAGTTCTCACCGCGACATCCAGACTGCCAGACGAGGTCGCCCCAGAAGTGCCCAACAAGGGATTTGAAGTTTGGATCTTGCATTGTATCCAGCACTGGGGTTGGAATTTACCTGAGACTGCTCCTGTCTCTCATGGTTCACCTGTGGCTGATCACTGATTAGACAGGTATAAGAGGGCAGTGTCAGTTCATTGACTCTGGTTCTCGTATTGCTGTTTCGTGTTCCAGTGTTCTCCTGTTGATTCCTGACCTTGGCTTGTTATATCGTATCCTGATTTCTGGCACCCACTGACCTTTGGCTTACCCACGACGATTCTCCTGTTTATGTCCATATCTGTACTGTGACTTGGAGCATCATCCTGCACAGCCCCCGTGCACAGACTCACAGGCCAGGTGAGTTCTTACCTGACCACCTTGGCCTGTGTTTAATTGCAAGGGTGAGCATATATCTGCGCTACAGACTCCCAACCAAGGTAAGCCATGACACTATGCTGTTGAAAGTCTTCTTATGACTAAATACACAACCTGCAACCTCTATCTGCTAGAGTCAATTGCTCTGTTTGTGGTTGTTCTGCTGAGTATAATGTTGCTTTAAGACCGGTGAGATAGCTCAGTGGGCTAATGTATCATCAGTATTATCTGTTCAACTCTTGGGTTCAAAATCCCGGCAGGGTTGACTCAGCCCTTCATCCTTTCGAGGTAGATAAAATGAGTACCATTAAATTGGGTAATAGTAACATCCCCTGGATGTTGGGCTAAGGTAACATCCACAGGATGTACTTGAAAACCAGAGTAATCTGAATGTACCTTTCCTGGTTAAATACTTTGTTATTATTATTATTTCTGCCTAAGGTGAAATCTAAGCTGGGCCAGCATCGAGCTCCATCCCTAGAACTGGATCAACCTAATGAAGCAATCAAGTTTTCTACTCTTAAAACCTTACCCAGGATTCATATATATAACTAAGTCCAGGTATTTTTGCTAAGTGCTTGCAATTGTAATTAATCGCCACACCTTGAAACACATTGCAAAAAATATTTCATTGATGCTGCATGGGGTTGAGCAATAAGGCTTTAAAAGAGGGTATGATTGCTATGGTTTGAAGCATGTTTGTTACTCTATCTTTCCATCCTAGAAGTATCATGAGCATCAGAGAGTGAGTCAGACAACACTGTCACCATTACAGCTTTGTCTCCCAGCTGCTCTTCCTTTTTGTCCCTCAGCCCCCTGTGTCTTTCTAGTGACCCACAGACACAATCACTACCAATGCCACATTACACTTTCTTTTCCATAGTTATATTACCACACAGATATATATCCCTGATATTCAAAGGGATATTTCCACCTCCAAAGCACAGTCAAATTTCCCATAGCAATCATACCCTCCATGGTGCCCAAATACATTCACTGTTGCATGTCTTTCTCACATTCCGTGCCATACTAACTACACAACCACATTCTGCTCTCGATATCTGCCTAGATTTATCTGTCTGTGTCTGTCTGATATCTGTTCAATATATGTACATGTATACTGTGGTTTACAATGTAATTCTATGGTATAAAAAAAAACTGGACACTCTATGTAATAAAGTAGTTTTCGATTTATTTATTTTTTGAGGCACTGCCAAAACTGTCAAATAATTTTTCTCGATAGATAAATAAACTTTTCCATTTTTGCTCATGTTTAACTGCAAATTACGTTCATCACAGACAGTCACAAGAAGCCAAAAAATTCCTACAATATGTTTAAAAACTGCCCCTGCCAATTCACTTATAAGCTTTCTTTGAAGAGGTATTAATGTCAACGTGATATTCTTCTAACTTCAAAAATAACCTCAAAGAAGAGAATAAAGAATGACTACTATGGCATTAGACGAAACACTAACGTCCCCTGCACATAAATGTTCAAATTTTCCTTTCTTACAGATTATTCACTCATTCAGCACTTTCGAACAATGAATCTTAATGTGAGATAAATGAAGAGGGATACGGACTGGGAACAAGGACGCATGTCATCAGTCTAAGCTAATATCATTTGCTTTTGTTTTTATTCCGTAATGCTATGGATGAATATATTCCATCAGTGAGAAAATGACAATCAATAGAGATGTGTATCAAACCCTTGTTTTAATGAGGTTCAATCACGGTAACAAAAACTACAAGTCAAAAGCAAACAGTGAATTTTCTTTTTTTTTTTTTCGTCTTTGATTCACATTTTGTGTCTTTGATGGCATACCTGTCTGAACCTTTTTAAATTCCCTTTTCTCTTGGGAATTAACACATAATCTTCTTATGGAGATAAGGGCATCTCTATGTTTACACTTTACAAAGCCTTTGAAAACAGGTTAAGTGTAAGCTAGCTATTAATCACAACACTAATCTTAGAAAAAAAGGTGAAGAAGATTAAGGAATTTAAGTTTCTCAGGTATAAATATACTGTGCAAATATGTACATTAATACAAATAATAAAATGTATCACCAAATCCACCATTCTTTTATTATTGTATATGTTGATTTTACAGTGTATTCTGGCAAAATGACAAGGGCATTGGAAAAAATTAAGGCAACGTAACTGAGCCAGCATATTCTGCACTGCTGTACAATGTGTATGAGACTAACAATTACATTTACAAGTTTTCTTACATGAACAAAAGGTAGTGAAGGCATTGTTAAAGTGAGCTTGCAATCTATAAGAAATAAGGTAAGTTTAATTAATAGTTAATATTACTGTATATACTATTAAAACTAATTCTGCAGGACCTGCTGAAGTGTGGTTTTCCCCAGGATTTAAGGTCTGCAGATAACATTTGAAGGAGTGGGTTGTAATAGAGGTTTTGGGACTCTGGATATAAGGAGGACACCTAAATATTGGATACTTGTGTCTGACCATTTAAAGGAGTGTTTGGATTGCAGGGTCACCCTAGTGCAATCTGAATGTACCTTTCCTGGTTAAATACTTTGCTGTTGTCAATGTGTAATGATAAGATTTCACTTTTGATTAGGTTAATCTGAAAATAGGATACTTTTTTGTAAATATTAATCTCGTCCAATGTCAATAGATCTGTGAGGCTAAAAAGGAGGTCATCGCCAAAAGCTGAATTTTTTAGTGGTCGTTGTGACAACGGAAGCCGTGAGTATCAGGGTTGTTTTTAATACCTTGCAGGAAAGGTTTTAATGTGAGGATAAATAATAGGAGGGACACAGGGCACCCCTGTCTCAAGCCATTTTGGATGTGGACTGGTTCAAACAATGGGCCATTAATTCTGATTTTAGCGGTGGGCTTTGATCCACTTGATATGCATGCTTGTTTCATGTACCATTGTTGAATTTGTTTTTATCTCTGATGAAGTCCACTGCGTTGGACGAAACGTGTTAGATTTTATATTTTATTTTTTATATTCTATTGGGCAATTGTGCCTAAATAAATCTATTTTTTTCAAAATATGGTTCCTGACTGCATCCTGAGCCATTTGAGTCTGCTTATTATCCACCATCCTCCAGTGGAAACGGTCCAGCAATATCCCTTTGTGGATTTCAAGGCGCATATCTCATTTAAATCTTGTGAGTGCAACCAATATTGCAGTGTGTTATTTTATCCAACTGTACATCACTATGTGATGTCTGCTTTCTTTTTTAGTTTAGTTCTTAGCTGCATCCCTTTTTCCTTTTGTCTACACATTTGATCCACTTAAGCCAGTTAGGGCCAAACCCCAGTGCTTCCAGTGTAGCAAACAGCAGAGACCATTCCACTCTGTTGAAAGCCTTTTTGGCGACGACCAAGAGTCGAAGCCTCTGACAGGGGAAGTTGTGTGATAAATGAATTAAACTCAAGAGTTTTGTGGTGTTGTGTTTGGCCTCTCTATCTGGAGCAAATCCCCAACTGGTCAGGATGGATTAGTGACAGCATTATGGGGTGAAGGTGATTAGGAAGTATTTTAGTGAAGATTTTCAAGTCAACATTTGATCAAGGATATTGGGTGAAAGCTACTGCAATTTGTAGGATATTTCCCTGGTTTGGGTATCAATGTTATGTGCACTTCTAGGGAGGAGGCAGGTAGTGTGGCAGAGCTTTGAAGGGAATTGTAGGCTTGCACAAAGGGCTTAGAGAGCTGTTGTGCAAATAGTTTGTAGTACTTGGCTGTATGGCCATCTGGTCCCGGGTTTTACCCAGTGGCAGTTGGTGTACCGTCAGTTTGAATTTGTCTTCCATGATTGGCAAATCAACGGTTTGTAAGATTTTAGGTGGTATAGTGTGTTATTCTGTTGGGAAAAAATGATGAAAGTCCCCTTGGGTTAGTGGTGTGTCCCTAAGATTGTAGAGCTTAAAGTAGAAGTCATGAAAGGAGTTTGTAGTTTCTGTGAGCATATAAGTGAAGGGTTTATAATTTGTGCTATGAAAGTGTTTTGTCTGACCTGTTTTAGGGCACTGGCAAATAACCGGCCACACTTGCTTCCTTGAGAGTAGTGAGAGTATTTTGTAAGCAGCAGTTTACACTTGATCTGCACATTCAGCAATTGTTGAAGTTCTGACCTCCTGTCAACTAGGCATTATATGCGTCTAATGATCTGTTTTGTTTGTGAGACTGTTCCATCTGACGAATGTCAGCGGTAAGAAAGCACACTCGAACTTCCCTTTGTTTTTGTGTTTGAATGTTAAGGCTATAAGTGTGCCTCTGAGGACACATTTATGTGCCTCCCATGTAATGCTGGGGGCTATGGAGGGTTCAGTGTATTCGTTGAAGCAGTCTAGTATGGATTGTTGAGTTTGTGATACTATAGTTGGGTCGTTTAACAAGAGGTCACTGAGTTTACATTGGAAAGGCATGAGGGGAAGGTAGGGTATTTAAATGGCAAAACACAGGGGTGCCTGATTGGTCCAGGTGATTGGACCATAGTGACTGGATTGGAGTAGGTGTAAGAATCTGTAGTGCATAAATATCATGTCCAGTCTAGAGTATGTACCTGAGGCCAGTGAAAAGAAGTCACGTGTGGATGGATGTAGAATACGCCAGCAATCAAAAAGTGGTGAGTGATGTAGGAGGCGGTTAATTCTCAGACATATTGTTTCCTGATATGCATGAGTGGTGGAAGTCGTGTCGAGTTTGGAGTCAAGGGAAATGTTCAAATCTCCTCCAAGAAGTAGTATCACTTTCTAGAAGTCTTCAATCAGCCTAAAGGTTTTCTGCAGGGAATGTAAAGGTTAGCAAAGGTAAATATGTTCTGGCCGAGTTGGCACTTCACCATAATAAACCTGCCATTGTCGTCACTCCTGCGAGCTTAATATGTAAAGGGTAGTTTGGAAGAGAGTAATATGGCCATCCCTTGCAATTTGGCTGAAGTTCTCGTGGTTTCAGTGTAATTGCTAAAATACTTAGCTTGGTAACTGCAATTATTAAGTCAAAGTGACACATTTTTGCTGAAGGTAGGCCACATCAGCTTTTAATCTGTGTAACTCAACCAGCGCCAGAGACCTCTTTTCAGTGGTATTTAATACTTTGACGATGAGAGTCACCACACGCAGGATAGCCATTTGGTATTGCAGTTCGGGCAATGATCTTTCAGAGATCTCCCCAGGCAGCGTCAAAGTAGCAGAAGTAGAAGAAACTATATATGGGATAAATAAATTATGCAAGCAAAAGAACAATATCAATATAAAGTGAATTATATAAATTTAGTGGAAAGGGGACATTGGTGTCTGTCTCTACTCGGAGCTATTGCCCCACTAGGGATATTTTGTGGCACCACTGAGAAGGTTGTTTAGACCTATTTAGAGTAAGGAAAATGGGATATCAGGAGGGGTGTGCCAGTTAGAGATTATCAATGAATACATGGTATTGGCACCAGAGAGAGAGTCATCTCGGTGTGCAACCAGGAAGGGGTTAATCCTTATAGTGGAGTGCTATCAAAGTGGATGGGTTAGATCGCGCTTAGGGCAGCTAAGTTGGGGATTGTGGGACATGGTTAGGTTTCTGGAATGGTGAGCTACTAACCATTCTCAATTGGGCTAATGAGGATTAGTAACGTGAAGTTTATGTTTAAAATGTCCTATGATCATTCACTTGGTACTCTCCTCCTCATATTTAAAAATAAAATAACCTTGTTAAATAAGTATAAACTTCCCTGGAATCCAGCTCTGTGCAATGCTCTCATCGCTGGTGTCCACAAGCCATCCATCCATCGCCACTACATCACTCTCAATTGTTCAAACAAATGCTTCTCATAGAAAAGTATTTTACTGTTTTGTGCTCACCAGTTCAGAGTGCATGTGTATGCTCTGAGCCAGGAAGGGAGTGTATTGGTTGTCAAAGTAAAGAAGGAATTAAGATAAAAACCCTTGCATCATATTAAAGGGACCAGAACAACTACAGCTTATTGTATTTGTTCTGGTGTCTGGTGAGTTGAATCATTCCCTTCAGGCTTTTTGCAGTAAGCACTGTATTTTTAGGGAAAATGCAATGTTTACATTACAGCCTAGTGATAACTCCACTGGACATTCCTCAGATGGCTACTAGAGGTGCTTCCTGTGGCAGTGCTGCCTAGTGTGCAGCACTGCCATTCAGTGTCTGCATGCAGACACTAAACTTTCCTCATAGAGATGCATTGATTTAATTCATCTCTATGAGGAGAGGATGATTGACCAGGGCAGTGTTGACTTGTGCTAGCTCTGCCCCTGATCTGTCTTCTTGTCATTCTCAGCCAATCCTAAGGGGAACCATTGTGATTGTCTCAGACCTCTACTTCTGATGATGTCAGCAGACAGCAGGCAGGTCAGAGGTAGACAGGGGTAGAGCCAGCAGCTGCAGACTTGAATACAAGTCAGATTTTACTATATTTAGGGAGGTTGGTGGTTTTATAAGATAGGGTCTGGAATACTTTGTGTTTGTGTTTGTGTTTCCGACCCTATAAACTTCCTTTAAGGAATGTATGGAGGACTGTAAGGGCTGAAATAAGGCTTCCCCATGCAGGTGCACGCCTAGCACTTCCAGCAAGGGTAGGAGCTGATTATGACTGTTGCCAGCACACAGTGCACACCTATGATAGATGTAATTTTTGCACATATTTACCAAAACTCCAGGCTGCCTTAGTCACATGTACTTGTGGCATAGCTAACCCCCTGGAACAAAATTGCAAATAATTCTGAAAGTTTAATGTTTCAAGCACTAACTCTGTGCATACAGATTCCATTATTCATGACCAGATAGCTGCTGGAGTAAACCTTTAAAGGGAGACAGTATAAATACTGACAAAGGCTAGAGGTATGCAACAAATCTGGGAGCATCATTCTGTATTTGTGGGGCTGTAGAGACTTGAGTCATGAATGGGTTGCAGTAGTCAAAGTAGTTCAGCTCTGTGAAAGATTTTCCTCTATTTGTACCCATACCACCAACTCTTGCCATCAGGACTTCTCTAGGGTTGCACCATGCCTATGAAATGCCTATGAAAATTGATACACTTCCCCGATCGAGTAGACATTTTTGTTCTTTTCAGTATATTAAGAAAGACATAAACCCCACTTCTTTAGGAAGCTGTATCAACTAACCAATTACAATCTTTCCTCTGCATCTCTCCTATTATGTTGCTAATTCCAGTTACCTGATACTAATAGCAACAGCCAGTAGTTGTAGGAACTATTATTTCCAAGTTTTGAAAGTTAGCAACCATTAGACAGTTAGCTTCCCGAATCTGGGGTTGCTGAGGCTGGATGCCACTTGGAGCAGAGTGGACATCACTGCTGTAGGTGGTTTTGGGGTTGGGCTGTTTGAGAGCGGTTTGGAATGGAGTGGGAGTGCCTCAGGGGGCCTGCTGGAGTCATGGTGGCTTCATTTTGATGGAATTTTGGTGCTTGGAGTGTCCCTTTAATTTGGGTTTAAAATAATTTAGCTTGGGGGCGGTGCTTAACCACGGAGCTGAGCAGTCACATGGCTTCAGAGCTCCAACAAACTATAATCGAAAACCACCAGATCTAAGTGAACTGAATATATCAATGTAACAGCAACAATGATCCCTTCCCTTCTTACTTTATGTACCCCCATGTGTTATGGTTTCATTAAAAAATAAATAAAATTCAAGTTACAAAAACGCTATCTGAGAAATCCAAGTACATATGGGTTTATACATGTATAAATAGATGGAGATAAAAGGTCACTCACACTTTTATATAAACCTGCTTTGTTCTGCAATCACTTTACATAAGATGTTTGCAGTAACCCTTTGTGAGCTGAGATAATCAGAGCATTGATGAGCTTTTTATTTGCCTCAGGAGGTGGCACTTTTAAGCTATGTTAACTTAAGAGTGTCAGGACTTGAAGATTGGCTGGGTGTGGTGAATGAAGAGAATAGGCTATATGTCTACGTGAGCCATGTTTTGGTTGGTCTCTACTTATGATATACAACCAATAAGCTATTATGATATGCAGATTAAATAGAAACATAAATAAGCGACTTTGCTAACATTTTGCGTTACAGTTTCAATAAGCATAATCACTGTTTCTTTCTTTTGCTTTTTACAACATGCATAATAAGGCAATACATTTTGTTTTAATTATACTGCAAACAAAAATAAGTGTCCCAGCATGTGCCACAAATAAGGAGGCAGATCAATGTAAATGATGCAACATAATCTGCTGTTGCACAAAAAATCTTAAGTACACGTATTTTACATACGTGGTATTTTACAAACGTGGTAAGGCATTATTCAATTCACTGGAAAGTACACATTTGATTAAAAAAAAAGAGAATCACAGACGTTAACCTCTTTTCAAGAAATCCACATTTAGTTTCAAATGTTTATGAAAAAAGGTAGCAAATTAAAACATAATCCAACCCAGACAAGATAAAACCAAAACAAACATACAAGGAGGAAAAAAAGTTGTATGCTTTGTCTATGCTGACTGCCAGGTGCAAAAGACAGAGTTTATAACATGATTGGGAGAGAGCTAAGATGGAGGTGCCCAGTTCCAGGATAAAAAGGTAAGAAGTATAAATTTCATTTTATTTTTCACACCTCATAAATGCATATTTGTTAAATGTAGTAATTAGCCAACAAATTATTAAAAAAATCTGGGAAATGACAGTTCCCCTTTAATGACTATGACACTGCATTACAAATATATAAATTGATCAGGCCACTGATACATGCCTATCCCCCCTTTCTCCTGGTTGCATTTATTTTAAGACTAAGTTTTTATTTTTTAAGACACATTTATTTTTACGTCACATTCCAACAGCTTACATGGCCAAAGTGTTTGTTAAATGGGAAATGCTTACATATTCATAGATATAATGAATATGTATCAGTGAGGTTTGAAAAAAATAGAAATAAATGGGTGCTTCCATCTTAGCTCCCTGTCAATCGTTCTTACAAATGCTCTCCTTTGCAGTAAGCATTTATTAAACAATATTTCTATATCTCCTCCTTATTTGCAGTGTATAAACTGCCTTTGCATTGTCTGAACTGGATCATGAATTAATTTACTAAATTTGTCATATCCATTCAAAAGAAAATGGTCTTATGCAATAAGATTAACACATGTTATTGGCAATTAACATTTTATCCCATGTACTCAAATATACATGGAAAATTAAACTTGTAATGTTGCTTTGCGACAATAAATATCACCTTTAACATTCTTCCTTGTCAGCCTACAGCTTTTGTTCCAGAAGTTGATTTATTGCAGTACAAATTACCATACTGGACAAACCTTTTTCAATAATGACAGATTTATCGTCACAGCTTTGCAGGCTAGCCTCAGGTTTTTAAGTATGTTCGGATAACTAAGGTGTAAAGTATTTAGAGAAACTGGCCATCTAGGTCAGCACTTGTAAATGCTTATGATATATCTCTGGTATGTCAAATGTAACCACACCTGTACAGCTGCTTATCACAACTGATGTCTAGTTTGCCAGATAAATTATTTTGAATCCTTCTTTAAACCACAATGTGTCAAATGCTGGCAATAAAATAATTACATTTGCGCATAGGAATTAGAGAGACAACAATGCAACTATTGATATGTCAAAGCGTCTCTGGAATTTTAATATGCATATTTACTAAGAGAGGAAAAGTTGTTTAGTTATAGCTCATGACAGAACTTTATCTGCTGGAAGATACACTTCATAGTTGTGGACTATTATTACTATTATTTTTAAAGGGCCAACAATTTCCATAGAGTTGGAATAACCACAAAGAATTTGTTGCAAATAGATACTATAGTTGGATTGACAGGAAATTGTTGCACAAAAAAAAATGTGTCGGATGGCCCTGCTGAAATAAGCTAACATTCTAAGGGATGAGCTTACATACAATTGTATGTATTCTTAATGTAAAATTGAAAAAATACCAGATCTTAAGACCAGTGGCCTGCCAAGTCAGAAACCACATGTAGAACATGTAGAACCCCTCTCTGTCTCATTAGAGATATCTTTGCCAGAAGCTCAAGGAAGCAAGGTAAATGGTTAGTGTAGGGACCCACCTAAGAGGTCTGCCTTGATGTGGCAGGTGGGCATTCCCTCTAATGGCCATTGGAGTAACTAAATAACCCCTATTTGTTTAAATATACATAGGGATTTGGGAAAGAGTACAGGTAACTTTTTTTCTTTGGTTTTAACTGTATGTATTGGGGCTGATGTGTACTATGGTCGTTGCTGCCACCCAAGAGTAGTGGGAGTTTGTAGAACATGTTCCTTTTACCTTGAAATTAAAACCAAGTGCAAACAGATATTCTTACACCTTGAAATGTTATTTCCCACCTCAACAGCAGTACGAATGTGCCCAGTAGGTTTTATTGGGAACAGAAAACTGCTACATGATTGTCCTTTCTGCTTTGCGGAAACGTTTTACTAAGGATGAAAAGCATAGATTCAGCTTCAATATTAAAGAACATATACAAATTAAAATATGTATATTTAAGCAGAGTGTAGAGGCCCCAAATAAACAACCATTGATTGTGAACTTTGGTTGAGTCTAGCAGTTTTGAATTGTCAACACTAACTCTATTTACTGCCAGTTTTTGGTAACTATGATTCTGAATAATTAATTAAAGGGGCACTTGGCACCCTAACCACTTAATTTAAATTAAGTGGTTAAGTGGTTATGTTGCATTTAGCCCCCAGGCATAAACTTACTTTCTAGTGTTAAACTGTTTTCAACATGTAAACACACACGTAATGTCCTCAGGTGCCCATCTACTGCCTCCTACTTGCTGGGACCTTATAATATGCAGAAACAATAATGCAGTTCAGCCAGTCAATGGTAATCCAGCAAATGCTTCATCTCTTAAAGGGACATTATAGGCACTCAGACCACTTTATCTCATAGAAGTGGTCTGGGTGCAGCGTCCCTGCCCCCCTGGATTTCTAATCGATCCAGCATGCAGAATTGTGTCACACTTAGGACTAAGGATAATGTCTAACTGGACCTTAGAATGGCTGGACTTAATGTCAGAATAATAGCAGAGGTCAGGCTATTATTCTGACATTATAATAAAGAATAGTCAGAATAATAGCCGAGGTCAGGCACACAGAATCAGACACAATGATGAGAAAAAGCCAAAAGTCAAGGATGCCAAAAATCAGGGAAGTCAGAACAAAGCCAAAGTCAAATACCAAAATATCAAGATCAGGAACACACTCTCGGATTACCAGGCAGAAACCACGACAGGGCAATGAAAGAATGTAAAAGTAAGTTTAAATAACCCTCCTGTTACTCCGATTGGGCGAAATCGGCCTTTGACCGCAAAACGTGCATGCGCGTAACGTCATGCGCACACCAACGTCATCCTCAATGTGGGCGGTCATGGGGCTACAGAATGGCATAGATCCACAGCGGCCGGCGTCCCTAAACATGCTGGGTTTATCAGGTATCTGGGCGCATGGCTGTAGATGGGCACAACTATTCTTGTCAGGACAGTAAATACCATCAAACACATTACTATAAGCGGATTAATTCGTTACATTACCCCCCACCTGAAGACCACCCACAGGGCGAGCAGGACCTGGTTTGAGAGGAAATTTGGTGTGGAAAGAGCGAACCTTTCGGCCAGCATGAATATCAGAAGCAGGAATCCAAGAGTGATTGGCAGGTCCATACCCCTTCCAATCAACCAGGTACTACAATGAACCACTAGAGAACTTGGAATCAATAATAGAGGAGACCCCGTACTCCTCCTGACCGGAAACAACCAAAGGAGGAGGGGGAACTACCGGGACTGTATATTTATTTCAAATAAGTGGTTTGAGTAAAAAAACATGAAACTAGTTAGGAATGCGCAAGGATGCAGGAAGGACTAAGGAATAAGAAACAGGGTTGATTCTCTTAATGACCCGGTAAGGACCAAGAAATTTCATGCTAGGAACTTTAAGTCTAATGTTGCGAGAAGACAACCATACCTGGTCCCCTACCTAGTAAACCAGGTTGGCACACCGCCATTTATCAGCATATAATTTAAAGCGAGCAGCCACAGTTTCAAAAGCGAATGCTACTCAAGCGATTGGTTAGCCCTTTCAGCTGCACCATTGGACTGGAGGTGGTAAGTGTGGTGTATCACCAAATTAATATATATATTACACAAGGTTCGTCTACATTAAAAGGTATTTATTAAAAGGCAACAACACAATACTATAAATGTATCACAAACACACTGCCCAGACCCACGGAGCAACGACCCTTTTTAAATCTATCTATATAGTAATCCCGTTCCCCACACGTTTGATCTCACCCACGGTTAGGCCTTCACATCTAGTAATGGCTCACTGCTGCAAGTTCAACATCACATCCACCAAGGAAGAAAAGGAAGCAACAGAGTGTAACATGGTTCACCAAGATAGCACATGGCATCTGCACATCTGCTCTGCAGCACAGCCAAGAAGGAACAGAGAGGAATGGAGAAAGGGGGGAGTGGTTATCTCTTTCCTGACTTGTAAAGGTATTGAATTATCCAGTTACCATTTCAAAAGGTAAAGCTTATCCCACTGTACATGAGCTTGGTCACGTGATCCCTGGTCACCATATTAGTTTGATGACAGAATGTCACCACAGTAAGCAGAGGAAAAAGACAAGTTAATGCCCAACTGTTTATTGAATGCCCTCCAGAATCTTGAAACAAATTGGATACCCCTATCTGACACAATATTTTTAGGGATCCCATGAAGTCTAACAATGTTGCGTATAAATATGAGGGCTAGATCCTGAGAAAATGGCAATTTCTTGAGTGTAATGAAATGTACCATTTTGGAAAAGAGGTCAACTACCATAAGGATGGTGGTATAATCATTATAACTAAGTAGGTCCACTATGAAATCCATAGACAGATGAGACCATGGAACACTGGGTATGGGAAGTGGATGTAATAATCCACATGGAAGTGTGGAACCTTAGAGACTGCACAAACAGAACATGCTTCCACATAATCCTTAATATCCCTTCTGAGTGACTCCCACCAAAATGATCTGGAAATAGCCATGATAGCACAAAGCAACAGTGATGACAAGGAAAGGACAGTGGATGCTATGATACACTCAGGAGGAACAATGGATTACGTCTCTTGCACTAGTTCTGACTCTTCGTCAAATTGTCTAGATAGGGCATCAGCTTTAACATTTTTAGGACCAAGCCTGTAAGTAATAATAAAGTTAAAGTGGGACAAGAATAGAGACCATCTAGCTTGTCTATAAGACAGACGTTTGACATCACCAATATAGGCCAGATTTTTGTGATCAGTTATGATCAGCAGAGGTTCCTTGAAACCCTTCAAAAGATGTTGCCACCCCTTGAGTGCGAAAATAATGGCCAATAGTTCTCTGTTACCTATGTCATAATTATGCTTAGCTGGAGCCAACTTTCTGGAGAAGTAACCAGATGTAAAGGGGTATCCTGACACTCTCGCTGGGAAAGAACAGCCCCAACCCCTGTCTCGGAGGCATCAACCTCCAGTATGAAAGTCTTGCTAGTATCAGGATGTATCAATATGTCTGCAGAAGCAAACAATTTTTTGAGACATTCAGAAGCCTCTTTAGCTTCTTTGGACCATATATTGCAATTAGACCCTTTGCATGTCATATTGGTGATTGGGGCTATAATCGAAGAGAACCTTAGAACAACACCATCACTCCCTCTAACATAAAAATAAAATAAAATATCTTTTTAGACACTTGAGGAATTATGGAGCTGTATATACACAAATATACAATGCCACTGAGGGATTATGGAAACATCATAATATGAACCTCATGTAATGATTGGAGAAACCAATGAACCTTTGAATGGCTTTTAACCCATTGGGTAAGGGCCAGTGTAGAACAGCCTCTAGTTTGCGAGGATCCATCTGAAAACCAGAGGCGGATATATTATACCCCAAAAACTATACTTCAAGTTGATCAAACATGCATTTCTCAAGTTTACAATAAAAAACATTCTTAAGTAAAGTTTGTAATACTTGTTTAACATGATCATGATGGGTCTGGAGGTCGGGGGAATAAACAAGGATATCATCAAGGTATACAAGTGCAAAAGAGTAAATGTAATCCCTTAACACCCAGGACATACTTGAAAACAAGAGAAATCTCAATGTATCTTTCCTGGTAAAATATTTTATAAATAAATAAATAAAAAAAAACACATCGTTAATGAAGTCCTGAAATATGGCTGGGGCATTACATAACCCGAAGGGCATAACAAGGTATTCAGAGTACATTTCTAGTGTTAAATGCCATTTTACGCTCGTGATCATTCTTAATCCTGACCAAATTGAAACTCCTGAGGTTAAGTTTAGTAAAGAACTTAGCACCTTGGAGACTGCCAAACAATTCGGAGATAAGGGGAATGGGGTAGGCATTTTTTATGGTGATCTTGTTTAGTGCCCTATAGTCAATGCAAGGACGTAATTCTCCATCCTTTTTAGACACGAAAAAGAAACCCACACCAGCAGGGGATGATGATTGCGTATATGACCTTTACTTAAGGCATCTCTGATGTACTCCTCCATGATTTTACTCTCTTGTGGGGATAGAGCATAAACCACCCCTTTAGGAGGCATGGCCCCGGGCAACAAATCAATGGAACAATCATATGATCTATAAGTACGTAGAACATCAGTTTGACTTTAACTGAACACTTCCCTAACCTCCCAATACTGCATGGGTATTTCGGGGGTAGTGGGTGTAGGTAAAGTAACGATGCCCACTCTTTTAGTAAGAAGTGAGATACAACCCTCCTGACAGTCTGCACCCCATTCCAGTATTTCCCCTTTGGCCCAGTCAATATGAGGGTTGTGTTTGATGAGCCAAGGGAATCCTAATATGATGGGGCACGAAGGGGTAATGGTCTCATGGGTAATCAGTGGTTGAGAGATGTCTTCCGTTTATAGCCTCAACCGCCAGAGGTGAAGATTTCTCCTTGACAGGTATAGAGTGTTTTTTTAACAAAATACATGTCAATAAAGTTACCTGCCGCACCTGAGTCTACCAGGGGTTTGCATGAAAAGTTTTTCTTGTTACAAAGGGCGACAGTGTCAAGGAGAAATCTTCTTTGGTTATTACTAGAGGATGTCTCCATCACACCTAAGACCTGTCCCCTTAAGGTTCTTAGGTGTGGAAGTTTTCTGGGCCTATAGGACAAGTCTCTCTCATATGTCCTTTTTTGCCACAATATTAGCATAGACCCTCTCTTCTCCTATACTGTTTCTCTGCCTCAGACAATCTCGTAACACCTAGTTGCATAGGTTCGGGTTCAGATCGTACCGGGAGGTCAGGGACAACAGGTTTGGAGAATCGAGGTGCTAATGATAAGGTCATATGTCTGGTTCTGCTTCTAGTAATTTCTCTGGTCCTACGCCTATTATCAATCTGCATCACAAAGGTAATAAATTTGTTTAATCTTTTTGGTAGATCTTTGGCAGCAATTTCGTCAGGTATGTTCTCGGATAATCCTTTTTAAAAAGCAGCGATTAATCCGTTGTTAGTCCAGTCTACCTCAGAAGCCAAGGTGCGAAATTCGATGGCATAATCTGAGATAGACCGGTTCCCTTGTTTAATGTGCATGAAGGCAGTGAAGGCATCATCCTCCCTGCCCAAAGGCTTGAATGATAATTTGAATTCCATAAGGAATTCCTGGTAGTTATGTGCAATACTCCTATTATTCTCCCATAATGGATTGGCCCAAGCTAAGGCTTTACCTTTAAGTTGGTTCATTAGGTAACCAATCTTAGCTCTATCTGAGGGGAAAGATCCCGGTGAGGCCTCAAAATGGTATTCAATTTGATTCAGAAATCCCCAGTATTCTTGAATATTCCCATCAAAATGCGGGGAAGGAGATAGGGAGATAGTAGGTGCCTTGTGTACTATAGGTGGGGATAAATTAGGCGGAGGAGTCTCAGGCTGTAGGTGTGCTGTTCGGGTGAAAGCCTGGGCACACTGATCCATACAGTGATCATTCTCCTCTAGCTTTCTCTCACAAGCAGCTATGTGCTGGCACAATTCTGCAGGATCTATGGCCATGTCATGATGTCAGGATTACTAATTGATCCAGCACGCAGAATTGTGTTACACCAAGGACTAATGATAACTTCTGACCTTAAAAAGGTCAGACTTAATGTATCCAAGAATACTAGCTGAGGTCAGGGACACAGATCCAGACACAATAATGAGAAAAAGCCAAAATTCAAGGATTCCAGAAATCAGGGAAGTCAGAAAAAAAGCTAAAGTCAAATACCAAAATATCAAGATCAGGTACACACTCTTGGATTACCGTCAGGCAGAAACCATGACAGGGCAATGAGAAAACATAAAAGTAAGTTTAAATAACCCTCCTGTTATTCCAGTTGGCCGAAAACAGCCATTGACCCCAAAACATGTGTGCATGTGACATCACTCGCACGCCAACGTCATCCTCAACGTGGGGGGTCATGGGGCTACAAAGTGGCATAGATCTGCAGAACCATAAAAGATTGTGGAAAACAAATTAGGCAAACGAAAAGGTAGAAAAATTGGCCAAACAGCAAGCAACAAAATATAGATTTTCTTTACTGCTTCTCCTCCCCGCCCCCCCCCCCATTGGTTACTCATCTCTTGACCTGTGAATTTAGTGGTAGTCCTCAAGCTATTAGTCATCTTTTATTCCAATAATCATCTTTCTTTTTGCTCTACAAGTGGAATTCAAAATCATGAATCAAGCGAGCATGCTCACCTATTGCATGATTCATTGGTTTGTGATTCTGCTGCATCTTGGCTCTGAGTTTGGGAATTTGCACAATCAACCAATCGGTCCAAATTTGGAAAAAAAAATCTGTTTTATAACAAAACGAATCTCCAATTCTAGTGATGATGATGATGATGTTATCATTAAATAAGCCAAGTGGGACCACTAGATGGTAATGTCTAATGACCCCAACATTTTAGTGAGGGCGTGGATCAATTGGCAGATGTCAACACTGACTTAAAAAGATGAAAGAGACTTTACAGTTTCCATACAGTGAAAAAGATAATATAGTTTTTGAACTTTAAGAGAAGTAAATCAATGAACGAAAATACTATTATGTGCTAAAAGTTTTAGAAGTGTCTTTTGTGTAAAGCAATGATTAACTTATTCATTTTTCCTTCAGGTTTCATACAGAAGATTCTAAACGTTTATAGAGTATTAGGAGTATAACAATAAAGCTGAACAATCAACAGATATAATTCCCACTCTGATACAATTGATGCCCATAAAATTTTTAAAAAAATGATAGTACACTGCTTAAAGCTTTCTTTAAACACACATGTCAGGTACACGTAGTGTTGAGGATAAATTCAAGAAATGTTTAATCCTGTTCATTGAAATAATTCTGATCTCTTATATAGCATGTCGAAACAGCATGGCTGCAGGTTTGTGAGCTGGGATGTCGAAGAAGGTATTAATAACAAGGGGAAGAAACCACATACCTTTTAGCTAAAGGCTTTCCAGTTTATTTTCATCCCTTGTCATCATATGTGCACATTTACTATATGGCAGCTTTTCTTCCCTCAGTTAATATTTATAGCTTGTCAAGATTTCTCCACTCCACCAATAACTTACAACTGCCTGCATAGGCACCCTATTATTATGTCATGTTTAAAGCTTTGACTAATTGGCTCTTGAACAAAATTCCACCAGATTATTATGAACCCATCACAAATGTCAGAACAAATGCAATTGTAAAAGGATGTTTATTGTCTAGGATAGGCATAGAACAACACCATCACTCCCTCTAACATAAAAATAAAAAAAATATTATTTTTAGACACTTGAGGAAATATATATATACAGTTGCAAGAAAAAGTATGTGAACCCTTTGGAATGATATGGATTTCTGCACAAATTGGTCATAAAATGTGATCTGATCATCATCTAAGTCACAACAATAGACAATCACAGTCTGCTTAAACTAATAACACACAAAGAATGAAATGTTGCCATGTTTTTATTGAACACACCATGTAAACATTCACAGTGCAGGTGGAAAAAGTATGTGAACCCCTAGACTAATGACATCTCCAAGAGCTAATTGGAGTGAGATGTCAGCCAACTGGAGTCCAATCAATGAGATGAGATTGGAGGTGTTGGTTACAGCTGCCCTATAAAAAACACACACCAGTTCTGGGTTTGCTTTTCACAAGAAGCATTGCCTGATGTGAATGATGCCTCACACAAAAGAGCTCTCAGAAGACCTACGATCAGGGGTGTATTAGCCGCGAGGCAAACAAGGCATTTGCCTTGGGCGGCATTTTTCAGGGGGCGGCAAAAAACGCCGCCCCCCAAATGCCCAGGGCAAATGCCTTGTTAGCCTTGCGTCTAACTGACATCCCGAGCGGGCGGGCAGCGCTGGCAGGCGGGTGGCTGGCGAGGGAGCACTTCCTCCGAGCTGTCCGCTCAGCTCCCTCGCGTGCCGCAGAGTGAGGCTGGGAGCCGGGAGATGACATCATCTTCCGGCTCCCAGCCTCACTCTGCAGCCGGCGCGCGAGGGAGCTGAGCAGTCAGCTCATAGGAAGTGCTCCCTCGCCAGCCACCCGCCTGCCAGCGCCGCCCGCCCACCCGACCGCCCGGCAGCCACTGGACCACCAGGGAGAGAGAACCACCCCCCCCCCCAGCACTCCAAAAGGTAAGGAGGTTGGGGGGGGATTTAAATTAAAAAAAAGTTAATGTGTGTGTGTGTCTGACTGTGTGTATGTGTTTGTGTCTGACTGTGTTTGTGAGTGTGTGTGTTTGTGTCTGACTGTGTGACTGTGTGTGTGTGTGACTGTGTGTGTGTATGTGTCTGACTGTGTGTGTGTATGTGTTTGTCTGTGTTTGTGTCTGACTGTGTTTGTGAGTGTGTGTGTTTGTGTCTGACTGTGTTTGTGACTGTGTGTGTGTTTGTGTCTGACTGTGTGTGTGTTTGTGTCTGACTGTGTGTGTGTGTATGTGTCTGACTGTGTATGTGTGTTTGTGTCTGACTGTGTGTGTGTCTGACTGTGGGTGTGTCTGACTGTGTGTGTGTGTTTGTGTCTGACTGTTTGTGTCTGACTGTTTGTGAGTGTGTGTGTGTTTGTGTCTGACTGTGTTTGTGTGTGTCTGTGTGTGTGTCTGTGTATGTGTCTGACTGTGTGTGTGTGTCTGACTGTGTGTGACTGTGTGTGTGCGTGTGTTTGTGTCTGACTGTGTGTGTGTGTGTGTCTGACTGTGTGTGTGTGTGTGTGTGTGTGTGTGTTTGTGTCTGACTGTGTGTGTTTGTGTCTGACTGTGTGTGTGTGTCTGACTGTGTGTGTGTTTGTGTCTGACTGTGTGTGTGTGTATTTAGAAGGTGGGGCGGGGGGAAGGGTTGGGTGGTGGTGGCGCGGGGGGAGGGGGGTGCCTGAGTTTTGTCCTGCCTAGGGCAGCACAAAACCAGGATACACCACTGCCTACGATTAAGAATTGTTGACTTGCATAAAGCTGGAAAGGGTTATAAAAGTATGTCCAAAAGCCTTGCTGTCCAGCAGTCCATGGTAAGACAAATTGTCTATAAATGGAGAAAGTTCAGCACTGCTGCTACTCTCCTTAGGAGTGGCCGTCCTGTAAAGATGACTGCAAGAGCACATCGCAAACTGCTCAATGAGGTGAAGAAGAATCCTAGAGTGTCAGATAAAGACTTACAAAAGTCACTGGCAAATGCTAACATCCCTGTTAGCGAATCTACAATACGTAAAAGACTAAACAAGAATGGATTTCATGGAAGGATACCAAAGAGGAAGCCACTGCTGTCCAAACAAAACATTGCTGCACGTTTACAGTTTGCACAAGAGCACCTGGATGTTACACAGCAGTACTGGCAAAATATTCTGTGGACAGATGAAACCAAAGTTGAGTTGTTTGAAAGAAACACACAACACAATGTCTGGCAAAAAAAAGGCACAGCACACCAACATCAAAACCTCATCCCAACTGTGCAGTATGGTGGTGGGGGCATCATAGTTTGGGGCTGCTTTGCTGCATCAGGGCCTGGACGGATTGCTATCATCGAAGGAAAAATTAATTTCCAAGTTTATCAAGACATTTTGCAGGAGAACTTAAGGCCATCTGTCTACCAGCTGAAGCTCAACAGAAGATGGGTGTTGCAACTGGACAATGACCCAAAGCATAGAAGTAAATCAACAAAAGAATGGCTTATACAGAAGAAAATACGTCTTCTGAAGTGGCCCAGTCAGAGTCCTGACCTCAGCCCGATTGAGATGTTGTGGCATGACCTCAAGAAAGCGATTCACACCAGACATCCCAAGAATATTGCCGAACTGAAACAGTTCTGTAAAGAGGAATGGTCAAGAATTATTCCTGACTGTTGTGCAAGTCTGATCTGCAACTACAGGAAACGTTTGGTTGAAGTTATTGCTGCCAAAGGAGGTTCAACCAGTTATTAAATCCAAGGGTTCACATACTTTTTCCACCTGCACTGTGAATGTTTACATGGTGTGTTTAATAAAAACATGGCAACATTTCATTCTTTGTGTGTTATTAGTTTAAGCAGACTGTGATTGTCTATTGTTGTGACTTAGATGATGATCAGATCACATTTTATGACCAATTTGTGCAGAAATCCATATCATTCCAAAGGGTTCACATACTTTTTCTTTCAACTGTATATATATATATATATATATATATATATATATACACACACAAATATACAATGCCACTGAGGGATTATGGAAACATCATAATAAGACCAAAGATTGTGTAGTTTTTGTGTGCTTGTGAATAGTTATGTGTTTACTATATCCAAAACATAGAAATTATGTATAATAAATGTTAAATCTAATTTTTTTTTAAGAAGAATTAGAGCTAGGGTTAGAGTGACGTGTGAGACTTGGGCAATGGATAGGTTTAGGAGTGAACTTTTCAATTTAGAATGTTAAATGGACATGTGGATAGTGATACTGAGGCATTAACAATCATCCTTTTGTATTTTTTTTTTGTATGAAACAGGCGAATATTCACTTCTGCTGGGGAGACTGTTTCAGATCTAACTTGTAGTCTCAGTTAAAGTTATACATTTGTTTTGGGGCAATCATGGTGATTGTTTTAATATGCGATTTGCAAACCACCACACAGACTAAACTGGAAACAAATGATTTGTGCAATGGATGTGTATGTTGGTTTTGATTCATGAATCAGAGTTTGCCCATGGTGGCAAAAAAGGAGTTAATTGATAGTAAAAAAAGATAATTGATGCCTGGAAGATGGTCATTAAATGTTGATTTTATTCATAGAGAAGTGACCAATAATGGGAAAAAAGGAGGAGCAGTAAAAAAGCAATGTTCCCCTTTGATATACCCACCCTATTGTGGCTTCCAAACCGGTTTAGACCAGCAGTGGCACAGATGCCAGCACAGATAAAAATAGCACTGAACACCTGGGACAAAATCCGACACAAACTAACATCTCACACCCTATCACCGGCCACCCCACTCCACACTATAACATATTGTATCCCAACCTTCAACGCAAAGCCCTGGATATCAAACGGGGTCACTCACTTGTACCAAATGCTCTCACAGAACACACTAAAAACCTTCCCAGACTTACAGAAAGAGTATCATGTGCCGGCGGCCTCTCAATTTTCCCATATGCAACTAAGCTCGTTTTTGCGTAAACACACAGACAAACCCCCACCTTCAGAAGGCAGTCTACCTGTTATGACAAAATGGGAACAGATGACCACCACTGGTTCACAGACACCAACGTTTAAACCACTGTCCTGGTGCTATCAGATTCTCAGACCCACACTACACTTTGCTGACTCCAACCCAGCCAAACATTGGATACGAGACTTACAATGCCACATAAGTAAAGACCAATGGGAACGCACCATAGTAGCAACTAAGAAACTAATCAAATCAGAAACCCTCCTGGAACAATATAGGAAAACTCTATACAGGTGGTACATGGTACCAACTCGCTTACAGAAGCTATACCCAAGCTCATCTCCGACATGCTGGAGATGTGGCAAGAGTGAGGGAACAGTGCTCCATATCTGGTGGCAATGCGATCGGGTGACCGGCTTCTGGCAAGACGTTAGCCGCCTGATCCGAAACACCACAAAAGTCGAGCTCCCCTGCACACCCCTAGCGTACCTATTACTGCACATGCCAGACAACACACCTAATGAGGTACAAAAGCTAACATTCCACATACTCTTGACAGCTCAGAGGGCGATAGCTAGACGGTGGAAAAAATGTAGTCCCCCACGAGTGACAGAGGTTTGTACGGACGTAGACAAACAGCAACTATACGAATCCCGATATAGAGGGGTTCTCCCCCTGACAGTAACGGCCATGAAAGCGTGGAAACTGTGGGACGAAGGAAATACGGGAGAGCCCGACAACCAAGCTAATAGGCCCAACACTAGTGGGTAAGGAAACATATATGGGACAGAAACAGCAGAACAGACAAATAGAGAGCTGTAGCGAGATAATAACTGAGTGCTGTTATAAGATACGATGTAACCAATGTTTACTCGCAAAGGTGGTTGTACACCTAAATGTAAAATGTCTGATATGGAACCCACCCCCCACCCCCCCACCCCCGCTTCTATTCTGTATCCCCCCCCCACCCCTACACCAGTTTCATGTGATATGTATGTTTATGACATTGAATGTCAAAATCAATAAAAGACTTCAAATGGAAAAAAGCAATGTTCCTATATTAAATAAATATATACATATAGATTTATTACCGCTTCTCTTCTTTTTCCCGCTATTTAATTACTTCTCATTTGATCTGTGAACCAAAGGGCAGTACACTGATTGGTCCGTTTTTGTGATGACCCACCATATCTATGAAATTCATGTCTTGAAAATGTTTTTGTTTTCAGATTATGTAGAGGGACTCAGTGGCATTTTTAGATCATTCTGGTTTATTGCTTCAAAATGAGTACAAGTGAGAAAAATTGAAGCCACTGTATTAGGTTTCTTTTTGTTTCTATGTGATATGTTTTCATGTTGATTGTGTGAAAAAGCTTGTACAAATGCTGTATCATTTTGTTTATCATTGTTTTCAGAGCTCAGAGCTGCCACCATCTTGGTCTGGTTACATACCACACCTTATGATACTGCTTTTTATAGTAACATCATGCAAACACAGTAAGGGAACATTTACACGTAATAGTACATATTTTGGGTTTTTAAAGTCATTATTCATGTTCACACAAGTTGCTTCCCTGAATAGTATGCACTGCATGTTTTCTGCTGACATTTGTACAATGTTTATCTTTATTGTATCATCATTTGCAATTGTTGGTTTTATAACACCATTCTCTTGCCCAATACTGTATAGAAGTGTTAGTATTTGACATTTATCTGGTGCTGCCTCTGTTTGGTGTGTGTGTGATTTTACTTTGGGAACCTTTTAAAAATGTTGCTATTGATAGTGGATAATTCCATATGAGAGTACACGTTATATGTATTATTATTATAATTATTATTATTATTGCCATTTATATAGTGCCAACAGATTCCGAAGCGCTTTACAATATTATGAGAGGGGGGCATAGGCGTGCGCAGCCTATTGTATAAGGGTGTGCACCCTAAAGAAGAAACACACACGCCGCGTATATATATATATATATATATATATATACACACACATATATACATATATACACATACATACACACAGCTGTGTGTGTGAGGGTGCTGTGTGTAGGTGCTGTGTGTGCGCGGGCGCTGTGTGTGTGTGTGTGTGTGTGAAGGAACTGTGTGTGTGTGAAGGCGCTGTGTGTGTGTGAGGGTGTTGTTAGTGTGAGGGTGCTGTGTGTAAGGGTGCTGTTAGTGTGTGTATGTGTAAGGGTGCTGTGTGTGTAAGGATGCTGTTAGTGTGTGCTGTGTGTGTAAGGGTGTTGTTAGTGTGAGGGTGCTGTTAGTGTGAGGTTGCTGTTAGTGTGTGTGTGTGTGTGTGTGTATGGGTGATGTATGTTTGTGTGTAATGTGTGGGGGCCGTTTAGTTAATAACCCCCCTCCCTTCTTACCTTATGTAGGGAGGGGGGACCGTGCTCCTGCCTTCCCTGGTGGTCCAGTGGAGAGTGAACTCTAGCCCCCTTTGGGGCCAGAGTTCACTTGCGCGAGATCTGAGCGTTGCCGCGGTAACCATGGCAACGCTCCAACTGCGCGAGAGGAACCCGGCGGAGCTCCTGGCAAGAGCTCCCCGGGTCCTCTCCTGCCTCCCTCCCTGCCTGTGGCTCACAGAGAGAGGCACATAGCGCGTGCCACGGGGATTAGGGTGTGCCTAGCACCCTAACAGACGCACACACACTAACAGACACACACACACTAACAGACACACACACACACTAACAGACACTAACTTACCTTTGGGAATGCTGGGGGAGAGGGGATTCTCCCATTCCCTGGTGGTCCAGTGGCTGCTGGTCGGTCGGGTGGGCGGGTGGCGCTGGTGAGGGAGCACTTTCCCTAAGGTCTCTGCGGAGCTCCCTCACACGCCGCCCGCAGATTGATGCCGGGAGCCGGAACATGACGTCATATTCTGGCTCCCAGCATCAGACAGCTCAGGGGATAGTGCTCCCTCGCCAGCGCCGCTGTCTTGTCAGTTAGCCACAAGGCTAACAAGGCATTTGCCCTGGGCATTTGGGGGCGTCTTTTTTTGCCGCCCCCTGGAAAATGCCGTCCAAGGCAAATGCCTTGTTTGCCTTGCGGCTAAAACGTCCCTGCCTATAGGAGAGAGCAAGAGACAGGTATGTAAAGTAGAGGTTACTCTGGGAGGCCATAAGCTTTCCTGAAGAGATGGGTTTTAAGGCCCTTCTTAAATGATTGAAGTCTAGGGGGGAGTCTGATGGTGGTAGGCAGGCTATTCCATAGGAAAGTAGACGTCCGCGAGAGGTCCTGCAAGCTGGCCGTACGGGTGCGAGCAGCGGTGGTCATGGGCAGAGCAGAGGGAACAAGGAGGGGCATACCTATGGATCAGTGAAGAGATATAAGAGGGTCTAGAATTTTTCAGTGCTTTAAATATATGGGTTAGCACTTTGAATTGACTCCTATATAAGGCCTGGCAGAGGGGTGAGGTGTGAGAGGACCAACTAGAGAGGAAAATTAGTCTAGCTGCAGCATTCATTACAGATTGTAACTGGGCAATACGGCCTTTGGGGAGACCAATCAGGAGAGGGTTACAGTAATCCATGCGGGAAATTACTAGAGCATGGACAAGCTCCTTAGTAGCATCTTGTGTAAGAAAGGGGCAGATGCGGGCTATGTTTTTGATATTATGGACATTTTCACGTGGTACCACCAGACTGGAGAGGCACACCTCCATTCAACCCACACAACAAATAAAAACCTACACCTGGCATTTAATCCTCAGCAGACAAGTAAGCTTACATTGATCCACAGTAGAGTTTGCTGATGACTAAACTCTATGTGCTCTGACTTTTACATGTTGCCATCGATAGTGCAGTTGAAAGTCTTTGCTAAAGTCCTTAGGAGGGGTGAAACACAGTTAGATTTTAAGTATATTAGCCTTGAACGATCTATGATTTGCCTACCAAAAAGGAAAATGACACTGGTTTCTTCCTAAAATGTTTTATGTCAAAGAACTAACATTGAGAGCAGCTGTAACTTGAATTTAAATGGACACTATAGGCACCCAGACCACTTCATGTCATTGAAGTGGCCTGGGTGCAATGCCTCTGTCAGTTTGATCTTGCAATTTTAATTATTGCAGTTATTAAATAATTCCCTTACAGGGTTAACTCCACTTCTAGTGGCTGTATACTAGACAAGACGCGTGTTCGCGACTTTTGGTTGCCTAACTGATGCTGGATGTCCTCACGCTATGCGTTTAATATTAGCTAAAACCCCACAGGAAAGTGTTAATTCAATGCTTTTCTATCAGGTTGTCCTAATGCGATAGCGGCATACGTATAGATCCACAACGTTGGCTAATGTCGGGAGAGGATTAGCAGCACCTGACCCATCACCGAGGGATATTGGTGTTGGATTCAGGTAAGTGACAGATGGGTTTTTGACAAATTGGCTGCCATACAATCTCAAAGCAAGCCAATCTAGCAAATTTCAATGTGCAAAAATTGAAAAGGGGAAAGTGCTGTATTTGATCCTGTAACTCCAAAATCCCATAACATCTGTACAAGGGGTACTGCTAAATCCATGAGACAGAAGCAAAAGCTAACATTATTATGTTATTCACAGTTAAAATGTCATGCAGAACTTGGAAAATAACCCAAAAAATTTTAGTTTCTAAACTTTTTTACAATTTGTTCATATACAATTATATTTCATATATACATATTTGATTTGTTTTGAAAGCCCTCTTCCTACTGAACAAAATGATATGTAATAAGTTTGGGTGCACTTAATATGAAAGAGGCAAATTATGGTTGAACAGACATATAGCTCAAATTCTAGAACTCTGAGATCAGAACTTGTATAATTGCCTCCGTCCTTAACGGGTTAATGCCAGTTTCAAGACTATCAGTTCTCACAAATTCTCACAATATTTACCATAATCTTGCATTATTATTTTTTAATCCATTTGTTCCATCAGCTGTCACATTGCTACTTTTTAAATAAATAATCTGATAAAGATTAAAAAATATCTAATATGCATACTCTCGAATCAAATCACTTATGTGTACTTAACAAAACCGACAACTCACATGGCAGAATCTTAATGCCAACCTGTAAAACAACCATCAGGTGTTCTGCTGGTGTGAGCTTTGAGAAAACCTGCTTGGTATATCAATAAAATATGCAGGTCATATGGTACCTTTGGTTCTCTTTTTATTTGTAGGATAACTAAATGACTGGATATCCAAGTGATACAGTGATGATTCTTTATTTGGATTTTTAAATACTTCTATAAACCATCTATGGTCATTCTCTATATTAGCTCATCCTATCTGAATCAGAATCTTTTCTGCTATGTTGAATTGTTTAGGTTCATTGTAACTAAGAATTGACATGAAATATGATTATTTGCCCACACTATAAACATATTTAATAAATGGCACCCTTTTGTTTTAATACAATATTAAGCATTGTTATACCGTGAAGTTATTGTAGATTTTAGCAAAATCCAATAAAAGGAACCATGCACACTCAAAACTTGTTAACAGTCAAAAAATATTTTGCTTAAAGTTTCATTTATTAATGAAAAAGCAATAGGAATACTAGTATACACTCCAAGGGGAAAACCCTGTGGCACAAATATTATAAAATAATAAATTCAAAATTGTCAAAATAAAAGATACCAGAAAAAATATCAGAAATAAATGAAAAATTATCAACATTGTAAATTTCACAAAAAAGATAAGCAGTCTGCCGTTTAGTAAATAATACTGAGTCATTCAATCCCAGGTTATAAACCTCATACAATGCTTGTACCAGACATTAGGCTGGTAGTGTAGGACATGGTGTAGGAGATGGGGTACATTGACGTTGTGGCAGGCTTATGCACTGTATGATCATATAATGTAACTAAATCCCCATTATTTTTGCCAAGATTAGGTGTTTTTAAAAAACAAAATCTTTCAACATTGAAGTTGCTGTTTAGTGGATAGGTGAGTGCGCTGGATCTTGTGTATTGTATTATTTGGCCCCCAGCAGCACCCCCATTTATGCATGTTAAGGTGAGTGCAGGCAACCCCCTCGTGTTTCATATATATATATTTGGGAGTATACCCAACTCCTTGGTTTTGCACCCCTCCCTGTCACAGGTGCCTCATCCCAGGGCCCTATTTAGCCTTGTACTGCAGAGAGCCCCAGGAGGAAGTATTTCCCAAGTAAGTGGATTGATCTCATATGAGCAGACATTAGGCTGTTAGAGTAGGACCTGCCAAAGATGGGGTACATTGACGTTGTGGCAGGCTTATGCAATGTATGATCATATAATGTAACAAAATCCCCATTATTTTTGCCTAGATTAGGTGTTTTAAAAAATAATAAAAAATCTTTCAATATTGAAGTTGCTGTTTAGTGGATAGGTGAGTGCGCTGGATCTTGTGTAATATATATATATATATATAACGTGTATTATATTAAAAGTGTATATATATTAAATGTATATTAAATCCATCTGTACATTGCGCTATCAGAAATGTATAGATTATAATTTTAAGCTCTATTGTTCCTCCTCTACATGTCAATTAAATCCTCAACATTACTAATGCGTGCCAGTGGCACTAAGGAACTAATGACATAGACTGAGTGACAAGAGGCCTTCTTGCTCCCTGTCACTGTGCTACTCACCTAGCCGGCACTTGCTTGGGCAATATGGGATGTACTGACGCCAGTCTGCTGGCAGTGAAGCCAGCATGTTAGCATCAGCAACAGAGATTTCCATGCTTAGGGAAGTGACTTGAAGCAGGTCCAATCACTTCACAATTACACGCAGCCAAACTCCATATACAATCACACATTGCTAGCCACACACATATAAATATATGTGTGTGTGTGTGTGTGCCAGTATGGGTATCTGTGTGTATATGTGTGGGTATCTGAATATGTGTGTATGTGTCAGTTTGGGTATCTGTGTGTGTATGTGCCAATGTGTGTATCTGTGTGTCAATGTGTGTATATGCCAGTGTGTGTGTCAGTGTGTCAAGGTCAGGGCCAGATTAAGAGCCCAGTGGGCCTGGTGCTGACAATCATGATGGGCCTAATTACATAATCTTATCGACCAAAAACACTAAAACGGTCATACCTCCCAAATGTCATGTATCTGATGGAGATGGTGTTGGAGGGAAACTCAAAGGATGCAGCTATGCAAAAACACATACTCTATGCTAATTTTTCTCTAATTTATGCTGTCATCTTTCAAGTAAATCCATATCCCCTAACAGCAGTGTCCAGTGAAGCAAGAAGTCAATGTGCAGGGTAAAAGAGTGTGCCACTGGCACGAATCACGTGACCAGACCTGCCAAAAGGGGTGAACATGCCCAAAAAGGGGGCATGTTTGTCCAAAGAATTGGAAGGCCAGTCTGGCATGAATGCATGCCAGACTGTCTACTAATCATGCAGGCTGTCCAACTAAGGGCATACTATGCAGGCAGCACCCTGAGCTCAACATAAATGCATCAAATGATGCGCCTACTCCAAGCTTTCTAAGGACTGTCCCCTAGCACTCATATGTCAACTTGTTGTCTCCTTATCATCTTACTAGCAGGCAGAAGTTCCTGGTATATAGTCTGAGACAGAGAAAAGGTTTATGTAGTGAGTGTAGAAGAAAGGGGACATGCCACAGTGTTAGAGAGACCAAAGTCTGCATTATCTAAACTTATTTTATTGTCAGCCAGTCCACACAGGTTTTGTTCTCATGCATCCCTCTTAAGCTTCCAAACTTAAAGGGACGCTATAGTCATCAGAACAACTACAGCTCATTGTATTTGTTCTGGTAAGTACAATCATTCCCTCCAGGCTTTTTGCAGTAAACACTGTCTTTTCAGAGAAAATAACTCTGATGGCCACTCTTTAGATGGCCGCTAGAGGTGCCCCCAAGGGCAGTATTGCCTAGTGTGCAGCACTGCCATTCAGTGTCTCCACCGTCTGCATGCAGACACTGAACTTTCCTCATAGAGATGCATTGAATCAGTTTATCTTCATGAGGAGATGCTAATTGGCCAGGGCTATGTTTGACTTGTGCTGGCTCTGCCCCTGATCTGCCTAGTTGACAGTCTCAGCCAATCCTGGGGAAGCATTGTAATTTGTGCAGACCACCACTTCTGATGATGTCAATACAAGTAAGAGTTTACTATATTTAGGGAGGCAAGAGGAGGCCAGTGGGGCTAAACTGTGGTTTTAACATAATAAGGTCAGAAATACATGATTGTGTTCCTGACCCTCTAGTGTTCATTTAAGCAAGAGTATGGAAAAAAATACCAGCCTTATACATTTGAATAATTAATTAGTTATGTGTGACATCACATGATGTAAATCACAAGGAGTGACATAAGAGAAAATTCTGTAAAATCACCAACAAACTACTCACAGTTTGATTCTGCTGTATAGATGGATTGCTCCCAGTGTCTCCCTGTCTCTCAGTCTCACAAGTCACCCAGTCTCTCAGTGTCCCTATGTATCACAGTGTCAGTGTCCCCATGTCGCCCAGTCCCCTAGTGTCTCAGTGTCCCCTCTGGGAGACAAGGGGACACTGGGAGACATGGGGAGACTGTGTCCCTAGTGTCTCCATGTCCCAATGTCTCAGTGTCTCCCAATGTCCCTATGTCTCACAGTGTCCCCATGTGTCTCAGTGTCCCCATTTCTCTCAGTGTCCCTGTGTTTTCCAGTGTCCCCAAGTGTCTCAGTGTCCCCAGGTCTCTCAGTATCCTCTAGTGTCTGTGTCCCCATGTGTTCCCTAGTTTCTCAGTGTCCCCTAGTGTCTCAGTGTCCCCATGTCTCCCTGCTGCCTTTCCCCCATCCCTCACTTACCTGAGCTGTAGAGCTCCTGTCTGGACTCTCTGTGCTGTGTAGCTGCTCCCCCACAGATCAGTGAATAGTAGAGAAAGGCAGGGAGGGATATGCTGTAACTTCCTATCCTTGCCTCTCTCCACACACAGTGACCCCTACTGGCCGGTGCTGGTATTTCAGAGTAATTTCCGTTTATACTGAGAAAAATACCTTAATTTGTATTTCCTGTATAACTGCAAGCCTCAAATACCAGCTGTGCCACTAAAATACCAGTCAGGTGGCAAACCTAAGAGTAGTGTGTAAAAAAAATGTAAAAATTGTTTTTTAATTTTTTTTTTAAAATGGGCCTATTCCATTGGCCTGGGCCTGGAGCTGCAGCTCCATCAGCCCCTATGTTAATCCAGCCCTGGTCAAGGTGTGTGCATGTGTCCATGTGTTAGTAATGTGTAAATAGTTGTAATATGCAGCTAAATAGTTATTTTCTGTCATAATAAAATTTCAAGTCCTTGTTTATACATGTTTGGTGTATATGTGTGGGGGGGTTTGCACGTGTGGAGGTGCGTGCGTGGTAGGTGGGTGTAGTTTCTGGTGAGCTATCTCCCTGAAATGAGTTTTTGCATGTTGGGATATCTGGAAACATCTAACTGTAACTAATTATTAATGATATATTTCCTTCAATTTTAATTGAAACAATAATAATGTTGCAGGTAGAAAAGTTGAAGTCAGAATAAGAGAATGAAAATGTTCATTATTGATAAGGTTTATTAAACAGAAAGTCATTAAAGTTAAAAAATAAAGCAAAACTTCTGTTATTTGCAAAATGGAATTTAAAAATAAAACAAAATAGGATATCAAGAAGTAACAATGTCAATAAATATAATTGTGTTTATTTAGAATAGGGTATGTCCTGATGAAAGCTCCCTAGAGGAGCTGAAACGTTGATTTATTTATACACAGTAAAATATTGCTAAAATTCCCTGAGTGCCGGTTTCCTTCTACTTTCTACAATTGAGCCACCAGAGCACCAGGTAAAACAGTTTTTTATTGGCGTGCAGGGCTTTAACATATTTATTGTGTTTATTTATATGGAACAATTATAGAACATTGTTTACTAGGGATGCTTTTTGAAAATATAGTCTATAAAACTGATGAGACCAAGTTTAGAAGCATGATTAAAGGGATAGTTTGGATACCCTATTACTTATAATAATATTCAAGGCTTCATCAATACTAATTTTAATAAATGAAGATTATTGAAACATAAAAATGAAACAAAGGGTTATTACTGTGGCATACTGAATGTTAATGTTAGCGATTTAATGTATAATTAATCCAAGTTAAATGTAGAAGCTGTATCATTGGCCATAAAACAAAATAATCAATCAATAAGAAAACAATAATAATTAAAAAAAAAAACTCCACAAATAGCACTGGAATATAATGAGTGATTATAAGGTGATGGATGAATAATAGTTTAAGTATGAAAACCGGTATTATTGGTATTCAAATAATTAATAAGAACAAAGAATTAAAATTTAAATTGTTAACAGAGCAATTTTTGCTTTTAATATATGATGTAACAATTTCTGTATGGCTTTGTAAATATTTTAATACAGAAACTACATTAATGGGAGGCTTTCTTTAAATAGTAAATTTAACTAATGAGTTTAAATAATCAAATAGTTTTTCCTTCAACTGTGGAAATTGAGAATAGGTTTTAATGAAATAAATAAAGTAAATCAACTGTGCTTGTTACTATATTACCCTTTCTGCCTTAACGAGTGTGTGGCATTTTGATTTCTTTGCAGAAATTGTAAAAGCTTTCAAATCATATTTTACAGCAGTATGCAAGTGTTCTAATTTCCATTTTGTAGTATTTATTACGGGTAGTGCATTACTAAAATATATCCCAAGTACTATCCCAAAGAAAACGATATTCGCACACACATGTCGTCATATTCTGAGGATGGATTGAAAATGAATATTTATTGTTGAAGAGCAAATGCCAAGCCTTGGGTAAAATAATATTATACATGCCTGCTTGGGGTGTCAATAAACTACTTAAATTGCTAAAACCACTCATATACTGCAATGTAGTTTTAGTAATATACTGAATCTTTCTTCAGTATTACAAATTATTTTATTTAGCATCTATTTTCTAATAAAAAAGTACCACAACATGGTGTGTCATTTAGCATTTTAAGAGGCTGTGGGCCTGCAACAAAGTGTCTTTGATGTCATTGATGTATATATGTTCTCAGATTTGGTGCATACTAACTGGCAAAGAAACATGGAAAGAAACTCAAAGAACTACAATATTATACCAATTATCTGTCAAAAAAAATGAAATAGATGGTCAACCTTGTGTGTTCAGACTGAAAATGATCAATGTATTAAGCCCTTATTACTTTACATCTACCGGCCGGACTGCAGGACCGTGGATCTCTATTTCTTTTCCTTATAGAACGGTGAACTCAAGCTAACACTTAAAATCATCACATATGATCTTATAGTGTATCAACTCTATGCTGTGTACATATTAGTGATTTATTTTAAATTGGAGAGGACATCACTAATAGGACTATATTTAATAACCTGTTCAGGAGACTAACCCCAGCTGGCTCAATAGCTGAAGTTTAGTGATGTCCCGAACGGTTCGCTGGCGAATAGTTCCTGGCGAACATCGCTTGGGATGGCGAACATATGCGCTGTTCGGTCCGCCCCTATTTGTCATCATTGAGTAAACTTTGACCCTGTACCTCACAGTCAGCAGACACATTCCAGCCAGTCAGCAGCAGACCCTCCCACCTCCTGGACAGCATTTTACATTCATTGTGAAGCTGCATTCTTAGTGAGGAGTGAGGAGGGACAGTGTAGCTGCTGCTGATTTGATAGGGAAATTGATAGCTAGGCTAGTGTATTCAGTGTCCACTACAGTCCTGAAGCACTCATCTGATCTCTCTGACCTCACTACCCCCCACACCCTCAGCCTCACTACCCCCCACACCCTCAACCTCACTACCCCCCACACCACCCTCAGCCTCACC
>OW240915.1:148690306-148777583 GCA_933207985.1 Pelobates cultripes
GTGCGAGGAGTGCCGGCCGCGTGTGTGGTCGCGCTCCCCGTCCATTAGCGGGGGAGGAGTCTGGAAACGGCCGCGGCGCGTCCTGCGCGCAGCGGCCATCTTCCCCTCGGTTTCCACGCGGCTGGGTCGGCTCCCTCTTACCTCCCATTACTGTGTGCAAGTATTTTGTTTATAGTTTGTTTTTCCTAGTGGGTTACTCAACCCTTTATACTGTGTAGGTTATTTTCTGTCACCTGTTTTAGTTTATTCAGGTTTTTACAGATTTGCCCTGCTCCTTGTCTCAGATATTTAAAGGGGCAGTACTTGCAGCCTCTATTTGGCTTTGTTAATTATGCAGGCTAGGGGTGAGGATTCTGGTAGTCCCAGTTACCCCATTATGGACTCCTCTCAGGCCCCTATTACAGGGGATATGGGCCTTACTCCTTCACAGGAGTTCCAGGCCCTTTTTGATTCCACCATGCAGAAGGCACTGGCTTCGGACATGGGGACCGTGTCCTCGTCCCTCTCCCACACTATTCAAGAGGCACTGTCGCAGCCTTTGGGCCCTGCTGTGTTGCCTGCTCCCCTGCCTACGCGGCAGCCCCAGATGGGTCGCAAGGCACAGACAAAATTTAAACACGTCTCTCCAGAGGTGACGCAGGTGATACCTGCCCTGACTGACGTGCCTATGGCCGTCCAAGATGGCGCGTTTCCGCGCAAGAGAGCCGCTGGCCAGGCAAAATCGGCCAGAAAATGGAAACGGGCACGTGCCCGTGATGATGATGGATCGGATACCGATCAAACTGGAGAGTCGGACTCGGATCCCCCTGATTACGCCTCTTATGAGGAAGGGGTTTCCGGCGATGAGGCGGAGTTCGACGCTTCGGCGCTTCCTCCGGGTGAGGGGCAGGACATCTGTGATCCTCAGGGTTACCCCCTGTTCGATCCCAATGACCTTCGCCATCCCCGCTCGGCGGAATGGGACCCGCCCGCGCATATTGCCAATTATCTGGCGCTTCGTATGCGTACCCCCTTTCCAAGGAGGGGCGCAGTAAACTGAGGGCCGAGTGCCCAAGGCCTTCGGTGCCTGATTCGGCGTGCAAGACGCCAGAGGTTGACCCCCAGATTTCTCAGTTCTTAACTAAGACGGGTTGGAAGCCCCGGAAAGGACTGGAATTTTCACTGCATGATTGCCAAGACAAGATCTTGGATACCCTGGGCCCCGCCGCCAAGCTTTATGAGCTTCTGGAAGCAGCTAAGGCTGGAACAAAGCCTATTGACTTTGATGAGGTGATTGGGTGGGTCCAGAGGTTGATTTGCCTTCTCGGCAACGCGAATACAGCCATGTCGGCTGAACGCTGCAAGGCGATTCTGCTCAAAATTGAGCCCAAGTTAGTTAACCTAGCAGTGAAGGAGCCTGGTGCTTCAGCCAAAGGTATGCTCTTCGGAGAATGTTTTGTTAAGGACTTAGGCTCCTTTGTTCGTACCTTTACCGCGCTCGATAAGGCGCAGTCTAACCTGAAGAGGGTTTTCGGCCCTAAGGTTTTCCATGGGGCCGGGAGGTATAGGAGCCGTCCGCCCGGCCGTGGAGCTCGAGGTCCCCCGCGGACTCACAGAGGTTCCTTTTCTGCCCCCCGGACCTACCAAGAATATAAGCCAACGCCCTTTTTTCCCTCACGGGGGAGACCATGGCAGAGTCGGGGAGGTCGTGGACAACCCTCATACAGACGCCCTTACGGTGAGTACACCAAAACGTGTGTTTTGCAGAACGAGTGTGGGGGGCAAGTTGGCGCTGTTTCTCGATGTGCGGGGTATGATAACCACAGATGTTTGGGTTCTCAGTGCGGTCAGGGGTTTCCGCCTGGATTTATTGTCTCCCCCTGTCCAGACGTTTATCCCACAGGAACTGAAACTGCCAGCAGAGCAGTCCGAATTGATTACCGCAGAGATTGCGGAACTGTCTGCCAAACGGGCTATTCAAGAAATCCCCTACGGACACCTGGGATTTCTAAGCAACTTGTTTCTTGTCGCCAAGAAAGGCGGTGGCGTACGTCCGGTGATAAACCTCAAACACCTCAATTTCTTCCTACGTTACCATCACTTCAAGATGGAGGGCGCTCATTGTCTCCGGGACCTGCTCCGTCAGGGAGACTGGATGGTCAAATTAGACCTCAAAGATGCCTACTTGACTATACCCATGGCAGAAGAGCATTGGGACTTATTGCACTTTACGTGGCAAGGTCGTCGATGGCGGTTTACATGTCAGCCGTTCGGTCTATCTTCAGCTCCGTGGTGTTTCACGAAAGTGATGAAGCCCGTAGTGGCCTTCCTCAGAGCTCGAGGGGTCCGCATGATTATTTACCTGGACGACATACTGATTATGTCTTCATCCCCCGAGCAACTTCTCAGACACCTAGGATGGACGGTGAATCTCCTGGAGGGACTGGGTTTCCTCGTAAACTGGGAAAAATCCATTGTGACCCCGGTACAAAGGATAGAGTTCCTGAGCTTCAAGGTCGATTCAGTCACCCAGTTTCTGTTCCTCCCGGAGGCAAAACTCCGATCGATGAAAAAGGAGATACGACAGGCGCTGCGAGCCACCCCTCTCTCCGTCCGACAACTGGAGAGAGTGATCGGCTTGTTGGCCTCATCGATTCAGGCAATATTTCCGGGCCCACTGCATTATCGTGCCCTACAACGTTTGAAAGGGTCCCATCTTCACTCAGGGGGCTCGTACGAGAGCGTGTTGACCCTGGACGGGGACTCCAAAGACGAACTAAGGTGGTGGTTGGACCACATGGAGGCCTGGAACGGCCGGGCGATCTTCGGCTCCGTGCCAGACGTGATAATAGAGTCGGATGCAAGCCTGCATGGCTGGGGCGCTCGCTGTGGCGATGTCTCCACCGGTGGAAGATGGTCAGAGATCGAATCGGCTCTGCACATAAATTGCCTGGAACTTCTGGCAGGCTCGTTCGTCATTCGGAGTCTATCTCCGATGCAGGGAAATTGCTGCGTCCTCCTACGTATGGACAATGTATCCGCGGTCAGGTACATAAACCACCTTGGGGGGACGAAATCGAAGCAGTTGGCGAACTTGGCAAAGGATTTCTGGCAGTATTGCCTACACAACGCTGTATCGGTTACGGCCGAACACATTCCGGGTCTGGACAACGAGTGGGCGGATTGGAACTCGCGCTACCTGAAGGATTCAGGAGATTGGCACTTGCTACCCTCGACCTTTCAAAGGCTAGAACGGTTATGGGGTCCACTTCGCCTGGATTTGTTCGCGTCCAGATTGAACGCCCAACTACCCCAGTACTTCAGTTGGAGACCGGACCCGGCGGCCACTGCGGTGGACGCGTTCTTGCAGACGTGGCCGCTAGGGCGCCACTATGCGTTCCCACCGTTCAACCTGATATCCCGGACACTGGTGTACTCGACCGGACAGGATTGCACGATAGTGATGGTAGTTCCGCTCTGGCACTCTCAACCGTGGTTTCCCCGCCTTCTGGAGATGGCCGTAGATTTCCCACGGATAATCGAAATGAGGCCGGATGTGCTTCTGGATCCCGATGGAACATTGCACGAATTGGTGGATCAGAACTTACTCCAACTCTCGGCTTGGTTAATCTCGGGAGACCCTGGTGCATCACAGACGTTTCGCAGACAACTGCTCGACTCTTGGACAATGCCTGGGCACCAGGTACCAGAACGGCTTACAAGACCGCATGGCGCGTGTGGTCTGGCTGGTGCTTGGGAAGATTGCTGGATCCACTTTCTGCCCCTCTGAATGCGATGCTTGGTTTCCTGACGGAACGTTTCGATTCGGGTTTGGCTTATCGTACCCTTAATGTTTATAGATCTGCCATTTCGGCCGGACATCAAGGGATCGACGGATCTCCGATTGGACAACATCCTATTGTATGCCGCTTGTTGAAAGGTATCCGTTTTGCTAGACCTCCAAGATCTAGATACTCATCGTTTTGGGATGTTAACGTTGTCCTTGGATTCTTGGACTCCTGGCCCTGTAATGAGGACTTGACACTCAAACAGTTATCATGGAAACTGGTCATGCTTCTGTGTCTACTTTCATTCAAGAGGGTGTCGGACATCAGGGCTCTGGACTGGAACGCGGTCTCGTTCACCCCCGGAGGTGTGTCGTTTAATATCTCAAGGAGGACTAAATCGGCTTCCAAGTCGGTGGACTATCCTAGATGCTCCATCAGACCTGCTTTGTGTCCTGTGGCTTGTCTCCAGGTTTATTTGGATCGTACTCGGCTGTTGAGGTCAACTGACTTGCCTCCACTTTTTATCTCCTTGAGAGCACCGTTTCTACCGGTCTCGTCACCGACGCTTGCCCGCTGGGTTAAAGATCTCCTTTCTGCTGCAGGAATCGATACTTCGATTTTTTCGGCTCATTCAGTTAGGGGTGCCATGGCATCAAAGGCTTCTACGATAGGATGTCGCCTGGACGATATCTTGAGAGCGGCGGATTGGTCTAAGGAATCTACTTTCCGCGATTTTTACTTTCGCCCCATTTGAACATGTTTCTTCGTTGGTTGTGGCTCAGCTTTAAACTAGCATAATACTCGCCTCCGTGTCATTAATAAAATTCCCAGATTTTACTATTAACATGACGTAAAGTCATGATTTTATTAATGACACAGAGGCGAGTATTATTCCCACCCACCCTCCCGTGGGTCTGGGTCTGGTTTACACTTAGGGTTCAATCTGGGGGATCCTCTTATCTCTCGGTAAGTACACATGAGTTACTTGTATTGAGTATATGATGTTGTGGAGTGTGACTAATGTACATGGTTTCTTGATTATGATGCTCTTTATCTGCAGGTCACGTATATTCGATATGTTACACTCAGTTCCTAAGTTTGGAGTTTACCACCTATTTCTTTGTTTTACAGCTTGACTTCGTTCTGCTGATGTCTACCGGTTTGACGTTTATTAGTTACTGTTTGGATGTTTTGCTTTGGGTCTTCGGTTCAGAAGGCAAAGAAGAGGAAGTGGAAGTACAAGGATAGAGATTTATGGACTGTTCCTAGAGACTGATTGGCTGCCCTGTTACTAGGCAGATATGGTTGTATCTGTTATACATTGCTTATATTATACATATTTTTCTCTTTCAGTTATATTTCTCTTTGCTGCTGAGGAATAAAGTAAGAAAGAGATAGCATAATACTCGCCTCCGTGTCATTAATAAAATCATGACTTTACGTCATGTTAATAGTAAAATCTGGGAATTGCGGCAGAACATTATAATATTATAATGTAATGCTTTAATCAGCCAATCACTTTTGAAAGTATCTTCTCCATTCCAGATCTGGGATTTATCAGATCACTAAATGACAAGAATATGGCTCAAGGTTCAAATGTATAACCCCAAATGATATGTAACATTATCACAGATTATCCCATGCTGACAGTCACCACAGTTTCAAAGAAGAAAAACACAGGCAGCACTCCAGGATATAGAAGGTGAATTTATTTGTGGGTTCACTACCTCACCAAAATAAGTGTGAAGTTTCGGCTCCTAGCAGCCTTAATCGTGCATGCAATAAGGCTCCTAGGAGCCTAAATGTCACACTTATTTTGGTGAGGTGGTGAACCCACGAATAAATTTACCTTCTATATCCTGGAGTGCTGCCTGTGTTTTTCTTCTTTGGTACTACATTGGTGGATTCAGCTGTGTCCATCCTATACACAGAACGCCTCCTTGGTGGAAGGCCGGAGCATATGTGCAGGACCTGAGTGCAGGGTATTCTGTTTTAGTCACCACAGTTTGTCTGTTGATGGTATCATCATATATTCATAAGTTTAGCTCTAGGACCAAAACATTTAGCCGGATGGATTCAAATGTTTTAGATGTTAATTTAGCTGCTTCACTTAGTGCTATGATGTGCAGTTACAATGTACAAGTGGCTATCACTTTTAAATGTAAACCTTTGCACTAATTTATCAAGGCAGATGCATGCTCTTATATCTGTCTCTGTCTTCATCCATTTTTGCATCAGCTATTGCATTAACACATTCATTAGAATTAAATTTATATATATATACTTCAAATCTATCTCACATAATTACATAGGCTGAAAAGAGACATGTATCCATCAAGTTCAGCCTTCCTCACATTAGTTTTTTGCTGTTGATCCATAAGAAGGCAACAAAAAACAATTTGAAGCACTTCCAATTTTGCAACAAACTAGGAAAAAAATTCCCTCTTGACCCCAGGATGGCAGTCAGATTTATCCTTGGATCAAGAAGCTATTACCCTACAGTTGAAAAATGATATCCTTGAACATTATGTTTTTTGTAAGTATGCATCTAGTTGCTGTTTAAACATCTGTACCGACTCTGATAAAATCACTTCTTCAGGCAGAGAATTCCACATTCTTATTGTTCTTACAGTAAAAAAACCTTTCCTTTGCCTTAGACTAAATTTTCACATAAAAATAGTCTAAGGCAAATAAAAGGTTATTTTGCAACATAGATGTGTTGCAAAATAACCAATATTATTGTAGCAGAATGGATGCTCTAGCTACACTTTTATTCCCGTTTGTTCAGCTGTCCGTACACCCCCGTTCGTTTACCGAACCAACTATGTATGGGTCCCCAGATTCCTTTTGTATTTTGGTCACCCTGTGCCCATTATTGGTGCAGGGTATGTTGAATGCATTGCTTGTCTGTGCCTCTCCCTCTCTCCCTTTTTCCTGTCCTATTGTTTCCCTAGCAGGGCGTTGTCCCAGGGACACTGCCAGACCAGTTTAAACTAGCTGCTTTGTCCCTCCTCAATCTCCCATCAGCCCTTGCTATTGTCTGACCAAACCCTTCCTTATACTATAGAAATCTATGCACTATTGTATATAAATGAGGCTGTTGGGGAATTAAAATATGTGTGCTATTTTTAATAAAGTCAGTTGCTGTTTTAACCTTCACCATGTGTTATCTGGTGTTTGGGGAAAGGGATATAATCTGCTGATGAAAAGGGTGTCCAGGGCTGTAAGCACAATAGCCTGGCCCAGGGTGAAAAAGGCCCTCAGTGATCCCAGACAAGGCTCAGTGACTGGATATGAAGTGCTCCAGGGTCCCTGATAACCTGAAGAGGTAGCAGACTTGGTAGAAGTACTCGGTCAGAGTACTGGAGCTTCATCACAATTATATTAAGGGAAAACACTTAATCATCATCAATCTGACAGCTTCTAAAATATTAAAAACATTGTCTAATGGCTGTTCAGCACCTTATTTTCCATCCGCTGATATGGATTCTATGCTTTCTGGTGGTTTTTAATCAGACATGAAAACATCTGTTTACAGAATATTTTTTTCAGAGTTCATCATGCGTTGTACTAGAGATTTATGTATTGATATATGTGCCTTGTCCAAAATATATTAATAAATTGTGCTTTTGGTGATCTTTTAATTATAATCTATGCATTTTCTCACAAAGTGAAGAGGACATCGTTGATTATTTTTTTGTACCTTTTCCCAGATTAGGCTACCTTGACATGGAAAAGAAAATTCTCAAATATGAATAAATGATTGACGAGAAATTGTCCTTTCAATTCTGAAGATAGAAGTTCTCCGTGAGTAGGACATCTACATGATCTTATTCAAGCATATTTGTGTGCAATGTCCCAGTTCCACACAAGTAACTCAGTTCCCACTAATAATTGGAGACAAAGTTACATAATTGCTGGTGTTGAATCTTGCCACAAACATGACTTAACATGACCACTGTTATTTTTACCTGTGTTCAGTCTAATACAATATTGCCCAAAGTATCAATGTCGAGCACTGTTTGCCTTTATTGACTTGTTTTCAACCTTCTGAATAACTGGTTTTAACAACATTTCTTCCACAGGTAAACAAAGTGCACACACCATCCACCTGAACTAAGAGAAAACATGATTCTTTTATAAATCCATAAATAATGCATTTCAACACAAATATTACAGAATAAAGAGATACAATTATTACCACTATGTGACTGACTTTTTTGAAGATCCAAAGTTTCAAACTGTAGACAAACATATTTGAAATCTGAAGGAATGGTAAATGTCATGTAAAGACAGATTGCATCATAAGCAACATATTTTAGTTTTTAAATTCTATTTTAGACGCCGAGCTGGAGTTGGAGGAAGGGGTTAATCCCTTACCTTTCTCCAGCACCGGGCTCCCTCGGCGCTGGGGACTCTCCTCCTCCTTTGGTCGTCATCAGCTGAATGCGCATGCGCAGCAAGAACCACGCGCGCATTCAGTCAGTCCATAGGAAAGCATTCTCAATGCTTTCCTATGGATGCTGGCGTCTTCTCACTGTGAAAATCACAGTGAGAAGCACAGAAGCACCTTTAGCATCTGTCAATGAGACAGCAACTAGAGGCTGGATTAACCCATATGTAAACATAGCAGTTTTTCTGATATGTTTACAGCAGGCAAGGTTAAACCTAGATGGACCTGGCACCCAGACCACTTAATTGAGCTGAAGTGGTCTGGGTGCCTATAGTGGTCCTAGTGTATAGATCATGCCCCTGAAGTGTCACTGGTCAACTCTCTGCAGTTTAGGAGATAAATCACTTTTGTCTCTGTCCATGCAGCTCTAGCCACAACTGACACAGTCTGCAAAAAAAATGTTTTCACTTTTTATTAAATGTTAACTTACTCAAGTTTTTATCTCCTGCTCTGAAAGTTTAACTTTAATCACACGCAGGAAGCTTCTGTAAGGTGTAGAAGGCTATTAACAGAGCAGGAGATAATAAATTCTATATCAAACAGACTGTGTAATAAAGGAAGTTTAAACAGTAGATGTTTCTTTATAAGAAGTGTTTAGGAAGGCTGTGTAAGTCACATGCATGGAGGTGTGGCTAGGGCTGCATAAATAAAGTGATTTACCTCTTTAATGGCAGTAAATTGAGAAGTGAACTGCAGTGGTATGATCTATACCAAACTGCTTCATTAAGCTTAAGTTGTTTTGGTGTCTACATTGTACTTTTATTATTCAAATTTAGTAGTAAATATGGGTTTGGTATGACAGCATTTACAATGTATTGTAAAGTGCAGAAATCTGGAGGAATTTATAAAGGTGCTGCTAACAGAAATGTGAAAGGGAATTATAAAAGTTGATTGCATTAGCTTAAGTGTCCAGTGGAATAGGTAGGAAAATTACAGTGGTTTCTATGGTCTATGTTTCATAGCCATCTGACATTTGATTTCCCTAATTTGTGATCGTAAAACTATGCTGAACACACTGTCTAACAACTTTAACTCCGCCAAGTGTTGAGACCATAACAGCTGCAAAAAATATCTTCCTGGCTGATGAATTCAAATGATAAAACATGTTGAATGCTACATTCAGAATAAGCAACCTGCTCCTGTCATGATTGTCTGTCATGTCTGTCTTAACTGCTTTGTTATCTTGGTGGTGTCATGTCATGTCGTAGTAATCCATGCTGTATGATGGCCATATTGATGCTTTTGCCAATCAATCATCAAAGACAAGTTAACTTGATTCCAGAATGTCAGACATTATTACTTAATGCCGATGTTGCAGTGTCTGAATCATCTTGGACCTTCCCCGCACCTCACATGCATTAGTATGATTGGCCTGTAACATCCCAGAGCACATTCAAAGCAGTGCTCAGTAATTCTAAAGCCTTCGTGCCTGAAGCCCAGTTTTGTTCATTTGTTTTAGTTAGACCCTTTGTCCATACTTGTACTTTCTTCCTTCCCTCCCTACTTCTGTGCTTGTATATTTAATTCCCAACCCTTGGCTTACATTCTGGACTTTTATATTCAGAATTGACCTATGACCTTGCTATGTCTCACCACAATTTGACAACTTAGCCCATATTCCTAGATACCTGGCTGGAGTCATTCCAGCCTATGGTTTATTTTATTTCTTGTGTTAGCCCGTGTGCTATGGCAAACTTCCTTGAAGCCTGTATCCAACTTCATACCTCCTCACAAATTATTATTTTCAAGTGTGAGCTTATATTAGAAATAGTGTTTTTGCTCAACAACAAATTCTCATCGTCCATAACAACTCCACGCATAAGAGAAAGCCTTCACTCTTTAATGGAAAACCATGAACAGTGTATTTTTCCCTTTCAAAACATCCACTATTTTTTGCACTAATAACAGATTCTCTGTGGAAAAAAAGCTTTATCCATGCATAAGAAAATTCACCATTGTAGTGATAAGGTATGGGTCCAGGCAAGAAGGTCTCTGTAGGCAGATGTTTATTGACAATCTGGCTAAAGCTTTATTCCCTTAATGGCAAAAGGGAAATGTAAAAGAAAGGGGAGTTTTTAAATTCAAGTGATGGAATGCATGTCACGGTGATAATTATAATAGGGCTGTAGATTTTAAAAGAAAGCTCTCCCATGCCAAAGCTAGTTCATTTAAAACTATTTGTAATACAACTGTACAGGTTTTTTTTTTTTTACTGAATAGAGACATGATGAAGTTACAAGGGAATTTAGAGTAAAAGCAAGTCATGTGGGGAAATAGCTCAGAGTGATCTTAAAGGGTCACTTCAGACCCCTAAACAACATTAGCTTGCCCAATAACTTTACAGGGAGTGCAGAATTATTAGGCAAATTAGTATTTTGACCACATCATCCTCTTTATGCATGTTGTCTTACTCCAAGCTGTATAGGCTCGAAAGCCTACTACCAATTAAGCATATTAGTTGATGTGCATCTCTGTAATGAGAAGGGGTGTGGTCTAATGACATCAACACCCTATATCAGGTGTGCATAATTATTAGGCAACTTCCTTTCCTTTGGCAAAATGGGTCAAAAGAAGGACTTGACAGGCTCAGAAAAGTCAAAAATAGTGAGATATCTTACAGAGGGATGCAGCACTCTTAAAATTGCAAAGCTTCTGAAGTGTGATCATCGAACAATCAAGCGTTTCATTCAAAATAGTCAACAGGGTCGCAAGAAGCGTGTGGAAAAACCAAGGCGCAAAATAACTGCCCATGAACTGAGAAAAGACAAGCGTGCAGCTGCCACGATGTCACTTGCCACCAGTTTGGCCATATTTCACTGGAGTGCCCAAAAGCACAAGGTGTGCAATACTCAGAGACATGGCCAAGGTAAGAAAGGCTGAAAGATGACCACCACTGAACAAGACACACAAGCTGAAACGTCAAGACTGGGCCAAGAAATATCTCAAGACTGATTTTTCTAAGGTTTTATGGACTGATGAAATGAGAGTGAGTCTTGATGGGCCAGATGGATAGGCCCGTGGCTGGATTGGTAAAGGGCAGAGAGCTCCAGTCCGACTCAGGCGCCAGCAAGGTGGAGGTGGAGTACTGGTTTGGGCTGGTATCATCAAAGATGAGCTTGTGGGGCCTTTTCGGGTTGAGGATGGAGTCAAGCTCAACTCCCAGTCCTACTGCCAGTTCCTGGAAGACACCTTCTTCAAGCAGTTGTACAGGAAGAAGTGTGCATCCTTCAAGAAAAACATGATTTTCATGCAGGACAATGCTCCATCACACGCGTCCAAGTACTCCACAGCGTGGCTGGCAAGAAAGGGTATAAAAGAAGAAAATCTAATGACATGGCCTCCTTGTTCACTGATCTGAACCCCATTGAGAACCTGTGGTCCATCATCAAATGTGAGATTTACAAGGAGGGAAAACAGTACACCTCTGAACAGTGTCTGGGAGGCTGTGGTTGCTGCTGCACGCAATGTTGATGGTGAACAGATCAAAACACTGACAGAATCCATGGATGGCAGGCTTTTGAGTGTCCTTGCAAAGAAAGGTAGCTATATTGGTCACTGATTTGTTTTTGTTTTGTTTTTGAATGTCAGAAATGTATATTTGTGAATGTTGAGATGTTATATTGGTTTCGCTGGTAATAATAAATAATTGAAATGGGTATATATTTGTTTTTTGTTAAGTTGCCTAATAATTATGCACAGTAATAGTCACCTGCACACAGATATCCCCCTAACATAGCTAAAACTAAAAACAAACTAAAAACTACTTCCAAAAATATTCAGCTTTGATATTAATGAGTTTTTGGGTTCATTGAGAACATGGTTGTTGTTCAATAATAAAATTAATCCTCAAAAATACAACTTGCCTAATAATTCTGCACTCCCTGTATGTGTGAAGAGTGTGCCCTCTTTTTTTTTTTTTTGCAGATTTAAATTTAAATTTACACTTTTATAAATTAAATTGGCTTGACTTTCAAGCAGACAACATGTAATGCTACTTTCTAGTTTCATTAGCTCAATGCAGCTGACGTCAAGAGGCAGCAATCGCCCAGAGCAACTGACTTAAAAAGACTTCTCATTGAGCTGTATTGGAAAGTCTATGATTGGACAGACACAGAAAGTCTGGGCATGGTTAGAAGGGGAGAGCTTGCAAAATCAGCAGACAAGAGATCTGCAGGTTTTGGAAGCTGATTTTAGATATATCCCCAATGAAAAATACATATTTTAAATTATTTTTGTTTATTTTGCATTTGGGCAGTGGAGTTTCCCTTTTACCCCTTAACCCCTTTTCGCCGTTACGGCGTTCTATGCCGTCCCCATTATAATGGGCTTTAAAGCCGTTGCGGCGGAATAACTTCTACTCCAGAAGCTAAAATATACTCACTTTCCAGGCGATCCGCTTTGGGAAGACCTGGCAGCCCTCCCCCGGCAAATCAGGCCCCGGGAGCCATGTGATCGCTCTCAAAGAGCGATCACATGGCCCCCTATAGCTGGCTGAGGATCTGCCAGCAGGGAGATTGTCTGGCCTGTCAGACAGTCCCCCTGCTGGTGGGAAGTATAAAAAATAAATCATTATTAGCCATGTAAAATAAATTAAATGTGTATATATATATATATATATATATATATATATATATATATATATACATAATATATATACATCTTATATATATATATGTAACGTCATACGTAGTGTATTTTAATATTAATATAAGAACATATATTAATATTAAAACACACTTAGAATGAAGTTACATATATATATATATAGATACAAAAATATAGGTAACAGAAGGCAAGCACTCACGGTCTTGTGGTCTCTTTAAAAGGATTTTCTTTATTTCATAGGTTAAAACTTGATCGACGTTTCAGCCAAACTTGATGGCTTTCATCAGGATCTTAACAACTCAAAGTACATCTGGCAAATAACACATTTATATAGCACAACAAATTATACAATTATTAATTAAAACACTCACCACCTGAAGGCTGCATTGCTTCCCGGCGTTCTGCCGCCGTCTCTGCGCATGCGTCAACCTGCCGCTACCCGGAAGTAGCGTGTTGACGTCACCGTTGCCATGGATACCCGGTATATTTACCTAGCTCCATGGCAACCCAGCGAGTAGAATACTCGCTCTTACACATTCAGCCTAGGGATTCTAATTTCTATACAAATCGAACTTAACATTTAAAACACATATTAAACAGAAGATATTCAACTAATTAGAGGAGTCTTTTCATTTCTAAATCACATTCTTAATCATGTTATTTCTAGAGAATATTTATATATCGGATTCCTAAGCATACTTATATAGAGTTAAAATCCTACCTCCATCTCATCATACAAATATTGTTAGGTATTTTTAAAGTGACAACTGCAAATTATATACAGTAAATTATGTTACAGTAAACTCAAAGTGCTAAACGTGCTATTTATATACATTAAAGTGCTAATATTTGAATTTTGTACGATAAAGTGCAACATAATATATTAAAGTGATACATGTGCTGTTTATGTACACAAAAGTGCTACACGTGCTGTTTATATACATCAAAGTGCTACTCTCATTTTAGTTACTATAAGATATCCCAATCTCTATATATTGGTAATGTATTTCTATGTTAGGTGCTATAAAGTGCTAATCTAATTATATAGTTATCATATATACAAAATTAGTGAAATATTAATAGTGTTATTTACAAACATTATTTACATAAAGCATTATTATAAATTATATTGTGTATCATACCTATATATTTACTCAACCCACTTTACCAACTAATTGTATTAATTCTCCCCTACTTAGGGTAAATATTATTTTAAATATTATTATAAATAATATTATAAATAGGTGGTTGAGTCCCATCCTTCATCTAAATGGATGGGGTACGATCTATTCCCATATTAATACATATTTACTTTAATCTATTATTTATTATTGATGTCTATTCTTTTATGCTATAGGTCCTGTTTAAATATATAATATTATATCTCTATTTTATTTGAATGTTAGTGTATAATTATTAATAATAAATATATACATATTCTTCCTCTAGTTAAAAAAATTATATATATGTTAATAACTCAAAGGAGGCAAACAATTATTTCAACGTTACTCATATAAATGGATGATATGATATCATCTCGTTCAGTCCTCTTGGAGCCACAGTATCTAATTCCTGTATCCAGAATGTCTCTCCCTATCTCCACCTCTTCTAGAACATGGTATCCAATCAATTGCTACGAATTTTAACATAATCAAAGAATGTTTATATTCTAAAAAATGCTTCGCCACAGGTTTATCTGTATATCCATCTCTATAGGCAGTTCTTATGTTAGATCTGTGACCCCTAATCCTGTCACAAAGTTGTGTTTCGGTTTTCCCTATGTAGACCAAGCCACAAGGGCACGAAATCTTATATATTACATGGGTCATCTTACACGTGATGGTGCGACGAATCTTGTATGTCTTATTTTTATGTGGATGGTTAAAATTACTTGCTGGCACCATGTGACTACACGTCACACAACCTAAACAGCGCACACTACCTCTTACTTGTATTGTCTTCTGTTCAGTATAGCTCTCAACAGGGTCTGTTTTCATTAATATATCCTTTAAATTTCTATTTCTTCGATAGCAAATTCGTGGTATTTCCTTGAATTCTTTTGGTAGACTATTATCACAGGCCAACATATTCCAATTACGTTTCACAATGTTATTTATTTCCTGTGATTTGCTGTGAAACGTCATAGGAAAAACCAATTTGGGACCTTTAGTGGTGTCTTGTAACGTGGTCGCATTCTCTTCTGCTTCTTCCAACACTTTATCTAAGACTCTTTCACTATACCCTCTATCTAGAAATTTCATTTTCATTTCTTGTAATTGTATTTGTTTCGTTGTTTCCTTTGAATTATTTCTCATGACCCTGAGAAATTGAGCTTTAGGTATGGACTTAATCAAATTTTTTGGATGTGCATTGTTATAATGTAGTATGGTGTTCCTATCGGTAGGTTTAGAATAGAGACTATAGACCATTCTGTGATCCTCCATGGATAATTCCACATCCAGGAATTGTACTTTTTCTGTGTTCACATTGGCTGTAATCCGTATCGGTGTCGGGAGTTGGTTGACATATTCGACCATTTCTTGTGCTTCTAATTTCGTACCCCGCCAGATTATTAGAATATCATCTATAAAGCGAAAATACTTTATAATGTTCTGTTTGAATGGTTTTAATACATGTTCTGTCTCAAAAATGTACATATATGAATTGGCGTACATAGGCGCCATAGCCGCTCCCATAGATGTCCCTGATATTTGCATATACCACTGTTCTTCGAAACGGAAATAGTTATTTGTCAATGCCATCTCCAATAATTCCAGGGTATATTCAATGGGAGGGCCTTTATATTTCAATGAAGCACATAAGACTTGTCTCATAGCCTCTATACCACCATCATGTGGGATGATGGTATAGAGGCTACTGACATCCATCGTAATAAGTACAGGTGATTCTTCTTCTATATACAGATTTTTAAGTATTGCCAATAATGAAGGTGTGTCTCTAATGCATGTATATAGATCTTGTACTGTATCTTTGAACATAGCGTCCAACCATTTCCCTATAGGTTGTAGTACACCGCCTATTGCTGATACTATAGGTCGTCCCGGAGGGTCTGTTCGACTCTTATGTATCTTGGGAATTGTGTACATAATAGGAGTCCTCGGATGCTTTTGTATCAAATATAGATAGAGATTTTGATCTATGTAATTAGCTCTCAATCCCCTATTGAGAGTTTCTTCCACACTTCTTTGTACTTCTTTTGTGGGATCACCTTTAAGTAACTTGTAGGTGTTTTCATCCAATAGTTGTCTCCTTATTTCCATTGCGTATTTTTCATAATCCATAACAACTATACCCCCGCCTTTGTCAGCGGGGCGTATTACGATGGCTGAGTCTTTAGCTAGATTTTCCAAAAGGTGTCTTTGTGCTTTACTCAAATTATTTCTAATGTGACTAGGTTGCTTCATTTCTTCCATTGTTTCCATTTGTACCGTGGATAAAAATGTTTTAATGTTAGCTTTAGAGTTTGGTGGATCAAAGCTTGATTTAGGTTTAAACTGTATCTTAGCTTCTTTTTGATACTGATTTCCCAGTTGCTGTATTTGCGATTTATTAAAATAATCTTTAAGTCGTATGTTTCTTCCAAAATGAAATAATTCTATATTCCATGCAAATATGTTTGGTCTAGCTGTGGGTACAAATGTGAGTCCTAACTTCAAGATCTCTATTTCTCTCTCATCTAAATTACGTTGAGAGAGATTGAAGACTGGTACTATTTTCTCAGTGGTGGTTTGCCACGGGCTGCGTATTTTCCCTTTACGGCCTCTTCTTGTCCTGTACCGGTTCCGCCTCTGCCCCTGCTTCTCGTCATAGTGCCCATTTGTGTTGTTTCTAAAAAAGTTTCATCACTTTGTTGTTCTGCATCAGATGCCGACTCGGCTGATGTAACATCAATTGTGTGGTGCTTTGGGCGTATAATCTTCTTACGTGGCCTCCTTGGTCTCCTTTGATGTTCCCCACTTAGCCACTTATAGACGCGGTGCTCTACATAGTCCTGTTGGACATACTCAAATTTTTGCTTTTTAAATCTAATAAGATAATTTTTATATTTCAATAATTCTTCCTTTAATTTATCCAGCAATTTTATGCCTTCTGGCGACGCCAATAACACTGCATGTTCCATTTCAACTTCCGTTATTTTGCGTGAGATGTTCTCAAACTCTGTTTTCACATCTTGGATTATGATCAACATAAGATCTAAAGATGCTTTATTTAAAACTGAAGTCCAATCTCGGCACACTTTGGCTTTCATCCTCCCTATCGTGGGAATATTCATGATACGAAACCCTCGAGGGATCCTTTTAGCCTTATTGTAATCCGAGAGGAATAATCCGTGTAAATCTAAATCAATTCTTTTTCTCTGTAGCTTTAAGAGTTGAAAATATATATCCTTGCTGGTTGTAGTATATGGTAAATCAGTGCTAGATTGCACCCAAAGTATTGCTTGTGCCTCCTCCTGAGTAAAGTGGAGAGTTTCAGCTTGTTCAGCGTAGCCCCCCGCTTGTAATAAAAATTCATCTGTTAGATCCATAGTAAGCGCTTACTAATTAAATTTCAATTAGTTGCTCCTGCTTCAAAATTGGCAGGTAAATAAATAAATATTTTATATACTGTTGGTGCAAAGGATTGGAGTCTGGCAATTTACTCCCAAAATACAAAGTCCTGTTGTCTCCTTGCACACACACTTCAATAATTTTCTGCCTGGTGCTTTCAAGCCAATGCCAAAAATATACAAAAATATAGGTAACAGAAGGCAAGCCCTCACGTTCTTGTGGTCTCTTTAAAAGGATTTTCTTTATTTCATAGGTTAAAACTTGATCGACGTTTCAGCCAAACTTGATGGCTTTCATCAGGATCTTAACAACTCAAAGTACATCTGGCAAATAACACATTTATATAGCACAACAAATTATACAATTATTAATGAAAAGACTCCTCTAATTAGTTGAATATCTTCTGTTTAATATGTGTTTTAAATGTTAAGTTCGATTTGTATAGAAATTAGAATCCCTAGGCTGAATGTGTAAGAGCGAGTATTCTACTCGCTGGGTTGCCATGGAGCTAGGTAAATATACCGGGTATCCATGGCAACGGTGACGTCAACACGCTACTTCCGGGTAGCGGCAGGTTGACGCATGCGCAGAGACGGCGGCAGAACGCCGGGAAGCAATGCAGCCTTCAGGTGGTGAGTGTTTTAATTAATAATTGTATAATTTGTTGTGCTATATAAATGTGTTATTTGCCAGATGTACTTTGAGTTGTTAAGATCCTGATGAAAGCCATCAAGTTTGGCTGAAACGTCGATCAAGTTTTAACCTATGAAATAAAGAAAATCCTTTTAAAGAGACCACAAGACCGTGAGTGCTTGCCTTCTGTTACCTATATTTTTGTATATTTTTGGCATTGGCTTGAAAGCACCAGGCAGAAAATTATTGAAGTGTGTGTGCAAGGAGACAACAGGACTTTATATATATTATATATATATTATATATATATATATAATACATATATATAATTTATATTTATATACGTAAAATTACAATAATAAATAAATAAAATAATAAAATAAATAAAATATTTTTAAAAATGAAAATAAATTATACATATGTAATTTCATTCTAACTGTATTTTTGTTATTAATATATATACATTGGTAACAAAATACACTTAGAATGACATTCTATATATATCTATCTATATATAAAATACAAATAACCGCAAATATATATATATATATATATATAAATATATATATATATAATTACATTAATGATTATCCCCTTAAGGACCAAACCTCTGGAATAAAATGTTATCATGACATGTCACATATGTCATGTGTCCTTAAGGGGTTAAATAAGTATACACATAAAATTTAAATACATATATATGTTTATATATTAAAATTCTACGTGTATATTTAAGTAATCTTTTAGCATAATTATGTGATTTTATCAATTCAAATTTGATTGACATGCCTGACAACCCAGGAAGAAAGTGCAGAGAATGTAATTCGCAAGTACAATATTTAACCCTGTAACTTTCCAAGACACTATAAAACATGTACATGGGGGGTACTGTATTACTTGGGAGATTTTGTTGAACACAAATATTAGTATTTCAAAATTGTTAATTGTATTACAACGATGATATTTTTAGTAAAAGTGAAGTTTTTTTCATTTTTCACACATGAACGGCTCTTTTACTGACGATATTGTTGTAATATGTTTTACGGTTTTATGGTGTTTTGGAAAGGTAGAGAGTCAAATATAAGGCTTGCATTTAATTTTTTTCAAATTAGAATTTGCCAGTTTGGTAATGTTGCCTTTGAGACCGTATGGTAACCCAGGAATGAGAATTACTCCCATGATGGCATACCATTTGCAAAAGTAGAGAACCCAAGGTATTGCAAGTGGGGTATGTCCAGTATTTTTTAGTAGCCACTTAGTCACAAACACTGGCCATATATTTGTTTTTTGCTTTTTTCACACAAAAACAAATATGAACGCTAACTTTGGCCAGTGCTTGTAACTAAAAGAGCCTACTGTCATTAGGGAACACAAATGCCATGAATGGGTGCCCGTGGTCTGCAACAATCTGTGAGTAAGTGGCTTGTGTCAAAGTAACATCCACAGGAAAATTAGGACCCAAGGTTTCCCTGCAGAACATTGCCCAGAGCATAATCTCACCAGCCTGCATAGTGCATCCTGTGGCCATGTCTTCCCCAGATAAATGACACGCACATATGTAACCATCAACCTGAAATAAGAGAAAATGTGATTCATCAGACCAGGCAACTTTATTCCAGCTCTGATGATCACATCCCCATTGAAGGCCATTTTGGTGTTGGACAGCGGTCATAATGGGTACTCTGACCGGCCTGCAGCTATGCATATACAGCAAACTGTGATGCACTGTGTGTTCTGACACCTTTCTATCATGGTCAGCATCACATTTTTCAGCAATTTGAGCTACAGTAGCTCTTCTTTGTGATAGGTTCACTGGCTGTCATTGCTTGCACCACTTTTGTTAGGGACTAACAATTGCATACTGGAAACACCTCACAAACACTTATCATTTTGGAGATGCTCTGGCACAGTCATCTAGTAATCACTATTTGGCACTTGTCAAAGTCATTCACAGATCTTTTCACTTGCTCACTTTTCTTGCTTCCAACACATGAAATTCAAAAACCGACTGTTCACTCGTTGCCTAATATATACCACACCTTGACAGGTGCCATTGTAACAATATAATCAATGTTATTCCACTTCACCTGTCAGTAATTTTAGTATTGTGGCTTATCAATGTATTTTTATTTAGTTTGTCTTGCACCAAACTACGCCTTCCCACTGCATGATCTATGTGACTTCACAAGGGACCTAATAAAAAATAATGCACTATTTTAGAATGGATGAAACTGGAATGCAAGAAAATGAAGAACAAAATCAGGAAATGACTGTGGATAATTTAGAGAATGGATTATATAATATAGATATTGGGCATAACAAATTTTAGCTGATCTTTATAAAGCGTCAAGAATAAGAATGCCTTTTAAAAAAAAATGCATGATATATACACAGCTATTTTGTATGTGATATGTAGATTTCTTTAGTTTACCATTTTATATATCTTTATTTTAAAAGTGTACATTTCTTCAGGATTCCCCCAACATCTATGCAGGTGGGGCCTTATTGCAGATAGAAGCAAGACTAACAAGATATTTATTAGCTTGTCAAAGTCTCTCTTGTTTATAGAAGGCTCAACCAGATAAACTAAACAGTCTGCTTACTATTGGCTAATTGAGTTTTCCCCTGTTGAGATACTAAGCATAGTGCTTGATGAGGCATAAAATGATGATTAATTAATTTACTGCACAGTTGATCATCAAACTGAGAGGTTTATGATTCACACAGCGGTCAACACTCCCACTTCAATGTGCCACAGCATGAGTAGGTTTGGCTTGGGCCTAATGCTGTCTTTGCTGTGACCTAAAATATAGAGCCTTAAATAATTTATCTCTTTCATTGCTGGTAATAAAAACCAAATGTTGGCCAGAATATTCCAGTGTCTCTGCAAGTAAAAATGTAAAAGAAGAAAAGAAAAAAATGAATACCACAAAAGCCCTGCATTAGGATAGACTGTGCTATGCTGTGCCGTTTTGGAGTCCCTTTTAACAAATGAACATTTGTATTCCATTAGTCCCTGATCTATTCTGTGTCACTATGGTGTACTGCAGAAAAAAAACCAAAGTTGTAAGTAATAGAAAATGATGCTATGATTAAAATAAAAAATACAAAATAGCTTATTTATTTAGAGAACATCCATATTAATATGCTAAAACACTTTGCCAGTGCAGACATTTTGCCACACTAAGAGTAAATTGATAACAAATGAATAACGAAAGTCAGACTAAATTTCTATTTTCACCCTCAAATACCTCAGATAAAAGTAGAGCAATTTATCTGTTTGTAGGAAGTCATAATGACAGTGATTGTTAATTATTGGGCTCCATGTAGAGGGTCATTACATTCATTTTTCATTTTAAAACAAAATGTTATTTTAATACGGGATGTATATACTAAACAAAACCACTGACATGTAGCACTAAAAAATGCCAAATCACTGCAAATTGGTGCAAACAAAAATTATAGCATTATCTGGAACACATTCACATAAACTAAACTCGTTCAAAGTGTGGATTGTGTTCCCACACAATCCAGGGCAATAGTCAAACACAGCTTATGATTTTGTACTTAAACTACTAATAGCCAATGCCATGCAAGGTGGATTTCTTATAGTGACTGGTTACACAAATGTCACAACTGTATCTTAAGTATAGCCCATGTAAATTTATTCACAACATAATTACTCGAGTGACAATCAAATTACAAATTATAGTCCAAAAAATTAAATTGTTACCACATTGGTAAATTTTCTGTATTCAGTCTTATATGTTTAAAAAATAAAACCAAATATATTTTATTTAATATTAGCAATGCATATGAGCAATCAGAGGTGTACCTAGGTCACTTGTCACCTGAGGCAGAAATTAATGTTGTTACCAACCCTCACAAATTGTAAACTTATGTGAGTCGCTTTTGCACCCATTCATTCCATTGTGCATATCTCCCGACCCTCCTACCCTTTTTGTCCTACACTTGCCTACAGATATTCATATATGCACTCACATACAAACATAAACAGACACAGTCACATACACAGACAGACAATCACATATAATCACAACATAAATAATAATACATATAGTCACTTACACTTCATATACCGAGACAAACAGTCACATGCACATGCACATAGTCAAACATACACAGCCACACATTCACAGATACAAGCACAGTCACATACACAGACAAATACACACACAAACACACACACAGACACACATCGAGATGCACAGAGTCAGATAGACACAGTCACACAGTAGTCAGGTGTGTAGCGGACTGGACCCTGTACCAGAGTCTGCCCCGGTTTTCCTGCTTGCTCGCCTCCTGCCCAGTGATTATGGTCCCGGGAAGATGAGACCCTTTAAACCCCTTGACTGGACCTAAGGGATTGTGTATGACCTTACTGGCCCTTTAAGAACCGGCCAGGGACATGTTGGGACTTTTTGGGAACAGTACCCCTTTAAGACTTGGTAGCAGATTACAGTAAGGATGTCTTTTATATTATGTATGTTCCTGTGTGCCCGGCTAAATTGTATATGTGTGTGCAGCATTCGCCTGATTGTTCGGTAGAATCACTCCATTCATTATATTGAGTGAAACTACCGAACAACCAGACCACCGTGGAGTAAGTGTGCCTCCAATTACCGTTTTCAACAATGTTGCAAATGGGTAATTGGCAAGCTGTGAAATGTATTCTTTGTCCTGTGGGTGGCCGCCGTTCGGGAAACGAACACGTGGCGGCAGCCATCTTAAACTCCCGAACAGCGGTGTTTTGCCGTCAAGTGTCTGGAACTAAAATCGGACACTCGACTAGGCAAACACCGCTGAGACCTCCAGACTTCCAGCAATTCGTGCAGAAACTACCGAACGGCCCGCCGTTCGGTAGAGAGGATCCCACGAACAAGGGGATTCATACGAATCCTCCCCAAGCTCTATAACCCAGGCAATTCATGTGTTTGTATTCCCTTTTCTGTGACCGACTGCAGGGCCAAAATGCATGGAACTATTTTCGGATGCTTTTGCCATGCAGTCGGTCAAAACTTTAACCCTCCATAATTCCCGAACCCCTGGTCCGATCTGGGTGATTTTTGGATATGTGTCTCACCCAGATCAGGGCTACCATGTAACATTTAAAGGTGCACCCCCCATATTTGGGGTACACCCAAGAATTGGGGAAAAGTGTGTACGGTATAATTCTGTTAAGTGTTAATCTAAGGGGAGGAGATGTGTGGGAGGTAACAGGTATGGGATTGGCTGTTGTACTAATTATTGTAAATCCCTCCCTTGCATGGGAGAATGTCTTAAAAGGAGGTGGTGTGAATAAACCTTGAGTTCCTGCTTAACCCTCAAAGTGAAGTGTTGTCTCATTATTGGGGAAGGATTTATTGTATGCTGTTCCAGTTTGACTGCTAGGAGTGTAAACCTATTCGCATGGTTTTTCCTATTCGGCTGTATACAACATTCATATGCTTGAGAGCATTCATATGCTTCTCCGGTTCGGTGGTTGTGGTGTCTGCCGGAGTGCTTGGAGTCCTCAGGAAGCGCTAGGAGCATCCTTCAACGGAGGTACCGTTACAAGGTGCACACAGTCAGGAACTCAGGCAAATACACAATGTAACATACAGTAATGTATGCAGACACACACACATAAACCCCACACACAGTCCATGGCACAGAGTAATACACATAGTTATCATCACACACAGTTGCAGGCACACACACAGTCAGACACCACACACCAGACACCACCTATTTAAACCCACCCCTTTAAGAATTGGTATCATCTACCGCCCCCCGGTCATCCTAGGCTGTTCATTGAGCACTTTTCTTCCTGGCTTCCCCACTTCCTCTCATCTAGCACTCCTTCCTTTAGGATTTCAATACCCCAATCAACAACCCCAACTATACTGATGACTCTCGTCTGCTCTCTGTAACCTCCTCCTTTGGCCTCACACAATGGTCCAATTTAGCAACCCATACAGCGGGAAACACTCTTGATCTCGCCTTAAACAATCTCTGTACTGCCTCTAATCTCTCCAATATCCATTTTCTTCTATCTGACCACCATCTGCTGACTTTTGACCTCAGCATACCCAAGACCCAATTAACACCACCATCTGAACAACAATCTCATAGAAACCTTGTAACAGAACGCTGGTCTCTCACAGACTATTTCCGCTGGTAGTCCAGGTGTGGCTCAGGATCAAGTAGTAACCCCAGGGGAAACATCCACAATAATAGAATAATCCAACAGCGTAGCAGGCACGATCAGTAATATAATCCAGCAATATCCCATCACGTTTCCCAATAACTGGACAACACACAGTATCAGGAGCAGAGCTCAACTTTTATTCCACAACCCCTGCTTTTATGCCTCTCTCCCACTGCAAGGGAGACACCCACAATACTTAGTACAGTCACCAATCAGATACATGTTACCTCCCACACATCTCCTCCCCTCTGCCTGTGATACAATTATTTCAACACAATAGACTAACTTAATTATCACAGGCAGGAAATATACAGTTTTTACACACATGCTGTAACTTTAAAAACATACATCCAGTCTTCCTAAAACATACATTTACAGAATCATCATACTTGAAATATAAACATACTCAAAAATTAGGTCAATCGGTTCAGGGGTTAAAAAGTTAGGTGGAGGTCCCTTTAGGACCACTGAAGCATGGTTTTCCAGCCCAAACTTTCCAGCCCAAACCAGTTCCAACTAGTCTGGCAGTGTGCCTGGGACAACGCCCCACTGGAGAACAATGGGACAGGAAATGGGGGAGGGGTACACCTTCCTATACACAATCTATACACAATCTAATAGAAGTTCATACACTGTGCTTAAAGGGCCAGTAGCCGCATAATAAAAATCCTTAATGCCCAAATATGTTCTTAAAAGGCAATACATCCCAGGGGCTGTAGTCACAGGGCAGGAGGTGGGCAAGCAGCCCCCTCCAAAAACTCATGGCAAACTCCTTTAAAGGGGCAAGTTTGCTACAAACCTCCAATGTCTTCACCTAGAGCATTTCTCCACTAATCTCCAAACTCTCCTTTTACCTATCTCAAACCTCACCTGTTCTAGCTCTGCAACCTCCTTCTACAATTTCACCCTCTCCTCTCAATTAGACATCATGGCACCTCCTACATTTAAATGCCCCCAACAACAACCTTGGCACACCAAATTGACTTGGTACCTCCAAAAATGTCCCAGAACTGCTGAACGCTGTTGGAGAAAGTCTCACTGTGCATCTGACTTTCTCCACTATAAATTTATGCTGCGCTCATACAGCTTGGCTCTTTCCTCTGCAAAAGTAAATTACTTCTATACCCTTATAACCACACTCTCCTGCAAACCCAAACTACTATTTCACACATTTAACTCTCGTCTTCACCTTATTGTTCCTCCTCCACCTACTAACTTGACCACCTCAGACTTCTCTAAGATCTCTACAATCAGGGAAGAGCTCTCTCATCTTTCTTCTTCCCCTTACAATACTATCCCTAACCTCACTCCCTCTGCTGTAATTTGTTAATTTGCACCCACTGGAGCGGAAGAGGTTTCTGCTCTGCTCTAGTCCTCCCGCCCCACCACCTGCTCCCTAGATCCACTTCCCTCTCATCTCATCCGTATTCTGTCTTCTTCTCTTTCTCTACCTCTCACTAAAATTCTCAATCTCTCTCTCTCCTCTGGCATATTTCCATCGCCCTTCAAACATGCAACTGTAACTCCAATTCTAAAGAAGCCCAACCTTGACCCTAACTCCCTGTCCAACTACCCTGTCCTATCTCGCTACTGCCTTTTGCATCCAAGATCCTTGCAAGAGTTGTGTATGTGAAATTGACAGTCCAACTCTCTGCTAGACCTGCTTCAGTCTGGTTTCCGTGCTAAGCACTCTGTGGAAACGGTACTGACCAAAGTATCCAATGATCAACTCGCTGCACAATCTCGTGGTCACTACTCTATCCTTGACCTTTCTGTGGCTTTTGACACTGTTGATCATCAACAGCTTCTTCTCATCCTCTGCAATATCTGTCTACAAGATATTGCTCTCTCCTGGTGCTCCCCCTACCTCTTCCAGAGCTCTTTCAGTGTTTCTTTCTCTGGCTCTGCTTCTACTCCCCAACTCCTCTCTGTTGATGTCTCCCAAGGTTCAGTCCTTGGTCCCCTACTGTTCTCTATTTGTACTGCCTCCCTTAGTAAATTCATTAGCTCCTTTGGCTTCCAATATGATTTCTATGCTGATGATGCACAAATCTATCTGTCCTCTTCTGATCTCTCCCCGTCCCTCTTGACTAGTGTCTCTGACTGCCACTCTTCTATTTCTAACTGGATGGCTGCCCACTTCCTTAAACTCAACTTGACTCAAGTGTTACTACTCCTGTGTCTGTCTCCCTCCAAGTCAACAGTGCTACCATCAGCTCCACCACACAGGCCCACTGCCTAAGTGTTCTCTTTGACTCCAACCTCTCCTTCATGCTTCATGTTCAGTCTATCGCCAAATCCTGCCACTTCCATCTCAAAAACACTGCGCGCATCCGACCTTACTTAATGCCAGATGCGACTCCACTGTCCCTTGACTACTGTAATCCGCTTCTCAGTGGTCTTACGTGCTCCCAACTTGCACTGTTACAGTCCATAATGAATGCGGTGGCGAAGCTCATCTTCCTGTCCGCCAGCACCTCCCACGCCTCACCCTTCTGTCAGACCTACATTTACTTCCTGTAAGATATATGGCTCAATTTAAAGTTCTGGTTCTTGCTTTCAAATCTCTACATAACGCTGCTCCCACCTATCTATCTTTCCTAATACACAAGTATGTCCGTCTAGGCCCTTATGCTCTGCTAGGCCACTAGGCCCTTACTATCTTTTGTCCCTACTCCCACCTTTGGTGCTCGCCTTCAAGACTTCTCGAGGGCTGCACTGTTTCCCTCTGTGTTCCTGTGTGTCCAACTTGTCTGGTTACAACTACATGTTTGTTCGTCCACCCACTGTAAAGCGTTGCAGAATTTTTTGGCGCTATATAAATAATAATGTAATAATAATCACAGGCACACAGTCACAAACGTAGTCACAGTCACTGTTACAGGGACACACATTCATACACAGTTACAGACACACGTAGTTACAGTGACACACACAGTAACCAAATCTGCCTCTTGATCCTTACCTTAATGGTCATGTGTGGTGGGGAAGAGGTGGAGGCTGGAGCACATTGCCTGGTGTTTAGTGGTTGGGAAAGCAGGGAATGCCTCTTGAATCCTTCTCAGAATGCGGCTGTTACCAGGCCACTGATGCTATGAAGGCATGGCTGGTGGAAGTGGGAGCGAGTCCCTGAGGCTGCTGCTTTGGTGGGGGTGTTGGCATGGCCAGCGCCGGTGCCTCTCTTCTTCCAGTGCCAAAAGCACATGCTTCCCAAGCCCACCTAATTTCACCACAGTGATCAATAACACTGAATTGAAATATATTTCTACCATAAACCTAGTCACAGTTTCTGCACATAGAGGCATAACTAGAAACCACCGGGTGCAAAAATTGCCATGGGGCCCATCCCTTTGTCTCATTCCCTCTTCCCCAGCCCTTCTTTATGTTTCATTTCCCCCAGCCCCTCCATGAGTCTTATTCCCTTCCCCCAATTCCTCCAGGTGTCTCAATCCCCAACTGCCCCTCTTTGTGTCCCATTTCCCCCCAAGCCAGTCCATGTGTTCCCCACCAGCCCTCTGCATGTGTCTTTCCCCTCCTATACCTGATCACTGCAGCTGTGCCATTAATCAGTCAGGAAGTGCTCAGTCAGTGAGCATATCCTGTCAGACCGCAGTGCTAAGTCGTGCTGGCACAGCGGCAAGAGGGCAACAGAACAACACATCGCTGCCCTCTTGCCGGTCACCTTGAGACCATGTGCTGGTGTGGCAATGCAATGCTTCCCATTTTAAGTATAAGAATATACTAACTTAGTATTCACAAGACACATTTCACACATTATCAATTTAAAATAAACTACATACTAGCGTACATATATACATATCGACATAAAGTATTCACACATATTTTACACATGCATATACATGCATATACATTCATACATTTACACACTAATCAATACTTATCTAGATATCTAAGAGTATGATGAAATGTATATTTGATGGAGTTTTCTAAATGGCCAGTGCTGGTAGAAGGTCTATGGAAGATAGTGTGGTCTGGTCCCTACATTGTTGTTTTTGCAGCCATCAGATCTCTGAGAACCTCCCTGTCAAGGGACATTACATTAGCATGTACAGCAAATTAACCAAATATCTGGGAAACAATTACGTTGGGGCTTTTTACTTCACATATTTTTCACAATTTTATTTTGAAACTGCACTTCACTTTTTGCACTTCTGTCTTTATAATGTTGTTGTTGTTGGAATATTGAATACATTTCTGTTTTGTAACATACAGTACCAGGAGCACTTTGATGACAAAATAGTCAGGAATAGTCAGCATCATTGATTTTCACTGTGAGAGTTCCTGTGGCGCTGATTCTGCATATTTTGTTTTCTGTTCCATTCACCTACATGCTCTGAGCAGGTAATATTGGGAGAGCAAGTAAAAAAGCCTAACATGCATTTTAAAGAGTATATTTCAGATGTAAAAACAGTCCTATACAAAAGTAAGTAGCACATGTGAAAGGAACACACATGGCTTGTTCTAAATGTTGTAAGGGCAATTAGGAAAATTAGTCTATGTCAAGTAATGTTCTTATTTGTGAATAACATGTTTAACACGTTTACTAAATAGCTTAAGATATTTTCTACATCTACACGCTACAGTCTTGGAGTTTTTTTTAAATGTTCACATATTTCAACCTAATAATTCATATGTCACAGTGACATGAAGGAAATAAATAAGATTGAATAACAGTGAGTCTGTTTGTGTCCAGGTGTTCTTCGATTTTATCTCAATGGAATTTGACTTTTACTTTGAGAGAGAAATCTGCCTCGAGACATAGTAATATGACACAGTAATAGTTCACAGTAATGACAATGCGATAGTTGTCATTAATTTCAGAGATTCAAACACTTTTTTCAAAGCACATTTTTATTGATGCATTCATATATAAACTATTTATGTGCTCTTATGACTTTGATTGCTTGTAGAATAATATGCTGCATTTAAATATGATTTTTAGTTAAAAAAGAAATGCTACTACTACTAACAATAATAGCAATAATAATTACATTTAAGATAATGCAAAACAAATAAGAGTTCTACAAATATAAACTAGGGGTGTGACCCTTTTTTGTTTTGCAGTCATAAGAATTACAACGCACACCTGATTTTAAAACATAGTTACACACAAAATTACTAAAATTTGAATATTTGCAAGACAAACCATACACTATTTTTAATAGTAAAGTAGAAATACCATTGCTTGAGAAAACTAAAATACGACTATATTATATTGGCAGGTATTTGAGTCAACTAGAAAAAACTCCATGGTACAGTGTGGGTTGTAGGCATTTGGCCTTTCTGTGACATTGCAAGAGTTAAATGTAAGAAAAACAAAGTAACTACAATTAATAAATAAAGAAAAAACATTTTAGCTTGTTTTTGGGAATATTTCGGCATACAGTAAATTGTGATGAACTGATATCTAAATTTCAATTCTAAAACCTGACTAGCTGAACGCCTCCAGATCTTCTATCTAACTCCTCTTTCTATCAAGTTAGAATTTATTGTGCTAATTTTAACATGACTATTCTAATATGATCTACTGTGACCATATGACCATACTTATAGTCCATAACTACAAGTCCATCTCCCACTAGTGGCCAGCTTTCATAGCTGACTGTAAACATAAAATTACTAGTACTTTTAAATGCATGGCTTCCGAGCTCTATTAATGGTTGCCAAGCTAAAGGGAAGGAAAATAATGCCAGGAAAGAGTCGTAAAAATATATGAAAAAAGTAGAATTGAATGTATTCTAGCAAAAATATGAAACACTGTGTTTAAAGATAAGAGGGATTATATGTATGTATTAAAAAAAAAAAAAAGACATAAGAGTTTCCCTTTAAACTTTTATAGGCTGTTGGGGAAGATTGCTTTTTTTAACATCTTTGACATCTTGGCTCAAGCTTAAAAAGAAAAGTTGGCAAGTAAAAGAGGTTTATTTATTGAAGCCTTGAAGCTGCAAAACATGTGCAACAGTGAAGTATAATATGATATAAATTACACAAAGCAAATCTCCATGACTTTGATTTACCTAGTTACAATACTTTCAACAGAGTGCAGTGAAATACATATTTATTATATTGCAGAGAAGCATTGTTACATGATTGCAGACATACTTGTTTTGCCATTATCTTTGTTCATTAATAAAATTGTTTTTTGTATTATGGTTTAGCAGCTGCTAAAAGCAAAAAAACTAGTAACAACAGAATCTAATGTTTTAAGAACACAAGCAAGCCAAACCCAGCAAGATCAGTCAAAGACAGACTTCAAAGATCCACTCAATAATAATAATAATAATAATAATAATAATAATAATAGTCAGATGATTTCATCATACATGGCACATACTCATATGGTGGGTGTGTTAATAATTTTTCACTTTGTGTATATGGTCATATGGTTTATATGTTTATATTTGCACATTATGATCATGACCAGTATACAATTTGCACTTTATGTATATGGCCAACATGCTTACATTTGCATTTTTATGCACATCATCTATATGTTCACAACTTGCACATTATGCACATAGTTATGTGTTCACATCTTGCAAGTTACAGTTGTGCTCAAAAGTTTGCATACCCTTGGAGTATTGGTAATATATGTACCATTTTTAAAGAAAAAAATAATGAACAGGTAAAACACAATTCTTTTATTTTTTTATGGGATTCATATTCAACTGTAGGTTATAACAGAATAGCACAATCATAAAACAAAACATGGCAACAAAGAAAATAATGAAATTACCCCTGTTCAAAAGTCTGCATACCATTAGTTCTTAATACTGTGTATGCCCCCTTTAGCATCAATGACAGAGTGCAGTCTTTTTTAATTGTTGACTGTGAGGCTCCTAATTCTTGCAGGTGGTATAGCTGCCCATTTGTCTTAGCAAAATGCCTACAGGTCATGCAAAGTCTTTGGTCGTCTTGCATGAACCACACGTTTTAGATCTTCCCAGAGTGACTCGATGATATCAAGGTCAGGAGACTGTAATGGCCACTCCAGAACTTTCACCTTTTTCTGTAGTAACCACTTAAGGGTCTACTTAGCCTTGTGCTGGAAAGTCCAAGAGCGTCCCATGTACAGCCATCGTGCAGAAGAATGCAAACTGGATGCCAGTATTTTCTGAAAATATGCTACATTCATCTTGCCATCAATTTTCACAAGATTCCCTGTGTCTTTAGAGCTCACACTCCCCTCCTTCTCCACCTCCCCGCAAACATCAGTGAGCCACCACCATGCTTCAAAGTGGGGATGCTATTCTTTTCTCTATAGGCCTTGTTAGCCCCTCTCCAAAAATAGCGCTTATGGTTGTGATCAAAGTTCTATTTTGGTTTTGTCACTGCAAATTACAGTATGCCTAAAACTGTGAGGCGTATCAAGGTATTGTTGGGCATATTGTAATTTGGCTTTTTTTGTGGCATTGGCGCAGTTAAGGCTTCTTTCTGGCAACTCGACCATGCAGCTCAATTCTGTTCAAGTATCATTGTATTGTGCTCCTTATCACAACCACACCAGCTTTTTCCAGAGCAGCCTGTATTTCTCCTGAGGTTACCTATGTGTTTTTCTTTGTATCCCTAATAATTCTTCTGGCAGTTGTTACTGAAATCTTTCTTGGTCTACCTGACCTTGGCTTGATATCAAGAGATTCCTGAATTTTCCATTTCTTAGTAAGTTATTGAACAGTACTGACTGGCATTTTCAAAGCTTTGGATATCTTGTTATATCCTTTTCCATCTTTATAAAGTTCCATTACCACATATTTTGACAGTTCTTTTCTGCTCCCCATGGCTTAGTATCTAACCTGCTCAGTGCATCCACGTGAAATCTAAGAAGCTCATTGACTATTTATACACAGACACTAATTGCAATTTTAAAAGCCACATGTGTGGGAAATTAACCTTTAATTGCCATTTTAACCTGTGTGTGTCACCTTGTATGTCTGTAACAAGGCCAAACATTCAAGGGTATGTAAACGTTTGATCAGGCCATTTGGGTGATTTCTGTTATCATTATGAAAGGAGCCAAACAACTATGTGAAAATAAATGACTTAGTATCCTTCAATAAAAGATGTTTTTTAGCATGATCAGTCATATTTTCAATATCAATTACAAAATGACACAATTTATGCTAGGGTACAAGGTTTCAAGCACAACTGTACAAGGTCTATGTGCTCACATCTTGCACTTTATGTTAATGGTCAATGTGTTTGCAGCTTGTGTTCTGTTTGTATGGTGAATGTGTTTAGTTGAATTATGGTATTATTATTATTATTATTACTATTATTATTGCCATTTATATAGCACCAATAGATTCCGTAGCACTTTACAATATAATGAGAGGGGGGATTTTACCATAAACAGGACAATTACAAGAAAACTTACAGGAACGATAGGTTGAAGAGGACCCTACTCAAACGAGCTTACAGTCTATAGGAGGTGGGATATAAAACACATTAGGACAGGATATAGCAATCAAATAAGAGTGAAGCAGAGCTGGAGGAGAGAGTAAAGAGCAAGAGACAGGTATGTAAGGTAGAGGTTACTCTAGAAGGCCATAAGCTTTCCTAAAGAGATGGGTTTTAAGGCACTTCGTAAACAATTGAAGACTAATGGAGAGTCTAATGGCGGTGGGCAGGCTATTCCATAGAAAAGGAGTCACCCATGAGAAGTCCTGCAAGCGTGAGTTGGCACACACAGAGTACAGTCTCACACACACACACAGAGTACAGTCTTTCTCTCTCACACACACACATGCAGACAGTCAGACACTGTTACAGACACACACAGAGTACAGTCACACACACACACACACACACACACACACAGGCAGACAGTCACACACAGAGTACAGTCACACACACACACACACACAGACAGACAGTCACACACACACAAAGTACAGTCTCTCTCTCTCTCACACACACACACACACAGGCAGACAGTCACACACAGAGTAAGTCTCTCTCTCACACACATGCACACACAGAGACAGACAGTCACACACAGAGTACAGTCTGTCACACACACACACACACACACACAGGCAGACAGTCAGACACTGTTACAGACACACACAGAGAACCGTCACACACACACACACACAGTCACACACAGAGTACAGTCTCACACACACACACACACACACACACACACAGTCACACACAGAGTACAATCTCTCCTCTCTCACACACACACACACACACACACACACACACACACAGTCACACAGAGAGTACAGTCTCACACACACACAGTACAGTCTCTCTCACACACACACACAAACACACACACACCAGACACACACAGAGGACAGTCTCTCTCTCACACACACACACACACACACACCAGACACACACAGAGTACAGTCACACACACACACACACATAGTACAGTCTCTCTCTCTCTCTCTGTCTCTCTCTCTCTCTCACACACACACACACAAACAAGCAAGCAGACAGTCACACACAGAGTACAGTCACACACAGAGTACAGTCACACACACACACTAGACACACACAGAGTACAGTCACACACACACACACACACACACACACACACACACACACACAGAGTACAGTCTCTCTCTCTCACACACACACAAGCAGACAGTCACACACAGAGTAATTGACAGTACAATATACACAGACCCAAACAAAAGGTAAAGAGGGCCCTGTGTGATATCTAGCCATAAAAGCCTTTTTATGCAAAGTTAGATAGCTGGTGAGCTTAAAATCTAGTAAGGAAAAAGATAAAAGGTTTGTCGATAGGGAAGGGGATAGGGCTATGATATAAAATACAGCAGTTAGGGTTAGGAAACAAAGGATAGGAAATAAAGTGGACACTTAGGGTTTTAAAATCGGAGAGGGGTTAGTGTTATGGAAAAGACTGAGCGATTACCAGCCATCCCACTGGAATAAAGCAAAGATGAGAGCTAAAGCAAATATAAAGATAAAGCAAAGATACGAGATAAAGCAAAGATGAAAGATAAAGCAACAGGCTCCTTTAAAACCTCATATGAACATTTGATCATTTTCAGCATACACGACTTTGATCAAATAGAACAAAACCTAGATTCATATTGGCTGTAATCAAAATGACTCCAGATAATTTTATATGATAATAAAATACAATTAAATTAAATAAAAGTCAAAGATCACAGTCCTAGTAGAAAGAGAAAAAAACAAACAAACAAACCAAACTAAATAGCTAACTAAATATTTTTTAAATTAATCATATACCCATATATATGAATAGGGTAAGCATCAGTTCATTCATTAAAGTCTGATACAATTGTCTTTGATTGTGGCTTTAACATTCTATTGCAAATCACATCACGCAATGACTCTCCATTACATTCTTTACTTAAGAGGTAGAGGAAACCCCTTTGTTCATGTCTTTATTTATTTACTTTAATTTATAGTTATAGTTTTGTGACATTTAACTGTTAGCAAGCCAATTGTTTTTGTATATCAACTTTCTTGATTCTGATTGGCTATTCAGTATTATGATTTTTATAAGGTTATGCCAGTTTGTTTAAAGTCAGCTATTTATTTACTTATTGTTTTAAATAAGATTTTTATTGAGAGGAAAAAATAAGTAATACAATGGAAACATGAAAAAAAATCATCAATTGCACAGAAACAAAGATTAGATATAAGCTAGTGCTAATATACAAAGTAGCAGTGAGCAGCAGACATGCAGCTTTGATTGAGCACTGTAAAATATATAGTAAAGGTCAGTTATTTTTAAAGTTGTCTCAGGTAATGCAATTTTCTCATTGACAGAACCCCGCCCCTGCAGGAACACCCACTGGGGAAATACCAGAAGGGTGAGAAGGAAACCTAGCATGGAATGCACGAAGGAGTCGAGGTGCATGAACCTCAGAGGCAGGAATCCACAAGCATTTCTCAGGACCATAACCTTTGCAATGGACCAAATATTGAACAAATATTGAACATTGGACCAGTTGACATGATTCACTCCCTTTTTTGTCATCGCAGTTGTAGGAACTATAATCTGAGAAAAGTTTTTAATAAACCGTCTATAATAATTAGCAAACCCAATGAATCTTTGTATGGGCGTCAATCCAAGAGGTAACAGCCATTCGAGAATAGAGGAAAGTTTTTTGGGGTCCATTTGAAACCCTTTAGCTGAAATCACGTAACCCAAGAATTATATGGAGGTTTGATCGAATAAACACTTCACTAGCTTACAATACAAGCCGTTGACAAGAAGCGTCTGTAATATGGTTCTAACATGTTTGTGATGCGTTTGTAAATCAGGAGAGTGTATAAGTATGTCGTCTAGATATACTAATATACTATAGCAAAAGTGTGTAGATAACATCATTAATGAGATCTTGGAAGACAGCAGGGGCATTACACAGGTCGAAGGGCATTACAGTATATTCATAATGACCACTTCGAGTGTTGCATGCCGTCTTCCGTTCGTCTCCTTCTTTGATGGGAATAAGATTGTATGCTCCTCTGAGATCTAACTTAGTAAAAATTTTGGAACCACAAAGTCTTTCAAAGAGTTCCATTATCAAATGTAAGTCCTCAAGGGTTTCAGGAAGATCTCTAACTGCCACTTCATCCTGTAGGGACTCAGTAAGGCCCTCAAAGAAGACGGCGGTCAGGGCACTATTGTTCCAGGTTACTTCATAGGCTAATGTACGAAATTCAATGGCGTAGTCTGCTACTGATCTGGAACCCTGTTTTATTTTCAATAAAGCCTTGGCGGCTAGTCACTTTCTGCCTGGAGGATTTCCCTGAACATAGATTAGAAGGATTCCCTGCTTTGGTGCGCATGTCTGTGTTCAGGGACATTTCCTGAATGTTGCACAAGATCAGGGAATCCCTCTAATCTATGCTCGGGGAAATTTTCCCCGAACATAGCAAAACGCTGCAGAGCAGGGAATCCCTTTAATACCCACGATGGCTTGCACTTACCACCCTGCGAGAGAGTTGCTCATAAGTAAAGCAGGTAGGTTGCAAAACGAGGACCACCTGTACTTTGATATATATTTGGGTGTATTGTTCATTCTGGATGCTCATCACCTCAAACACAACACTGATGTGTATTTTATTTTAACTGATAATAATAGGAACAGTAAATCAGTTTACCAAGGGAAAATCCCAACCAACCACTAACTTTAATAACAAATTGTGTCTGTCTACCTTTTTCTCACATTGAAAAAAGACAGCTTATTAGTTTTTTCTTTAGGCTATATTCAACTTAGGATACATCTGTTTTATATCAAGGTCATATTTTTGTATTAAATAAATGAATCAAAGTTTGGGTTTTTAGGTTTCATTTATAGACAATGCAATCCAGTTTGTAATATACTGATGCACGGGAGATGTAGTGGGAGAACTCCAAACCTGATTGTCACAGGCCCACATGATCTTCACTACATAAACACTCTGCTGTCTCACCTGATAATTCAACCTTAAGGGATGAGTGTCAACAAGAATATAGATGTTTTAAATTTAGAAAACATGTATTCCCACACATTGTTTGCTGATGTACGTTTATGTGAGTAATTAAGATAATTTAGATAATAATTATATTAATCAGATATAGGAGCTAATAATTGGCGAACAATACCCATGTGTGTAACCGTTTTTTTGATACGTTTTAGAAATTAAGCCCTACATGAGTGCCCAAGAGATGATTCTGGGGTTTATTTAGTAAAGTGAGACTTGTCGAGAATTGAAAGGATTTAGCCAGAAACAGCTAAGTTGGAAAAATATTTTTGTTAAACATTTTTCCAGCTCATTTTTATTTGGCCTAACATTTACAATTTTATTTTGTAGTCAATTTTACACAATTCACAGTTTAATGAATAAATCCATTTTTGTTACATTACTTTTTAAAGTGATATTTAAAAGAAGAAATACAGTAGCTATCTTAATGGTATTTTAAAGGATTCTGTTGAACTGAATGAACTCATTTAAGTGGACTGTTAAGAGATCTTTGTTTTTGAAGCAAAGTAAATATAAAAAAGACCAATAATTGTAACTTATGGCTTATAGGCTTATGCAATGTATAATAATAATAATAATTAGCTATTTTTATAGTGCTTTGCTCCCTGTGAAACTCAAAGAACTTTACAAATAAGCAAACATAAAGACATAAAAGTTAGGAGTTTCTGAAGTTCAGATAAGCGGACTGAATGCCTGATGGAAGACTGTAAGGATGGTGCCTCTTCGATTGCTCACGGTAAAGAGTTCCAGAAGGTAGGAGCAGTATGGCTGAATGCCCTGGAACCTGAGTCTGTCTTTATTCTTGGCACTGACAGGAGGGATTTGCTGGCTGACCAAAGTGAATGGGATGGAATATAGGGTGTCAATAGCTCTTTCAGGTACTATGGACCTTGATTGTTTAAGGCTTTGAAGGCCAGCAGGCCAATTTTAAAATATGTTCGCCATTTAATTGGAATCCAATGCAGGGAGTGGAGAACAGGTGTTATGTGGTAGTGAGTTTGATTGGTCAGTAGTCTGGCTGCTGCATTTTGTACCGTCTGAAGGTGATGGAGTTCTTTTTCTGGGAGGCCCAAGTAAAGTACACTGCAGTAATCAATCCGAGAGGATACAAATGCATGGATTAATGTTGGCATATCATCCAGTGGAATTAAGTGTTGTATCCTGGCTATATTTTTCAGATGAAATTAGGCAGATTTTATTATATAGGAAATCTACTGTTTAAATGATAGTCCAGAGTCAATCAGCACTCGTACCTTTGATGAACTAACAATTTCAGAGCCTCCAAGCTCCAGGCCAGTTGGGTGATCATGGGATATTTTTGTTGCCCAGGTTCCCCTCACCAATAGTAACTGTTTTGTCTGGGTTCACTTTAAGCCAACTAGCGTTCATCCATTCTATGAGGTCTGATCTATGATGTATTATCATATAATGTCATATAATGTATGGTCATTATTTTTTGCCTAGGTGAGGTGTTTTTAAATAAAACTATTACAGTCTGTGAAACTTGAAATCGCTGTTTAGTGAATGAGCGAGTGTGCTGGATTTTGTATGTTATATAAATTGGCAGCACCCTATAATGTATGCATGTTCAGGTGAGTGCAGCCCTCTTGGTTTCATTTATAGATATATATATATACTTATGGACCTATATAAAGGACTCCCCCCTTTCCTACCCAACCGTTATTGGTCTGGCGATATGTATGCTGCTACATCTGGTGTATACAGACCACCAATCTTGCTACTTACCTGTCCGTGGAACGCTCCTGTGTCATGCCTGCGCTTCTGCCTCCTGTCCAGATTCTGCCCGGCTTTGCTGATACATCCCAGCTGGTTTCCCTTCAACATAGGCCCCGTTGCCGCAACTCGCTCCTCCAAAGGCCTCCTGGCTGTCGTCATCACGGTTTGATACTATATAATTTTGCTCGTTTCCTATATGTTTCACTGTTCGGTAGTTTTCATGGGTTTCAATCCCCGCGAACGCAAGCCTCCATTCGCGCAAAGCTTTCAGGCTCACGCCTGAATGGATACCAACCCGTTTGGCTCTTTCCATACGGACGGTTTGGTTTAGGCCAGTCGTACAAATGTGGTCACTTGTTTCATTCGTTTACATGGGCCCGAAGGCTCTATGGCCGCATAGAGCTTTTGTGCCCCTATTAATTTCATTTGCATAGTCTGGGGGATTCGGTGGGGTTTTTGTTCTTTTACAACCGAACCCCTGCAAAGGGTCACAAGCTGAAACTACACTTTCGCACATTTTTCTCAGGAACGCTTGTCATAGGAACTCTCTATTCAATGACATCCTTCTAGTTTCGCACATACAGCTTTAGATAGTTTTTGGCTTGTGGCCGTCTAGGGTTCATTACTAGGTATTACATCTGTGATAACTATAGATTGTTGTAAGGTAATTAATGTCTTGAAACAGGTACATTTTATTTGAAGGTATCAAATTAACAAATTTATTTGGTACAAGGACGCAAGGTCCTCCTCTATGGATCAGTGTGTTTGTTTAATCCTCAATAAAGTTCTAATGATGCTACTAAAGGTTTTCCTTCTGGTGGTTAAGGTGTATGATAGATGAGTGCAGGTTTTAGGTACGCTGTCAGTCTATTTAAAGATGGTGAGGTTATGCATTGAGAGTAGCATTTGTTCTTCATACCTCGAATAATATTCCAAGGTGTAGGTGGTTTAATTTTATGGGATGTGTACATTTAGGATCCCCTAAGCGATATGTGTAATAATTAGTATGCCCATCTTTGTTGTTAATAGGTATAGGCCTCTCCTTCCCCTCTACACCTCCTAAAGTGGGAATCAGTTTGGTGTCAGGTTAGTGAAAAAAAAAAGAGGGAGCATTACCTACTTCATTCCCATAGCCTTCCTACAACTGTCTCATTCCATTCATTAGGTTACGGACAGTACAGCACGAGCTTTAACTCCAGGTATGTTATGTTCGTATTTACTCCAACAACTTACCTCTAGTTAGAAGGTTTTACTGGCTTATAGGTAACTAGGTAGCCATTAGGATTTATGGTTCTGGCACTTTCCGCCATAGAGTCAGTGGTCCCGCGAGGCCAACACCCATCCCCCACGCATGAGGTATTACGCCCCACAGGTCAACGCATAGCTAGCCGCTTCACACGGTTGCATAGAGGGGGCTTCACTTGTCACTCCCAATCTATCTTATGCTTTAATAGTCACTGAGAGTCCATCACCCCACCACAACATTCGGTAGCCACACAAGCCATCGCGCCAAAGCTTAAGTAGAGCCTCTCAAGCTGCTTGGCAACTAGCAGGGCCTCACCAGTCACCGACCTGGTGAATTGTTTCACCACTTGGCACTAGCTAGCCAGCCAGTAAAACAAATTCATGCTAAGCATGTTATTGCTATATATTTCAGTATGTCTCAGGTCCCCGAGGATGGTGACGAGATATCAATCCCCAGCACTCCTGTCAGGTCCACTATACCTACATGCAAATAGGATACCAGTAGCCCTGCATCTATCAGATCATGGACCATTCTTCGCATCCCAGCCACACTCTGTAGACGTAACATCCCTTTCCCAGCAACAGTCAGGAAAGCTGAGCTGTCCAGGCTCATGTGGACCAATACTGATAACACAGACGCTGGGGAGGGTACGAGTAGCTCAAGCAAAGATCTCCATGCGACGGTATCATCACTCGTGTCCTCCATGGGTAAAATAAATGATAGTCTGGAAAGGCTAGAAGTCCGTAGTCTTCCTGTACCAACAACAGGTTCCCTCGCTGCTGAATTTCCAGGCCCGTCCCAGCCACAAACGGGTAATAGTGTATCCTCTGGTTCAGGATTGCATGTTGTTAACCCAGCCCACATGGTGCCTGCGAATCTCAAAAAAGACATCCTGGAGGGCAAACACTTTAATCTTGTCTCCCTCCAGATCGCCTCCCAGGATGTCGTAGTGAATCGCACGTACGCATACAAGGATATATCGGTTGTACTGAAATCTAGGGACTCGAGATTCTGCAAAATACTGTCTATTGCCTTCAGAATCTATAGAGATGTATTATGTTCTGTTTACCCACATAGGAGGGAGGAGTTGGATCTCTACATGCACAAGCTGGTGGACTTGGGTAATAAATACGGTGGTACAGCATTTTATGATTACCACCGGTCTTTTTCAGCAAAGGCGAATGCAGCTCTGGCCCAGTTCAATGTCAGAACAGATTGGAGCCAACTGGACACAGAGCTCATTTGCAGACACTTTGCTGGACTGGCATGCCAGCTTGTGCAATTTGCGCATCCACTTCACATTCTGCAAATTGTTGTCCTATTTTGCCCAACATCTCTCCAAACATGGCTATCCCAAGCACCAGAGCAAAGATTGTCAAACCGATTAAGGATAAGCTTGGTCGCCTCATTGTGTAGGTAAATCGCAAATCTGTAATCATTTCAGCAAAGGTACATGTGGTTATAGTGCTTGTCGCTTGTTGTATGTTTGCTCTCACTGCTACTGAGCACATGCAAAGTCCATGTGCCCTAATAAAATGCATTCCAAACCTTATTTGACCTTGGTAAATGTTGGTGCACTAGCCAGTTTTCTATCCACACACCTGGTTGAATATTTAATAACAGGCTTTTACACATGGTTTTCATACGGGCATTATTCACATGCCAGCAGGTAGTGTCAAGTGTAACAACCTTCAATCAGCCATGGCTGATGTCGAAGCGGTAGATATACTGTTACAACAAGAACTGGGCCAAGGATTCTTATAAGGGCCTTTTAAGCAACCTCCATTTTCCAACTGGAGGACAAACCATATTGGTCTGGTCACCGGGAAGAACTTGGCAAAACAGAGATTGATCATAGATCTCTCTGCACCACACTACTCTGTAGTCCCTAGTCTCAACTCCTTGATTCCCTCAGAAGAATTTTCACTCCAGTATACCACAATTGACAATAGATGCAATCATGACAGCAGGCATAGGGCTCTGGCTCAGCAAAACCGACATTGTCAATGCTTTTAAGTTGTTACCCATTCTTCCGTCTTTATGGCATCTGCACGGTATCAAATGGAATGGCCTGTACTATTTTTTCACAAGCCTTACCTTTGGTTCAAAAAGCAGTCCTAAAATATTTGACACATTCGCTGAGACCTTGTGTTGGCTCCTCTTGAATACATGCCCGTCCCATACAGTCATCCACTATCTGGACGATTTTCTATTTATTGAAAACAATTCTTCCCCCCAGCAATTTAAACAACGCTATTAATCTATTCCAGACATTAGGGGTTCCAGTCTCTCCCCAAAAAACGGAAGGTCCTGACATCATCATTAATTTCCTTGGTATTCACCTTGACTCTGTGGCTATGGTAGCCAGCCTCCCGCAAGATAAAATAAATACCATCCTCCAAAGTATCAACCTATATATTCAAACCGGTTCCTGTAACCGCAAAGAGTTATAATCTCTGCTAGGCTCCCTTAATTTTGCGATGAGGATCATCCTGCAAGGTCGAGCATTCATATCTAGACTCCTTAGTCTAATCCCTGAATTTTCATCAACAATTGGCTCTAGGGTAGTTGGCTAGAGGAAGTACGGGACATAGAGAGGATTTCTCACAACTCAGCCTTGTTTGAAGTGTATCCCATTGTAGCTGCAGCAGTGTTTGGGACCATTTGTGAGCCGGCTGTAAAGTCCAATGTTTTTCCGACAACCGAGCAATTTGCAATGTTATTAACAAAGGGCGGTCATCTTCACTGACTGTCATGAGGTTTATCAGGAAACTGACTTGGTTAGCGGCCTATAATCAATTTTTCTTGGTTTATAGTCATGTCCATGGAGTTTTCAATACCGCAGCTGATCAACTGTCTAGTTTTCAATTTCAGGCTTCCCGAGCAAGCCTACTTACTGCCTCACGTCTAGCCACAAGCACCCCCCCCCCCCGTTCCAAGATCTAATCATGGATTAAATGAACTACTGCACCATAACCAAGTCTTAACAAGTTTGGCTCTATCAACTAATACCCATCAATCCTACGATAGTGCCTTCTCTTTATTTAAAAGATTTATGATGGAACATCACTTAGATAATATGTTTGACATTTCATCTCTGATAGCTTTCGCTATATTTTGCCACCTTAAATTAAGGCTATCTCATAATACCATCAAATTATACTTGACAGGCATCCAACATCATATGTACTCTAGTTTCCCAAACAATCACAATTTCTTTTCATCATATCCCATCAAGACCTTACTTAAAAGTAAAACTAAAACCAGCGGCCCTACGCCACAACAATGATTGCCCATTAAAATGCAGTTGTTTAAAGACCTGTCTGATTTTCTAGATTCAGCCCCTTTTTAACATGTCACAAACACAGTCATTAGAACCACTATTTATCTGGCATATTATGGTTTCCTTAGGCCATGGGAATTCACCGTCAGTAGCCGGCATGGCCTCTTAAGCTCCTATCTAATAAAGCACCAGGATCACTATGTCACTACACGTTACCAAAGCTAGTCAACTGGTCAGCTAGTCAACTGGTCACCCTTACTATCCCACGCACAATAGATGGTGCCCAGTGAAGGTTTTTGATTCATATCTCCTCACACTACCTACTCCCTTGTCACGACTATTGCTGTCACTTCACGGGGCTATCCTAACAACATTCATGCCATATGTTCGGTTATTGTTAGTAAGACTGGGAATTAATTCTAGTAGGTATTTGGGACACTCTTTAATGATAGGAGCAGCTTCTAACGCATCCAGCCAGGACATTCCAGTTCATGTTATAAAGTCACTGGGTAGATGGAAGTCATCAGCTTATTCAGTGTACATATCTCAACCTGTACAGGAAATGCGTAAGGCTTTTGTCAAAATGTAATCGCAATGCATTTACTTTGTATTATGTTCATTTCTTAATAAACGTACAATGGCATGGTACTTCTCCCTTTTTGCACACTTTATTTACTGGCCTACCGCAAATGTCGGTTTTGGCACACCTCAACCGACTTTTCCTATTACAGGTTACGCTATTACACAGTCTTACATTAATCATATTCGATGTTGTCCCGAACACAAATGTAAAGGCTTTGCCTGGAATTGTGGGAGGGGCTTTTGGACCCATATAAGAGACTCCCCCGTTTCCTACCCTACTGTTACTGGTCTGGTAATCTGTATGCCCCTCCCTGCACTCCCTTTATTCATTACATTCTAATAGGGTGGGTCCACTTTATCAACTGGCCTACTGCAAATGTCGGTTTCGGCACGCCTCAACCGACCTTTCCTATTACAGGTTACGCTATTACACAGCGTAACCTGTAATAGGAAACCTGTAATAATCGATGTTGCCCCGAACACAAATATATATATATATATATACATATATACATATATATACACAATATAGCAAAATACCTTGCACTCTTGCCAAACATTTATTATTGTGCCGAATGCCAGATACAATGTAGCAAAAATGTATATCTGCACTCACAGTCTTGTAGTCAGGTAAATCTTAATTCCTTCACATAGAAGGTAACATGGTGCTGTACAAATGTCGATGTTTCAGTTCCAATTTGGGACTTTCCACAGGACAGACAACAGGGAGGGCACTATAAGAATTGTATTCCCAACAAGGTGTCAAATTGAGGAATTGGACCATGATCATGTCTATCTGCTTTCTCCTTAGAGTCCTCTGTTGAAGATGCTGTTAAATAATAGCGACTGTGACAACATCAGCGGCCAGCTTGTGCCTTGGTACTGATATGTTTTACTTTCTCGTCTCAAGCTGCATGTTTTCTTCACCTCCTACTGAACTGAACTGTAAGAGATTGCATGCGGATTTAACTTTTGCTCAAATGTTTTAGGTCAACAAAAGTCTTTGACAATGTACTTGATTTTTAGAAATGAAACTAAACTTTGATAATTTTGTACTCTAACAATTAAGCAAGATATCATGGTAATATTTATGAGTAAAAAGCACATCACGGAAATACCTACAAGATGCAAATAACATACTCAATTTCTGTTTGAACTGTGATTTTTATTACAAGATATAATAAGAACTGTTAATGTGTATGATGTGTGAGTGAAATATCTTTTAGGTGTGTGAGCGTGTGTGTGGTATATGACAAATGCTCCATTCCCTGGACATTTGACCCAAACACCTGGAGGAGTGTGGAAGCTGGCCTCCTGCCCACCGAGAATGGGCAATATACAATGTGACAAACTCACTATTTAAGCTGTTCTTAAGACATTTCCCTTCTAATTCATATATCATGTTCCCTGAACCCAATCACGTTTCACCAGTTCGGGAGCTGCAATCACCCGCATGGCTTGTTAACTACAAACTAACCACAAACTTTAGTGTTCTCCCTGTGTGGCCACCATTTGTATAACCGAACAACACGTGCTGTGAAAAATGGCGGTCATATTGTTGCACGAACGCAGGCAACGGCACTTTGTCGTCGCGCTTATGGAACTCAAAGTTGGATACATCCTCGTGCGAACCTCGGTGATCTTGCGTTGACACCTGCTTCTTTTCACGAAAGACAGTAGAGCGCTGTTTGGTAGGATGCTATGCACAAACTAGGCGAACAATAGCTACCTATGAGCCAGCTCTCTTATCTCCCAGACACAGAGGCGCCTGGCCGGTCTTACTGTACAAAGGAATGGAGAACCCATGCTGGGTGTCTGTGTATATAAGCAGGCCACTGGGCCATAGTAAAGCAGTTGATTTGTACACTTCATTAAGTATTGGCTGATGTTTGGGTAGCTCAGTGTTATAATCACTGCTTCACTTTGGGACCTGGGAGACTTACAACGGATATACTCAGTAGGATTATAGGGGATCCGTTACATGGTGCATTTGTGTTTGAGTGTCAGTGGTGTTAATGTAATCATAATATAAGGGAGGTATATATAAGCTTGTGAAACGTGTTCAGACTCACATTTGAGCTGATGTTTCCTATAATTGTGAGAGATGGTAGGTTGGTGCTTGAGTGTTTGTCTGGAACAATCCATTGAAGATTGAGGTAACTGAATGAATCAGAGAAACCTCAGGCACCATACTGACATCTCTGGTTACCCAGACTAATCATTATTTCAAATTGACTTTCCCCAATGATGTGGAGTCAGATATTTGGTGCAAGAAGTAGTAGTAATAAGAAGACACCACATTTGAGAAACAAGCTAAGTTGGGATGTTGAAACCCCAGAGTTAACCGGCCACTCTTTTTTAAATGTATTTATTTAAATAATAAAACAATAAATTATTATTGTGTTTTCCTGTCATTTTAATCTAAAGAGCAAGCAGAAAGCTGTGTTATGGCTTTGCACATTTCTGTAGAAATTAGTCACTTGAGGACCACATGAAGGTATATGTTGTCATGCAGTGCAGGGCTTTAATGGTCATTGATGCCATAGATTATCATGCAGTGCAGTGAGAGGCACTAGTCTTTTTTTTAACTAGGGTTAAATCCCTGCTGGTACCAAGGATACTCAAGTATCATCAATACAGTATCTGAGGGTACCCTCTGTCAGCTGGCACAGTAAGTGGCCCTAGACTGACACATAAGCAATGAGCATCTTAGTGAGTGCTGCACTTAAATACTATTAAATACCACGACTGGCACTCAGCTGCACAATTTCTATATCTGCCTTCAGCCTAAAGTAGTTAAAAATAGGAAGCCACAGTTATCCAGATTAGCCCCAGACTAACAGATTAGCTATCTGCAGTTCACTAAATAAGAGCAGCACGTAGCCCTTTAAATGCATTCAAATATGTGGCAGAGCCATCACACTGAGCAGTAGTGATTTTAAGATTACAACCAGTATCAGGGAGTAATTCACTCCTTGCAATACTTGTTTTATAACTTCTAAAATTAATTAAAATCCTTGACATATTGGGCATTTTAACAATTATGAATAATTAATTAATCAATCATTCTATTTTGAGTTAGTTTTGTTTAGTTGCATTTGGGAGTTGAAATTACTTAAAGGGAAACTCCAGTGCAAGGAAAACAATCCGTTTTCCTGGCACTGCAGGTCTCCTCTCCCTCCCACCCCCAATCCCTGGTTGCTGAAGGGGTGAAAACCCCTTCAGTGACTTACCAGATGCAGCGACATGTCCCACGTCACTGCTTCTTCCTCCTCTAGTGGCTGTCTATAAGACAGCCACTAGAGGTGGAGTTAACCCTGCAAGGTAATTATTGCAGTTTATAAAAAACTGCAATAATTACACTTGCAGGGTTAAGAGTAGTGGGAGTAGGCACACAGACCACTCCAATGGGCAGAAGTGGCCTGGGTGCCTGGAGTTTCCCTTAAATTTAAAGCTGAGAAAATGTTTATTTTTTTTCATTTTTAGTAATTTTATTCTTATTTAGTATTTTATTATGTATACATATATGGTATCAAAAGAAATCCCCTTTTATCTTTTGAAAAATAATATATAATATGTATGGGTGCACTTAAAAACAACGGGTGAAATGGTGTAAAATGTACGCATCACATACCAAGTGCCAAAAAAGATTTTGGATACAAATGCATTGCATCTCAAAATAACTTTGGTCCATTTTCTCGTAAATACTTATTGTATTCAATCTCTGTATGAGAGTATCTAACGAGGGAATCATCGTGCTCTTCCAGTGGAACGCCAAGTTTATCTTACCGTATATACTCGAGTACAAGTTGAGTTTTTCAGCACATTTTTTGTGCTGAAAAACCCCCACTCGACTTATACTCGAGTCACTGTCTGTATTATGGCAACTTACATTTCCATAATACAGACCAGGACTGCTGGGCTTATTACAAGGTCTCGCGAGATTTACACTGGGAGCTGACAGGGGAAAGGTAAGTAAACACTTCCTGCCGGTCCCCCCTGCAGAGCCCATGACACTGGACCACCAGGGATTAAGATAGCCCCCCTCCCTGAACAGTTAACAAGCAGGGAGGGGGGACAAAAAAAATATTAAATAATCAAATAATTAAAAAAAATTATAATATTACAATAAAAAAAATGTAAAATATTAAAATAACTTTTTTTTAACAATAATAAAAATGCCCTCCCCCACCCAGTTCACACACACTACACACACACTACACACACTACACACACACACACACTCAGCATTCACACAAACACACACACACTCTGCATTATATACACACAGAGTGTGTGTGTATGTAATGCAGAGTGTGTGTATATAATGCATAGTGTGTGTTTGTATGAGTGTGTGTGTATATAATTATAAAAATCACAGAATTTCATAGCCCCAAGTTTTACCCTCGACTTATCCACGAGGCATAGCATATTTCACAATTGTTGGTCACAAAACTGCACTCGACTTATACACAAGATCGACTTATACACGAGTATATACGGTAGCTACCGTGAGAATGATGAGCAATACTTTGTGGTTGGGGTGGTGTATCAGCCTGGGAATGATATGCAGAAGTTAGCTGGTTGGCTTCTTAAGACAGGGTTGGGTAAGTATGTATGTGAGAGATTGGGAATGCTGGACCACAAATATTGGAAAGGCACAGGACAGCAATGCTAACAATGAGGAAACTGATAGGAAAAAATAGCTTATAGGGCACCACTTTTGTGTGACTTGAATGTCCGCCCAGGCTCTAGGGTTCTAAGGCCAGGGTATGTGTCACAAGAGCTGTTGCATATCAATGTGAACCTAACCCCCCCTTTTTTTCCTTTCTGTATTCCCCTCCCTTTATGTTATCTTTCTATGGTATTCTTATGTTTTAATGAAGCTAATAAGGCTACAATTATCGGAGGACAACAGCATAATACGTTTAAGCAAAGCTTTGTCAATCTAGGAAAAATAGTTGTAAATTGTCGTATAGCAATTGTTTACTCTGTTATATGAAAATGTTACAGTTTTGATATTATATGCATTGATAACATTCTCTAATAAAAATGATATATGGAAAAAAAAATAACTTTGGTCCTTAAGAGGTTAAATATATTTTGGGCATGTAGCTATATTACCACTGAAATACTCAACAACAAGGATTTAGAAATAAAATCAATGGTTCTATAATATTTTTGCCCTCTATGATAATAGAAGTAGAGTCAAAACGAAAAGATCAAAGAGAATAGTATCATATGTTGTAGTAAAAATAAGATCAAGATAAACCTTATTAATCCGATGTCATCTATCACACATTGTCATCAGAAAGCCATTTCCCTTTATTTCTATGCTTCTTTGGAAGGCCTTCAAAATCAGTTGGGGCTGGACAGTTATTATTCTAAGGTCCTCTAAAGGCAAAACTGTTTGTTTAAATTAAATAATCTGGGGCCATTTCAATTTAAGCAAGTTTAACTTGTTAGAAGCTAGGAAAATTCATCCACTGGTGGTGTTTTAGATAATTTCTTTTCACATTTTTTTAGTTTTATTATCCCGTCAATATATCATTTATTGATTTTTATTTTAATCAAACTGCTTCACAACCAGCTTACACCATACTTGGTAATTTTCCTAACTGTTGCACTTATAGTATATTCTTTTTATGTTAATTTTAGTCAAGTCATGTCATTCATCACTACATAGTAAGACTCTTGAATTAGCTATTTATTTTAGGGTTACTTTTTTTGTAGTTTCTCAAATTATTTCATTAAACTTTTCTTTATGGCTGATGCCATCACAATGAAATGTCCAGAGACAATACCGCTTTTAAAGGGACACTCCCCTAAAGCACTTTAGCCTGCTGAAAAGTGTTATGTGTAAAGAATGTGTCCTATTTATTTCATTTTGCAAGCAGTGCAAATTTCAATAGAAATTTACACTTTTATAAATTAAGCTGGTTACACCCCCTTGGCTTTCAAACAGACAACAGGTCATATTACTTCCTGGTTTCATTAGTTAAGTGGAGGTAAACTCAAGAGGCAGTTATATCTCAGAACACCTGCCTTGCAAAGACTTCTCATTGAGCTGCATTAGGAAGTCTGTGATTGCACAGCCACAGAAAATCTGGGCAGTGTTAGAAAGGGAGGTTTGTGGGTGGAGCGTGCAACCAACCGGGTCGGATGCCATTTTGGCCAGCTCCTCCAATCTTGCCCAAATCTAGCCAAATATCCCTGCCAAATTTACCCATCAAGTTCTACAAACCAGCTAACCTGTCTCCCGGAGGCAAGCCGTATCTGCCGATGCCTTTTTTCAGCCTCCGAAGCAGATAAAGCTACGGCGAAAGGCCTACCACGCACCACCAAGCCTGGGCCTGGAGGCACTACCCACGGGTATCGCAGAGGGAAACTTCCCAAGCACTCAATACACCTCGCCCACGCGACCGACCCACATCCCGGCAATGGGACGCCACTCACAGAAGCCAAATGCAGCGGCGGAGTGCAGAGACATCAGCTCCATGCTGCAAAAACCTCTGCAAAAATCTGTGCACTCCAAACAGGCTCCCACGGAAACCCCACATGCCACACACCTGGACGCCACAGGGGGGAGCGCAGAAGTAGGGGCCACACATGATCCTCAGCCTTGTCAAACCCCAGCCCCAGAGCCTTACGACGGCATTGCTCCCACAACAGAGATTGAATTGAAGGTGCTGCTGGCAGACATCCACAAACTATGGGCCACAGACCTGAAGCTCATCAATGCTGACATACAGGCAGTTAGAGGCCGGGTGAACAAGTCTGAAAAGGACATTCTTGAAACTTGCTCAGACATGACCACAATTGAAGCAACAAGATAATAAATGCCTGACTACTGCTTCAGCCCTTGGCGGGTCTATATTACACTCTCAATACGCCTCATACGATTATAGACCGGCAGAGCATGCATTTACCTTTACTCATGTAAAATAAGCTGCGGGTTTCACACCCACCACTGATAGCAGGTTTGCTTAACTTAGAATTTGCATGTAAACGAGCACACACAGTACACAGTGATATGTCTTGCCTGCAACACGACTACATACCAGCTTGGTCCCATCTGTCATCTTATAGTTAAATTTTTTTTTATCATGGAAAAATGAGACAGACGTAGCGGAAATTTAAGTATAGTCCTGAAAATGACCAATACAGTGTTCTTTTTTACTCATGCATTTCCATTTCATTCTGTAACGCTATTTACCATTGTCTCAATAAAAGAAAGAATTAAAAAAAATAGAAAAAGAAAGGGAGGCTTGCACAGGCAGAACCGCTCCTTTTACAAGCATTTTTAGATATACCTCAATAAAAAAATAATAAAATACATTAAATACATGCACGTTTTCATTTGCGAGTATACTAAACAGCGTTTTTTATTTGTTTTGTATTTGGGCAGTTGAGTGTCCTTTTAACATTAGTTACCTATTATGCATGTTCTTATCTGGTTTCTTTGTTTAATTGGAGTTTACCAAGTTTACTGAATGAAACTACACAGAGTCAGGAAAAACACAAAAGTGGATGTGGATAAAAAGGCGCTTAATATATTATTTAGTGTGAATTATAGAATATAGCTGCTATGTGCACTTTTTAGTAAATACTCCACGAGACACTATAATTTTAAAACATACAAATAACAAGATACCAAGTAGTGATCAGAGTGCAAAAGACTTCAAACACAGCTTGATGTAAGTGCAGCGCTAAACAGTGATATAAAATGTATTGTAATACACTTACCCCTTAAAGTATATGTGGGGTATACATGTGAAAACAAGCAAAAAGATATATATATATATATATATATATATATATATTTGTGTTCGGGGCAAATAGCCGTATATGGAATAAGGTTCCAGAATAAGCGTAGGATAGTATAAAGGGAGCAAGTCGGTTGTGGTGTGCCGAGACCGACGATACGGTAGGCCTGTAAATAAAGAGGGCCCACCAAGGAGTAAGTAAAGTAAATGGAAAGAAAAGAGAAAGTGTTGAAATGAGGAGTGGGTGGGAGGGTCATTCTGATGCTGACCTCAAGTGATATGAGTCAAGTAAGGGGTGTCCCTTATATAGGGGAGTGAATTAATTTAAGCCCCTCCCACAAATACAGGCCAAATGGCCTTAAAACTTGTGTTCGGGGCAAATAGCCGTATATGGAATAAGGTTCCAGCATAAGCGTAGGATAGTATAAAGGGAGCAAGTCGGTTGTGGTGTGCCGAGACCGACGATACGGTAGGCCTGTAAATAAAGAGGGCAAAAAGAATAATCAAAGATTTAATACAGTCAACAATATATACAAATTAACCAGACATTTCCTTAAATGCATTACGGTATTTAATTCCTTGAAGGATTTTTGAAGGTAGGAATCTAGGACCGCAACTGGACACCATTTGTTGTGTGTAGTATAGTATGTTATCTCTACTGTTGGTGCGTGTTGACTCGTTTCAGAATGTGGTAGAGCCAATAGGTAATGATATATGTGTTTACATACGTGGGATCGTTGAAGACAATGATCTGTCTGAGTGGTGGTTATGGTAGTGGATTCTCTGGCCTGAGAAAGGCATAAAAGGCAGTGTGCATGGCTGGTAATGTCCAACTTGGTAGTATAATTGAATGGTTGTAGCTCTAATAGGTCCGATAAGGATGGAAAAGTTGGATGGCTATTGGTAATATCTGAGAGGAACATGGGAGAATGGATTCCTGAAAAACCTCTGAGTATATTCTTGTCTGGTATGATAGCATGAAGTTATGGTAGTTTGGCCATAGGTTATCCTGTGTTGTTTAATGCCTGTAAAATATATAATTAATGGTGTGTGAGATGGTTTTAGTTTAAGGTGGCAAAAAATTAAGCAAAACCTAGGAGAAATGTTATGACACAGGTTGAGCTATGTCGTGTTCCAATGAGATTCTTTAAAGCCAGGTGAATAGGTGTTATGCGTTCTACAAGTATGGGATGAAAGTGTTAGGTGGGATAGTGCATGCTATGCTGCATGAGTATGTCTAATCCATGATTTTGTCTCTGGAACGAAAGAGTGGCCGTGACTGTATGGGCGGCTGTAGGAAGCGTATAATGAACGTGCCTGGAATATAAATGAGACAATTGTCGGCAAGGATGTATACCCCCGCCTGGTACATGAAAGTAAAAGAAATGTGGTAAGTGGCCAACCAAGTGAGTTCCCCAGCAATACCATGATCGTATGGATGATGAGTGGCATTTGTTGATGATATGACATGTGCTTAGTTGTCTGAGTAACAATGGATTGATGACCCTGACCATGATTTACCCCATGCCACAGCAGCTGCTTTTAGCGGGGAAAGGATTGCCTTGTAAGTGCCAGTTTGTAGGGTAGATGGTAGCCGTTTACTGTGTTGATGATATTGGTCTTACTTAACGAAGCTTCAACCCATGCTTGAGTGATAGCTGTAAAGGTAGATCAATGGTGTGTATAGTAAGGAAACTCCTCGGAGGATATGAGGGAGTTGAGACTTGGGGTAGCGAAGGTGTGTGGTCCCAATAAGTCTATGGTTAGTCTTTGTTTAAGGGAAGATTCCCTTGTGACAATACCAATGCGTTTGTGTTTGGTGCCATGCTGTAAATGGTGGAGATTGGAAACCCAAGTAAAAACCCCTCTGCAAATCTTGGCTATGAGTGTGTTTACAGCCGACGGTTCTGTTGTGCTGACTAAGTGAGGGCATCCTATATTCCTTGAGAGTTTATTTATGATACCTGTATGGGAGCCCTTTGAAGCTCCAGAGCCTGAGTAAATCTACTACAAGTCTGGAAGGGTGATGAGTCAGTAGTGTTGAAAATGCATTGGTGTGTACGTTATTTGTAAGTTGTATTGGGAAACATGGTTTGTCATGTGCCCTGAATGATTTGAACATATATGCAACAGTCTATATGCAATGCAACTACTAATACCAATTGTCTCTGGTAGTTCAGAGGTGCTGGTACCTGGAGCCTGAGAGTACTTGCTCGTTTGTTTGGGAGAAAATCCCTTCTGTATGGGTACCTGCACAAATAAGCATCTCTACATATTCCAAATGCCAACACAACCAAGGGATGGTCAGTTCCCGTTTTACCTAGAATCCCTGGGTCTGACCATCATAGATACATCATCATACATATATATGCCTTGTGTTCCCAATGTGCCGGGATCATATGTGCAGGGTTAACATCTTGTACCAAGTAACCGAGTTTCGGTTGGTGCTGGTTGTACAGTAGCGTGAGGCCCAGCCTTGTGAGGGCTGTGACTGACTCGAGATTGCCAGTCTGTCGTAAATTTCTTGGCTCATGATTTTATGAGTGAGGCTAGCATGGCCTGGGTGTCACCTGAGTTGGTGTTGCTGGGCCTCCGTTGATGTATGGAGGAGTTTGAATAACTCTGCTTTCCTTGCTGTGGCAGGGTAGGGGATTTGTCGCCTCCTTAGGTCGGAGCCACATCTCCTCTGCTTGAAGGTGTATCACTTCTAGCCAGGGTGCCAGGAAGTGAAGTTCTTCACCATCTTTTTGAGAAATACTTAAATAACAATAAAGATTGCAATTATTATTTGTACCCAGGGGTCTTGTACTGGCTTGCTAGCTAAGCCGTAAGGCGAAACGATTAGGCTTGGTGTTTTTTGGTGACTGGTGAGGCCCTGCTAGTTGCCAAGTGGCTTGAGAGGCTCTATCTATGCTTGGCGCGAGGGGATTTTTTTTTGTGGCCACCGAACATTGTGGCAGGATGTTGGCCTCTCGGTGACAGTAACCAGAAAATAGGAAGGGGAGTGACAGGTGAGGCCCTCTCTATGATACAATGTGAGGCGGCTAGCTCACGAGTGGCCCGAGGGGTGTATGCCTCCGAGTGTAAGGCGGGGTGTTGGCCTCGCGGGACCACTAACCGAAGCGTAAAGCAGAGAAAACAGGGGGTAATACCTATTGGGCCATAGAACCCTAATTGCCAGTACATTACTACTATTCCAGGGAAGGTAAGAGATGAAGGTGTATCACTTCTAGCCGTGGTGCTAGGAAGAGGTGATTCTTTTACCATCTTTTTGAGAAATACTTAAATAACAATAAAGATTGCAATTATATATTTGTACCCAGGGGTCTTGTACCGGCTTGCTAGCTAAGCCGTAAGGCGAAACGATTAGGCTTGGTGTTTTTTGGTGACTGGTGAGGCCCTGCTAGTTGCCAAGTGGCTTGAGAGGCTCTATCTATGCTTGGCGCGAGGGGATTTTGTGTGGCCACCGAACGTTGTGGCAGGATGTTGGCCTCTCGGTGACAGTAACCAGAAAAATAGGAAGGGGAGTGACAGGTGAGGCCCTCTCTATGATACAATGCGAGGCGGCTAGCTCACGAGTGGCCCGAGGGGTGTATGCCTCCGAGTGTGAGGCGGGGTGTTGGCCTCGCGGGACCACTAACCGAAGCATAATGCAGAGAAAAAAGGGGGTAATACCTATTGGGCCCTAGAACCCTAATTGCCGGTACACTATTACTATTCCAGGGAAGGTAAGAGATGGATAACTACGTGAGCAGGTGTACGTACCTGGTAGTATGGTATTGAACCTGACAATCCGTATAGGTTTTTTAGTAGTAACTGTAACCTGAATGGATAAAATCGTATGGCATAAGGAAATATGGCATAGTCCAAGCTTATCTTAAAACATACAGTATATGTGAAAGTAAAGTGCCGTGATATGTAAATATTAAACATCATATCCATACTGGTTAAATATGTATCAATCTTAACCCATTAAGTGCCGTATGTATGTGAACCATATTACCAGTTACGTATATACAGATGCGTGTGCTACTGTGTAATAATATGTGTATTTATAACAGATATTGATATACTGCTTGCTATGTGAATTGTTGTATGCCTTATTGAATGGCAAGTGAACATGGAGTTGCAAAATGCAAGTGCACTGGAGATCTGCTGAGTGCCCTATAGGTGGCAGTGTAGTTGATACTGATTGGTATGTGAAATGTTGTTTGTCTGTTGACCTATAGGGGTCAGTGTTTTGGTGTTTGTAAAACCCCATGAAAAACCCCATGAAAATTGTCAATGTACTTGACAGACCTGTAGGTGGCAGTGTTGATAGAACCACTGTTAGTCTTAATGTGAAATGTAAACTATTGTGAATTAAACCTGAAGTTGAGCCCGTGTTGGAGTTTAATTCATAGTTTATGGTTATGTTTAAAACAATTCTTATGTGTAATTTATATTGGCTAGTAATTGTATATGACATGTGAAGACAGTTTTGCTGTTGACCAGTTGGGGTCAGAAATGCTGATTGTATGGTAAAATACCCTTTAACCCCTGAAGGATACATGACGTGTGACATATCATGATTCCCTTTTATTCCAGAGTTTGGTCCTTAAGGGGTTAATCCAAATGCAAGGTTAACGTGAGATTTTGAGAGTGACCTGTAGGGGTCAGTGTGGTTTATGTGAAACATTGTTTGTGAGCTATGCCCCAGCATTATAGTTGTGTGACAGGGAAACAAACAGTGCCCGTTTGACAATATACAATAAGTGAACATAATAGCTAACAGTCATTGTAACAAACCAAAGTTCTGTTCATGGGTTGTAAACGCACGAAGCGTGTGTGTAGTACAACAGTAAATGCATGAACTAGTACCCGTTTGGTAGAAAATTGCACGAACCGTGAGCCTGGTATGTCAGGGAAACAAAACAAAACGAGCAGTGAGATTTGAAATGCACGCACAGAATTGCCTGGTATGTTTAGGCAATTGAAACAGAATGTGTTCCCGTTTGGGAGTATGCTAATGCTTGAAATGAGCCAGTGACAGATATAAACAAGTGAATTTAAACGAAATGATATGCATGAACATCCAATGGTTTTAGGACAGATTTAGACAAAATGCAGCCGTAAAGTGAGGACCTGACCCGTGCATGGTGCCGTGGGACTGATGCCTGGCGTAACGGGTAGGTCGACTTACGGTTTGTGAGTCACTTGGACACCATCCACAGCGATAGATTGAAGAAAGAAGGTGGTAGGCCGGAAAAGCCTGTGGCTGAATTCCTGACACAGCTCAGCTTAGAAAACCTCATGGTGTAATCAGGTAAAATGGCGTCTGGATGACCCGGAAGTGGAAATCATTCTGATGCTGACCTCAAGCGATATGAGTCAAGTAAGGGTTGTCCCTTATATAGGGGAGTGAATTAATTTAAGCCCCTCCCACAAATGCAGGCCAAATGGCCTTAAAACATATATATATATATAGTAGTATTGTCTGATATGTTGAAAAGTATATCAAATAAATAAGAGGAATAGAACTCACATTTAAAATAGCCTTTTATCAGGGTATAGGCTCTAAACACAACAGCGTCTTTGCCTTTAAAGGTAGGCAATAATACCTTAAAAACAGGGACGTTCTTCCTTCCTTTCCGTTGGTGAATTATATCTCCAAATGAAACATAAAAAGAGATTCCTTGGTGCAGACAGTATGAGCAAATAATAAAAAATCAGATTGAATATATAAGCTCAATTGCTCACCTTATTTAGAGCCTTTTTTAACTGGCATGGATTGTAGGCATGGATGTCAATAGCCAGATGACACATCCCTCTTATGGATACCACAAATATGGAGAGGAGATGGAGTATGGATGACTAACTGTATAATTTATTAATACATAAAATAAACATAAATAAAATATACATATGTAATATAAAAAAAGAAGAATCCTCTCCCTCCTCTGTTCAGAAACGCGTTTCGCCGTCCTTTTCGGCTTCCTTAGTCTGTATTTGTGTATTCCCTTTAGTGTCCGGTTTTATATCCTCCTTTTTTTGCGCCTTTTTCGGACGCCGGGTTTCACTTCCGATTTTAGTGTTGTGACGTCACTTCCAGTTTGGCATTGTGACGTCACTTCCGGGTCGGCTCGAAACTGCCAATACATCACTTCCGGATTTCGGTTCCTACTACAAATCCCGGCATGCTCCACTTCTCCTTCTAAAACTGTACAGTCCATATCCATATTTGTCACACTTTGACACAGTGTATGGGATAAAAAGTCCATCTTAGTAGCTCAAAATATAAAAATATATTAGTAATACAAAAAGAAACATATACATCCATATTTAAAACCAAGAACATGTTTAATCTATACCTAATTATTAGTTTATAAAAATAATAGATATAAATAATAAATACACTAACATCCAAAATCCTACCCAAAAAAAAAAAAATATATTGCGGATTAACTAGTGTTATTGATAAAAAATAATAAATAATAATGAAAAATATTAAAAATAAAAAATAAATAAATAGTAAATAGTATTTTGTAGGAAAAAATAGTATGTATAAAAAAATAATTTTATCATAGAAATACCAGACCTAAGTAACCTAAACATCAATACTTCTTAAAATAATAAATTATTGAGTAAATGTTATACAAGTTACAAAAAATGGCATAACTCAAAATCTACATTGAGACCAAAAGGGGCAAGAGTATTAAGGTTAAAAATCCATTTCATTTCTATTTGACCTAATTTTTTAATTTCATTTTCTCCTCTCCAATTCATCTCTACTTTTTGGATAGCAAAGAATTTTAAAAGAGTAGGGTCACTATTATGTAATGTTTTAAAATGCAGGGACACGTTGTGTTTGTCATAACCTTTTTTAATATTCCTCACATGTTCATTGATGCGGACATGTAGGGCACGTTTAGTCCTCCCTACATAGTACAGACCACATGGACACTGTAGGATATAAATAACTTTTTGGGAGAAACACGTAGTCATAGTTTTCAATTTGTATTCTTTTTTATTTTGAGGATTTTCAAAAGATGTAAGATGCCTTCTACCGCTTTTGGTGTTTCTACAAGCCAAACATTGACCACACCCAAAAAAACTTTGTTTTTGGAAAAATGGAGTTGATTTTTTTTTTTTATATGGTTATTTGTTAGAAAACGTTTTAAATTTGGTGCACCTCTATATATGATTTTAGGTTGGTCAGGTAATATGCCATGTAGTTTGGGATCATTTTTTAGAATAGGCCAGTATTTTCTCATTATTTTTCTTATTCTGTTATTATTTTGATTAAAATCACAAATAAAAGAAATCTCTTTAAAACTTCCATCTTTCTTAGGTTTATATTATAGAAGAGTTTGTCGGTCCATCTCTTCTACTTCCTTCATGATGTTCTGTAGTGTTGTGTTTTCATACCCTTTTTCTACAAATTGATTCTTAATTCTATAGCCTTGACTTTTAAAAATATCTATATCTGTACAATTTCTCCGGACTCTTAAAAATTGTGATCTTGGGATATTTTTCAACCAAGGGGGAAAATGGCAGCTTTTAAGACTAATATAATTATTCACATCGACTTTTTAAAAAAAGTTTTGGTTTTTAATACATTATTTTCTACATAAATAGTTAAATCTAAAATGTTTACCTTTTCTCTGCTATATTCTGTAGTAAGAACTATTCCCCATTGGTTGTTGTTCAAAAAACAGAAACATTTTTGTAATTCCTCTACCGTTCCTTTCCAGACAAACAGAATATCATCTACGTATCGCTTATAGGTGACAAGGTTCGCGCTCCAGCTAGGGTCCCCCAAGATGTAACAATGTTCCCAAAACGCCATAAATAAATTAGCGTAACTGGGCGCGAACCTTGTCCCCATAGCGTTACCACACTTCTGCAGATAAAAATCATTTGGAACCAGAAATAGTTATTTTCCAAAATTAGTTGTATCCCTTGAAGGATAAATTGGATTTGTTCATCTGGATAAATCTGTGCCTGTTCGAGGGAAAATCTGGTTGCTTCTAACCCTTTTTGGTGAGATATAATGGTATAAAGACCCTACATCAGCGGTAACCAGAATAAAGTGAGGTTCCCATTCTATATTTTTTAGAACTTGAATGACATTAAGTGTGTCTTTAAGGTAACTAGGTGTGTCCTTCACCACCAATTGTAGACATCAATCTAAATATTCCAAAAGTCTACTAGAGACTGAATCAATCCCCGAGACTATCGGTCTACCGGGTGGGTTTATGAGGTCCTTATATATTTTATATATAGGTCCTTATATATTTAAGGAAGATGATATAGTACTGGAATTTTTGCTATTTAAATATTTGAACTTGTTATCATTTATTATTTCCATTTCTTTGCCTTTTAGAAATAGTTCCTCAAATTTTCTACTTATGTCATTAGTTGGATCCCCTGGTAGTTTGCAGTATGTATTAGGGTCCTCTACTAATCTCAGACCTTCCTGGATATACTTTTTTGTATCCATAACTACTATCCCCCCTCCTTTATCCGCTAGTTTTATTACCCTACTGTTATCTTTTAGTAGTTTTTTAAGGGTTAACCATTTTGTTTGTTAAGATTCATAGATTTTTTATTGTCTTTGACTTTATTTATATCTTGCATAATGGATTTCTCAAAGGAAATCATTTCATCCGAAATAAAATTATTTTGGAAAAAGGTAGATTTTTCTCTTAAATCAGTATGTACATAGTTTGATTGAGGGATCTGTATAGAATAAGAAACTGTTTTCATAAAACATTTTTTAAGACACAATTGACGTTTAAATTTGTTAAGATCTACAAAAAAATTCAAATTTATTTAGAGGTTTGGTTGGAGTAAACTTTAAGCCTTTTTTAAGTACTTGCTCTTCTATTTTGTTTAGGGGGATAGTAGTTAAGTTAAAAATAGTTGATTTATCTTTTTTTCTGACTACGTTTGATTTATCTTTTACTTTCTTGCCCCCTCTCTTTCCTCTAATTCCATATATCTCCGTCTTTTGGATAGTGATCTCTGATATGTCGTTCTGTGTAGGGATTCCTGATTGGTTTAGAATTTTCCTTTTTGTCTCCCTTCCTGAAAAAAATCTTCTTTATATGTGTTTGAAAGAGTCAGGGGCTGACTGGCCCACCGAGATACTGTGAAATTTCCAGGTGGGCGCAATTACAGGGTAACTGGCAGGAGGGAAAGTGCTCCCCTCCTGTTGGTCACTGAATGTATCATGGCCGAGCAGGCAGACTGCGGTAGAGGAGTTTCTCTTCCCCTACCTAGTATTACAGGAAGTGCTCACAGAGAGCACAGAACTGTTTCCTGTTAGACCAGGAAGCGGAATAGAAGCTCCTCTATCTGCAGTTTGCCTGCTTGGCCATGCTACAACAAGGAACAGTGAGTGCTACATTGAGGGCTGGGAGAGAGTCTAATGGGACACATGGAGGGCTGGGAGAGAGTCTAATGGGGCACATGGATTGCTGGGGGGGGGAGGCTAATGGGACACATGGAGGGAAGGGAGGGCTAATATGACACATGGAGGGCTGGGAAAGGGGCTATAGGACACAAGGAAGGTAGGGAGGGAGGCAAATGAGACATATAGAGGGCTGGAAGGGGGGCTACAGGGACAGATGGAGGGATGGGAGGGGAGCTATATTGACACATGTAGGGCTGGGAGGGAGGCTCATTTGACATATGGAGAGCTGGGAGGGGGCTATAGGGACAAATGGAGGGCTGGGAGTGAGGGCTAATAGAACACATGGAGGGCTGAGTGAGCTAATTGGACACATGGGAGGGCTAATGGGACACATGGAGGGGCTGGGGGGCTAATGATACACATGGGGAGTTGATTGAGAAGCATTGTGGGGTCTGACAGGGGCAATGAGACACATGTAAGGCTGGAGGGGTAATGAGAAACATTGAAGACTGAAGCGGGTGAGACACATGGAGGACTGAGGGCGTAATAATACATGGAGGTCTGTGGGGGGTAATGAGACACATGGAGGGACTAAGGAGAAAAAACAGACATGTAGGGGTGAGGGGAGAAAGACACAGAGGGGCTGGGAAAGGGGAACAGGAAACACACAAAGGGGCTTAGGAAGATGAACAAGGGGAGAAAGAGACTCACAGAAGAGCTGAGGAAGGGGAGAAATAGGCAAAGGGCCTGGGGCTAAGAGACACAAGGGGCTTGTGAGAGAAAGAAACAAAAAAAATGCATAGTCACCTGTGTCTCCTCCTCTCTCCTCTCCCCTTATTTCAGTTTTTCAGCACAGGAGTATATGCGGCAGAGTCATGGGGTGAGAGAGACATCGTATTAAAGGGACACTAAAGGTCAGCAGAACCACTACAGTTTAATTTAGTGGTTGTGGTGTCTATAGCCTGCCCCTGTAGGCTGTGCACTATAAATGCTGAATTTTTAGAGAAAAGTCACTGTTTACATTGCTGCCTAGGAAGATTTCTAGTGACAAGGGCAAAGTACAGAATATTTGATAGAGTCCTAACCTCAACATATGAGGAAAGGGATTTAGGGGTGATTATTTCTGATGACTTAAAGGTAGGCAGACAATGTAATAGAGCATCAGGAAATGCTAGCAGAATGCTTGGTTGTATAGGGAGAGGTATTAGCAGTAGAAAGAGGGAAGTGCTCATGCCGTTGTACAGAACACTGGTGAGACCTCACTTGGAGTATTGTACACAGTACTGGAGACCGTATCTTCAGAAGGATATTGATACCTTAGAGAGGATTCAGAGAAGGGCTATTAAACTGATTCATGGATTGCAGGATAAAACTTACCAGAAAAGGTTAAAGGATCTTAACATGTATAGTGTAACGGATCACCTGGCACCCCGACTGGGTACCTCCGTTAAAGGATGCTCCTAGCATTTCCTGAGGACTCCAAGCACTCTGGCAGACACCACAATCACCGAACCGGAGAAGCATATGAGTACTTTTAAGCAAATGAATGTTGTATACAGCTGAATAGGAAAAACCATGTGAATAGGTTTACACTCCTAGCAGTCAAACTGGAACAGCATACAATAAATCATTCCCCAATAATGAGACGACACTTCACTTTGAGGGTTAAGCAGGAACTGAAAACCTTTATTCCACAGTGGCCTTATAAAGCATGCTCCCATGCAAGGGAGGGATTTCCATCAATTATTACAGTACCCAATCCGACAATAGTAACCTCCCACACATCTCCTCCCCTCAGCCTGACTCATAATCCCCTTATACTGTACATAAATTCCCCCAGTTTCTGGATGTACCCCTAAACCTAGGGGTACCCCTTTAAATGGCACATCCCCTGGGGTAGCCCTGATCTGGGTGAGCAACATATCCAAAAATCACCCAGATCGGACCAGGGGTTCGGGAAATTTATGGTAGTACTAAAAAGACCGACCGCGCTGGAGAGACCAGCCGAATTGGGTTCCATGCGATGGGGCCCTGCGGTCGGTCCCAGTATAAGGGAATAAATTACACGAAAGGCTAAGGCTACAGAGATCAGGTAGGGTTCGCATGAACCCCCTCGTTCGGTTGTTTCTGTCTACCGAACGAGGGGCCGTTCGGTAGGTTGGAACCGAACAGACCGGGCTTGTGGAGGTCTCAGCGGTGTTCGCCTAGTCGAGTGTCCGATTTGGGTTCCAGACACTCGACGACAAAACACTGCTGTTCAGGAGTTTTAAAATGGCCGCCACCACGTGTTTGTTTCCCGAATGGTGGCCACCCCGAGAACAAAGGACCTACTGTATAGCTTGTTAATTACCCGTTCGCAACATTGTTGCAACGGGTAATTGAAGGCACACTTCACACGGGGGAGGTCTGATTGTTCGGTAGTTTCATTCCCTTAGTTTATTCGAATGATTCTACTGAACAATCAGACGAATACACTTTATTTAAACACATACAAAACCAGCAGTTTACCCGAATGCAGTTATACACATGTAATTTTCAGGACAGCCCAGTGCCATCCGCTACATATAGCTTGGAGGAAAGACAAGACAGGGGGGATATGATAGAAACATTTAAATATATAAAGGGAATCAACACAGTAAAGGAGGAGACTATATTTAAAAGAAGAAAAACTACCACAACAAGAGGATATAGTCTTAAATTAGAGGGACAAAGGTTTAAAAATAATATCAGGAAGTATTACTTTACTGAGAGAGTAGTGGATGCATGGAATAGCCTTCCAGCTGAAGTGGTAGATGTTAACACAGTAAAGTTTAAGCATGCGTGGTATAGGCATAAGGCTATCCTAACTATAAGATAAGGCTAGGACTAATGAAAGTATTTAGAAAATTGGGCAGACTAGATGGGCCGAATGGTTTTTATCTGCCGTCACATTCTATGTTTCTATGTTTCTATGCTGCGCAGTGCTGCGCTGAACGCTCCCCCATAGAGATGCATGCATTTATTCAATGCATCTCTATGAGGAGATGCTGATTGGTGTGGTGAAGCCACACATGCACAATAGCCTCCCAGTGGGAAAGCATTTGATTGGCTGAGATCATCAAGATTGATGATCACAGCCAAAGTGAAGAGTACACTCTTATTATTTAAAAATAAGCAAAATAATGCCTTTTTTTTACCGCTGTGTAATAGCATACGTTCACCATTTCAGTCTTATTACCAAATTTTCTTAATATTTCAAGGTAGTTGAACTTCGAAACATTGATTATATGCACTGAAAGCCATGTTTTAGTGTTTGCAGATGACACAAAACTTTGTAAAGTAATAAAATGTGTGTTTATGGTTTTTGATGGTGGCATTACACTAATTTCAGACTATAATTATGAGAATTTTAAAATGTACATTATTTTAATTCACGCATTCCTTGAAGCGTTAAAATTTGGAATTTGAAGCAATAGTAAAACCTCCATATACAGTGCACTTATAGAGCTATTCAAACGCTTGTCTTTTAAAATGTCAGTAGTTTGAAATAATTTATTGTGTTTGGAACATTGGAATGATATCTCTGACAAGCTTAGTAAGTGACTACAATGATATAATTGTCGAAGCAACTTTGAATTAAGCTGTATTGTAAAGCAATGGAACATTTTGCATGGAACTTTGAAAAATGCCTCTTTTTGAATTACATTTGGCTTAGCAGACTCAAGTAAGCCATTCCCATGCTTATTTGTGTCAAACATATTTTGCTGAACAGACCAGATAGTGATTTGGCCTCAAGGGATCTGTTAAGTCCAATAAATTCAGCTCTCATTGATGTTATGTTAATAGAGTAGTACAGTCAAAACCAATAAAGAAAGAAATATAAATGACATTGTAAACTGAATAATAAAAAGGTAATGTTTAATGATCTAGTATTGACCGCCATCCTGAGACTAATGTAGCTAAAGATTTTTGTAGTGTTGCCTTAGCTCTAAAAAGGAACCAGCCAAAGCTGCCATGACAGGAGAATGAAAAGATGTCTAACGAAGCTCTCTTTTATTTCCAGCTTTCAAAAGCAATTACTTTAAATACCTATTCCCTTGGACCAAATGCAGAACATAAGAAAACAGTATCTCTTCCACAACTGAGCTTATTCTGATAACCTGTTTAAGTGTTTTGACATGTCGCACAAATGTAGTATTTACATGTAATCAAGTTGAGCGTGATTCTTTACCGATATTTATTAGTTATTAGGGATGATTTAAAATAAGTGTTTCAGTGTGCTCTCCTAAAATTCTACAAGTCATATATGATGCTAATTTATCCTATGATTTTTAAAACTAGACAACCACATCATGATGGACATATTTATTTATTCATTTTGTTTTCCAAGTCAAATTCATCATTCAGGAATGTCATCCCGTTAAAGATTTTACATTCATATGGCTAATTTAGCAGCATAGGAAATTTAGTTTACCCATACAGTTTATTCCTTTATCCAAAACCAAGCGACATTATATGATATTTACATATGAAAATGTGGAACATATTAATCATTATTACATTTTTGTTTATTTTTAAAAGCAGTTTAGGTTATGTATTTCTACAACTGAATAGTGAAATATTTTATAAAATGATAGGTTATAAAAACTTATTTTAGCGCAGTAAGGATTAGGATAGTGAACAAAATACCATATGAACCGATCATTAACATTGCAGAATTTTGACATACATTTCAGCTGTATTGGCATTCCTTATTGGCAAAACAATTCCAGTGTGACATGAGTCAAGTATTGTGTCAGTTTAAGTGTGTAGATTGCATGATAGCAGGTTAGACTTCAACTAATATTCATCTACATTTTCTTCTTAAACCTTGCATGTATGTTGAAAAATATGACTAGTATATTGCCATATCCAATTGTAGCGGCTTCCCCGAGATGATGAAGGGTTTCGCCACCTGAGCCGTTCTTTTCTCCCTGTCCAGAGTGATGCTTTACGATTTTCCAGGATAGTATAGCTTTAACAAGAGCTCGGTGTGTAGCATGTATTGCTGGTCCCTACAATCATGAGATGAGACTCTATGATGAGGGTAAGCAAGGAATGATTTATTGGTATGCACACTGGCCTTTTATGCAACTCCCCATTCAAGGGGTACTCCCACATGGACCTTGTGGGGGAACTTACAAGATAAAGACAGAGACCAATGTCAATGATGTTCAAATGCATGACACTCCCATTACAATAATACAATCCCTCCCTTCTGCCTGAGAGATAATTGAGCCAGATACTGTACTAACTCAATTATCTCTAGGTGAAAAAGACCACAATTTGCAGATAACCCGAAAGTACCCCAAAAACTCACATAAGCCTCCACACAAGTTATATCTCCTGATAGCCCCGATCTGGGGGAATAACATATTTAAACATCACCTAGATCGGTTCAGGGGTTTAAAAGTTTTATGGAAGTCTTGTTTCTGTCCGACCGCACATGTGGCTCCTGCCCAAAATAGTTTCAGAGATTCAGGTTGTGCAGTCGGTCTATTTGAGAACTCCAAACATAATGAAATACCGATAAGAACTGTTCGTGACCAGGCTAGTTGTGTATCCCTCATTCGGGAGTTTTGTTTCTCTTAATGCCGCTTTGTCTAATGAATGGGAACGAACATAAGTGGGAATGGAAGTCTCAGCAGTGTTCAGCCGTTGAGTGTCCGATAATAGTTCCATGCACTCGATGACCAAACCCCGCTGGAAGCATTCGTCAAAACAAGACGGCCACCATTTTGTGTTCGTCTATACGAATGGCGACCACTTAGAATGTTCCGGGGGTTGCGGTTAGAGAAGGTGTTAGGAAGGTCAAGGGGGTTAACTAGTGGCACACAACGGTCCTGGGTGGACAGTTTGTTTGGTATTCGAACTTGGTATGTCTTAAGTTTTTGGTTTGTTCACATACCGAATGATGCAAGGCAGAAGAATGTAAAATTAAATAGAAAAAGTTTACAGGGTGCAATCCATGAAGGAGGCATCTGTCACACCAATATAATCATGTTTCAAGCTGTACAAGTTTAAGGGCCAGAGATTCAAATACATAAAAGTAATATATACTGTACATGTCTTGGAGTCTTGGAGATTTATTTCGAACTGATCTGCAGTTTTGCTGAATTCAGGCTGATCAGTTCATTGAACGAAATTCTGATTTCAAAAACACCTTGTGGCCAAAGCTTGGGGGGAACTGACTCATGCAATCCGGCATATGCTTGGTTCTTGATTCTTAGCGTTGTTCTGGCACCAGAAAAAATGGGAAAATAATGGAAAAGAAGCTTTTTTTTGGGTGTGGAAAATAAGCAGCTTCATTTTGCCTTATAAGCATGAAGTCTGTCCAATCATACTGTGTGGATCTCCTGTCCAATCAAGGGACAGCAAAAAAAAAAAAGAAGATGATTGATGGTTAGGGGACAGCCACTAAATTTAATTGAAGTGACCATTAGAGGGGAGAAAAAGAGGAGCAACAAAAAAACTATACTTCCAAACTGGATACTTCTAAATACTTCAGATACTAAGAGACACATACCAACAGTGATACAGTTTATTTACTATTGGTGTGCCAGTGTGGGAGTGGGAGATAGATTGGGTCATTGATTCTAGTGTGATGCTATTTTTAACTTTATACTGTATCTAAGTAGCATATTTTGTCAGGACCACTAGTGTTAGGGTTAGGAGATTAGCAGGCATTTTGTCATTGATTCTAATGTGACACTATGTTACCAATATACAGTTGTTAAAAGTTTTCTTTTTGTTTCTTTTTTTTTTTGTTAACTGTTTGGAGCAATTGATTTTTTTTCCTAACACCATAGTTCTCAAAAGCTCAAAAGAAAATTCTTTTGTTTGTGCATTTTTTTATAGGTTAATTTTTTTTAGTGATTTATTTTTTGTGACCGATCACTAAATTAAGTGATTGGGATCATGTCACAGATGTCACAGAGGTTGTATAGCGCTGAGGAGTCTGATGTGTCTATGTCTGACCCTGATCCTGATTTTGACCCTACCAGATGCTCAGATACATCACTAGAATTCTGGGCATTGACTATGCTGATGGGCATCATCAAGAAGTCCTCCATCCACTCCTACTGGAGCAGTAGCCCCATCTGCTCTACACCCATTTACTCCCAGTGTATGTCGAGGAAGAGGCATGAAAAGATTCTACATTTCATGCTCTTAAGCAAAAACAGTCTGTGACCCCCTATGGAGCATCCCCAGTTTGACAGGCTGTATAAAATCCACCCCCGATTACCCACTTCGCTGCCAGGTTTGCAGAGGCTTATACACCTGGAAAGAATTTCTGCATGGATAAATCCCTGATGAAGTATAAGGGAAGGCTGGGATTCAAACAGTATATTCCTTCCAAGTGCTCCAGGTATGGTGTAAAGGTGTATAAGCTCTGTGAGAGCGAGACTGGGTATACTCAGGCTGTCTGGGACCTGATATTCCCCATGATGAACAAAGGATATCACTTGTATATAGACAATTTTTGTACAAGTATCCCTTTGTTCAAGCTACTGTATTGTTTTGATACAGTAGCTTGTGGTACAAACAGAAGGAACTGTGCAGGTTTCCCAGGACAACTTGTGCACACCCGGCTACGAAGGGGGGAGATCTCAGCTCTTCGCCAAGAGGAGCTGTTGGCAGTTAAGTACAGAGACAAGAAGGATGTGTACCTTTTTACCACCATCCACACTGAGAGGACTGTGGAGGTCTCTGTATGTGGCAGAGCTGAGAGCACAAGGAAGCCAGTGTGCATCAAGGCATATAACCGGCATATGGGTGGGGTTGATCTGGCAGATCAGTTGCTGTAGCCATACCTAATTATATGGAAGACAAGGGCCTGGTACAAAAAAGTTGCAATTTACTTAATGCAGATTGCAACCCACAACGCTTTTTTGTTGTTAAAAAAAGCAAACCCCGGAAGGAAACTGACTTTTTTACAGTTTCAGCTCCCGATCATTTTGTGGATTTTGTACCAAGATGCACCTGCTCAGGGCCGGCCTTAGGGGTGTGCGAGACACAGCTCGCACATGGCCGGCCGGGATTTAAAAAAAAAAAATGTTTAGGTGGGGGCAGAGCTTCCGTGCGGCAGGGGCAGAGCTGCACTGCCTCCACAATGAACAGAGGTAACTATGTGTGATTGAAAGTGTCCGTGTGACTGTTTGTGTGTGTATGACTGTCTGCCTGCCTGTGTGGTGGGGGATCTGTGAAGATTTTTTGCACAGGGCACCTAAAGACCTAAGGCTGGTCCTGCACCTGCTCCTTGGGTGGTGATGGGAAAGTGCAGAGTTGGGGCTACCTACTTTATTTTTAAAATCGCCCCAGTGCGGCAATGCAGTATCCTCAAAAAAGATGCAGAGTCTGTTTCAAGAGGGGGCAGAGAAAGGACACAGTCTTTTACTGTCCTGATTGCACTGGACAGCCTGGACTCTGCATTGGGGACTGCTTCAAGCGATATTTACATTTGCCGTACATTTTTTTTTTTATTACGTTTACTGTTCCTGAGTTTATTTATTTTTTTACTTTTACTGCACCAGACTATTTTTATGATCAAGTTCAACTTATGCATGGAGGCATGAGTGTACTCAGGAGGCCTTGCAGAAAAGAACCTTAAGTGTTTTCTTGCAATAACCATCAACAGGCTGCCCTAAATCACACACAAATGTGTGTGTAAAAATGAAAATTGAAAAATTACCACCACACATTTTCTCTAATTTTTCGGTTAAACCGGTTGCATCAAAGAAATTAAAACATTCCATATACAATAATTTGGGGTGTCAACTTTTCAAATATATGCACGTTCTTGGTAAGAAAATAAATGTAAAAAGGTCCCCAAAAGGAAGATAGGCAAAGAAGATATGTCCAATTTGAAAAACACATGTCAGAAGTTTGGCATTGCAACCCCCCAAACAACCCAACAATCTTATGCATAGGTAGTATCACTCTACTCAGGAGATGTTGCTGAACACATATTGGGGTGTTCTTTGTCAGTAACACATAACATGAACTGACAATCCATGCCTAAAGTACAATGTGAGAGAAAAATAACACAAAACAATGACTACCCAAAAGTTTGACAAAGACTGGTGGTAGAAGTAGTGCATGGAAAGTATTAAAATACCACTATTAGAAATACCCTAGGATGTCTACTCTTCAAAAATATATGGTTTGATGGGGGTAAATTACATTGGCCTGCTTCAAAAATGTCACAAATAGGACATGGGTGCATGATGACCAGATGTGAAAATTCCATGTTGGAAAACTGGAATGCGCACCCTACAAATAAGGTCTTTTAGCCCCAAGAGAAGCCGACACACCTAAACATGTGTGGTATCATTGTACTCAGGAGATGTTGCTGAACACATATTGGGGTGTTCTTTGGCACTATTACGCCCTATTCTAAGCGGCTCTAAATGCCGCAGGGCGTAATAGTACGACCTCCGTTTTTTTCTTACTTACACGTTCGCCGCACATACTTTTCCCACCTGCACTGTGAATGTTTACATGGTGTGTTCAATAAAAACATGGCAACATTTCAATAGACTGTGATTGTCTATTAAACAGAAAAAGTGTGCAGCGCATAAACCAAACCCACAAATCTTATAGGAGTATAAACATAATCAGTGCATAAAAATACAAAGAGAGATTAATACCCCAGTATTTTAAGATCTTTAAGGGTCATACATTTTTGTCAGATCCCATGTAGAAACTGGTTCAAGTAGTATCACTTTAAGATGTCTCAGATCAAATCTTGAAGTCACTCTCAGGGATGTAGCTTGATCCTCAGAATATGTAAATTGTTGAACAAGCAAACATCAAATTAGAAGAGTATAAAAAGCAGATTTATTATAAGTAAATAAAAACCTTACATTGAGGTCTTGTAAAATCAGCAAAAAATGACAGCATAAATAGCAGCACAACGCGTTTCAACGATCAATCTCGTCTTCCTCAGGTGCAGTTCACATTGTTGCATAAAATTCATACATTTAAAAGCCTTTTGGCGCGGAAAATCGGGTATTTAGGACCCGCCCCCTTTGCCATCGGACCAATCAGCAAAGACTAGATGATTTCCTCTTCACAGTCTGTGATTTCCGGATTCATGCGTTCCATTCCTTTTACTTCCGGTATCGCATGCGTTCCAATATGCGTCTCACAGGGGGCACTTCCGGTTTCGCTTGCGGTCCGGTTTACCCAGCGGAAAAATTCCTTACCAAGTTCATATGGCTGCTAAACCTCAAGTCCACATAAACATAATGGCATAATATACATGTGCACATAAGTGCTCATGTATATGTGTACAAAACATGTACATGTAAAACAGGGAAATAAATAAAAAGAGGCAAAAGTTAATAATAGCCACAAATAGCTAATTATATCTATATATATAGATACATAGTAAAATATATAATAAAAGAATATAATAAAAGAGTGAGGTGGAACCAATAAAAGTGTATTCACCAGGTGTGCAGAAAATTAGATATAATTATAACTCCCTTTTGTACATTCCTAAAATGTTCACAGATCCTGACTTTTAGGGGTCTAGTGGTACGCCCTATGTACTGCAGTCCACAGATACATGTTAATAAATAAATAACATTGTTTGAGTTACATGTTATAAAGTCTTTAACTGTATATTCTTTTTGTGTTTTATTTGAAATAAATTTCTCATTTTTTTTATTTATGATTTTACTCATACTACACGCCCTACAGTTCCCACAGTTAAAAAACCCTTGTAATTTTTTTCCTTGTAAATCATTATCTCTAAGGGGTCTTTTAGGGATATAACTCCTGGTCAATATGTCTTTAAAATTATTAGCGCCTCTATAAATTATTTTCGGCTTTTCTCCTATATATTCACTAAGATCTTCATTTTGCTTAAGAATATACCAATGTTTTTTTAAAACTTTGTGAAAAATATGACTCTGTGAGTTATAGTCACAAATAAAAGACACTTGTTTCGTTTGTGTGCATTCTTTTCTCTTTTTATACGTTAGTAAGTCTTTTCTGGGTTTAGTTAAAACTTCCTCCAATTGTGCCTCTACATCAACTTTTTTGTATCCTTTCTGATAAAATTGTTCTTTTAACATATCAGTTTGTTCTAAAAATGTTTTTTCTTCCGTACAGTTCCTTTTTATTCTCATGAATTGGCTTTTGGGGATGTTTGAAAGCCAAGATTTAAAATGGCAACTCTCACTGTTGATGTAACTATTGACATCAACAGTTTTAAAAAAAGTACTAGTCTTAGCAACTCCATTGTCAATAAAGATCTTTAAATCTAGGAAGTGTACTTCTTGATTGCTTATTTCCGAGGTGAGCTTAGTACCCCAAGAATTAGAGTTTAAAAAAATTAAAAAGTTATCCAGTGATGTCTTACTTCCCTTCCATATTAAAAAAATGTCATCTATGTACCGCCTATAGAGGACCAAGTTCGCCACCCAGTCATGTTCAGCATATATGTAGGATTCTTCCCAAAATGCCATAAAAAGATTAGCATAACTGGGCGCGAACTTGGTCCCCATGGCGGTACCTCTCCTCTGAATTTAAAAATCCCCCTCAAACCAAAAGAAGTTGTTTTGTAGGATAATTTCAATGCCCTCAATAATAAATTCAATTTGTTCCCCTTTAAATGCATTTGATGTTTTCAGGAAATATTCCACCGCCTTACATCCTTTTTGATGTTCAATGACTGTATAAAGGCTACTGACATCGCTAGTAACGAGAAAGTAATCCTCTTTCCAGTCTATTTTTTTTTAAATCTGAAGGAGATTAATGGAATCTTTCAAATAAGCTCTAGTTTTAATAACAAGGGGTTGTAACAGAATATCAATGTATTGTGACAGGGGTGATAACAAAGAGTCAACCCCTGCAACAATTGGTCTCCCTGGAGGTTGTATAGGATCCTTGTGGATTTTAGGGAGAACATAGATCACGGGGATAATGGTATGTTCTTTATTAAGAAACCCATATTCATCCCTAGTCAAAATTCCCTGCTGTAAACCTTGATCCAAAAATTTGACTAACTTTTTCTTAATATTCTGTTCTGGATTATTCTTAAGCATTCCATATGTTTCTTCGTCCTTCAACTGTCTAAAAATTTCTTCCACATAGAATGTTTGGTTCATAATAACAACCCCTCGCCCCTTATCTGCGGGTTTGATGATGATACTATCATCCTTACTAAGATCTTCAAGGGCTTTTTTCTCTCCCCATGTGAGGTTAAATTCAAATTTGGAAAGTGGTTTGATTTTTTTGAGATCATTAATACACGCCTGTTCGAATGCCTTCATACTTGATGTTTTAAGCTGGTATGGGAAAAATGACGAAGTCGGTTTTAAAGTAGTATGATTGAATTCAGCTACTTCTTCTAGTTTTATCTCCTTCCTCTCCTTTTTCTGGAAAAAAATTTTAAGGCAAAGTTTCCTCATATATCGATTAAAATCTATAAATGTGTCGAATTTGTTGATATTACAACTGGGTGCGAATTTAAATCCTTTTGTAAGCACTTTTATGTGATCCCTATTTAGGCATTTATTCGACAAATTAAATATTTTTATAGATTCTATTTCTTTAGAATTATCGTCAATAGTTACTAATCTCTCAATCTTCTTCTTTCTCTTTCCTCCTCTGGTTCCTCTTCCATATGTCGCCTTTTTAAAGGGGAATGTTGAGTTTTTACAAATGTAGTGTGAGTATTGGGGGTTCCTAAAAAAAATGTTTTCATCGTTATTTCTAAGTGGTTCATATCTATTCTTCTGAACGTATGATCTCTCTATTGGTGTGTTTTTAGGGAAGTTTGATCTAGATTGTGGCACATATGTATTTGATGTTCTAAAATTTCTATAGTGTCTAGGTGTCTGATTAGAATTTCTCCTCCCTCTCTTAACTTCTATCCATTGATTTTTATTTGTCTCTTCCCTATATTTATAGGGCTTTGTATGATCTCGTCTCAGGGCATCTCTATTAATCCACTGATTAGGAGACTCTTGATTGTTTCTAGTTGTAAAATTCCTTTGCCTATCAGGTCTATGAACATCTTTTTTTGGTTGATTTGATGCTTTTCTAACATTACCTCTTTTGTAATCATCTAAATCACGTATATACTTCTTTTGTTTAATTTGTAGGGTATCTTTTTCAATTTTATCCAAATTTTTATTCATTTGGATAGATATATCTTCGAAATCCTTAGTATTAGAAAGTGGTTCTAACTTATCCTTTATACTCTTAATAGCTGTATCCAATTTTTTAAGTGTTATTGTTCTTTGATCGATTATAATTCTAATCATAGTGATTGAAAAGGATTCAAGGGCATTATTCCAAATGCCCATGAATCTATTATCATCTCTGTCAAATGTAGGAGTTTTGTGGAATCTAAGGCCTCTAGGTGTAATCTCCTCCTTGAGGTATTTTTCCATAGTAAAGACTTCCCATTTTATTCTTAACTCTCTACTTAGTAGTTTCTCTAATTCTTCACACAGAGTATCTAAATTGTCAGTTTCATTAACTGTAAATTGGTCATCGGCCAAAATTTGATTAAATTTTTTGTTGATATTCTCCATCCACCCATCTCTCCTTTCAAATATATTCATAATTTGGAGGGGGGTATGAAGGAACAAGCAGCCCAAATTGTACTAGTGACTGAAAGTACAACAATAAAACAGAAAAAATACAATTTACGGCGCTAAAAATGAATAGCAGCTGGAACACACTAGTGGGTACAATCACAATAATCCCACAAAAACTGCGGTGTACAAAACAGAAAAAGTGTGCAGCGCATAAACCAAACCCACAAATCTTATAGGAGTATAAACATAATCAGTGCATAAAAATACAAAGAGAGATAAATACCCCAGTATTTTAAGATCTTTAAGGGTCATAAATTAAAGAATGTTATTTATTTATTAACATGTATCTGTGGACTGCAGTACATAGGGCGTACCACTAGACCCCTAAAATTCAGGATCTGTGAACATTTTAGGAATGTACAAAAGGGAGTTCTTAATCATTCAGTATCAGCACATGTCTATCAAAAACATAATGGGGACACTAAATGCCTACATTTCCTGGGAATCCAAAAGGTTCAAAAACCATGGAGAGGGGGGGACCATCTCAAGATCCTAAATAGAACAGAAATGAAATGGATCTTTGAGCTGGAAACCCTCTCTCCATGTGGTTTAAACATTGATTTTGAAATGTATAATTATATCTAATTTTCTGCACACCTGGTGAATACACTTTTATTGGTTCCACCTCACTCTTTTATTATATTCTTTTATTATATATTTTACTATGTATCTATATATATAGATATAATTAGCTATTTGTGGCTATTATTAACTTTTGCCTCTTTTTATTTATTTCCCTGTTTTACATGTACATGTTTTGTACACATATACATGAGCACTTATGTGCACATGTATATTATGCCATTATGTTTATGTGGACTTGAGGTTTAGCAGCCATATGAACTTGGTAAGGAATTTTTCCGCTGGGTAAACCGGACCGCAAGCGAAACCGGAAGTGCCCCCTGTGAGACGCATATTGGAACGCATGCGATACCGGAAGTAAAAGGAATGGAACGCATGAATCCGGAAATCACAGACTGTGAAGAGGAAATCATCTAGTCTTTGCTGATTGGTCCGATGGCAAAGGGGGCGGGTCCTAAATACCCGATTTTCCGCACCAAAAGGCTTTTAAATGTATGAATTTTATGCAACAATGTGAACTGCACCTGAGGAAGACGAGATTGATCGTTGAAACGCGTTGTGCTGCTATTTATGCTGTCATTTTTTGCTGATTTTACAAGACCTCAATGTAAGGTTTTTATTTACTTATAATAAATCTGCTTTTTATACTCTTCTAATTTGATGTTTGCTTGTTCAACAATTTACATATTCTGAGGATCAAGCTACATCCCTGAGAGTGACTTCAAGATTTGATCTGAGACATCTTAAAGTGATACTACTTGAACCAGTTTCTATATGGGATCTGACAAAAATTTATGACCCTTAAAGATCTTAAAATACTGGGGTATTTATCTCTCTTTGTATTTTTATGCACTGATTATGTTTATACTCCTATAAGATTTGTGGGTTTGGTTTATGCGCTGCACACTTTTTCTGTTTTGTACACCGCTGTTTTTGTGGGATTATTGTGATTGTACCCACTAGTGTGTTCCAGCTGCTATTCATTTTTAGCGCCGTAAATTGTATTTTTTCTGTTTTATTGTGATTGTCTATTGTTGTGACTTAGATGATGATCAGATCACATTTTATCACCAATTTGTGCAGAAATCCATATCATTCCAAAGGGTTCTTGCAACTGTATATACATATATATCACTATTTTTATATATACACCTATATATAAATAAAAATATTTAAAAAAATTATATATATATATATATATATATATATATATATACATGTATATACACATACATATATATATATATATATATATATATATATATATATATATATATATATATATATATATATATGTATTACAATTAGCGGGACAATTAACGGGACCTGCCTGACAACCCATGCCGAAAGTATAGGGAATTTAATTTGCTAGTACTATATTTAACACTATAACTTTCCAAGACACCATAAAACCTGTACATGGGGGGGAATACCTTGGGTTGTCTACTATTGCAACTGGTATGCCATTATGGGTGTAAATTTCATTCCTGGGCTACTATACAGTCTCAATGGCAACTTAGAATTTAAATTTCAAATGTAACGTGCTATATTTAACCCTGTAACTTTCCAAAACACCATAAAACCTGTACATAGGGGGTACTGTTTTACACGTGAGACTTTGCTAAATACAAATATGTGTATTTTATTGCAGTAAAAGCAAACAGTATTATGACATTGACAGTTAAAATGTCATGTAGAACTAAAAAAATAACAACATTTCTTATTTTCTCCCATTTTTTCATAATAAATTATGTTTCATAGCTAAATATTTGATATTAAATGAAAGCCCTGTTTCCCCTGAATAAAATGACATATAATAAGGGTGGGTGCATTTAATATGAAAGAGGTGAATTACGATTGGACAGACATTTAGCGCAAATGCCAGGTTTTGTTTACATTTTGTTTTGTTCACAACGTGTACATTTGGCTCAGTCCTTAAGAGGTTAATGCTTGAAAAGTGTTGACCTTGGTGACTGAAAATCACTGTATTAGTGTGGCAGCACTTCTCACACACAGCAGTCTTCAGTTTGAAATTGTATACTCCCTTTACTTTAAAAACTCTTTTTCATACTGCTTTGCTGGGCATGAAAAGTGCTGTTTTGGTGACTTTAAATAAAACAAAACACTGTAGTGTTGGGCAGCGATTTTCATGGATGGGCTTGCTAACTTACCATTCAGGTCAGTGGAAGGAGGAGGAAGAGGCCGATTTTCTTCCTGTGAGGGCTGGGCCTGACTCACAGCGTGAGGCGATTCATGTGCTGTGGGATCTCTGTGCAATTTCTTGGGTGATGCATGTCAGCCACACACTTAACAGCCAATAACAGGCCATAAGTGTCTTTCATTGGCTAGTGGGTGGTACTGGTTGATGGAAGGCAGAACCTATGAAAGCATCTTTATGAAGCAGCCAATCACTGTGCCCAATCCACTATCTTCCTATCAGCAGCAGTCTCATTGAAAGACATAGCGAAGCCCAGTGAAAACAGAGAATTGCTCCTTCTCTGTTGCGAGCTTTGTGTCCTCCTGGCCCCTGTTACCATGATGCCCAGTGCGACTTTACAGCTAGAACACCCAAAGGCTGGCCCTGTGTAAGATAAGTTCCTTCTAATATGATGCCTGCACCATAAGTCCTTTAAACTGAAGAATATCTTTGTATTCTTTATTACTGCAAAACAAAGTATGTTGGGACATCCCTGGGCCTAATGGTGGTGATGGGCAATATGTAGCAAAGTCATCTGCAATTACATTCTAAAAGGATGATATAATATAAAAAGATGTGTGCATACTTTTAGCGTACAGAAATTCTTATGAAATTAGTAGTTTTTTACATTGTGTGGTTGGATCTTAGACAGAATTAGCAACACATGTAAAACCATTGTGCTGACACTGTAGGTTTACTGGAACATTTGCTTTATTTCTAACACATGTATTTTAAAGAATATTGCTTAATGTGATAACCATAATAAATATACATTTTTGTATTGTGACATTGATTTGTAGAAAAGCATATAAAATATGTTACTTGGATCCAGACAGCATAAGTAAAAATTTTTAATATGCTGCTCTTTTAATTTGTTAAATTGAATTTAACTACTTCAAATGGATGTCGTGAATCGGCTGTCAAAATAGTTTTATATTCTTACTGATGTTTTAAACAGCGTGTTAAATGGTATTGGTTTAAAGTCTTAGATGTATAAACTACAGAAGTTATTTATTCACTAAGGTCTGACTACGCCTATAAGTGGAAATATTCAGGGTAGACACCCAAATTTGTAAAAATAAAATAAAAAAAATAAATAAAATGAAATAGAATTAAGGAGTCACCAAATGGTATTTAAGAGTCATATTTTAACATTGATCCCAATTGTGATACTACTACATTGGCAAATAATTACTCTCACCAATGCCACATCCTTCATTTTTATTCATGTTGGATAATGTTTAATTCAATTTTATTAATAGGTGAGTTTATTTTAAATGGACAGTTTTTTCACTGTCCAGATGATAGTTCCAGTGTGATTAAATTGTATTTGGTGAGCTGATTAGGATTAGGTCCTCAAGTAGTGTTCCTGTATAGTGATGTCGCGAACACGAAATTTTCGGTTCGCGAATGGCGAACGCGATCTTCCGCAAATGTTCGCGAACCGGCGAACGGGGCGAACCGCCATAGACTTCAATGGGCAGGCGAATTTTAAAACACACAGGGACTCTTTCTGGCCACAATAGGGATGAAAAAGTTGTTTCAAGGGGACTAACACCTGGACTGTGGCATGCCGGAGGGGGATCCATGGCAAAACTCCCATGGAAAATTACACAGTTGATGCAGAGTCTGGTTTTAATCCATAAAGGGCAGAAATCACCTAACATTCCTAAGTCACAATGAATATGGATTGACACCTGACATATGACATATTGACACCTTGACATATGGATTGACACCTGTCCTCAGAGCCCCTGATGCACACGGACACAGAGCAGACTAGGGACTGTTCCCCCTACATAGGGTCACTTGGCAGATATGGATTGACACCTGTCCTAAGGATCCCTGATACACACTGACACAGAGCAGAATAGAGACTGTTCCTCCTACATAGGGTCACTTGGCAGATATGGATTGACACATGTCCTCAGAGACCATGATACACACTGACACAGAGCAGAATAGAGACTGTTCCCCCTACATAGGGTCACTTGGCAGATATGGATTGACACCTGTCCTAAGGATCCCTGATACACACTGACACAGAGCAGAATAGGGACTGTTCCTCCTACATAGGGTCACTTGGCAGATATGGATTGACACATGTCCTAAGGATCCCTGATACACACTGACACAGAGCAGAATAGGGACTGTTCCTCCTACATCGAGTCACTTGGCAGATATGGATTGACACTGTCCACAGGGACAAGCTGCAGACTTCCTGGCAGGGCCCATACAAGGTGGTAGAGCAGGTTTGTGATACCACCTTTGTGATCGGTGCGGTCACAGGCACGGGAGGCAAGTGCATGCTCCATGTGAACAACCTCAGACGCCTATCCTATGCCCCGGATAGACGAGCTCCTAGACAAAATGGCCAGAGGCCAGTACCTCACCACAATAGATCTGTGCAAGGGGTACTGGCAAATTCCATTAGCCAAGGACGCCATCCACAAGTCGGCATTTGTCACCTTTTTGGCCTGTATCAGTTTAAGGTCATGCCATTCGGGATGAAGAATGCCCCGGCTAACTTTCAGAGGATGGTAGATCGGCTACTGGATGGGTTTCAGGAGTATGCCTGCGCCTACTTGGATGATATAGCCATTTTTAGCTGCTCCTGGCCCGAACACCTGACCCACATAGGAGCCGTACTAGACCGGATTAGGGAGTCGGACTGACCCTAAAGCCCAGTAAGTGCCATATAGGAACGCGTAAAAACCTCCCCAAGATAGTAGTATGGGCCCCAGAGTGTGAACAGGCCTTCCAACAGCTCAAGACGGCGCTCATTAAATCACCTGTACTTTCTGCTCCTGATCCAACTAAACGCTTTCTCGTCCATACAGATGCTTCTATGTTTGGATTGGGAGCAGTACTGAGCCAAGTCGGAGCAGATGGTGGCGAGCAACCCGGGGCTTATCTAAGCCGGAAACTTTTGCCCAGGGAAGTAGATACACTGCCATTGAAAAGGAGTGCATGGCGGTGGTGTGGGCCCTCAAAAAGCTGCAACCTTACTTGTATGGACAACCGTTTACCTTACTCACAGATCACAACAAATTTGGGGCACTGCGCGTGCAATCTAATGTGCCACCAGATAGGAGTGGTGTGTTTAGTACTATTTTATCAGTTTAATCCCTGTTACGTCCCCTATCCGTTGATGTGGAGCAAGACGCAGCAGCAGAAGAGGACTCAGCCGAGGAGGTTATGGAAGAGGATGGAGTAGGAGGAGTAGAGGAGGTGGCAGCAGGCCTGCCTGCAAGTCGTGGCGGTGTCACCAACTCCTCTGCAGAGCCACGCATTCCATGCTTGGCAGCCGTCAGCAGGTTTGCCCAATGCGCAGTGTAGGTGATATACCTGCCCTGACCATGCTTTACAGACCAGGTATCAGTGGTCAGATGGACCCTTGCCCCAACACTGTGTGCCAGACATGCCATTATTTCCTTTTGCACAATCGAGTACAGGTTGGGGATTGCCTTTTGTGAAAATAAATTTCGTCCGGGTACCAGTGAGTGAGTGGTGGCACTGGGCACAGTATCCACTGTGAGCCTGACACACCTGCTGGCAGACAACTAACTGCTATTCAATCTATAACAGTGAAAAAAGTTTTTTTGTTTTTTTAAATGCAAGCTATAATGACACCAGATATGAGTGGCACTGTAAACTGGCAGAGTACACGCTGTAGGGCTGACACACCTGCTTGAAGATAACTAACTGCTATTCAATCTATAACAGTGAAAAAAGTTTTTTTTTTTAAATGCAAGCTATTATGACACCAGATATGAGTGGTGCACTGTAAACTGGCAGAGTACACGCTTGTAGGGCTGACATTACACCTGCTTGAAGACAACTAACTGCTATTCAATCTATGACAGTGAAAAAAGATTTTTGGTTTTTAAATGCACACTATTGTGACACCAGATATGAGTGGCACTGTAAACTGGCAGAGTATATGCTGTAGGGCTGACACACCCGCTTTGAGACAACTAACTGCTATTCAATCTATAACAGTGAAAAAAGTTTTTTGTTTTTAAATGCAAGCTATTATGACACCAGATATGAGTGGCACTGTGAACTGGCAGAGTACACGCTGTAGGGCTGATACACCCGCTTTGAGACAACTAACTGCTATTCAATCTATAACAGTGAAAAAAGTTTTTTGTTTTTAAATGCAAGCTATTGTGACACCAGTGAGTGAGTGGTGGCACTGGGCACAGTATCCACTGTGAGCCTGACACACCCGCTTTGAGGCAACTAACTGCTATTCAATCTATAATTGATGTTTGTTTCACAGGCAGAAAGTGCCCTAAAACATGGCAGCTTGAACCCTAGTTGGTGGCGGATAAGTCACGCAAGTCAACCGGCATTCAGAGCTAAAATACAGCAGCGTGTGGACCATTTTTAGCCCAAGGCAGCTCATCTCATCAGGCCTTTTTTAATCGAATGTATCGCCCAGTGTCAGTCCCTTCGGGATCCATCCCTCACTCATCTTAATAAAGGTGAGGTAATCTAGACTTTTTTGACCTAGGCGACTTCTCTTCTCAGTGACAATACCTCCTGCTGCACTGAAGGTCCTTTCTGACAAGACACTTAGAGCGGGGCAGGCCAGAAGTTCTATCACAAATTGGGATAGCTCAGGCCACAGGTCAAGCCTGCATACCCAGTAGTCAAGGGGTTCACCGCTCCTCAGAGTGTCGATATCTGCAGTTAGTCTGCTACCTGTCGGTCGAGTCGCTCTCTGTGGGTGGATCCCGAAGGGCTGTGGCGATGCGTAGATCTTAAAAAGGTCCGCATGTCCTCCATCAACAACACATCTTTAAAGCGTCCTGTCCTTGCCGGCGTGGTCATGGGAGGAGGAGGATGACTTCCACCTCTCCCCCTGTTAGATTCCCGTTGTGCTGTGACATCACCCTTATACGCTGTGTTAAGCATACTTTTCAATTTATTTTGCAAATGCTGCATCCTTCCATACTTGTTGTAATTCTGTAACATTTCCGCCACTTTCTGCTTATACCGGGGGTCTAGTAGCGTGGACACCCAGTACAGGTCGTTCTCCTTCAGCCTTTTTATACGAGGGTCCCTCAACAGGCACTACAGCATGAAAGACCCCATTTGCACAAGGTTGGATGCCGAGCTACTCATTTCCCGTTCCTCCTCCTCACTGATGTCACTGAAGGTATTTTCTTCCCCCCAGCCACGTACAACACCACGGGTACCAGATAGGTGACAACGAGCACCCTGGGATGCCTGTTGTGGTTGGTCTTGCTCCTCCTCTTCCTCCTCCTCAAAGCTACATTCCTCCTCTGACTCCTCTTCCTCACAATCCTCTTCCAGCGTTGCCGCAGGTCCAGCAAGCGATGCTTATAAGGCTGTTTCTGGAGGTGATGGTGACCACAACTCTTCCTCTTCCTCTTCACGCTCATCTACGCCCGGATCCAGCACCTCTTCGCGAGGGGCAACGCCCAGGAAGAAAACAAAATGGTATGGATGTCGCTGATGGTGCCTTCAGCGCACTCTCGACTAAATTTGTCACCTCCTCAAAGGACGCATGTGAGCCTACAGGCACTGGGCGCATGAGCGTCCAGTAATGTGGCAAAATTCCCAGCTCCCCAGAGGGCTGGTCCTAGCACCCCGTCATACAAATATTCTCACTGGCATGTTGTTTCGTCCCCTGATATCGGGCAAAAGTGAGCCAAGTGGCCGTGTAGGAACGCCTGAAATGGCTACACACCTTCCTGGCTGCTTCAGGACGTCCTGTAAGCCTGTGTACTTATGCACAAAGCGCTTGTAATGCATCAGATTACACACATGTGCCATGCACGGCACATGTGTCAACTTGCCCAACTTCAATGCCGCTAACAAATTTGTTCCGTTGTCACAAACCACTTTGCCGATATCCAGTCGCTGCGGAGTCAGCCACTTTTCCACCTGTGCATTCAGGGTGGACAGGAGTGCTTGTCCGGTGTGACTCTCTGCTTTCAAGCAAGTCAAACCCAAGACGGCGTGACACTGCCGTATCCGGGATATGGAATAGTACCTGGGGAGCTGGGGGGGTGCCGTTGTTGTGGAGCAAGACGCAGCAGCAGAAGAGGACTCAGCCGAGGAGGTTATGGAAGAGGATGGAGTAGGAGGAGTAGAGGAGGTGTCAGCAGGACTGCCTGCAAGTCGTGGTGGTGTCACCAACTCCTCTGCAGAGCCATGCATTCCATGCTTGGCAGCAGTCAGCAGGTTTACCCAATGCGCAGTGTGGGTGATATACCTGCCCTGACCATGCTTTGCAGACCAGGTATCAGTGGTCAAATGGACCCTTGCCCCAACACTGTGTGCCAGAGATGCTATTACTTCCTTTTGCACAATTGAGTACAGGTTGGGGATTGCCTTTTGCGAAAAGTAATTTAGGCCGGGTACCTTCCACTGCGGTGTCCCAATAGCTACAAATTTTTTGAACGCCTCAGACTCCACCAGCTTGTATGGTAAAAGCTAGCGGGCTAATAGTTCGGACAAGCCAGCAGTCAGACGCTGGGCAAGGGGGTGACTTTCTGACATTGTCTTCTTACGCTCAAACATGTCCTTGACAGACACATGACTGTGGGCAGATGAGCGGGAACTGCTCAAGGCGGGAGACGGAGCGGCGGATGGTTGAGAGGGGGCAAGGAGGACAGCAGTGGTTGACGTGGCTGAAGATGCTGGACCAGGAGGAGGATGGCGGCTTAGAGTAGGCGTGCTGCTTGTACTCATGTGTTGATCCCATAGGCGTTTGTGATGTGAGATCATGTGCCTACGCAAAACAGTTGTACCTAGGTGGGTGTTGGACTTCCCACGACTCAGTTTCTTTTGGCACAGGTTGCAAATGGCATCGCTGTTGTCAGAGGTAGACACACAAAAAAAATTCCACACTGCTGAGCTCTGCAATGACGGCATTCTGGTGGTAGACACAGCATGCGTTGATTGGCGTGCTGTCGGGCTGACCCCGGGTGTCGATGCATGCTGTCTGACTGTGCCACTAGCTCCTTGCGACGACCTCCCCTGCTTCCAACTCGTCTCCTCCTCCTCCCTGTCTCCCCATCTGAACTTTCGCCCTGTTCTTCTTCTTGACGAGCGGGCACCCACGTGACATCCATGGACGCATCGTCATCATCAACCACTTCACTTGTATCTGACAACTCAGCAAAGGAAGCAGCAGCGGGTACAACATCATCACCATCATCACACCGTACGTCCATGTGTGTAATGCTGCCTGCCTGAGACATATCCCTGTTATCTACATTGTCTGGCAATAATGGTTGCGCATCACTCATTTCTTCAAACGGATGTGTGAATAACTCCTCTGACATACCAAGTGAAGCGGCTGTGGTGCTAGTTTTGGTGGTGGCGGCAGGCGGGTGAGTGGTATCTTGAGAGGTACCTGAAGCTAAGCTGGAGGAGGATGGTGCGTCAAGGTTCTGAGCGGAGGCTGTAGAAGATTGGGTGTCCTGTGTTAGCCAGTCAACTATGTCCTCAGAACTTTTCAAGTTCAGGGTACGTGGCCTCTGAAAACTGGGCATTATTCCAGCGTGTGGACCATTTTTAGCCCAAGGCAGCTCATCTCATCAGGCCTTTTTTAATCGAATGTATCGCCCAGTGTCAGTCCCTTCAGGATCCATCCCTCACTCATCTTAATAAAGGTGAGGTAATCTAGACTTTTTTGACCTAGGCGACTTCTCTTCTCAGTGACAATACCTCCTGCTGCACTGAAGGTCCTTTCTGACAAGACACTTAGAGCGGGGCAGGCCAGAAGTTCTATCACAAATTGGGATAGCTCAGGCCACAGGTCAAGCCTGCATACCCAGTAGTCAAGGGGTTCACCGCTCCTCAGAGTGTCGATATCTGCAGTTAGTCTGCTACCTGTCGGTCGAAGCTTCCTCTCTGTGGGTGCGGGATCCCAAGGGCTGTATGGCGCGATCTTAAAAAAGGTCCTCACATGTCCTCCATCAACAACACGTCTCTAAAGCGTCCTGTCCTTGCCGGCGCGGTCATGGGAGGAGGAGGATGACTTCCACCTCTCCCCCTGTTAGATTCCCGTTGTGCTGTGACATCACCCTTATACGCTGTGTAAAGCATACTTTTCAATTTATTTTGCAAATGCTGCATCCTTCATACTTGTTGTAATTCGGTAACATTTCCACCACTTTCTCTGCTTTTCTTATATCACTAGGGTCTAGTAGCGGGACAATCTAAGTGCTGTGGTCGCTCTCCTTCAGCCTTTTATACGAGGGTCCCTAACAGGCAATTTACAGCATGAAAGACCCCATTTGCACAAGGTTGATGCCGCGGCTACTCATTTCCCCAAGGCTCCTCCCTCCCCTACTGATGTCACGAAGGCTGTATGTTCTTCCCCCAGCCAATGCATAAATACCTTCACAGGTACTAGATAGGTGACAAACGAAAGCTCTGGGATTTTTCCTGTTGTGGTTGGTCTTGCTCCTCCTCTTCCCTCCCTCCTCAAAGCCACATTCCTCCTCTGACTCCCTCTTCCTCATTACAATCCTCTTCCAGCGCTATGCCGCAAGTAGGTCCAGCAAGCCGGCGCTGGTAAGGCTGTTTCTGGAGGTGATGGTGACCACAACTCTTCCTCTTCACGCTCATCTACGGCCTGATCCAGCACTCTTCGCAGGGCACGCTCCAGGAAGAAAACAAAATGGTATGATGTCGCTGATGGTGCCTTCGGTGCGACTGACTAAATTTGTCACCTCCTCAAAAGGACGCATGAGCCTACAGGCATTGCGCATGAGCGTCCAGTAACGTGGCAAAAAAATTCCCAGCTCCCCAGAGGCTGTCCTAGCACCCCCGTCATACAAATATTCATTAACGGCTTTTTCTTGTTGGAGCAGGCGGTCGAACATTAGGAGTGTTGAATTCCAACGTGTCGGGCTGTCGCAAATCAAGCGCCTCACTGGCATGTTGTTTCGCCGCTGGATATCGGCAAAGTGAGCCATGGCCGTGTAGGAACGCCTGAAATGGCCACACACCTTCCTGGCCTGCTTCAGGACGTCCTGTAAGCCTGTGTACTTATGCACAAAGCGTTGTACGATCAGATTACACACATGTGCCATGCACGGCACATGTGACAACTTGTCCAACTTCAATGCCGCTAACAAATTTGTTCCGTTGTCACAAACCACTTTGCCGATATCCAGTCGCTGCGGAGTCAGCCACTTTTCCACCTGTGCGTTCAGGGCGGACAGGAGTGCTTGTCCGGTGTGACTCTCTGCTTTCAAGCAAGTCAAACCCAAGACGGCGTGACACTGCCGTATCCGGGATGTGGAATAGTACCTGGGGAGCTGGGGGGGTGCCGTTGATGTGGAGCAAGACGCAGCAGCAGAAGAGGACTCAGCCGAGGAGGTTATGGAAGAGGATGGAGTAGGAGGAGTAGAGGAGGTGGCAGCAGGACTGCCTGCAAGTCGTGGCGGTGTCACCAACTCCTCTGCAGAGCCATGCATTCCATGCTTGGCAGCAGTCAGCAGGTTTACCCAATGCGCAGTGTAGGTGATATACCTGCCCTGACCATGCTTTGCAGACCAGGTATCAGTGGTCAAATGGACCCTTGCCCCAACACTGTGTGCCAGAGATGCTATTACTTCCTTTTGCACAATTGAGTACAGGTTGGGGATTGCCTTTTGCGAAAAGTAATTTCGGCCGGGTACCTTCCACTGCGGTGTCCCAATAGCTACAAATTTTTTGAACGCCTCAGACTCCACCAGCTTGTATGGTAAAAGCTGGCGGGCTAATAGTTCGGACAAGCCAGCAGTCAGACGCTGGGCAAGGGGGTGACTTTCTGACATTGTCTTCTTACGCTCAAACATGTCCTTGACAGACACATGACTGTGGGAAGATGAGCGTGAACTGCTCAAGGCGGGAGGCGGAGTGGCGGATGGTTGAGAGGGGACAAGGAGGACAGCAGTGGTTGACGTGGCTGAAGATGCTGGACCAGGAGGAGGCTGGCGGCTTAGAGTAGGCGGGCTGCTTGTACTCATGTGTTGATCCCATAGGCGTTTGTGATGTGAGATCATGTGCCTACGCAAAGCAGTTGTACCTAGGTGGGTGTTGGACTTCCCGCGACTCAGTTTCTTTTGGCACAG
>OW240915.1:148780313-148801661 GCA_933207985.1 Pelobates cultripes
TGAGTGGTGGCACTGACTGGACAAATGGGCACCGTATCCACTGTGAGCTTAACACACCCGCTTTAAGGACACTGACTGCTATTCAATCTATAACAGTGAAAAAAGTTTTTTGTTTTTAAATGCAAGCTATTGTGACACCAGATATGAGTTGTGGCACTGACTGGGCAAATGGGCACCGTATCCACTGTGAGCCTGACACACCCGCTTTAAGGACACTGATTGCTATTCAATCTATAACAGTGAAAAAAGTTATTTTTGTTTTTAAATGCAAGCTATTGTGACACCAGATATGAGTTGTGGCACTGACTGGGCAAATGGGCACCGTATCCACTGTGAGCCTGACACACCCGCTTTAAGGACACTGACTGCTATTCAATCTATAACAGTGAAAAAAGTTTTTTGTTTTTTAATGCAAGCTATTGTGACACCAGTGAGTGAGTGGTGGCACTGGGCACAGTATCCACTGTGAGCCTGACACACCAGCTTTAAGGACACTGACTGCTATTCAATCTATAACAGTGAAAAAAGTTTTTTGTTTTTAAATGCAAGCTATTGTGACACCAGATATGAGTGGTGGCACTGACTCGGCAAATGGGCACCGTATCCACTGTGAGCCTCACACACCCGCTTTAAGGACACTGACTGCTATTCAATCTATAACAGTGAAAAAAGGTTTTGTTTTTTTAAATCCAAGCTATTGTGACACCAGATATAAGTGGTGGCACTGGTCACCGTATCCACTGTTAGCGTAACACACCTGCTTTAAGGACACTGACTGCTATTCAATCTATAACAGTGAAAAAAGTTTTTTGTTTTTAAATGCAAGCTATTGTGACACCAGATATGAGTGGTGGCACTGACTGGGCAAATGGTCACCGTATCCACTGTGAGCCTGACACACCCGCTTTAAGGACACTGTCTGCTATTCAATCTATAACAGTGAAAAAAGATTTTTTGTTTTTAAATGCAAGCTATTGTAGCACCAGATATGAGTTAGTGGTGGCACTGGGCACCGTATCCACTGTGAGCTTAACACACCCACTTTAAGGACACGGACTGCTATTCAAACTATAACAGTGAAAAAAGTTTTTTGTTTTTAAATGCATGCTATTGTGACACCAGATATGAGTGAGTGGTGGCACTGGGCACCGTATCCACTGTGAGCTTAACACACCCGCTTTTAGGACACTGACTGCTATTCAATCTATAACAGTGAAAAAAGTTTTTTGTTTTTAAATGCAAGCTATTGTGACACCAGATATGAGTGAGTGGTGGCACTGGGCACCGTATCCACTGTGAGCTTAACACACCCACTTTAAGGACACTGACTGCTATTCAATTCTATAACAGTGAAAAAAGTTTTTTGTTTTTAAATGCAAGCTATTGTGACACCAGATATGAGTGAGTGGTGGCACTGGGCACCCTATCCACTGTGAGCTTAACACACCCGCTTTAAGGACACTGACTGCTATTCAATCTATAACAGTGAAAAAAGTTTTTTGTTTTTAAATGCAAGCTATTGTGACACCCGATATGAGTGGTGGCACTGGGCACCGTATCCACTGTGAGCTTAACACACCCGCTTTAAGGACACTGGCTGCTATTCAATCTATAACAGTGAAAAAAGTGTTTTGTTTTTTTAAATCCAAGCTTTGTGTCACCAGATCTAATTGGTGGCACTTGTCAGCGTATCCACTGTTAGCGTAACACACCCGCTTTAAGGACACTGACTGCTAATCAATCTATAACAGTGAAAAAAGTGTTTTGTTTTTTTAAATCCAAGCTTTGTGTCACCAGATCTAATTGGTGGCACTGGTCACCGTATCCACTGTTAGCGTAACACACCCGCTTTAAGGACATTGACTGCTATTAAATCTATAACAGTGAAAAAAGTGTTTTTTGTTTTTAAATACAAGCTTTGTGTCACACCAGATATAGGTAGTGGCACTGACTGAACAAATGGTCACGTATCCACTGTGAGCCACGACACACCAGCTTTAAGGACACTGTCTGCTATTCAATCTATAACAGTGAAAAAGTTTTTTGTTTTTAAATGCAAGCTATTGTGACACAGATATGAGTGAGTGGTGGCACTGGGCACACGTATCCACTGTGAAACAACACACCACTTTAAGGACCGCGGACTGCTATTCAATCTATAACAGTGAAAAAAGTTTTTTGTTTTTAAATGCAAGCTATTGTGACACCAGATATGAGTGAGTGGTAGCACTGGGCACCGTATCCACTGTGAGCTTAACACACCCGCTTTAAGGACACTGACTGCTATTCAAACTATAACAGTGAAAAAAGTTTTTTGTTTTTAAATGCAAGCTATTGTGACACCAGATATGAGTGAGTGGTGGCACTGGGCACCGTATCCACTGTGAGCTTAACACACCCACTTTAAGGACACTGACTGCTATTCAATTCTATAACGGTGAAAAAAGTTTTTTGTTTTTAAATGCAAGCTATTGTGACACCAGATATGAGTGAGTGGTGGCACTGGGCACCGTATCCACTGTGAGCTTAACACACCAGCTTTAAGGACACTGACTGCTATTCAATCTATAACAGTGAAAAAAGTTGTTTTTAAATCCAAGCTATTGTGACACCAGATCTCAGTGGTGGCACTGGTCACCATATCCACTGTTAGCGTAACACACCTGCTTGAAGATAACTAACTGCTATTCAATCTATAACAGTTAAAAAAGATTTTTGTTTTTAAATCCAAGCTATTGTGACACCACAAATAAGTGGTGGCACTGGTCACCGTATCCACTGTTAGCGTAACACACCCGCTTTAAGGACACTGACTGCTATTCAATCTATAACAGTAAAAAAAGTTTTTTGTTTTTAAATCCAAGCTATTGTGACACCAGATGTAATTGGTGGCACTGACTGGGGAAATGGGCACGGTATGCACTGTGAGCCTGACACAGAAGCACAGCAACGTGTGTAATGAACAACTGACTGCTATTCAATCTATAACAGTGAAAAAAGTTTTTTGTTTTTAAATCCAAGCTATTGTGACACCAGATGTAATTGGTGGCACTGACTGGGGAAATGGGCACTGTGAGCCTGACACAGAAGCTGGCAGCAGTGGCAGACAACTAAGTGCATTTACATTACATAGAAAAATAAATAAAAAAAAAGCATACCCTTATCCCTAACCTAGCTATGCTTTTCCCTATCTTATGAACAGCAGCTACACTTTCCCTCCTCTTACTAAACATGCAGCTTGAGAATGAATCTAAAATGGATGCCTTCCAGGAGGTGGGAGGGTCTGCTAGGGAGGGTGTGCTGCTAATTGGCTGGAATGTGTCTGCTGACTGTGAGGTACAGGGTCAAAGTTTACTCAATGATGACAAATAGAGAGTGGTCGAACAGCATATGTTAAGCCCGCCCGTGTGACGAGAACATACTAGCGTGCCTGCCGTGGCCAATCGCGAACATGCTATGTTTCAGGAACCGTTAAGCCAGCAGGTAGATTGATTACATCACTAATTGTGACACCAGATATAGGTGGTAGCGGCGCACAGTCACCGTATCCACTGTTAGCGTGGCTGCACCAGCTTTAAGGACACTGACTGCTATTCAATCTATAACCCAGTGAAAAAGTATTTTGTTTTTAAATCAAGCTATTGTGACACCAGATATAAGTGGTGGCACTGGTCACCGTATCCACTGTTAGCGTAACACACCCGCTTTAAGGACACTGACTGCTATTCAATCTATAACAGTGAAAAACTTTTTGTTTTTTAAATCCAAGCTATTGAGCACCAGATATAAGTGGTGGCACTGGTCACCGTATCCACTGTTAGCGTAACACACCCGCTTTAAGGACACTGACTGCTATTCAATCTATAACAGTGAAAAACTTTTTTGTTTTTAAATCCAAGCTATTGTGACACCAGATATAAGTGGTGGCACTGGTCACCGTATCCACTGTTAGCTGGCAGCAGTGGCAGACAACTGACTGCTATTCAATCTATAACAGTGAAAAAAGTTTTTTGTTTTTAAATCCAAGCTATTGTGACACCAGATATAAGTAGTGGCACTGACTGGGGAAATGGGCACAGTATCCACTGTGAGCCTGACACAGAAGCTGGCAGCAGTGGCAGACAACTAACTGCAATTACATTACATAAAAAAAAAAAAAAAAGCATACCCTAACCCTAACCTAGCTATGCATTTCCCTATCTAATCAACAGCAGCTACACTTTCCCTCCTCTCACTAAGCATGCAGCTTGAGAATGAATGTAAAATGGATGCCTTCCAGTAGGTGGGAGGGTCTGCTAGGGAGGGTGTGCTGCTAATTGGCTGGAATGTGTCTGCTGACTGTGAGGTACAGGGTCAAAGTTTACTCAATGATGACGAATCGGGGGCGGATCGAACCGCGCATATGTTCGTCCGCCGTGGCGAACGCGAACATGCTTTGTTTGCCGGAAACCGTTCGCCAGCGAACCGTTCGGTACATCACTATTCCTGTAATCTTAACACCAACATGTTGGCTTGGCATTTGTACAGAGTGACATCTACAAGTCTGTTCATATATTTCTCAAGCAGAGATCAATGCATAGTTTCTAGTAGAATAATAAAAACTATAGTGCATGTGGAAAGCAGGACAACCAACTGGAAGATAGTTTTCTTGCGTTAACGTATTACCCTTCTATCTTTCTGTATTCAACTTTATAAGAGCACCAATTGACAGGTGAATGGGGCACACATCCAGGTTTCATGTTATTTTGTAAGTTACAGGGTCAAATATGGGGCTACCCCATTTCAGTTATTACACATTGACATTTACCAGATTGGTTATGCTGCCTTTGAGACTGTATCTTAGCCCAGGAATGAGAATTACCCACATCATGGCACACCTTTTGGAAAAGTAGACAACCCAAGGTATTTAAAATTGAGTATGTCCACATGGCCCTCTCCTTCTTCGCATATCTAACAGGGGAGACACTTCACTGGCGCAAAACGCTACAACCCCTAACAGCATTACTTCGCAGCCACAACATGGAATATCACTGGAGATCATCAAGAGCCCTACAAGTGAAACAGGGAAATGTGGTACACTCCATCGTGGACATATCAGAAGCACCCGCACTCCTCGCCAAGGGGACGCCTTACAACTGCCTAGCACCAATGCCCCAAAGTCTACAACTCATCGGTGGAACCCAAATGCAATCACACCATTCTACCCAAAGGAACAAGCGCCCACAGTAACAACCACGGCAGTAACCTGAAGGGGACAGCAGGTGATGAGGACTCTACCCCTTGCACGCACAGGACTTCCATGAAACTCAAAGTTAGTTAGAACACACACAGTTGCTTTTGGACTTTAAGTTTTCCTTTTCGGGCTCTACTGTATAATGGCCCACATGCCCCAACCATGGCTCAGACACGCACGGGCCGATCTTGGCCATAAGCCAAGCCTTAGCAACTCACCCTCCCACCTCCAACTTTATAGACCCCAAAGACCAGTAGCCCAAGTGAGATGGAGGTGTACTCCCAGCCCCAGCACCCGCCTGTCACCTGAAGCCCAACACTCCTGACCCGTCACCACTAGCCCCTAGCTGGCAGGCAGATATGCCCCCTATATATGCTCCCAAGTTTAATTTGCTAGCAGTTAACTCGAATGCTTACCGATAAGGCCCATCCACATCAGAATAGTGCTGCACCTGCGGCGGATACCTGAGACCATCTACTACCAAAAAAATTGTGCATGTATTTTAAGAGACGGGACGTTGTTACACATATTTTTTATTTTTTGTTTGATATAAATGTCGTGGCTCTGTGAGACGATTGATCTTTGCTGCATTTAAAAAATAAAGAGTATAAAAAGAAAAAATTGGGTATGTCCAGTCTTTTTTAGTAGCCACTTAGTCACAAATCCTAGCCAAAGTTAGCGTTCATGTTTTTTGCATTATTCTCACATGAACTGCATGTTCACTGATGATATCGTCATCGTGATACATTTTACTGTTTTGAAACACTCGTACTCGTATTCTGTAAAGTACAGCAGAACCCGCAATATACAGGTTCTCCCAGTACAACAGTACCCACCATATACAGGTTTTATGGTGTTTTGGAAAATTACAGGGATACATACTAGGCTTGCAAATTAAATTATCTCGGCTTTCTGCCTGGGTTGTCAGGTATGTCCCTAAAATTGTAATTAATAAAATCACATAATTATGTAAAAAGATTACATAAATAAAGAATTTAAATATATATACAAATCTATATATCTATGTTGTGGCATTGAAGCCCACATTTTCCATGGCAGCATAGAATGCCTTGTGGCATTAAGGGCTTAGTAGAAATGTAAAAATTCACCAGATTGGTTATGTTGCCTTTGAGACCGTATGGTAGCCCAGTAATGAGAATTATCCCCATGATGGCATAACGTTTGCAAAAGTAGAGAACGCAAGATATTGCAAATGGGGTATGTCCAGTCTTTTTTGGTAGTCACTTATTCACAAACACTGGTCAAAATTGTCGTTCAAATTAGTTTTTTGCATTTTTCACACACAAACAAAAATGAACGCTAACTTTGGCCAGTGTTTGTGACTAAGTAGCTCCTAAAAAAGACTGGACATACCCCATTTGCAATACCTTGGGTTGTTTACTATTGCAAATGGTATGCCATCAGGGGGGTAATTCTCATTCCTGGGCTACCATACGGTCTCAAAGGCAACGTAACCAATTTGGCAAATTTCAATGTGAAAAAACAGAAAAATGTAACAGGCTATATTTGGCCCTGTAACTTCCCAAAACACCATAAAACTTGTACATAGGGGGTACTGTTTTACACATGAGACATTGCTAAATATAAATATTTGTATTTTATTGCAGTAAAAGCAAACAGTATTATGACATTCACAGTTAAAATGTCATGAAGAACTAAAAAAATAAAAGAAAATTCTCAATTTCTCAATGTTTTTTATATTTTATTCATATTAAATTATGTTTCATAGCTAAATATTTGATGTTAAATGAAAGCCCTATTTCACCTGAATAAAATGATATATAATAAGTGTGGGTGCGCTTAATATGAAAGAGGTGAATTACAGTTGAACAGGCATATAGTGCAAATTCAAGTTTTTGTTTACGTTTTGTTTTTATCAAAACGTGTACATTTGGCTCAATCCTTAAAGGGTTAAATTAATGTTATCAATTGTGTAACTTGCATGTAATTTATTGCTGCAGTAAGTGTTGTGTGAACTGCTTGAGTGTTAGCAAGATTGGTGGTTTGACTCAATGAACATCTTGTTGCATGTATGCAAGCCTGGATGTACCCGTCCAGGGTCCATACCTCTGTGATGGTTGTGTGCGAGTGGCTTCTCTGGAAACTCAGATTGGAGATCTCGAGAAGCAAATCGCAACTTTGAGGGAGATTGACAATCTTGAGAGGAGTCTGCTGCTCACTGAGCAGATTTTAGTGGGGACAGGTAGTGGAGAGGGAGGAGATAAGACAGATGGGGAACAGGCATGTAGCTGGGTGACAGTGGGGTGAGGAAGGAGTGGGGAGGGAAGATGAAAGGGCTAGCTAGTCCTGATTTAGTGCAACCGAGCAGATTTACCCATTTGAGTGAAGATGTTGGGAGCATCAGCTCATGAGTAGCTATATAAGAAGAAAGCTGTTACTTCTTACAGCCGAGGTAACAGCACCTCTAGTACGAGTGAGGATCAAAATGTAAGGAAGACAAGACAGGTTGTGGTGGTAGGGGACTCTATCATTAGGAGAGTAGATAGTGCAATCTGCCACTCTGATCGGCTCACCTGGACAGTTTGCTGTCTCCTGGGTGCTCGGGTCCGGCATGTTGCTGACAGAGTGGATGGATTATTGGGAGGGGCTGGGGATGACCCAGCGGTCATGGTCCATGTTGGTACCAATGACAAAGTAAGAGGAAGATGGAAGGTCCTAAAGAATGATTTCAAGGAAACAGGTAGCAAACTTAAGAAAAGGACCTCCAAGGTGGTATTCTCTGAGATATTACCTGTGCCACGCACTACAGGCAACTGGAGATTAGAGAGGTCAATACGTGGCTTAAGTCTTGGTGCAGGAAGGAGGGTTTGGGGTTTTTAGAGCACTGGGCCGACTTTGCGCATGGGTACAACCTTTATAGTAGTGATGGATTGCACCTAAAAGGAAGAGGGTCTGCAGTGCTGGGGCATAGGATGACTAGAAGATTGGAGGAGATTTTAAACTAGTAGTAGGGGGGGAGGGTCATAGCAATCTACAAAATGGAGATAGGACAGAAAGGAGATTGGCTTTAGCTCAGGGTAAGGGGGGTGGAGATGGGGGGAGGGGCAAGCTCAGAACAGAGAAGATATGTAATGTGGATAATTCACAAAAAGTACAAGTGACTCATGATATTAAATGTATGCTTACTAATGCAAGGGGCCTAAATAACAAAATGGGGGAACTAGAGGCAGTAGCATACACTAAACAATATGATATAATAGGCATAACTGAAAAATGGTGGGATGAGACACATGCCTGGGCAGTTAACTTAAATGGGTACATGTTATTTAGGAAGGATAGAAAAAACAAGAAGGGTGGTGGGATATGTTTGTATGTCAACCATGAGTTGAATCCAAATCTTAAGCAAGTGGAATGTGATGAGGAAAATGTGGAAGCTTTATGGGTAAATATCTGCTTGGAGGAAAAGAAGGGAAACCAACTATTGGTTGGGATAGCTGTGTGATACAAAAGTGAATACAAATACAAAGAAACTAGTCCTGCGCTCAAACTCCCATTACTCCTGGGTGGCAGCAATGACTATAGTACACATCAGCCAAAATACATATAGTAAAAACCAAAGAAAAAAGTTACCTGCGCTCTTTCCACATCCCTATGTATTTTTAAACAAATGGAGGTTTTTAGTTACCTCCAATGGCCATGTATTTATATTCCTATTCAAATCAATCATTTCATAACATGCAACTACTAACAGGTGTCCATTAGCTAAAGCGTGAGATTTGTATTTGATGTTTGACTAAATTGGCTTAATATTTTACAAGGAAAACCACAAATGCATTATTAAAATTTCAAGGAAACTGCTGAAACATTTTGAAAAATATAAGCATATTGGCAGGGCTGGAGCTCCGACATGCTGGGGGCATCCACCGGAGAGCAACCATTTCCTGTGCTGGGCTCCCTCTCATTTCCATGCTCTTTCTAATAGAGTGACTTGGTAAGGAAGAGTTTTTTTGGGTTTGTTTGTTTTATCATTGCCTCTGTTCCTTATTGCTGGAATTATAAAGTAATGTTTGAAAAAGCATAAAGTTTCCTTTGCTGATATTACATAACTACCCCACAAAATGGGTAAAAAAAAAATAAAAAAATCGAATTCTTCAGAAACCAAAACAAATGACCTTTTGCCCATCTCTGCTAACAGAAAACAGAATAATTTTGCTTTAACATATTACATGAACAAATTATTTACTGACATAGTTTACACAACATGGTTACCTGATTTAATCCACATGTTGTGTGATTAATTAATACCTAAAATCTTAAGGCAAATCATTCTTGTAATATTATCAAACAGTTCGCACAACACTTATTGCAGCAATAAATTACATGCAAGTTACACAAATGATAACATTAATTTAAGAAAGACTTTCAACTGTGTTGTAGATTTGCTAAAGTGTAATTTATAAACTTGTGCAAAAATGTCTTATTCATCCAAATAAAACAATTGTCAATCAATACTGAAATGAAACAATTTAAAATTTCCAGATCAATCTTACCTGTACAGATAAAACTATTTGGAGTTAATTCTTTTGATGACTGCCAGAATTTGCCCAAACAATTTTTTGCATGTCTACCAACCCGTTAATACCACAAGGCATTCTATGCTGTCGTGGAAAATGTGGGATTCATTGCTACAACATAGATATATAGATTTGTATATATATTTAAATTCTGTGTGTGTATATATGAAATCTTTTTACATGATTATGTGATTTTATCATTTACGATTTTAGGTACATACCTGACAACCCAGGCAGAAAGCCCAGAGAATTTAATTTGCAAGCCCAGTATGTAACCCTGTAATTTTCCAAAACACCATAAATTCCATTTATTCTTAAAATATGGAATTCTTCTTCATACCACATGTCTGAAGTTTGGTTAAAATACAAAGCTGAGTGAGCTAAAAAAAAAAAAAAAAGAGTAGACAAGAACCGCTATTAGAGAAAACTGTTCAGTGAGCAGATAATTTCAAGAAGTTCCCAGATTAATTTCCTGTCACTTTCCCCCGACCTATCATCTCCCGATTACTTCCGGTGGGCATATGTGAAAAGTGGGAATGCATGAATTAATCTTGTAAACTTGAGCAGCTCAAGGAGAATATGCGTGCAGAGATTCGAGCGCTAGAGACTCAACTAACTAATGATATAAACAATGTAAATGAAAAAGCAGCAAATGGAGCTTATTCGAAAGTTGTCATCTTCTGTACCTAGTCAAATAAACTCCATGCGTTAAACAATAATTATATGTAATATTCAAGAAACAAGTTTAGACCACCCAGGTGCAGTATATACACAATGAATATAAAAAGATAATTGTTTCCTTTTGATTTGGTATAACAAAGGATTCCTCTCAATCCTCAATATAAATGGAAAAGTAAGATATACCTAAACACATAAACAGAGAAAGAAAAGGGCAATAGCGTTAATCAACAATCAGACCCTTATTTCAATGTTGCACTCACAAAATTGGAGAAATATTCAGGCTCATCAATAATGCATGGACTCTCACAGGTTCACCATCGCTCGATATCCAGTAATGCATGAAAAAAATATAAATCAACATACCGGTAGTACAGCGCTGATATAAAGTAAAATCACACGCTTTAATAAATGCACTTACAGTGTACTGTCACGACTGCTAGTGTGGTCCAACACGCAGAAACTATGTAAACATATACATAAAAAAGGAGAGGAAATAAAAGGACAGAGCGTAAACCGGACCTTAGAATGACCGGACTAATACGCTAGAGATAGAGAATGGTCAAAGGGAAAGACCGAGGTCAAGGAAGCCAGAAATACTCAGATACCGTTTAAACAAGCCAAGTCAGGGGAACCAGAATTCGGAATAACCAGGGAAAAGCCAAGTTTAGGATACCAGGAAGTAATATTCACAAAGATAAACACACTCTAGGGAACCAGGAACAGGAAACCACGACAGGGCAAGGAACTGTAGTGAATTTTCCAGAGGGTGACCTCTGACCCCAGAAAGTGCGCATGCATTGACGTTGTGACATCACGCGCACGTCCGTATAAATTTGAGGGGCGGGGCTTGTGGCAATTCTCATGTGAGCAGGAAGTGCCAATGAATAAGCCACAGGGTTGATACGACGGAGGACCCGAAAAGGACCTATGTACCGAGGGGCAAATTTTATGGAAGGAATCTTAAGTTTGACATGACTTGTGGATAACCACACCTTGTCTCCTGGTTGATAGACAGGATTGGCACCCCGTCTCTTGTCAGCTTGGATTTTAGCACGTTTTCATGCCTTCTGCAATGCTGTATGAACGGAATCCCAAATGTCATGAATAGAATCCAAACGGGTGTTCAAGGCAGTAATATCAGCGTCTGAAAATTCAGAAGGTAAAACAGTGGGGTGATAACCCTGATTTACAAAAAATGGACTATGATTAGAGGATTCATGAGTCGCATTATTTCTGGCAAACTCAGCCATGGGTAAGAGTTCATACCAGTTAGACTGATTGGCATTGATAAAACAACGTAAATAAGATTCTAAAGACTGATTGGCCCTCTCTGCTGCGCCATTAGTCTGAGGGTGATACGCTGAGGAAAATGAAAGTTCTATACCCAATTGCTTACAAAAGGCACGCCAGAACCTAGAAATAAATTGGGTACTTCTATCAGATACTATGTTTTTTGGCACTCCATGTAACCGAAAGATCTCTTTCAAAAATATTTGTACAAGATCTTGAGCAGATGGTACTTTTTGAAGAGATAAAAAATGAGCAATTTTTGAGAATCTATCTATCTATGACCATAAGGATTGTGTTAAATCTGTTGAACTGGGCAGATCCACCATGAAATCCATGGCTAAATGGATCCATGGAGTATTAGGTATCGGCAGTGGCTGTAGCAGCCCAGGAGGAGATTTGTGAGAGGCTTTAGAAACTGCACATATTTCACATGCCCCTACATAATCTTTGATGTCGTTCCTAAGTGTAGGCCACCAGAACCTCCTGGAGATAGCAGAGAGAGTTTTATGGACTCCAGGATGACCTGCTGTCAAATTATCATGGAATAATCCAAGTACACTTTTCCTTAATGGTGGTGAAGCGTACACGGGTGCCTGAGTTTGATCTGCACATGGCACAGAAGAGTGGAGAAGACACTTCGGAAATAGTAGTGGCAATAAGGCATTCTGGAGGTATGATAGGGAATACCTCTTGTTCAGGAACCTCATCTGTCTCAAACTGCCTAGACAGCACATCTGCCTTGGTCCCGGGCCTGTACGTAATTACAAAATTGAATTGGGAGAGGAATAATGACCATCTATGGAGAAATAAAGTAGACAGAGTGCAGGTCAGGAGTCCGGATACAAGTCAAGGGCTCATGAGTTGCACAACTGTAACCACCTAATAGGGAACTCCAATGAGGGGGTAACCCTCCAAAATATGTAGGTAATAGGAGTAGGTGATGTGTAGAGTCCCACAAGGGGAAACAAACATTAGGAAAGCTCCACTATATAAGAAATGAGGAAGGGAGGCCCTAATCAATCTAAGGATAGAAAGGGATATGCAAGCAAAAAGTATAACTTGAAAAAAGGGAGATCTACTAAATGGTGCCCAGGGGATCAATTGTCTGGAGTACTAGCTAGCATCTAAGTTCCAGCTTCCCTGGTGTCCGACTTACAGGAAGGTAGTGTAAATGAGGTTAGGGAGAGAGAAGAGGCACAGGGTCCCCAGAGAACAAGGGACCGGGTAATCAGGTCTAAATGCAGATGAAAAGCCTCACACAAAAAATAAATAAATAAATAAATCTCTCAATTCACCCTAAAAGTTACCTCGACACCGTGGTCTAATCACTAGTGTCTACTTGAACCAACTTTCACTAATAAAGTTATAAATAAATAAACACCTAAAAATCAATAAACATAGTGGTAACAAAAATAAAAAAGTGCTACTAAGTGCAGAGATTAAAGAAAAAGAAAACGCTCGACATGCGTTTCGGCATGTTAAAAACGCCGTCGTCAGGAGCCCACAGGCTTGATTTTTAGGTGTTTAATTGGAACTTAGATGCTAGCTAGTATTCCAGACAGTACTTTCTGCCTTAAGGGCAGGAGATGCTTGACAGAGAATTCCTTGTCTAGAAAATTCTCCGCTGCCCCAGATTCAATCATAGCCTCACACTGTACAGTGGTTTTCTTACAAGACAAAGTAATATTTATAAGGAAACGGTTCTTAGTCAATTTAGGGGACATATACATCACACCCCGAACGTGCCTTAGGTGTGCAAGTTTTCCGGCCTAACCGGAGATGAAAATCTTTGATGTCCCCTTTTGCCACAATACAAACACAACCCCTTGTTGCGTCTGTGTTGTCTCTCTGCCTCAGTGAGTTTAGCAATGCCCAATTGCATGGGTTCAGGTTCTGGAGGTGGAGCATGGCTAATTACCACTGGGTTAGAGAAATGAGGGGCTATGGATAAGTTAGAATGTCTAGTACACTGTTTGTTTCTCTCTCTCTCTCTGAGCCTGTTATCAATGTCTATCATGTATGCAATAAAGTCATTAAAGTTAACTGGAAGATCTCTGGCTGCAGTCTCGTCTTGTATATTTTCCGCTAAACCTTCGGAAAAAGCAGCCACCAAACCGCTATTGGTCCAGTCAACCTCAGACGCCAATGTCCTGAACTCTATGGCGTAATCAGCTACAGAGCGGTTGACTTGTTTTATTCTCATTAGGGCTCTGGCAGGGTTCTTTTCTCTCCCTTTTGACTCAAAAGTAGTTTTAAAAGCTGTTAGGAATACATTGTAATCACGGGCAACTGGATTTCCACTCTCCCATAAGGGATTAGCCCAGGTTAAAGTCTTACCCGTTAATTGGTTCATTAGATAGCCAATTTTCGATCTATCTGTAGGGAATGAACCAGGGGAAGCTGCGAAGTGATATTCAAATTGGTTTAGAAAACCTCTAAATTCCTTAGAATCACCTCCAAAACGAGGGGGAGGTGAAAGGGTTATGGACGGTGGTTTGTGTGCCACAGGTGCTCCTACAGGTGGTGGAGCCACAGGCGGTACCGGAGGTGCCTCCAGATAGGAAGTTCTCTGGAGCAAGGTCTGGAATGCTTGGACAAATGGATCTAACCTGTGGTCCATATCCTCCACCCTACTCTCACAGGCAATCATATGTTTGCATAGTTCCGCAGGATCCATGGCCCTGTCGTAATGTCACGGCTGCTAGTGTGGTAAACATATACATACAAAAGGAAATGAAATAAAAGGACACAGTGTTTATATATATATATATATATATAAAAACAAAGATTAAAAATAAACTCTACGCGTTTCATCTAATGTATTAGACTTCGTCAAGAGTAAAGCTGTATTTAAAAGTCCCTCCTATAGGTGTTAGAATCCATTCAGCCAATCTGCTTTTCTCAATTTACCAGCTTCTAATTGCCCATTCAATCTCTTCCTTATATGGAGTTCCGGCGGACGTCGATGGAACACATGGGCGTTTCACCGATCAGGAAGTGTTCTGCCTTCTTGCATAGATCATGTTGACATGAATAGTATGCGGCTGGAATGCATGTGCATTCCACTTCGTCTTTCCTTCACAGGGTTATCAAAATGTACCAGATAATAACATAAAAACAAAAGTATATTAAAAAGTGTTAGTGGCTCAATGTATGCAATTACAAATACAAGCATGCAATTCCAACAGCCAAATTCACAAGAGTATAAAAATATGTACAGTCAAATATATATTTAAATAGTATGTTATAACAAAAAATTAGAAACATGCATCACACTACCCTCAGTGTGGTCTAAAAGACCAAGAGATGATAGAAAAGAGGGGGAGAAAAAGTAGAAGAAAGGGAGGGATTTTGTAGACACTAGACTGAAGAATAAAGTAAACCACAAAGGATAAATGATGAAAAAATGTAATAATATATAAAAAATATCAAAAATAGAAAAAAATAGAAAAAATAGAAAATATGAAAAATATGAAAAAATAATAAATATAAAAAAGATATATGAATCATAAAAAGAATGTTATAAAAACAAATTAAATCAAAATCCACGTTCAACCCTAATCGTTGAAGTGTTCTCAGTCTATGTTTACACAATCCCTCTGTTTGTCTTAACTTCATTGTGATGTCACCACCTCTAGTCTAGAGTATCCTGTTCTATGATTATCCAGGAAAAGTTCAGAATTTTAAACAATGGACATTTAATGCAGTGTGTAGGAATAGAATGGTTTTGAATTTCCTTCTTGATATTATTCAGATGTTCCAAAAAACGAGTTTTGGATTTTCTCCCCGTTCTTCCCACGTATTGTGCACCACATCCACACGTGTGGAAGAACAGGTGACCTCTCTCTGGATTTTAAATTCTTCTCCAGTAGTCGTACTGGAGAATGAATGGGTATGAGATGGCACAAATCTACAGGCCTTGCAATATCCAGTATTATAATAGTATTGGATTTCTTATTGGTATTCTTATCCTGAAACAAACAAAGTTGAGAGGTAAGTTGAAAAAAATCCTCCCTTTTCTATAGATGACCTTGGAATATGTGGCAATTTACGTCATAGATACTCATCGTGTTGGAGGATTGACCAGTGTTTCCTTAGACTTCCATTAATAGCAAAGGCCTTGGAATTATACTATGTGTTAAAAGAAAATTCAAATTGTCTGTTGGAATTAGACTTTTGTTTGGATTTATCTACCAGGAGATCTCCTCTGTTAATTTCCCCAATTTTCTGAACTTCAGTTTGCAGATGTTCTTTGTTGTTCCCTTTTTCCAAATATGTATTGGTTAGGATTTCTGCCTGTCCTATATACATTGTTTGATCTGAACAATTCCATGGAGATATTGAATATCCCCATAGAGTCCTCTTTCTTACGTAGCTCTAAGTCTAATTTTCCATTTCTGGGCTCATTCTCCTCTTTTTGTTGGGGTATCATGGCCTCTGAGTGGGGCAAAACAATTGGTTAAATTGATCCTGGGAGGTTTTAGGGAAAAAATATTGAGTTATTTATTTTTTCCTTACTTTTTGGTCTCGTCCCCTCTCTAAAAAAATGGAAAGTGTCTTCCCCTCGAGGTATGGACTTTGACGGAATTGTTCAGATCAAACAATGTATGTTGAACAGACAATGATCCTGACCAATACATTTTTGGAAAAAGGGTACAAGAAAGAACATCTGCAAATGGAAGTTCAGAGGATTCCGGAAATGAACAGAGGAGATCTTGTAGATAAATCCAAACACATGTCTAATTCCAACACCCAATTTGAATTTTCCTTTAACACACAGTATAATTCCAAGGCCTTTGCTATTAATCAAATCCTAAAAAAACACTGGTCAATCCTCCAACACGATGAGTATCTAGGACGTAAATTAACACATATTCCAAGGGTCATCTATAGAAAAAGGAGGAATTTTTTGTTTCAGGATAAGAATACCATTAAGAAATCCAATACTAGGAAGGGATTCTATATTTGTGGATATTGCAAGGCCTGTAGATTTGTGCCATCTCATACCCATTCATTCTCCAGTACGGATACTGGAGAAGAATTTAAAATTCAGGGAGGGGTCACCTGTTCTGCCACACATGTTGTGTACCTCCTCACGTGTGGATGTGTTGCACAATATGTGGGAGGAACGGGGAGATTAATGCTATTGCCCTAAGAGTTTTTTTCTTTCTCTGTTTATGTGTTTAGGTATATCTTACTTTTCCAATTATTTGTAATATCACTGAAATTCGTTCATTAATAAAAAAGTTATTGACTCCTCAAACCTTACTCTGAATTTTAGCCCACCATATATGTTTTTATTTCTCAAGTTGCAGACTTGCTTTAATGCAAAACAGGTAAGTTGATAAAATAACATAATGGAGTATAGAACATACAATAACGAATATAAAAGGAGCATTTCTTCCAAAGTAGCAGTTATGGAAATCAGAATTAATTACTCTCTTACACTTGAATGGAGCCGCAGGATGTGTCTCTATAACCACAAACAGGGGAGGGCTCTGATGGGGGGCAATTGCCCTCCAGGCCGCCCTTAACCCAGGGCCACCCGATTTTTTAACTTACCTCACTCTCACTGTAGCCTGCAAACAGTGGAGTCGGCCGGCCTCTCCTGATGATGTCAGGAGGAGGGGGCATGACTTCCACTGCTCTTCTCACAGGAATGCTGGGGAATCTGGGAGAAGAGCAGATGAAATCACGCTCCACTGATTGCTGGATGCTGCTCTTGTTGGCTGCGGACTCCTGGCTGCTGCCTCCTGCCCACCTCTCCCTGGCCTAAGGTAAGACTCAGGGAGGGGGGAATACACTAGTTTTTTTTTGTTTATTTTATCCCCCTACTCAGCCATGTCCCATACCTCAGCCTCTCTCCCCCTTCCTTAGCCCCTGCCCACATCTCAGATCCTGTCCCCCCTCAGATCCTGCCCCCCCTCTCAGCTCCTGCCCCCTCTCAAGTCCTGTTCCCCCTCTCAGCTCCTGTTCCCCCCTCCCAGCTCCTGTTCCCCCCTCTCAGCTCCTGTTCTCCCTCTTAGCTCCTGTCCCCCTCAGCTCCTGTTCCCCCTTTCTGCTCCTATCTCCCGTCTCAGCTCCTGCCCCCTCTCGGCTCCTGTCCCCCCTCAGCTCCAGTCCCCCTTACTAAGCCCCACAGCCCCTATAACATCCTCATTACAGCTCATCTCCCCCAATTTCAACCCATAGCACCAACACCACAGCCCCTTTCCCAAATTGTAGCCATCAACCTAGTTCAGCCTTTACTCCCCCCCAATAAATATCCTAACCTCCCAATTACAGCTCATACCCCCCACTACATCCCCTAGCCCCCTACTATTGCCCTGTCCCCTTTCTCAGCCCCTGTCTACTGGCTTTAAAAATGTAAAATGTGTGTGTGTGTGTGTGTGTGTGTGTGTCAGTATGTGTGTGTATTTCTGTATGTCTGTGTGTGTGCCAGTCTGTCTCTGTGTGTGTCAGTATGTCTGTCTGTGTGTCAGTATATCTGTTTCTGTGTGTGTGCCAGTTTGTCTGTGTCTGTGCGTGTGTGTGTAGGTGTGTGTGTCAGCCAGTATGCTTGTGTGTGTGTGTGTGTGTGTGTAATTATGTCTGTCTGTGTGAGTCAATATGCCTGTAACTGTGTCTGTTTAGGTGACTGCCCCCCCTTTCAATCACATGAGAAAGGTGTTTTTACTCTCCTCTTGGTACAATGGGCCACTTGACTGGATCTGCCCCCCCCCCCACCCCCCCAGGCCTAAGGCTGCCAGCCCTCCCCTGACCAAAAGTAAAGAACATTTGAAGTCATTCTTGCATCTATATATAAAGTGAGTTTTTATTCTTCATATCCTGCAGGTGGATGACCTTTTATTTAAGGCCTCTAGCAGGGGTTCATCAAGAAATGATTATTCAATTTAGTGAAAAGGAAGACGTAATTGTATTTTAATGGTCACTCATAAAACAAATTCCCATGCTCTCACTTAAACGTTGATAACCATAAGCTTATGGCATTTGTCTATAAAACCGCAATAATTTCAGTCATAGTGAAGCAATGTTACATAATATTATATATGAAAGACAGAATATTGACAGAGATTTGGATTAAAATATGTGGTTAAACAAAATAAGCTTACATGATAGTATATTTGAAAACAGAACTGAATAGCCAAACACTATATACTCAAATAGAATTTTTTTCTTTCTGCTTAATAAAACGAATAGAAATTATCACTGCTGTTCAAATACTGATAAAAGACAGAGAATTATACTATAATGCTACACAGAGAATGTCAGCTTCAAAAATTCTAATTCTAATAGAGGTTTTTGTCTAATCTTTTTTTTTTTTTACAAAAAGCTCACTTAGCTTTGTATTTTAATCACATTTCAGACGTGCTATTGAGAACAATTCTATATTTTAAGAATAAATGGAATTTTCAGCGATTCTTCTAATGCTTAGAACAGAAATAAGGAAAATTGTTTCATACTTACCGTTATTTTCTTTTCCTGATCATCCTCTCACCATCTTGACCGCCATAAACTTTGCAACTCACTAATTTAATTGGGGAAGAGAATCATCTCCTTCCCCTACAAGACTTCTTAAACCCCACTCCCTCTGCTGTTCTTTTTTTTTTTTTGACATTCTTTATTTATTTATTTGTTCAATTGACAAACTTTCAGCACAATACAACTTTGAACATATTTGGGTGTGTAGCCCTGAACATGGAAGCATAACGTTATCAGCATCGGTGCGTATTCAACTTTACCACTGTCGCGGTGTTAATGTATCGGTTCTGAACCGGTACGGCAGCGGTTCGCTGGAGGCTATTGCCAAGGGCTTTCGGCTTAGCTGTTGCTTCAGTAGCGTCTATTGTATGCATGGGGTGTGTGGTATCCCTTCCGTCATACCCTTGTTGGCTTGTCTTATGAGCTGGTTTGTGTCTGAATGCCTTAATATTGATATTTTGCATTTGCGTCTAGTGTGGTGGTGCGAGCGGGATACATAGTAGCTACGGAGTGTCATCCGTCCAGTCGGATGTCTGGCTTGGTCCCAGTGGTTCCTGGGTTGGTGCCGCTAGTGGGTTGTGTTGTGTAGGTCTTTGTCAAAGAAGTGTGTTGTGCGTAGCTCGCTAAGTATTAGTTGTCTCAGACAGGTTCTGTGCTGCCTGTTGTGTCCGGAGTCCTGTGTGTGGCTTATTCAGGTTATTGTAGTCGGTTCCGGGTAATGTCTAGCATGAGGAGCATAGAGGAAGCGTCATCCTCGGGGGCAGTTATGTCTGACATCCGGTCCTTCGGCTCGTCACATTTCCTGGTAGTGCTACCCCGTTCTGTCCCTCTTGAGTCTGTTGATACAGTGCCTGTATGTTCCCTCTGTGATTTCTTGGCCTGTCTCGTATCATTCGCCCTCCCTTCCTTGTTGCTCACCATTTGCCCTACGTGTCATGTAGTGATATAATTTGGCTTGCCTACGAGAGTTATGTCTTCACGGTTCGTCTTTAGTCCGGGAAGAGGGGTGGGGGGGAGGAGTTAGTCAGTTTTGTGTGTGTGTGGGGGGTCATATGTAACTGGTCTTTACTGTAGCTATGCGTCAGTCCGTCTGGGGGGGGGTTGTGCCGGTGCGGAGGAGCCCCTACTCCCAGTCTGGGCGTCCCTTGCGGCTCCATTTGCGGTATATTCCATCCATGAGAACCAGGTTAGGGCACATTTGACTGAGCGTCCCTGCAGGGAGACCGTCATCATTTCCATGCTGAAAATCATTTCCACTCTGTCCACCCATTGTTGGTGGGTGGATGTCACCGGGCTTTTCCACATCGTGGGAATGAGCGATTTTGACGCCGTGAGTAGATGTATGATGAGGCCCTTTTTATAGGCCTTCGCAGGTGTGCTTGTGTGGTTCAGCAGTAGCGGCAGTGGTTGGAGGGGGATATCTGTCCCAGTGATGTCTTTAATCGTCTGGTGTATCTTTCGCCAATATGGTTCAATGCGTGGGCAGGACCACCAGATGTGGATCCCAGAGCCTTCTGCTGCGCTGCACCTCCAGCACTCACCGGGGATTGACTTGTGGATGTGTCGGAGAATGTCTGGGGTTCTATACCAGTGGGTCAATATTTTGTAGTTGCATTCTTGGAACTTTGAGCTTATGGTCCCCTTATGTGTCAGTTGGAAGATTTCGGCCCCCATCTCCCTTTCCCAATGTTCCTTGAAGCCTAAGGGGCACTTGTCTCCACTGCTCTGTGGAATATAGATGCGATACTCCATGCGTAAGGTGTTGTCTGGCCGCACATAGATGTTCTAGGTGGAACAGTGGGCGGTGTAGGTGGTCCTTGCCCGTGATCGTGGCAACGTAAGTTTTTAGTTGGTAGTAGCAGAATTCATCGAGTAAGCTTGGTCTGCGGTCTTGTAGCAGCACGGCCATGGGCTGGTGGACCCAGTCCGTCACCCCAAAGTTCTTTAGGTCGGCCGGGGAGAGACCCCCTGCTAATTTCGGGTTATTGGTAATGGGTGTGAGCGGGTTTGGCGATGTTGTAAGCCTTTTGGAATATCGTATGCTACACCAAACCCTCAGCATGGCGTCTATCATCGGGTTGCCTGTTCGCAGTTCCTGGAGCGTTG
>OW240915.1:148811742-149245712 GCA_933207985.1 Pelobates cultripes
AATTTATCTAAGATTGTGTTCATTATTTTCTGGGACGCTGAGCTGTGTTTAGATAGTGATGATCAGGCCCTTTTGTGTGGCTTCTGTGACACATAGTTTTTTGAAGAATGTTGTGGTGGTCGCTGCTGCTGGAAGTACATATCAGTCCCTGAGTTGGATGTAACAGAAGTTATCTTTGGTGGTTAAGTTGCTGAGTTGGATGTAACAGAATTAGTTTTGGTGGTTGTGTGCTAAAGTTATTAATTAGTCAAATGACCTGAACATGCCATTTTCGCACATTTGGAAGTATCTTTGTACTTCTGTGGCCTCTATGAGTTTAAAGTCCCTTGCACTCATCACAGGTTCAAAGGGGTGAGCATGTGTGAGCAGTGAGGTCCCAAATTCATTAGGTATTTAATATGGCTGGACAAGTCGTACAGAGGTCAGGTCTGTTAGTTTTGGGCACTCATATTAAAAATTGGGGTTAGTCTGTTTCTTTTAGTTATGTTTCAAGATCTACCCATTTGTGGGCATCAATTGGGGAATGCCATGCTACAATTTGTGCTAGTTACTCAGCTAGGTAGCACAAATATAGCCCCCTGTGCATCTTTGGTCTATAAAGAATGTGTCTGTGTCCCTTTGTCTTTTCCCTGACCAAATGAAGTTGTCGATAATGCTCTGTAGTTGGCTCAGGGCCCTTTTAGGGACTTTAATTGGTAGGGCCTGAAAAAGGAATAGTAGACACGGCAGGAGGTTAATTTTCACTGCATGTAGTCTCCCAATCCAGGATATGGGTTTTTCATCCCATGTTTACCGGGATGTTATGTGTCAGTGTTTTTATCAACATTGAGTAGTTGTCTGAATATAGTTTGTTTGGGTCAGCCGTCAATTTTATTCCTAGGTATTTAAGTGAGTGGTAGGTAATTTTGATGCTGTTACGGTACCCTCAGCATGAAATGTACAAACCGCCATTTAGTGAATGCTCTCCTCTCGCAATAGCATAGGCTGCATGCGTATCCAGTACAATCATGCGAACCGCAAGCAAGGGAACACTGCAAACTCACGAACGGGATCCGTATGGGCACTTCACTCCACGAGCTCCAAACTCACGAATCGCCAATATTAGCCGAACGCATATATCTCCCAAGCGGCTAATAATTCCATCCAGCAGTCTCTAGTCATCGGTAATAAATCCCCCCAATAACGAGACCAAGCTCCGCATTGAGGGTAAAACAAGAACTGGCTTTACTGTGGGCTACCTGTCCGTATTTATGCAGGTCTCCCACTTGGTGGACACTCCCCTAGGGGACCAAATGGGAGACTGTGACAATAGACAGACATATGGCAAGTCAGGACCCACAGACACAGAACATTCCCACAATGCATTAGTATTCCCTCCCCTCTGCCCTGGAGATAATTGAGAAGAAATTCAATTATCTGAAGGACAGAGGCAAATCGCCATTTTAAATTCAACACAGCAAAACATATGAAAATCTATAACTTTACTTTTGTCGAATGCTACCCATCCGTATCACGTATCCCCAGATAGCCTGGATCTGAGTGCATATTATTGGCGAATAGCCCTCAGATCCCATACGCACAGTTCAATCGCCATGGAGTCAAAGTCTATTACAGTCTTTCGGTATGCGATTGACTTCATGGGACAGCTATCTGGGGTAAGTCCATTCGTGTGTTTAAACCTCCCGAACGGCTGGTGTTTGCATCCGTCTGTCGATTGAGAAGGGAGGTCGGAGGCTTCAGCGGTGTTCGGCAGAAAAAGTGTCCGTTTTCAGTTCGATGAATTCCATGCAGAGCACCGCTGGTCTTTCGCTTGGTTTAAAATGGCCGCCGCCTCGTGGTCGACATACGAATGACGACCACCCTGTATTCGGTTTTTAATTGAGAAGTGTCTGCGGTTAACCACAACGTTCTAATTGGGATCAAGAGGTTAACCAGCAGCACACTTCTCTTCTGGGTGGCCGTCCATTCGGTAGTTTTGTTCGGTGGAAAAGTCAATTCACTGAACAGGGGCATACGAACGGGTAATTCCACAAATAAGGTAAAAATAGATGAACCAGCAATCTTTGTCTATACAGATGGATCTGTCACACGACTCCCCCCTTGTGGAACACTGCGGCAGACACGGCTTGACCCTGTGGCGGGTCAACTTGGGGATGACCGGACTAGGAGGTAATAGGAACGTCTGTTTGCCGGGATAATCCATCTGCATTCCCATTCTGCTTACTGGGTCGGTAGCTGATGGTGAAGTTGTAAGGTTGTAAAGCTAAACTCCACCGCAGCAGTCTACCATTGTCTCCTGAGACCCGGTTAAGCCAGACCAGGGGATTGTGGTCCGTGATAAGGGAGAACTCCTGCCCGTACAAATAAGGGCTCAATTTCTTTAATGCCCAGACCAGGGCTAAACACTCCTTCTCCACTGCCGCATAACTCACTTCCCAGGGTAGTAGCTTTCTGCTGAGATATGCGACAGGGTCCATCTTCCCCGACCTTGCTCAGCACAGCCCCCAGTCCATACATGGACTGCACAGCCCCCAGTCCATACATGGAAGCATCTGTATGGATGAGAAAATGTTTGTTAGGGACTGGGGCAGCCAGGACAGGGGCATTCACAAGAGCCTGCTTCAGTGCCTGAAACACGGCTTCACAAGCTGGAGACCACAGGACCTGCTTAGGTAAGTTCTTTTTAGTCAGGTCAGTCAGGGGTTTAGCAACGGTGCTGTAGTTGGGGACAAAGCGTCGGTAATACCCTGCTGTTCCCAGGAACGCCAGCACTTGGGTCTTAGTGATAGGAGTGGGCCAGTTAGCTACAGCTTCTACCTTGGCTGGCTCTGGTCTCTGGCTCCCACATCCTACCTTGTGACCCAAGTACTGCACTTCTGCCATGCCTAGATGGCACTTGTCTGGCTTCAAGGTCAGGCCAGCGGCCCGATTCTTGTCCAGAACCACCCCTACCTGTACCAGGTGTTCTTCCCAGGACTCACTGTAGACTGCAATGTCATCCAGGTATGCACATGCAAATTCCTGGAAGCCATCGAGAAGCCTATCCACCATACGCTGGAAGGTAGCCGGAGCATTCTTCATCCCAAATGGCATGACCTTTAAACTGGTACAGACCAAATGGGGTGATGAATGCCGACTTAGGGATAGCATCCTCGGCCAGGGGAATCTGCCAATAACTCTTACATAGGTCTATGGTGGTCAGATAGCGCCCCCTGGCAATGCGGTCTAATAGCTCGTCTACCCGGGGCATCGGGTAGGCATCAGTGGTGGTCCGCTCGTTGAGCCGCCTGTAGTCCACACAGAACCAGGTGGTCCCATCTTTCTTAGGCACCAGGACTACAGGCGAGGCCCAAGGGCTGTCTGAGTGTTCGATGACGCCAAGCCTGGTCATCTCCTGTATCTCCTTCCGCATTCCTTCCTGGACTACTTCAGGGATATGATAGGGGGGCTGTCGTAGGGGACTCTGTCCGGGTGCCTCTACCTTGTGTACAGCTAGGGTAGTGTAGCCGGATTCTTGGGAGAACGTCGCCTGCTTCTCCTACAGAAGCTGTCTTGCCTGTACCTTCTCCGTGGGGCTTAACCAGTCCCCTAGCTGTACAAGACTAGTGAGGTCAGTCTGGGGGTCCTTCTCTAATAGATCAGGCAAGGGTAAATTCTCGGGGTTGTCGGCAGCCGGGGCACATACTGCAGCGACATCCTCTGGTCTCTCCTGATACTCCTTCAGCATGTTCACATGAAGGATCGCTGAATCCTTTCATCTGCACAGCTGGCTATAAGATAGGTAGTATCACATCCCTGAGAAAGATAATTACCAACAAAGATGAGAAAGATTTGGGTATTTTTAATCTATCACACAAAGTTTTAACTGCTGCACAGATTTCTGTTTTAAGTAAGGGATTAAAATTCGCTCCCATGAACCCTTTCAAACCTTTTCAAGCCTTTCTGGACATTAACAAGTTTGTCAGGAAAGTGACTACTAAAAGATTTTATACCCACCAAAAAATTTCCCCTTCAAATTTTAGATCAGAACCATCTTCCCCCATTTTAGACAATACTTCTATTATACATACGCACCTTAAAACTTCTTCTAAATTTTATCCTTCCAATTTTAAATCAGGACCTATTGAAGTTTTTGAAAAATTAGTTCTTAAAGATTTAGAAAATATAAAACACACCAGATATGACCACCAAAACCTTACCCGAAATGAGTTTAAAGCTTTAAAAGAATTACAAAAAGACGATGACATTATAATAAAACCTGCTGATAAAGGTGGAGGTTTGGTTATCTTACCTAAAGATATGTATATTAAAGAGGCAAATCATCAACCTGAAGATCCTGAAGTATATGAAAAATTTTCCTATAATCCCACCTCAAAAATAAAAAATATTCTGTGCGAATACCTTACAAAAGGTCTAAATCTAGGGATTTTGACGAAACAAGAATTTGACTATTTAAATACCCCTCACCCAAAAATTCCGGTTTTAAATTTTTTACCTAAGATACACAAAAATGATAAAACCCCTCCAGGCAGGCCTATAGTGTCCGGTATTGACTCAGTTTTAGCTAATCTTTCAGAATACCTGGATATTTTACTTCAACCATCTGTTAAACGTATGAAGTCATACCTTAAAGACTCCATGTCGCTTTTACGAATTTTAAAAGATTTTATTTGGTGCCAAGATTATATTTTAGTGACGTGTGATGTTCAATCCCTGTATACCATCATACCTCACGCTTTGGGATGTGAAGCAGTTGAGAATATTTTAAGAACAGAAAATCTTATTCCAGAAAGTCAAATTAGTTTTATAATAGATGGGATTAAGATCATTTTAACCAATAATTATTTTTGGTTTTTAGACTCATTTTTTATACAAAAAAAAGGAACAGCGATGGGAACCAGGGTCGCCCTCAGCTATGCTAACCTATTTATGGCCGATTGGGAATCTTCGGCCTTTTGGGGAAACCATGGCTGGAGGGCGAACCTGGTTTGCTATTTTCGGTAAATACATGATGTGTTTTTTATTTGGCAAAGCTCAGAATCTAATCTTAAAGAATTTTTAAACTATCTTAATAATAACAATAAGAGCATTATCCTTACCTCTGAATTTAGTAAATCATCTATCAACTTTTTAGACCTTAATATTTTTATTCAAAATGGGTCCATACAAACCAAAACGTTTTTCAAAAATGTGTGTACAAACACTATAATTGATCAATCTAGCTGTCATCACAGACCATGGTTGGAAGGTATTCCTAAAAGTCAATTCCTTTGCCTTTATGGTAACTGTTCACAAGCTAGTGATTTCACAGTTCAATCAACTTCACTCAAAAACAAATTTATCGAAAAAAATTACTCAAAAGAAAAATTAGACACTACTTTAAATATAGTAAAAACTCAAGACAGAAATGCTTTATTAGAGTATAAAGACAACAAAAAGGACCCGCCTACATTACCTATTATCTTGGATTTTAATAACAAAAACAAAATTATAAAAAAAAATACTGAACAAACATTGGCACATCCTTAAACAAGATGATCTTCTAAAAGACCAAATCCCTGATTGACCTAATATTATATTCAGAGGTGCCCCTAGTTTTAAAAACACTCTCACAAAAAATTACACAAAGAATTTTACACATATTGATAAAAATTTTATGACTAAACCTATAGGTTTTTTTAAGATGTAACAGATGCATTATATGCAAAACTACAAATTTATCAACTACTAGATCTAAGATTACCCATTTTTCTTCGACCAATACAGGCAAGTCATATCCTATAAAAGATTTTATTGGTTGTAATTCAAAAAAACATTATTTATCTTTTAGAATGCCCTTGCGGGCTACAATATATAGATATGACAAAAAGATGTTTGAAAACTAGATTAGCCGAACATTGCCGTAATATTTCCAAAGGTTTTGAAAATCATTCCGTATCCAAACACTTTATTAAACATAATAAAGACCCTAAATTACTTCAATGTATGGCTATTGAGCAATGCAACATCCCCTGGAGAGGGGGTGACATAAGAAAAATTCTTGGTAAGAAAGAAATGGAATGGGCATTTCAACTTAAAACCCTCTCTCCTGAGGGTCTTAATCTGGAATTTGATCTGTTTAATTTTTTATAACTACAATAAATGTGTTGCAACTAAATATAATTTATACTTTTACCTTTTTTATACATACCTTTTTATATATATATTTTTTATACCTCTTATATATATATTTATTTTAATTATAATATTATCCCATTCCACTCTCTATTCTATATGTATTTTTATTTTTATTATATTTGTATTATATTCTACATATTCTTATTTCCCCTTTTTTTTTTTACTGTTTTTTACACAATATATTTTCTAACTATATATTTTTCATACAATTATATTGTAGCTTTATTTTCATTTGTACCGTTTGGGTTCTGATCTCTATTTACATGTTGCTTCTACTTGTTTTAGCCCTTTATGGCATTTTTATCATATTTTCTATTTTGGCCCTACATTTCCCATGTTTCCTTTCGGGGCGCACGTGACGCGGGGACGTTATTGGGTATGCCGCGTCACGTGACCGCCAAAACCCGGAAGTAATTTTCCACCTTGTGGTGCACTTGACGTGAGCGCGTCATCGTCCGCGCCGCGTCACGTGACCACCGATACCCGGAAGTCACTGACTTCCGTCTTTTCCCCGTTACATCCCCTACTTCCCTGTTGAACCCTGACCCACCTATGATATTATGGGCCATTCGCGATCACATGATCGCTAGTATTGATGTACTTTCGTTTTCGTTTTTATTTATAATTTATCTTATTATATATTTGCACCAAGTTTATAATATCTTTTAAATTCTGTAAACCCTTATAAAGCAAGTATAACTTCATATTTATGTTTATTAACACAAATGTTATTTACGTTTTTTCTGCATAAATTATGACGTCATTTTGGCGCCAATTTTGAACTTGTTAATGGATTGAAAGTCTATATAAACTCATTTATACCAGGTCTCTGTTTCTAATTGCCAGTTGAAAAAGCCCTGTGTGGCGAAACGCGTTTTGGCTATTTTACTATTTTATCTCATATTAATAAAGGATTAATGGCTAATATACATTCTTTTTTCTTTGCCATATACCCTTTTATTTTAGCGCTTCCATATTTTATTTTTTTATTTCATTTTATTACTGGACCTGGTTATTTATCTATTTTATACAAGCACCTTTATTGCTCAAGAATCCTAGGTGGGGATGATACCACCTATGCCACCAAAGTGAACAGTAATTCCTGCTCACTTAAATGTGAGTATTATATATATATATACGTTTATCTCACGTTATATATAAGCATACAGTGAGCATTAGTTTGTACCGCACTCTTTTCTCTCGAGGATTCTTTCCACGCACACACTCCTATATCCCATCAGCGGGGGACCAATACCGCTGATTGCGAAGTGTACCTGAGCTAGTCCGAGCTCCACAATAGGTCAGTGAGATATTTTTTCGTTTTATATCTCCATAAAGAAACCCCATCTACAGTCTACACTATTGGAATTTTCTTCTGTTCTATTCACATATTGCCACCTGGAACAAGATTTGGATGACCACTGCTCTGTTTGGACTATTCCTCTTTTTTACCACTTTTTAAATGGACCTGAATACTGCATGTTTATCTTAGGACTCATTTATATATGTTGTTCTGTTATATATGTAAGTACCCATTGGATTGCTTCTATTCTGTTTTTTACTAAGAGATTGTGTTCCATTTTATGCTTGTGACACTTATTCTACTTTTTATTTTATTTTATTCTGTGGCGCCACCTAAAAACCCCTTATCTCTCATTCTCTAAGGCTAGCTCACATAGCAGAAGTCTGATTCCCTCAGCTCAGCTAGTTTCAGTTGGGTAGGCATTTGTTTGTGTTGCATTTCTACTCTTTGTAATGCTTTTTATAGCTCAAACAATCTCTTGGATTTACGTTTTTTATGGTCTGTAGCCAGTTTTATTAATGAACCTCTCGTGACTACTCTGTGGGCAGCCCATATCATTTTGGGGGCTAGGCCAGGGGTCTGGTTAGTCTGAAAATTGCTTTGATCTCTGAGTATATTTGTTTGGCTGTAGCTTGGTCTCTGAGGAGATGGCTATTGAGTCTCCATCTTCACAGAGGGCGTGCCCTTGGTAGCAGATAGTGAAGTCCGATATCTGCATGGTCAGACCATGAGATTAAATTTATGCGTGTGGCCTGTAAGCACTGCATGCTGATTTGGTTTATTAAAAAGAGATCAGTACATGAGTAGGTGAAGTGGGATGTCGACTAAAAGGTGTGATCTACCGTGCTGGATCCAGCAGCCCAGTGTTGCTAAGAAATTTTTGCTAAATCTTGTCTCCCCCTGCCTTGGGATCTAACCTTGAATGCCCCTGCCACTGAAGCTTTGCTCTTGTTAGGATGGAAAAAGTAAGGACTGGACAATTGCCCACTGACTTTTTCCTTTCATTTTTGGATAGATCCCCTATTTTTAACTTTAAATTACTCCTGCTCCCCATTTTCCATTACTGTAAGAACTACTGGTAGGACTTATTTATATTTTTCCTGTTGAAATGGTTTGAGAGAATCAATTATTTTTTTTGCCCTGCCCTAATCTAGGTCCTGGAGCTTTTTGAAAAAGTCAGGAAGGGGCTTGTTTGTCCTGACTGGAGTCATGGTCATACAGTGTGAGCTAGATCTAAAATATTTAAAGTAAATTGTACCAATATCTCTCAGGTAACATGTTCACCAGCATGACTGTACAAATCCATGAAGCAGAGAAAAAGGTCATTAAAGTAACAACCATTAAGATGGCTAATAATCTAACCAGTAGATTTGATAGGTATATTTGAAAAGATATTGATGATAATTTAGCTATATGATGCTTTTGAAAATCACTTCATGTTGGATATTTTACAGTTTTATGGATCACCAATAAAACAGAGATGCATGATAGGTTGAGATGTCCGTAATTATCCTGTATACCTTTAATTAAAAATGTAAATCTGTAACTGTAGACTAAATTGGAGATTGAAAAGGGAAATTATCCTCACTTCCAAGGGAAATAGACATGCAATGTATATGCGAACGCTGTTATAGCAGTGAATTCCCCTCTACGAAGACCACAATGGCTGCTTGAGAGCTTTGGAAATCATAGAGATCAGGGCAAACAGGTTTAAATATCGACCAAAATATCTATGTGTAACACATTTTACTAGCAGCTCTTGCCCATGGAGTTTACCTTGAAGTACGCCTAACATAACATAACATGTTCTTTACCATAGCATGCACTTTACCCATCAGGAATGTTATAACTGATGCAGTGTGTGAACTCACTAATTGACTATGTATGTAAAAGGTGATCTTTTTTATCCTAAGCCCCATCTTCTTTTCTGTACCCCCCACCATGTTTTTGAAAAAATAAATAAAAAACTTATTAAAAAAGGAAAATTATTCATTATGGTTAAGAGACAGTTAATTCTAGCTGGCATTTGGACATTTGGGAAGAGTGACTCAAAGGAAGCAGTAGAGGCAAGGCTGATTTGTGTGTTATCACAGTAGAAGTGTTTTCGAGGAGTAATTATGGTGGAACATAGAAGACAGCAGGGAAGGAGCAAGGAAGCAGCGCTACATTAGCTAAAATATAATGTAAGATTATAAAGACCATGCAAACGTCTCTTTAAAATAATCTAACAATTTACTGACCCAATTTCTTTTTTATATTTTTTATATATTCAATGAGAAAATCTTTGTTGAATCAATACATTTTGTTAAAAGTATTTGTAATTATACCTGGAAGCCTTTTTATTGTATAATAAATAATCAACACCATGTGTCCCTTATTCATCATCTTAATTAATCTGTGAAAGTGCTCTGTGTTCTTTGTAAACACTCTGCACTTGTGATCTCCAAATACATGGGGACCTGACAATCCCCTATTACTTAAAGGAGCTTGAAAAATGGTCCCTATTCCTCACTCCAAATATGGTAGGATGAGGGATAAAAACTAGCAAATGACCCTTATCACTCTTTCTGCATCTTACGTTTTTTGACATGAATGATTAATAATAAAATGAGAAACTATTATTGCTATTATTATAATATCTGTATTCCACAGTGCTTTACAATTATACAACAAAAAAATTAGACAGCAAGTAACTGACATACAGAATAAAACAGAGACAATAGGTGAATAAGTCCCTTCCCAAATTATGAAGGAGATATGGATTTCTACTTATCCCCTCACTCTATATGTTACTTATAAGGCTTGAGGGGAAATTTGGCAAGGAAGGAACGGATTTTGTGGCCCACATGCATGTCTGAAGCAGAAACTCAAGAACGATGGTGTTATGGTACCCTCAGCATGAAATGTACAAACTGCCGTTTAGTGAATGTTCCCCTCTCGCAATAGCATAGGCTGCATGCGTATCCAGTACAATCATGCCTCTTTGCTCCAATAAATCTTTCAGGGTAGCTCTTTTCAGCCTTTGGTATTGTATTTCCATTTAATCCTGGTTGTAGTGGTCTCTCTGGGCGATGAGGGTCATCCCGTCGCTTGCCACCAGTTGTTACGGTACCCTCAGCATGAAATGTACACACCCCGGTTTAGTGAATGCTCCCCTCTCGCAATAGCATAGGCTGCATGCGTATCCAGTACAATCATGCGAACCGCAAGCAAGGGAACACTGCAAACTCACGAACGGGATCTGTACGGGCACTTCTCTCCACGAGCTCCAAACTCACGAATCGCCAATATTAGGCTAATAATCCCATCCAGCAGTCTCTAGTTGTCGGTAATAAATCCCCCCAATAACGAGACCAAGCTCCGCATTGAGGGTAAAACAAGAACTGGCTTTACTGTGGGTTACCTGCCCGTATTTATGCAGGTCTCCCACTTGGTGGACACTCCCCTAAGGGACCAAATGGGAGACTGTAACAACAGACAGTCATATGGCAAGTTAGAATCCACAGACACAGAATATTCCCAGCATGCATTAGTATTTCCTCCCCTCTGCCCTGGAGATAATTGAGAAGTAATTCAATTATCTCCAGAACAAGGACAAATCGCCATTTTAAATACAATATAGAAAAACACATAAAAATATATAACTTTGCTTCTGTCAAATGCTACCCATTCGTATCACATAACCCCAGATAGCCTGGATCTGGGTGCACATTATTGGCGAATAGCTCTCAGATCCCATACGCATAGTTCAATCGCCATGGAGTCAAAGTCTATTACAGTCCTTCGGTATGCGATTGACTCCATGGGAAGGCTATCTGGGGTAAGTCCATTCGTATGTTTAAACCTCCCGAACGGCCGGTGTTCGCATCCTTCTGTCGATTGAGAAGGGGAGGTCGACGGCTTCAGCGGTGTTCGGCAGAAAGAGTGTCCGTTTTCAGTTCCATGAAATATATGCCGAACACCGCTGGTCTTTCGCATGTTTTAAAATGGCCGCCGCCTTGTGGTCGACATACGAACAACGACCACTCGGTATTCGGTTCTTAATTGAAGAAGTGTCTGCGGTTAACCACAACATTCTAATTGGGATCAATAGGTTAACCAGCAGCACACTTCTCTTCTGGGTGGCCGTCCGTTCGGTAGTTTCATTCGGCGGAAAAAGTAAATTCACTGAACAGAGGCATACGAACGGGTAATTCCACGAAAAGGCAAAAACAGGCAAACAGACGAATCCAGCAACCAGTCTCTACACAGATGGATCTGTCACAGATGGTTTGCAGCTATCAAATGACTCACTAACTCTAAAAAATGAGTTGTTAAAGTCTCTAACTTGGCCTACATATAGACCCTAAAAATATTACAAGGCTATACTCAGTACTGATCAGGAAATTGTTCCTTAAAGGGACACTATAGTCACCAGAACAACTACAGCTGGTGTCTTTAGAATGTCCCTGCAGGATTTATTTTTATGTAAACACTGCCTTTTCATAGAAAATAGTGGCAAAACCAGCGTTCAACATCTCCATGCTCTGTTCTGCGGTGCTGGAATAAATGTAAGTTTATTACATTTTTAAAATATGGCAAGGGGGGGCTAGAGACCTAAACTGTGTTTTTAACACTATAGTGACAGGAATACACATTTGTATTCCTGTCAATGCAGTGTTCCTTTAAGCTAATGCAATTTTTGTCACAAAATCTAAAAAAAGTCCAGAAAATCTGATTATGCAACTGAATATTTTTAACCATACCCAACTGTCAGGATTATAGTTGATCCAGCATGCAGAATAGTATCACACCTATTACTAAGTATAACGTCTAACTGGACCTTAGAATGGCCGGCCTTAAAGTAGCAGAGAATAGTCAAAATACATGCCGAGGTCAGGGACTCAGAAAGAGACACAATGATGAGGAAAGCCAGAAGTCAAGGATACCAGAAATCAGGGAGGTCAAAACAAAGTCAAACACCAGAAAAACGCAATCAGGAACACACTCTCAGATAACCAGCTTGTGGAAACAATGACAAAAAGGTAAATTGGGTTTATATAACTCTCCTTAGGCTGTAATTGGCTGTTTCTGATCTCTGACAAAATGTGCATGCTCGTCTATGATGTGACGTTGCATGCACATTGGCGCCATCTTTGATGTTGGCGGAGGTAAGTCTCCTATTAAAACCGGAACCGCAGTGGCTGGCGTCTTTAGGAACGCCGTACTCACTGGGGACCAGGATAGAAGGAGGTCGGGCAGTGGTTTGCCGCAACCAAGGTAAGTATTTCATTTTTCTGTTCTCGTAACCGCTATGTTTCTGTGCGGCTACGCCGACAGAATCACAGGTAGCCGTGACAGTGCCCCCCACTTGAAGACCACCCACCAGGTGGGCTTGAGGGGAAATTTGGCATGGAAGGAACGGATTTTGCGGCCCACATGTATGTCTGAAGCAGCAACCCAAGAGCTATCGGCAGGCCCATAACCCTTCCAATCAACCAAATACTGCAGAGACCATCGAGAAAATCTGGAGTCGAATATAGAGGAGACTCCTGTCCAGAAACAACCAAAGGAGGGGGAGGGTCAGAAGGGGTGGTATACCTGTTACAGATAAGGGGTTTCAGTAGGGATACATGAAACATGTTAGGTATACGCAGAGGGGTGGGGAGAATCAGGGAATAAGACACAGGATTAATCCTGCAAATTATTCCAAAGGGCCCAATAAACCTGGGTGCAAACTTCATGCTAGGAACCTTGAGTTTAATATTCTGTGTGGAGAGCCATACCTTGTCACTCACCTGGTAACCAGTGTTGGCACCACGCTTCATATCAGCATGATTTTCGAAACGATCAGTAGCAGTTTTTAAAGCCGTGTGGTCCTTAGTCCAAGTCTCACGTATACATGTGAGATGGTCATCCAGAGCGGGAATTGCAGTGTCAGCGAACACCGCAGGTAGGACAGTAGGATGACGACCGTTGTTAACAAAAAATTGACTATGTCCAGATGAGTCATGGGTTGCATTATTTCTGGAGAATTTGGCCCATGGTAGTTAATCAGACCAGTTTTCCTAAGTGCCATTAATAAAACATCTCAAATATTGTTCCAATGATTGGTTGGGTCTCTCAGCCGTGCCATTGGTTTGGGGATAGTATGCTGATGAAAAGGATAATTCTATACCCAACTGTTTGTTAAATGCTCTCCAAAATCGTGACACAAATTTGGAACCTTTATCTGACACAATATTAAGCGGAATACCAATGCAATCTGACTATTTTGCTTATAAATATATGAGCCAGCTCTTGGGAAGAAGGTACCATTTTGAGTGGAACAAAGTGTGTCATTTTAGAAAAGCGGTCAACAACCATTAGGATGGTGTTGTAGCCATTAGAAATTGGTAGTTCCACAATAAAGTCCATAGAGAAATGAGACCATGGAATACAGGGTATAGGTAGCGGTTGTAATAGCCCACAAGGTAGTTTATGGGGAACGAGCCCTGAAGTGGTAGCTAGGGGTTTGTCAGTTTTTACCTGAACGGCTAAGAACAAGAGTGGGTTCTCCGTTTGTTTATTATTCCAGAGTAGATGAAGCGCTCAAGCTGAATTTCCCCAAAACAGTAATCAGGTACCCAAACATCAGCTGAAACATGATGAAGGGTGTAACAGGAATCAAATTTTATTGTGCCACACTCGCTTTTATGCAAGTCTCCAGGCCAGGGGAACACCCCCTGGACTTGGTGGAAAACAGGGACACAACTTAGTACAACCAATAGTAATATAGAGCAAAACAGTGACACTCTCAGTACAAACAGTTAATCCCCTCCTCTCTGCCTGGAGATAATTAGGAGATAATTAGGTCAGATAAAGTAATAACTTAATTATCTCTGGGCAGAGGGGACACAATTTTCACAATATCTGGAAAACACCCCAAAACATACAGGACCCCCACAAATGTCACATCCTCTGATAGCCCCGATATGGGTGACCAACATCCAAAAATCACCCAGATCAGTTCAGGGGTTTTTGAATTTCATGGAAGTCCCATTTGACCGACCACACACGAGGCTCCTGCCCAGAACAGTTCCATGAGTTTAGGCTGTACGGTCAGTCTATTTCGTTAAGTCATAAAACACGAATGGATCCCTCTGGCTCGTAGTGTCACATCATGCCTTGTTTTACGGATCAGTCTGGTGATGGCTTCTGGTATCCAGTACTCTTTTTACAATTTTTGTTTAGTTTTTCTTGTTTTTTGGGGTTTTCTATTTCATGTCTGGTTTTCCTTATGCTGGGTTTTCTGGGTTAATTCCATTATTCCATCCCTGGAATTCCCAGTCTCCTGGATTCATTTATATGTTTGTTTTATGTTGCCACACCCGTTTGTTTTCCATTTTCCTTTTGTTTCAGTCTGGATCTGCAGCAGTGTTTCAAGTCTCTGCCCTTTCTTGCAGGTAAGTGCTATTGTGGTTTAGTATGGTTCTTTTAGCGAACATTAGGCAGAGTAGGACCTGACGAATATGGGGTAGGCAGAGTAGGACCTGACGAATATGGGGTACATTGGCGCTGTGGCAGGCTTATGCAATGTATGATCATATAATGTAACTAAATCCCATACTTTTCATATATAGTGCTTAGTTACATCTCCTCTTGTTTTGCCTATTATATCTTGTCTTGTTTTATTTTGTAATCCCAGTTCATGTACAGTTCTGTCCTGCCCTGTTCTTGGTTTCCTCATGTCTTGTGTACATGTTCTGGATTCTGCTTTCTGTCCTGCTCTGGTTCTGGGTTCTATTAGTTTTGTCTTGTTTTCATGTTTTGTGACTATCCTAGCCTTGCCTTGTTTCTGTACTGGATACATGTCTGCTGCAGAGCCCCCCTATCCAGTTCCTGGGAGGTCTGCATATCAAGCTCCTAGTTCCTGGAATCCGCTGTAGCTGCATCAGGGTTCTGGTATGTGGCCGCGCAAACGCTGGTGCTCAACAGCAGGGGGCGTGTGGTTACCCTGCACCAGTCCCTGATAATCCACTTCCACACTGTGACTCTGAACATCAGGCATACTGGGTCCAGGTCCTCGCACCGCCGCCCGGACAGTGTCTGGGTCCCGGGCACCGGACCGCCACCCTGACACATAGCAGCGATTGTTTCCCTGGTTTGTGGGAACCAAACTACCGAACAGCGCTCTCCTAGCTTTTCGAGAAAAAGGAAGCAGGCGTTCATCAGTTTGACCGGTGTTTCAGGAAGTTGAGTGTCAAATTTTAGTTCCAGACACTCGACGACCAAGTCCCGCTGCCTCCTTTCGTGCAAACAAGATGGCCGCCGTTTTCTCTTCCACGTGGCGTTCGACTATATGAACGGCAGCCACACATAGAGAGCACTTAATTGAAGGTTTCCTGTAGTAATAATGAGCCAGAGGGGTGGTGGTTAATAAACAAAATAAAAACAAAAATTCGAAATGTTGCACGAACGAAGGTAGAAAAGGCTAATTTTCTCACACTTAGAAACTGCACAAATAGTACATGCCTCCACATACTCCCTGAAACACTCTTAGTACCTCCTCTCTTTCCAGTAAGAGAATAAACAATCTATCTTGAGGTTTATCACTAGGTGCACAAGTCTGAGCTGCCATTATAGCACAAAGAAGAGGAGAAGACAAGGAAAGAACTGTAGAGGCAATGATACATTCAGGTGGTATGATGGGAGAGGTTTCTTGTTCTTGTTCCTCCTTTAGGTCAAATTGCCTAGATAGGGCGTCTGCCTTAACATACTTAGGCCCATGTCTGTATGTGATGATAAAGTTAAAGCATGACAAGAACAATGACCAACTAGCTTTTCTAGAAGACAGCCCTTTATCATCTCCAATGAATGCCAAGATTTTGTGATCAGTTCAGGAGAGGGTCCTTGGAACCTTGTAAAAGATGTCACCATTCTTTCAGAGTTAGGATAATGGCTAACAATTCCCTGTTACCAATATCATAGTTACGTTCCGCTGGAGACAACTTTCTAGAAAAGAACGTACAAGGATGTAAAGGGGTATCCAGACCACCCTTCTGAGAAAGGACAGCCATGACCCCTGTCTCAGAGGCATCAACCTCTAGTATGAAGGGTTTGCTAGTGTCAGGGTGTACCAATATGTCAGCAGAAGAGAATAAGTTCTTAAGTACTTCAAAAAGTTCTTTAGCTTCTTTAGACCATATATTACAGTCAACTCCTTTTCGCGTCATATTGGTGATGGGTGCTATTACAGTAGAGAAACCTTTGATGAATCTCCTGTAATAATTCACAAACCCAATAAACCTTTGAATGGCTTCTAACCCATTGGGTAATGTCCAGTGTAAAACAGGTACTAATACATACAATGTAAGGTGGAGTGTCTTCTTATTATAAAGAATGTTCCATATATCTAAAGAGCAGAACAAAATAAAACAAATGATAGTGCAGTATTGTCTGTTATATAGAGAGATTTTTATAAAATGGGAGGAATATCACTCACAAGTGCAGAGCCTCAAATTTTGGCTCAGTTTTCCAGTATTGTGGGATAAAAGGTTCCCACTGCCTTCTTTATGTAGCTGGTGATCAAGTATAGGATCCATGGGGGAGCAGCTACACAGCACAGAGAGTGCAGACAGCAGATCTACAGCTCAGCTCCAGAAGAGGTCTCCTTCCTGCAGCCCAATGTTCCTCCTGTGGAGGTATCAATCCTGATAACTTGTGTCCATTCATGTGTCTTTACTAGGGAAGTTGTGCACTTTATAATAAAGCACTTTGGAAACTATCACCTGCTTGCAAGAGGAATACTTGATCACCAGCTACATAAAGAAGGCAGTGGGGAACTTATATCCCACAATACTGGAAAACTGAGCCAAAATTTGAGGCTCTGCACTTGTGAGTGATATTCCTCCCATTTTATAAAAATCTCTCTATATACCAGACAATACTGCACTATCATTTGTTTTATTTTCTTCTGCTCTTTAGATATACGGAACATTCTTTATAATAAGAAGACACTCCACCTTACATTGTATGTATTTGTATTTATTTGTGAGGTGAAAGGGACTCTCAATAAGGTGTTTTTAGAGGACTTTTTATTATTGTGTGTCTTACTGTAATCCTATCACATTGTTTTAAAACAGGTACTAGTTTATAAGGGTCCTTCTGAAAACCAGAGGACGAAATATTATATCCCAAGATTTAGAACTGTACTTCCATCTTGTCAAATAGGCATTTGTCTTGTTTACAATATAGCCCATTTTTTAACAAAGCTTGTAAAACATGTTTTACATGCCCATGATAAGTCTGGAGATCAGGGAAATAAATGAGTATATCATCCAGAAATACCAATACGAAAGTATAAATGTAGTTTCTGAGAACATCATTAATGAGATCCTGAAATACGGCTGGAGCATTACATAAGCCAAAGGGCATTACAAGATACTTTGATCCTTACCAAATTATATTTACCAAATTATACATACTCCTAAGGCTGAGTTTGGTAAACACCTTAGCACCCTGGAGTCTGTCAAACAATTCTGAGATAAGGGGAATGGGATAAGCATTTTTGATGGTAATCTTGTTCAATGCCCTATAATCAATACATGGTAGTAACTCTCACCTGCAGGTGAAGAAGACTTATGTATGTGACCTTTTTGTAGAGACTCTTTAATGTACTCCTCCATAATTCTACCCTACTGTGGTGATAAGGTATATACTCCCCCTTTAGGGGGTATAGTGCCTGGTAACAAATCTATGGAGCAATCATAGGACCTGTGAGGGAGTGGTGTATCAGTGTGACTTTTATTAAACACTTCTTTAACCTCCCTATAATGCACAGGAATTTTGGTAGACTGAGGCGTAGGAGTAGATAGATTAACAATACCCACTCTCTTGGTAATAGGTAACATACATTTCTCTCTACGTTCTTTACCCCATTCCAGTATTTCCCCTTTAGCCCAGTTAATTCAAGGATTATGCTTAACAAGCCATGGAAATCCAAATATAATGGGACAAGAAAGAGACTTAATTATCTGAAATGTGATGATTTCATTGTGTATCACTCCTATCGTGACAGTGATAGGCAGTGTTTCATGGGTAAAAAGAGGCTGAGAGAGAGGTCTCCCATCAATGACCTCGACGGGCAAGGGTGAAGATGTATTCTTGGTGGGTATAAGGTGTTTACTGGCAAATTGCATATCAATAAAGTTTTCTGCAGCGCCTGAGTCAATCAGGGCATCACACTTAAAACTTATCTTACTGCATTGAGCAGCAACACTAATGAGAAATCAACTTTGAGTAATACCAGGAGACATATACATTACACCTAAGGACAGTCCCCTGAGGGTTCTTACGTACGCAAGTATTCCGGGCATATGTGATAAGCATTTCTTATATGTCCTTTCTTGCCACAGTAAAAGAAAATGCCTTATTTTCTCCTGAACTGTTTCTCTGCTTCTGACAGTCTCATAACCCCTAACTGCATAGGTTCAGGTTCAGACTGCACAGAGGGGCCAGTGACAACAGGATTGGAGAAGCGAGGTGCCAGTGACATATTCATACATCTAGTTCTGTTTATAGTTATCTCCCTGTTCCTAAGTCGTTTATCGATATGTTCTTTGGCTGCAATTTAATCAAGGATAGCTTTGGATAATCCCTCTGCAAATGCAGTGGTTAATCAGTTTTTAGTCCAGTCTACCTCTGAAGCCAGAGTGTGGAATTCTATGGCGTAATCTGAGACAGAACGGTTCCCTTGTTTGATATGCATTAGGGAAGTGGCAGCGTTGTTCTCCCTTCCCAATGGTTCAAATGATAATTTGAATTCTGCAAGGAATTCCTGGTAATTATAAGCTATAATCCTATTACTCTCCCATAATGGATTGACCCAAGCTAAGGCTTTACCTTTCAGTTGGTTCATTAAGTACCCAATTTTAGCTCTATCCGTGGGGAAGGACCCAGGTTATGGTTCAAAATGGTACTCAATCTGATTAAAGAATCCCTGACATTGTTGAGTATTACCTTTAAAATGCAGGGGGTGGACATAAGGAGATATTAGGTGCCTTATACACTATAGGTGTAGGTACAGTAGGCGGTGGTGTAACTGCCGGAGGAACTTCAGGCTGCAAATGAGCAGTACGTGATAAGAGCGTATTGAAAGCCTGGGCAAATTAATCCATACGGTAATCATTTTCCTCTAGCTTTCTCTCGCAAGCAACTATGTGCTGACACAAATCTGCAGGATCTAAGGCCATGTCGTAAATGTCAGGATAATAGTTGATCCAGCACGCAGAATAATATCACACCTAGGACTAAGGATAACATCTAACCGGACCTTAGAATGGCCGGACTTAACATACCTGAGAATAGTCAAAATACTTGCCAAGATCAGGGACACAGAAAGAGACACAACGATGAGGAAAGCCAGAAGTCAATGATACCAGAAATCAGGGAGGTCAAAATGAAGTCAAAGTCAAATACCAGAAAAACGCAATCAGGAACACAATCTCAGATAACCAGCTTGTGGAAACAACAACAGGGTACTGACAAAAAGTTCATTTGGGTTTAAATAACCCTTCTTGTAATTGGCTGTTTCTGACCTCTGACCTTAAAAAGTGCATGTGCGTCTATGACGCCATCTTTGATGTGGGCAGAGGTAAGTCTCCTATTAAAACCGGAACCGCAGCGGCCAGCGTCTCTTGGAATGCCGTACTCGCTGGGACCGGGATAGAAGGCAGCGGTTTGCCATGACCAAGGTAAGTATTTGATTTTTCCATCGGCGTAACTGCTATGTTTTCCGTGTGGCTACACTGACAGAATTGCGGGGAGCTGTGACACCAGCCCCTTGCGTCCACCTCCATCAAGCTTCTCTTCAAATAAAACTAAAAAATATGCACATGTTTAAAACTATTTTATTAACTTCATTAAAACACATTATAAAATAACTTTATTGCAATTAATGCATATTCTTTTTATATTGTTATTGTTATTTCTGTGAAGTGATATGCTTCACATAGACAATGCTCAGTTGATATGAAATATCCATGCAACAGATATGGCCACCAATTTGTTTCACTAGTAAGCAAATATCCTCTCTTTTATTAACAGTTCATTAAAAATTCTGTCCCCTTTTTACATGATTCAGCCTTCATCTTTTTTTACTTCTTGTCCCAATGTCATGACTTCATGGCTTCTCCTTTGGGTTCCATCCCCATTTCATTAACTTCTGTCCTCATTTTTACACGATTTGGCCATATTTAATTTTTTCTCTCAAATATCAACATGCTGCTTGTGATCGTGCCAGCTTGGATGGACCTGGTTAAGCATCATACCATGAGTGGCTCAACACGGCAGCTCCTGTGGTACATTAACCATTATACTTCTTATGCATCTATTAATGGCAACTGAAGGTGCCGTATTATCGCACAAGATGCTTGAAGTATATGTGGGGATCTATTATCAATTGTCGGTTTGGTTGGTTTACAATATAATACAGAACCCCGTCAGTGGCTGAACTGGTGCAAATATTTTATTGACCCCCTCTAACGTAAGTGCCCAAGATCGGTCTTAGATCTTTAGGCACCCAGTGTGAAAATGTGTGTGACAAATGTTATCTGTGAATGTGAGCCTTTGGTTAATGTATGGAGAGGATATTATGTTTGCATCAGCAGAGTGTGCAGAGTGATATAGCACCACTGGACAACCAGTGAATCATTTTTATTAACTTTTTTACTATTTTACTTTTCTATTTACTTTTATTTACTATATTGCCTACAGCAATATATTAAATAAACATTTAACTGCACTTTTCATTGGGAGTGGCAGTATATTCAGATGTTGTGACCACCTGTGTCGGCCCGCTTCTGCCATAGCTATGTGCTGTGAATACGCATAAATAAGTATAATGCCGAGAGGATGGGTGAAGAGAGGAATACAGAGGGAGAGGGGATGCATGCGGGAGAGATAGGCACTTTTAGTGAAGAGGGGATGGAAAGTGGCATCCAGGAGGCTGAGGTGTACAGAGAGATGAGGGGGGCAAAGATATCCAAAGAGGGGCTGGAGGGAAAAGATAGACAGAGAGATACATAAAGGGGCTGCAGGAGAGACACACAAAGGGCTGGGGGGAGAGACACACAGAAGAGCTTGAGAAATTAAAAAATACACAAAGAGGGGCTGTGGAAAGGGAAAAATAGACACACAAAGGGATTGGGGGACGAATAGACACACAGTGGTGCTAAGGGAAACAAAGGCACAGAGATTGGCTGGGGGGACAAAAAGATGCACAGAGAGACTGAGGGGAGAAGAGAGTCAAAAAGGGGCTGGGAGAAAGAGACACACAGAGGGGATCATGGGAAGAAAGAGACAAACAAAGTGGCTCATGGGGAGAAAGAGACACAGAGGAACTGGGGAAAGAGACACACAGAGGAGCCAAAGAAGTGGAAAAAGAGGCACACTGGGGGGCTTGGGGGACTAAGAGATGCACACAAAGGGGCTGCCAGAGAAAGAGTCACACAAAGAGGTTGGGGTGAGAAAGAGACACAAAGGGGCTGGGGAAGAGGCACACATAGGAGACAGGAAAGAGGAAAAAGACACACGCAGAGGGATTGGTGGATTAGGGATACACAGAGGGGCTGGGAGGGTCAAATAAACAAACAGAGGGTAGATGATACTAAGAAGTGCATAGAGGGGCTAGGGGCACAAAGAGAGGCACACAGGGACTGGGGGAGCAGACAGACACAAAAAGGTGCTGGGGAGAAAGAGACACATAAAGGGGCTGGTGGGAAGAAAGAGACACCCAAAGGGGACGGGGGGGAGAGAACTGGTAAAAGGGACAAAAAGACATGCAGGGGGGCTGGGAAAGGGGAAGAAAAGGCACACAAAGGAGATACACAGTGTTGCTGGGGGGATAAATAGACACACGTAGGGTTAGAGTACAACAAAGACACATAAAAAGGGCCTGTGGGGACAAAGAGATACAAAAAGTGTCTGGTGGAGAAAGAGACACGCAAATGGGGCTGGGAGGAGAAGGAGACCCACACAGGTGCTGAGGGAAAAAGAGACACACAAAGTTGTAAAGTTTTGTTTTGTTTTGTAGGCTGGCGGTAACTCGTCTTGCCAGGGCACCAAATAGTTTCTGTGTTTGAAGAGTGTATCCAGGGCTCGAGTCCTGCAGGAACGCATGGGAACGGCGTTCCTGCACTTTTTCCAAAGCAGGAACGCCGTTCCCGTTACCTGTCCTGCAGGACCGGCCCTGCTACCTGTACAGAGGGGCCATCACAAGCTGTGTTCCTTCTCCAGCTATAACTCTCGTGAGACCCGCGGCTGTTACCATGGCAACGCTCCGCACAGGCGAGTCTCGCGAGAGTTAGAGCTGGAGAGGGAACACAGCGTGCAATGGCCCCTCTGTGCAGCGGCTGGCTCCCTCCACCAGACCACCAGGTGATCTCCCCCCTCCCTGACAAGGTAAGAAGCAGGGAGGGGGGAATAAAATAAATATTATACATAAATTAAAAAAATGCTTCCCCCCCCACACACACATCATCCAGCACTCACACACACATCATCCAGCACTCACACACACATCATCCAGCACTCACACTCACATCATCCAGCACTCACACACACATCATCCAGCACTCACACTCACACATCATCCAGCACTCACACTCACATCATCCAGCACTCACACTCACACACACATCATCCAGCACTCACTCACACATCATCCAGCACTCACACTCACACACACATCATCCAGCACGCACTCACCCATCATCCAGCACTCACACACACACCATCCAGCACACACACACACACACATCATCCAGCACACACACACACCCATCATCCAGCACTCACACATCATCCAGCACACACACACCCATCATCCAGCACACACACACACACACATCATCCAGCACACACACACACCCATCATCCAGCACTCCACACACCCATCATCCAGCACACACACACCCATGATCCAGCACACACACACACCCATCATCCAGCACACACACACACACATCATCCAGCACACACACACACATCATCCAGCACACACACATCATCCAGCACACACACACACATCATCCAGCACACACACATATCATCCATCACACACACACACACATCATCCAGCACACACACACACATCATCCAGCACGCACACACCCATCATCCAGCATGCACACACACCCATCATCCAGCACACACACACATCATCCAGCACTCACACACATCATCCAGCACACACACACACATCATCTAGCACACACACACATCATCTAGCACACACACACACACACACACACATCATCCAGCACACACACACACCCATCATCCAGCACACACACACACACATCATCCAGCACACACACACACATCATCCAGCACACACACACTCATCATCCAGCATGCACACACACATCATCCAGCACTCACACACACGTCATCCAGCGCGCACACACACATCATCCAGCACACGCACACACTGCATTCATTATACACACTCTTCACTCACTACAAACACACTACATTCACTATACACCCTCTGCATTCACTATACACACTCTGCATTCATTATGCACATTCTGCACTCACTACACACTACATTCACTATACTAACACTGCATTCATTGTACACACTCTGCACTCACTACAAACACACTAAATTCATTATACACACTGCATTCATTATACACACTCTGCACTCACTACAAAAACACTACATTCACTATACACACTGCATTCACTATAAACACTGCATTCACTACAAACACACTACATTCATTATACACGCACTGCACTATATGCATAGGAGTGTAATTTTTTGTATTTTTTTTTAAGGGGGCAGGAATCTTGGGTGAGTTCCCACACTTTTTTCCCCAGGACTTGACCCCTGAGTGTATCATATTATAAATTAACCTGGTAACACTTCCCTGGTTTTCGGTCTTGTTACTTCATAGTTTGGGGAGCTCAGTGGAGCACATGATCAGAGCACCTGCTTTGCAAACACTTCTCATTGAGCTGCATTAGAATATCTGTGATTGGACAGCCAGAAAGGCTGGACTTTGGAAAAAGGGAGGATTTGCAAAGGCAGAAGACAAGAGATAGGTTTTGTGAGCTGTTGTTTTTACATACCACCCATGAGCAAAATGCATGCAAGTTTTCATTTACGGGTATATCTACTAAAATGTGATTTCTATTTATTTTGTATTTGGGCAGTGGCGTGTCCCTTTAAATATGCACTTCAGGCTCACATTTGGTTGAATATGTAGCTTAGACAACAGTTTAATGCCAGAAATGTATCCCTATAGCAGATAGTCTATAAAAAAACAGCAATGACATTCAAGAATCCCTTAATCTCAGAAAGGAATAAGCAGCAAAATATTGTAAGGTTAGGCAGATAAACAATTCTCCAAAATATATATTTTTAACAACAGACTTCTACAACAAATATATAAATACATATAGATTGTGACATAATTGGTATTTTTGCATGTAGATTTCATGTGTAATGGATGTGTTGGAAGCAGGAAAAATGGGTAAGCAAAAATATTTGAGTGACTTTGACAATGGCCAAATAGTGATTGTTAGAGGACGGTCAAAACATCTCCTAAACGGGAAGTCTTGTGGGCTGTTCCCGGCATGCAGTGGCTAGTACATACGGAAATTTGTGCAAGGGAGGCAACTTGCAAGTTGATGTTAGTATTATGGGCGTCCAAGTCTCATTGATGCATGAGGGAAGTCTGTCTGGCCCAATCACACAAAAGAGCTTTAGTTGCCCAAATTACTCAAAAACGTAATGTTAGCCATGATAGAAAAGTGTCTGAAAACATAGTGTGCTTTGCAGTTTGCAGCATATCGGGTTGTGTAGCTGCAGAATGGTCAGAGTGCCCATGATGACCACTGTACACCACCGAGAACACCTTCAATGGGGCTGTAAGCAACAGTACTGGACCATGGAACAATGGAGGAAATTGCCTGATCTGATGAATCTCATTTTCGTTTAGATTTGGTCAATGGTCAGTCATATGTGCGTTTTTTACCTTGGGAAAAGATGGCAACAGGGTGCACTATGGGAAGAAGGCAGGCCAGCGAAGGCAGTGTTATGCTTTGGGCAATTTACTGCTCTGGATCCTAGCATTTATGTGGATTTTATTAGGAATTAGGAATCGGTAGAATTACAAAGCATCGATTTTAAAATTATACACGGACCAAATGCATCCAGCAGGGGAGCTAATGGAAGGAGGCAGGATTATAAAATCTGCATGTTTATAATCTGGGGTAAAAATCGGATACAACTCACCCATAAAGCACTTCAGCAAAAGTGTATTATGGGTGTAGAATGGTCCGTTAATAACCCCCAGGAATGCGAGGATTAATTATGTAGTGTCTGGCCAGGACTTACTAGGCAGCTGCCACATTAAAAAAGTAAAATATAATAAATAAAAAGTCTATGGGGTTAAAAAGATCCCCATATTACAATAAGGGAGTTTTTCATCCTGCCTATGCTGCACCTGCCCAGTGGCAGATGGGGCATATCTACTAAATATCTAAAAAATAGTAACTAGGTAGCCATAGAACTGCCTCCCCCCACTTCCAAAAAAGAAATGTCAAGGAAAAAAAACAACAACAACCAAGTCTCACTTCTCTCAATACTCTCAGTGCACTCTGATTGGTTGGCTTGCAAGCCAACCAATCAGAGAGCTCTTAATGATACTACATCATTTTCCCATGAGATGTAATAACTAGCATAGGGCTCTATAAGGGCTCTATCTGCTATGACAGCTGAGTCTGAAGTGAGCCCTCACAAGGCAAAGAAGGATTAATTTTATTGCTTCTGGTTTTTTTTTTGGTTTTTTTTTCGTTTCATGTGACTTTCTTTTTCTTTTTTTTTAAGAGTTGCGTTGCAGGATGATATGTTTTTATTTGATCTTTAATTTTGACATTGGGTCTTCGCTTCTGAATATTATAATAGCTACTATCCACTGACCATGTTTGGGGTCAGAGGGGCGACAAAATGATGTTTCCTCTGTGACAGAACCATCTGTATGTCTATTGTGGTTGATTCGTCTATTTTGTCCCTTTCGTGTAAATGGCTGTTTCTATAGCCCAGCCATATGAATGACTTTGTTTTACCGAACAAACTTACCGAACGGATGGCCACCCAGGATAGAAGTGTGCTGCTGGTTAACCTCTTGATCCCAATTAGAACGTTGTGGTTAACCGCAGACACTTCTCAATTAAACCGAATTCAGGGTGGCCGTCGTTCGCATGTCGACCACGAGGCAGCGGCCATTTTAAAACACACGAAAGACCAGCGGTGTTCGGTACCGATTTCATGGAACTAAAAACGGACACTTTTTCTGCTGAACACCGCTGAAACAACGGGTTGCCTGGCTGCCCCGACGAAAGCGTACGAACACCGGCCGTTCAGGAGTTTTACATCACACAAAAAAAGTCTTAACCCAGATAGCCTTCCCATGGAGTCAATCGCATACCGAAAGACTGTAAGGACTTTGACTCCATGGCGATTGAACTATGCGTATGGGATCTGAGCGCTATTCGCCAATAATATGCCCTCAGATCCAGGCTATCTGGGGATATGTGATGTGAATGTGAAATGTTCGGTTGTTATAAAGTTATATATTTTTATGTATTTTCTGGTCTTTTACTTAAAATGGCGATGTGTCTTTGTCCTGGAGATAATTGAATTACTTCCCAATTATCTCCAGGGCAGAGGGGAGGAAACCATACTGCATTATGGGAAAAGCTTGTGACTGTATGTCTGTTATGTCCTCATGTCCATCTGTAATTCCAGTCTCCCATTTGGTCCCCTAGGGGAGTGTCCACCAAGTGGGAGACCTGCATTAATACGGGCAGGTAGCCCACAGTAAAGCCAGATCCTGTTTGACCCTCAATGCAGAGATTTTGCCTCATTATTGGGGGGGATTTATTACTGATGCCTAGAGACTGATTACTGGAACCGAAAGCCACTTGGTAGATATCTTTGTTTGGTGGTTAGCGGCGGTTCGTGGATTTCTGTTCGGGAGTTTGGAGCTTACCGGAGATTACCGCTTCCCCTGATGGCGGTTCGTATACCGCAGTCTATGCGAACGGAGTTACTGATATTGCGAAAGGGGAAGGTTAACTAAACGGTGGTTTCTCTTAAAGACACCAGGGGTGTCTTAACATCCTCCATTTACCTGTAATGTTTACCTGTCACGATCCGGGAACCTAACACGCTAACAGGTCACAGAGAGGAAGGGTGCTATACCGGTCCTTAGAGTGGCCGGGTTAAAGCACACTAAGAATAGTCAGGAGACAAGCCAAGTAAAGGGAGCCAGAAAACAGGAGAACGAGAAACAAGCCGAGGTCAAAGGATTGGAGAATACAGGAGAATCGGAATAACAAGCCAAATAATCGGTAACCAGAGAGAAACACGAGCAAACTGCACTACAGGTATCACAAGACCACAACAGGGCACTGAGAGACAGGAAAGGTAAGTATATAAATCCCTTGCTTAATTCTGATTGGATAACTTCTGATGCTCACCAGGGCGGGGAACTATGACTGCCCAGGTACTAGTCTTAGACATTTGGTAGAGATGCCTACGTGGCAGATGGAGGGAATAGCAACATGTTAAATCTCTGTTATAGTAATATGGGGATGTTTTTGCATTATTAATTTTTCATTTTTAAAAAAAAATTTTTACTATTTTTTGCACAACATGCCAGGCAAAAATTGCCCAACTGTCACATAATTAATCAGGAAAACACTTCTGATTCATAATTCTGTGCCATGGTTTGAAGCATTCTGTCCAGATTTCATCTGTCCAGCCAAATTCAGTCCCAACTGGGCCTAAATTGCAAAACCCAGACATTGTTAATAGCATAAACAATGTCCAGATTTTGCTGTCCGAATGCAGTCCTTGTATGCAACCGGATAGTTTTGCCTGATTCAGTATGGGCCAGTCAGACTTGAGAGAATAAACGCTGTATGTTATTAAACTCAAAATGAAAAGTTTGTTATTTATTTTTAGGAATTTGACTTTCAAAAAAACCATAGATGGTTATAAAATATAAATAATATAACTGAGTATGAAAATCCTTAAGGGAGTATTTTTCCATTAATATGTTTATCCAAGTTGAGATTCACACACTAAGCTGTCATAAGACATCTTCTTAACATTTTTTGGCATATTCATTAATGTATGTTTAACAGTATAAAATATTTACTTAATTAGGGGAAAATATTGGTTCATCTTGCTATGCTAAATAAAGAATATGTCATATAATTTAATGTTATTCAAACATCATAAAATGTGACTGTTTTTAATTTTTTCAACATGTTTAAAATTAAATAAAAATCATGTGAACTTCAAACAATTCTTGATAGAATAACCTGCTTTAAAAATGATAAACTTGTGATTTCATTAAAAGTGCAGTAGACAGGTCATATGCAAACATTGTGTGGTGATATTCACCGGCAAATGAGGCTAATTCGTTAACATATTCAACAGCGAATGAATGTTAACAATTTGTGCAAGACATTGAGAGAAAAAAGCAACAAAAATTTAACAATTCACTGAATTATCAGTCCAATTCATATTTAATAACAAAAGTAAATTTTAGTTACATGTCATGCTGATTAGAGTTCTGCGCAAAGAAAAAAGCAAATCTGTCTGTTTGCATGTCTATCTATCTATTATTATTTTTATTATTTTTATGTTATTATTTATATAGCGCCAACAAATTCCGCAGCACTTTACAGTGTGTGGAAGAACAAACATGTAGTTGTTACCAGACAAGTTGGACACACATAAACAGAGGGGTTGAGGGCCCTGCTCAATGAGCTTACATGCTAGAGGGAGTGGAGTAAAATGACACAAAAGGTAAGGATAGTATTAGACTAATGACAGTTGCAAGAGAGGAATCAGTCGGGAGCTAGTAACAGTTTAATTGATACGCTTTTATGAAGAAGTGGGTTTTTAATGATTTTTTGAAGGAGTGGAAGTAGTCAAGGCAAAAAGGACAGTGGAATGGGCAAGCACCTTAATCGCATCTGGCGTTAAGTAGGGTGCACGCAATGTTTTTGAGATGGAAGCAGCAGGATTTGGTGATAGACTGAACATGAGGCGTGAAGAAGAGCTCGGAGTCAAAGAGAACACCTAGGCAGTGAGCCTATGTGGTGGAGCTGATGGTAGCACCGTTGACTTGGAGGGAGACAAACACAGAAATTAGACCCTTGTCCAGTTGAATTGTCCTACTGAAGAAGCCCTGTTATTTAGCAATAGTGATGTCCCAAACTGTTCGCCGAACGGTTCGCGAATGGTTTGCCGCGAACGGTTTGCCATGTACTCATCATTGAGTAAACTTTGACCCTGTACCTCACAGTCAGCAGACACATTCCAGCCAATCAGCAGCAGACCAGATCCTCCCACCTCCTGGACAGCATCCATTGTGAAGCTGCATTCTTAGTGAGCTGTCCAGGAGGTGGGAGGGTCTGGGAGGGAGGGTCTGCTGCTATTTAGCAATGACCTGAAACTGGTTTAAGGTGACCCAATGATGGGATCTACCAGTGAACATGATCCTTCCTGCTTAGTGATATTTTCCACTAGTTGCACAACAGTTCTAAACTATAAGAGATTGTATGGGTAATGTACAGAAGGTTCAGAAGGGCATCTATCCTGTTTTTTGAGATATCCACTTAAAAACTAAACACCAATTAGTCAAATACCTAAATATCAGGCTTTCACACGCTCCATGCATTTGCAATTAGCTTTAAATCAGGCTGCATGTTTGTTATATGAAACAGAAGGTAGAAATTTATATTTTTTTTTTTTCACTTGATCATGGATAGAAAAGTGGCATACAAATGTTTGACTAAACAAAAAATTTGTAATACATGTAAAACATGATAATACGGATGTGACGAAGTGCCCTTCACCACTTGTGCCTGGAGAGGACTAATTGCCAGCCTCCTGCCTTGTGACTATGGCCCCTGGGATATATTGATTGGATATATAGATTGGATTTTAAAAGACCCTTTCTGCCCCTTTAAATTATATTGAAGCAGTTCTGCAACTTTAAAATGGCACTTCGGATACAGCAGTCAGCGGTGTTTTGCCATCGAGTTCATGGAACTAAAATCGGATACTCAACGGCACGAAAACCGCTGAAGTTTTACTTTCCCTGGAACTAACTCATTTGACAATTCGAACGCTGTTTGACAATTCGTTCGACAATTCGAATGGCTGCTGTTCGCCTATTTGAAACTGAACTTAACATGGGAAATAGACCGGCCGCACAGCTCAAATCTTTGGAACTGTTTTGGGCATGATAATGTGCGTGCGTGTAGTCGGTCAAAAATGACTTCCAGCTAACTCCTGAACGGCTGAACCGATTCGAATGATTTTTGAATATGTTTGTCCCCTAGTTATGCTGATTATGAAATATAAGATTGGATATATAATCGCAAAGTTATAAAAAAAGTATGTTTTTCTCTTGTAGATAACTGAGTTAATATCCAATCTATTAAACTCAATTTTGAGTGTTTATCTATGTGCCTGTATCCAATTGGTTGTAAAGTTTGCAGTTTCAGTACCCAACAAGGTCCACATGGGTGGTAACCTTTTTGGTAAACTTGTATAAAAGAAGCATTAAAGCCTCAGTGCATTCAGATCTTCTTACCCTCAACTTGTAGCCTTGTCTTTTGTTGTAGGGAACAGCTATACCAGCTATACCAGCTATAAGAGCTCACTTCAGGTATACAGCTATACTCTCTGGGGGGAGAGCCCCAGATATACTCTCCTGGAGGAGAGCCCCAGCTATATTCTGCTGGAGGAGAACTCCAGCTATACTCTCCTGGAGGAGAGCCCAAGCTATACTCTCCTGGAGTAGAGGCCCAGCTATACTCTCTCAGGAGGAGAGATTCTTTCCACACGGATCTGGAGATGTCATCCAGAGGAACCTCTGCCCAATTAGCCCACGATGTAGCCAGGGATCTGGTGGAGTGAGCTCTGATCTTGGCTGGAGGAGTCAGCTTGTTCCCCAGGTAGAAGTCTGTTATGACAGAAGCTATCCATCTCCTTAAGGTAGAGGAAGAGGCTGCTTCTCCCTTACGAAGGCCAGAAGGAAGTACAAATATTTTTTTTGTTTTTTCTGAAGTCAGAAGTAACAGATAGGTACTTGATCAAAAGTTCTCTCACATCGAGATCATGCTACCGCTCTTCCTCGGGAGAAAACGGGGAGGAACAGAAGGAAGGGATAACCACTTCATGGAGCAGGTGAAACCTGGATACGACTTTTGGAAGGAAGTCTTCACTAGGTCTTAGGATCACTCTATCATGAAAGATATGAAGGCGTGATTCATCTCTAGAGAATGCCTGGTGTTCTGAAATCCTCTTGGCCATGGTGACCGCCACCAGGAATACAGTTTTATAAGTGAGGTGTTGAATAGAGATATCCTTCAGAGGTGCAGAGGGGAACTTGCATTAAAGCATTCAGGACTAATGGCAAATCCCATGGAGGATCTGAGTTCCTGGCTGGAGGGCATAAGTGTAAGGCTGCCTTAAAGAACCTTGAGATGAGAGGGTGAGATGCCCATGAGGTATTACAAAGGGCAGATAGAGCTGAGGACTGCACGTTCAAGGTGCTCAGGCTGAGACCTGTTTCCAGGCCTGCTTGTAAAAATTCCAAAATGTGGAGGTGAGTAGGATGTTGAAAATCAAAAGATTTAGTCACTGCCCGTTTTTGGAAGGTTTCCCAAATCCTGTAATAACAGGAAGATGTGGACTCCTTGCCTTTAGGAGGATATCAATCACTGCTTCAGATACACCCTGAATGAGGAGGGATCTCCTTTCAACAGCCAGGCCCCCAGGTTCCAGCTGGCTGGACCATGGATTAGAAGGTCAGGGGAGATTGGAAGAAGCCAAGGATGGGTTAGAGACATTTTCAGTAGAAGTGGATACCAAGGTCTCCTGAGCCAGATCGGAATAATGGCTATCACCTTCTTTCCAAATTTTCTTCAGTATCCTGGGTATCAGAGGCAGGGGAGGGAACACATGCCCCAGGCTGAAGTTCCAAGGATGGGAAAAGGCATCTTGCCCCAGACCTAGAGGTTCCTTGGAGAGGGAAAAAAAAACTTGCCACCTGGGCATTCTGTCTGATGGCCACTGGGTCCACCTGGGGTATGCCACACCCCTTACTTAGAACTTGAAAAACTCTAAAATTCAAGCTCCACTCGCCTGGTAGTATGCGAGTTCTGCTGAGGAAATCTGCCAGAATGTTTTCCATCCTTGGGAGGTAGATCACTTTTATCCCTTTGATATGAATCTGTGCCCAGGACATCAGATGAGTTATTTGGTGATTTATATAGGCAGCCACTGCCCTGTTGTCCGTACGTATAAAGAGCCAAGGACTCTTGAGATCCCTGTGGAGTTTCCGTATAGCAACGTAAATGGCCCTCAGTTCCCGCAAATTTGAGTGAAGGCATTTCTCTGATGATTTCCAAGTGCCTTGAATCCATATTGATTCTGTGTAAGCACCCCATCCCGTCATGCTCGCATCTGTAGTGATAACTTGCCAAGGAGGATCTTCTATTGGAAACCCTTTCCGTAGGTGTCTCGCTGAAGCCACCATCCAAACTGATCTTTTACGATTTGGGGAATTTTAATAATTTGTTTCCAGTTGTGGCGATAGTGGTTGAACTGACTCAGGAAATTTGACTGGATAGTTCTTGAGTTCCATTGAGCCCAGCGAACTAAATCTATAGTTGAGGTTATCGAGCCCGGTTGTGATGGAAGGTTTGTGGAGAGCCAAGAAAATTTTGCTTTTTAGTCTGCTTATCCTTTCTTGTGATATGAAGACCTTTGCTTCTATGGTGTCGATATAAGCCCCCAGGAATATTGTTTGTTGAGATGGAGTCAGAGCACTCTTCTCTTCGTTGATAATCCAACCGTGTTCCTGTAGACAATTCAGGGCCCGTGTGGTGTGACAAGAGGCTTCTTGATGAGATGAAGCCACAATTAAAATGTTGTCTAGGTAGTGAAATATGACAAGCCCCTGTTTCCTCAGGTGTGCTATAAGGACCACTAGGGTTTTTTAGAAGGTCCTTGGAGCAAGGCTTAAGCCGAAAGGAAGGCCTCTGAATTGGAAGTGCTTTCCCATAATATGAAAACGGAGGAACTTGCGATGAAGAGGGTAGATGGGAACGTGGTAATATACGTCCCTCAGGTCTATGGACATTAGCCAATCCCCTTTGTTGATATTGGGAATAATAGTGGATATGGAGTCCATCTTGAATGAAATGCACTTCAGGAATAGGTTTACTTTTTTCAGATCTATTATAAGTCTCCATTTCCCGTTGGGTTTGAGGGGCAAAAATACTGTTGAGTAGATGCCCTTGTATCTTTCTAAAGGAGAAACCTCTTCTATGACACCTTGAAGAAGCAGTTTTTTGACACCGGAAATCATTGCTTCACCTTTTTTCCCCAAGGGTATTCTTGAGCTTATGAAGGAGTTGCCTGGAGGAAAGGAGTCAAATTTGATTCTGTAACTTTGATCGAGGATAGACATGACCAAGAGTCGGATATGTTTGTGGCCCAGACAGATAGGAGATGATGAAGACTTCCTCCTAGGTAGTTTGTATGGACCTGTAAACCTTCAGAAGCTTTTGGAACGGACTCTAGATCCCCTTCCTCTGGAGGATTTCGAGGAAGATGAAGGCTGATAGATTCTCCAAGATGCATACCTATTGTGCTCTTTATCAGGTCGGTATGACCTATTGTCTCGAAAGGACCTATCACAAAACTTTTTGTCTTTCCAAGAGGACGAGTATGGGTATCTCTTCCCTTGAGGTAGAAAGGCTTTCTTGCTGTCCGCTGTTTATTGGATAGCCTCATCGAGTACTTTTCCAAACAGGAGATCACCTTGGAAGGCGGGAGCGCAAAGGGAGGCTTTCGAAGAGTAATCAGCTCCCCAAGAGTGTAACCACTGGGCTCTTCTGGCAGAGACAGATATTGCCATGCTTTTAGCAATCATCTGGGAGATGTCCAGGGATGCTTTGGAGCTGAAGTCCATTGCGAGTCTGAAGTCCCTAAGGTTGTCCAGAAGGTGTTCTCTTCTTACACCTTTTTGGATATCTTCTTCCAGGTTGTCTAACCATACCTTCATAGCTCTGGACAAGGTGGTAAGGGCTACGGTTGGATGTAAAGCTGAGCCAAGAGAGAGATAAGCTTTTATTAGGTTGGCATCCAGTCTTTTCTCCATAGGTTCCCGCAGATATGTAATGGAGTCAATAGGAAGCGTGGTACGTTTTGCAATTTTAATACCGCTGCATCAATTTTCGGGATAGCACTCCAAGTTTTGCAATCTTCGGAGGCAAATGGGTAGATCCTAGGATACTTGTTTTTTAGGCTAACTTTCTTCTTTGATCAGGCCCATTAATTGAGGATCATTTCCTTGATAGAAGGATGCACAGGAAACGATGGTTTTGAAGATCTGAGGTCTTCAAAATATTTGTCAGATTCCAAGGATTCAATTTTCTCTTCCTGTAATTTTAGGGTATTTCGACAGATTTTGAGTCTAAGGATTTAGGGCCATATTACATATCTTCCTTTTCCTCGTCAGTAAATTCTTCAAGGGATTCCAGCTCAGATTCAGATGAGGGAGAAGAGGACTCAGCTTTCTGATGTTTCTTGGAGGGGGTGTGTTTTGAAGCAGCTTTGAAGCCTTCAGCTATGGCTTGGGATATCCAGGTCTTAAGTTCTTCTTCAGGAGAGCTATTCCTTGGTTGGTTGTCTGCCACTTCTGTCATGCAAGTGAGGCATAGGTTTTTACCCTCTAAAGCTATTATCTCGAAGCGAAAAATACACTTTTTACTCATTTTTCATAACTTTAAAATTATACATCACATTCCCATAAAACTTATATTTTCAGAACGAGCATATTTTGGGAAACAAACATATTCAAAAATCATACGAATCGGTTCAGGGGTTCGGGAGATAGATGGAAGTCCCATTTCTGCCCGGCCGCACACTAGTCTCCTGCTCAAAATAGTTCCATGCGTTCAGCTGGTGCGGCTGGTCCCTTTTCGTATGTTTTAAAATGTTTTAAAATCCCGAACAGTCATTCTTTTTATTATTAGTGCCTTTGTGGTGGTCGTGTGCTGCCTCATTCGTGTAATACTTTTACCGAACGCCGCCTTGTTTGTATGAATCTGTGGAAGCTAAGTGGTTCTGGAAGTTCCAGCGGTGTTCGGGAGTTTGAGTGTCCGAAAATAGTTCCAGACACTCGACGACCAAACCCTGCTGGACGTGTTCGACAAAACAAGATGGCCGCCGCCACGTGTTCGTGCATTCGAATCGACGACCACCCAGTGAACCACTTAGAACGTTTGCGGTTTTGCACAGAGTCAAGGAGTTAATTGGCGACACACAACTGGACTGGGTGGTCTCTGGTTCGGTAGTTTGTTCGATTATATGAATGGGTTAGCAGGGTTATTCGTTTTCCAATTCGTATGTTCAGCATGACAACAGTTACAAATAGTGACAATGTTTCAAGTCTGTTGGCCAAGCAATAACAGGGGATCTATTACAGTATGTGTGTGCATGGGAAGTAGGACTTGTAATTTATGTTTGGGAGACAGGGTTGTTGTGTGTGTGTGTATGTATGTGTATGTGTGTGTTGGGGGAGTCAGGACTGTTGTGTGTGTTGTGGGAGACAGGGCTGTTGTGTGTGCATGTATGTGTTGGGGGAAACAGGACTGTTTTGTGTTTTTGTGTTGATGGGTAGATATGGGCTGTTGTGTGTATTGGGGAGAAAGCGACATTAGTGTGTTAAGGGAGTAAAAAGGGAATTTGAGCTTTTATACTGATTCTAGATTTTGCACCTAAGAATAATGATGAGTAACATGTGACCCCAGATGTTTCCCACCCTTCGGGCTGGGCTTAAACAATGGAGTTCAGAAACATTTGTTGTGCCAAGGTTAGCCATCACAGTCCAAAGGGAATACATATGGTGCCCACTGAAATCCGTTCTCTTAGTCTGCATACCGCACCTGGAAGGTATACATCTCAAACCCAAGTGTCAGAGGGTCTCGTGCAGGAGCTTCCAGGTTGCTGCTGCCCCATACTTCCTTGCCCCCCCCAACCCCACTCTGCTTCTTGGTAGAGTTCTCGTTATTGTCCTAGGTCTAGCTGCCAGTTGTAGTTTTTCCATTTGTAATTGCTCCTGGCAGACTGCTCAAGGATCATTCGATTTGCGGGATTCTAGGTAACTGGGAGATAGCACACTCCAACGGTGAACCTGGGAGCTTGTGGGGTGCACATTAGTGTTGTAAGAAATTAAATGTCCCCATGAATCTGCAAACACAGTTCTACAGTAAACACAGAATCTGATTTAGCGTGAGAATCGGCTGACCAGTGAGGTTCTTGGTCTTAGTGATCTTATGAGAAATCCAGCCCTGTCAGGAACAATACTCCCATAAACTGTGGGATTTAATGGAACACTAAAGGCATCATAACTACTACAGTACACTGTAATACCAGGAACTGCAGAGAGTCTCAGGAGGAAGCATTTCACAAACAAGCGGAATAATCTCATAAGACAAGCATTAGGCAGGCATTTGCAATGTGTGATCCTATACTGCAACTAAAAAAAAAACATTATTTTTGCATAGGTTAGGTGTTTTTTAAAAATCCATTATATTCTGTGAGCTTTGAAATTCCTGTTACATGAGTGCATCGTGTGTTTCTATCTATCTATTTATCTATCTATCTCTATATGCATTTTTAAGATTTTGCACGAATTTAAAGCAACAGGTGATTATGCATTTTTTGGAGAAGAGAGATAAATCAATGCTCTTTGCTGATTGAGTAAAAACAGTATTTTTCTGGTGGTCCAACTAATGCTCCGCAAAAGTCAAAATCTAAACAAACATGTATCTTCTGGCCTTGCAGTCAGTTTGTCTTCTTAGTGCAAATCATAATTGCTTTAGGAGTTTCTGAACCCAATTTTGAATTCAAAGCTCGCAACATATAATTGGATTTCCAACAAACATGCTGAGCTATGTTACTCTTTCTCTTTTGTTTTGTATCCTAAGGGCCTAACTCTCTGTTTTATATCAAATCTTGTCTTCCAGGCTGGACAGGGAAAGGGTAGATCAGTCTTCATTAAGTTGTCCATCTGTAAAAAAAAAATCCCCCGAACAATATTTACCATCTTCAAATGAATTATCACCAGTGAAGTTAAGAAATAGGAAACAGTAAGCAATGTCTTAGTAAATTACTAACCTAAGTGTTTCCTCAGCCCTGTGGCATTACAATCCAAGCCTATGGCATTTTATGTGCTGTAATTTTTACAACACTTTGACATTGTATATGGTCAATTGTAGATTATGCTAACTGAGTGTACCTATAATCTTAATTTAAGTAATGACAGGAGGCATATATTTGCATAACTCTCTTTACTGAAAACTTTCAGCAGCACAGAACAACCAACCAGAAAACATTTTAACATTAAAAAAATGCCCTGACATGCATCTCGCTTCCTCTTTCTTTGTAGCAAACCAGAATCAAAGTTTCAACAGAGTTCAACATAGATCCAACAGCGAACAATACGATAGAAATTCAGATATAAACTTGTAATCCAGACTACGGTAGTGGGAATATCCAAAGTGTCCGTAGATTCCATTAGCAAGTTATAATGTAATGGTTAAACTGAAAAATAAACAGAAAGAAGTGAAAGGCATCTGAAGTGGCATAATGTCCTTCATCTAACAACTGTAAATATCAAGTACAAAAGAAGCCACTAATGTAATGTAAACCACATTTAACCATCATAATACCAAACACAAGTCTGATCTAAGCTTCATAACAATAACAAATAAGCAGGAAATAAATAACTGCAGAAAAAATGAAAAACGTAAGGTTAGCATTAATCGAAATTTAGAAAAAGAAAATAGTCGAATGGAAACTACCCAGGGTGGGAAGCAAGAGAAAGGGTGGAAAATATTTGCCTCCTGTCATTACTAAAATTAAGATTATAGGTACACTACCTTAGCATAATCTACAATTTTATCACATGACAGGGGGCTTCATATTTGCAGTTTTAATGCTCATAATCAAGGAAAGTAAAAGAAACGTGAGAGGACTGTCTAAAGTAAAACATGTGGAACATAGATTCCTGTGACCAAACTGCGCATCGAATACTATCGGTCAACGATGCGCCTGCCAAAAATAGCCGCAGCCCCACAAACCGATTTGGCCCGAAGCAAGAATCTACACCGGCTAAACACAGGATCCAGCGAATCCATCTAGCCAAGGTTGTCGAAGATACCGATAAATGTGGTCTAACATAAGACACCAGTAGCAAACCCAAAGGCGAAGCCTGTAATGTTGCCGTAACCTTGACGTACCATAAAAGAGCATTAACGACTCACAAGCAGGGAACTGTCTGGTAAAACGGGTAGAAAACCGAAGTCGAACCCCTAACACTAAATCGATGTCCCATAGATGAGGATACTTAGGAGCGGGTGATCTGGATAACTTAATCTCTCTTAACAGGCAACCAACCATAGGGACCTGACCCACTGGCATGCCCCGGAGAGGAACTTGAGCCGCTGAAATCGCAGATCACACCACATTAATGAAACGATACCAGCGTCCAGAAGAGAAAAGGTGAGACAGATAGTACGGAATGGATGTAGTAGGTGCTGTAAAGGGATCTGCGTCTCCACGCCCCAGCTATTCCAAGCATACCAGGCGGAGATGTAACATGGGCCTGGGGCCCAGAAATCTTTAGATGCCTGTGATAAGCCGTGGACTGCCCAGGCTCCCCGGAAAGTGTCCAAGCCACTAGATGCAGTTTCCGTTCTAATAGTTCTAATGGTTCCCCCTGAGGTCCTGTCAGGAGGAGGGGAAATGCCGGTAAAAACAGTGGGTGGTCTTGAGACAATTCCAGTAGATCTGGAAACCACACTTGGCCCCTCCATATGGGGGTGATGATAAGGAGGGATCCTCAGTGGAGGTGTAAGGGATGTATCACCCTCATTAGCATAGGGAATGGAGGAAAGACGTAGGCCCCCTCATGTGGCCAGTTCTGTAGGAATGCGTCCACCGCCACGCATTCTGGGTCATGGAGCCAACTGAAGTACCTCGGGCATTCTCGGTATGTCCTGGAGACAAACAAGTCCACTTGTAGAGGGCCCCTGAGATCCATCAGGGTGTAAAAAACTGAGTCATCTAGCCGCCAGTCACTGGTGTCTCGCCAGTGGTGAGAGAACCAGTCTGCCGTGAGGTTGCTGATCCTGGGAGATACTCTGCCTGCAGCGTAATGTTGCGTGAGAGGCAACATTTTTAAATGTCCTTCGTCGCTTCAAAGAAGGAGATCTGTCACCTTCCAGGCGATTGATGTATTGAACTGCCGAGATTTTGTATATCCAGAGTAGGATGTAACAATCTGAGAGGTCATTGGCCAGACTGTGTATGGCAAATGACCAGGCAATCAACTCCAAGCAATTTACATGTAAACTGGTCTCTTCCTCCGACCACAGACCTCCTGTGGATGCGTCCGCGCAATGGGCTCCTCAGTCCCAGAGGCTGGCATCCAACTCCACCATGAATATGGACCAAATATCTCTCTGCCATTCCAGGCTTGTATGTATAAAAGCCACCATCTGAGTTCTGCCCACACCTCCCTTGAGAGGGTATCCAGTGATCGTACATGTGGCCCAAGCATATGGGCTTTGCCTTTAACCATTGCATGGCACGGTAGTGTAGAGGTCCTGGGAATATCGCTTTGATTGATCAGGAGAGGAGTCCTGCGATCCGTGCAAGGAGTCGTAGGGGGACCATTTCCATGAGAAGAATTTGTCTAATCTCTTTCCGGATAAATGCTATCTTTGCTGTGGGTAGGTGAAGAACACAGCTTATTGAGTCTATTTCGAGGCCGAGGAATTGTATGACCTGAGACGGTGAGAGTGCTGACTTCTGTCTGTTCACCACAAAGCCCAAGGACTCCAGAAAATGAACGACAAATCTTGTCTGAAAAGTGTAGTGTGGAGGCTGCGTTGCAGAAGATTAGCAAATCGTCCAGGTAGATGATGCAACGGATGCCCCTGGATCGGAGGTGACCCATAACCAGATTCAGCAGCTTCATGAAGCATCACGGAGCCGAGCTGAGGCCGAAGGGAAGGCACATAAATTGGTATGCATGATGGCCCCAGATGAACCAAAGGAACCGCTGGCTGTCCGGTGCAACAGGCACGGAAAGATACGCATCCTTGAGATCGAGGCGGGTGAACCAGTCATTGGCCCACAGTAGGAGTCCTTCCATTTTGAAGTGTTGGTATATGACATAATCACCCATCTTTTTCTTTACCAGAAAGATGTTGCTGTAGAAACCCCATCCGTCCGGTGCGTACTGGACCATGCCTTTGATGAACAGTGATTCCATCTTTTCGTCTATGAGGAGTCTCTCTCCCCTGGAGGTCTGTCTGGGTAAGGACTGGAACTCAATAACATGCCCCTAGATCATTTGAATGATCATGCATCTACGGTGATCTCCATCCAATTCTGTAAGAAAGAGATAAATGGCCTGCAATCATAGTGTTAAGCGGAGTACCATAGGGTGGGACTCACCTGTAGGGAAGCGACCTCGGCCACTTTCTCCAGATCCTCTCGGACGGTCTGCTCCTAAATGAAACGGTGGCCTTGCCGTGTATGATGTGTAGAATGAGGAAGATTGTGCATAAGCTCTAGGGCATGTGTACCAAAATTGGCTGGTGGTGCGGCCCCGCTGCCGACCAGCCCTCCCAAAAACACCTCTGCCAGGTGGGTGGCGGAATACTTACTTCAGGGTGGTTTGAGCCTTGTTCAACATTGTGAATAGGTTGACATGCTTCTTTAGCTCTGTTATAAACGGCTCTCCAAACAGTAGGCCCTTAGCCAGGGGGCCCAACTCTTTGGAGCCCAGTTCCAAGAGTTTCGAGTTCATCCTTACAAGTGCCGACCTGCATCTCTCAACGGCAGCATTGGCATTTCCAAGCATACAAATTGAGCGTTGTGCCCATTCACCTGGGTCTAATTGGGTACCCTGGGACAGAGCTAGGTCCGCAAAATAAAGTACTTTGGCTAGTGGGCCAAGTAAGTCCAATAACTTGCCTTGGGCTGATTTAAGCCATCTTTCAATGCCCTTGCGAGGGTCTCTGCTGGTTTGTGACATAAAGACCATGACCTGGTATCAAATTCCGGAGTATTGGCAATTTTGCCCGGCAAGAGTGGTCGGGGGCACTCTGCCCGCAGACGTGCCTGGACTTACTTATCCAAAGGCTTGCGTAGCCAAAAGTTAATGAACTGGTTCAGGTGGTTGTATATACAGCCATCAATCAGAGTACAGTGCCAAATAAGAAGGGCTCACCCTCTGGGGTTCTAAAGGGGGGTTCCATTAAGTGAATGGGAAAATATGCCACTTCATTGTGGATTCCAAATTGTCAGTGGTGACATATACAGCTAAGGGGTGTACCCCAGTTGCACGTCAAGGCAACGACCTCTGTGATCAGCCATATGCAGGTGTCTATAAACAGCTTAACAAATATTGGATATCCCTTTGTGCCAGTAATGGCTTCACACCTGAAATCTGGGGGCTCACCCCAGGTGGCGTACCTTGTGCACAGAAGGTCCCTACAAATAGCAACTGGTATAAGGCAGACAGGCATAAAGCACAGAGTACAGCCCTGAACTAGATCCACCACAGTGGGTTATATCAAATAATCAGCAATTACAAACCCCAGAATGCGGTCCCTTGTGTGACAGTGACTCAATTGATTAAGACATTTTCCATATATTGGCATAAACACAGTATGTTTCCCTCTAGCCAAAGGTACCTTTATAGATGATATAGCCGGATTAGCAGGTCCTTTAGGCAGTATGTGACCGTTGAATACAGTTAGAAGCACTTGTCCAAGGGCAAATGGAGGTCCAGATCACAGAAATACTGAAGGAGAAAGAAAATGGCCGGCGTGAATCTCACGGCGACTGTGAGATCCAAAATGGCCACCTCATGCGATATGGCGAGGAAGAAAACAGCGCTGGTGCCCCCCAGCACCCATACACCTCCCCACAGAAAACCCCAGAGGTAACAGAAAATCAGATAGGAGTGCGATTGGGGCACTCGCCAATCGCGACGCGCGAGGGGCTAAGGAAGTAGGACAGACCAGGGGAATAATAGGAGCAGGTCAAATAAAAAATGCCAATTTTTAGCAATGACCCTAATTTGTTAATTTTATTACATGACAGGAGGCTTCGTATTTGCTTAAGTCTCTCTTTACTAGAACTCCACAGCAGCACAGAAAACAACCAATCAGAAAAAAAGTTACTATAAAACTCCACTCCCCATGCATCATTTCCTCTTTCTTTGCTGCTCCACAGTCAGTACAGGTCAGAGTACCACTGCCTCCTGCTTCTAGTTGGTGGCTTTGGGTTTTATTAGGATTTATTGATGATTTATATCTATTGTGTTTTTACTTATGATTTATACTACCTTTATTATTTTATTATTATTTGGGATTTTTTTATGATTTAAATGAATCATGTTTTTCTTATGATTTAGATTGCCCTCATTTAGATTATTTGGGATTTATTGATGATTTAGATTAATCATTTTTTACTTATGATTTTTATTTCCCATGTTTTTCTCTGTGATGTCTTCTATTGGTGGTGGTTTTAAGGGGGGCCCTAGGGGTACCTTATGTCAGTGTGCCTTCCCATTGCTTTTCCCTCCTTCCCCACCCCAGCTAACCCACTATCTCATCCCCACTAGCCTGCCCTTTTCACTCGCGGGCTGCAGGTGCTCCGCTCGGGGTTTCAGGTGGCTAGCCGTCTGGCTGCCTCCCTGGACTCCCCGAATGGCAAGGTGAAACTTTTGGTGCCTGAGGTACTCGCGGTCGGACGCGAGTACCCGGCGGCCAGATCTGCTCGCACACGTGGCCACCTCCCGCAACAGGCCCGTGCTGCGAGCCGCGTGCGTCCGACCAGCTAGAGGAGGGGGCGCTTACTCACGGCCCGCTCCCCCTGCCTGCGGAGGTCGGATCGCGAGGTTGTTGTCCCGCTGGCTTTCTGACTCTGTAGCATGGCGCCTACAGAGCCAGTTACTGGTTTAGCTCTAGCAATATGTTTCTGTAAGTTTACTTGCCCCTGAGCCTGCTAGGGAGCCACAGGCTCGTTAGCTAAGGAGTTGGGAAGGTTGCTCAATGGGAGGTTCATATATGACTATGTTACACCTTCTTGGTATAGAGCATGTTATATTAACCTGCAGGTGATATGATGAGGTTGTGTGTATATAATAAAGAATCTCTAAGATGGCTATCAGTGCATAGGCATAGTCATGTCACTGAAATCACCCTATAGCTCTTGTTTTAATGAGCACTATAATCACTGGAACAACACCAACTTAAAGATCCCCTTCAGCTGTACTACCATTATTTTGCCTGCGGGGCATGAAGGGACCGCCAGTTCCCGTTAAGGCTTATTCACACAGCATTACGCAGTTTAAAGGGATTGGTGTCTGAGGTCTTGTGTCACAAGATACCATGAGGATTTACAGATAGTCATGGGACCCTGCCCAAACAGGACTATCTGTGATTGGCCTGCTATGTCTGTGCCCCATTGATTGGCCTGCTATGTCTGTGCCCCATTGATTCGCCTGCTATGTCTGTGCCCCATTTGATTGGCCAGCTATGTCTGTGCCCATTTTATTGGCCTGCTATGTCTGTGCCCATTTTATTGGCCTGCTATGCCTGTGCCCTTTTGCTTGGCCTGATCTATCTGTGCCCAAACCTCTTTTGGCTGCAGGCCTGGAGGAATATTGTGGGGGAAAACCCAGTACCCACTATTGACATGGAGATAGGTGGGTTTCCAGGCAAACACTGCTAACGTACTATCCAAGAGGACACCATTATGTGGGCACCTAAGGTGATTGGAAGGGTGAAGACCCTAAACCCCCATGCCCTAGAGGCAAGTCTTTTATGAAGATCCCCGGCCGTGCAACCACGGTTTATGTCAGCCTGCTGGTGGCACAGCTCCAAGGAGAATTTCGCAGATGTAGGGACCAGTGCTCAGACGCCAACAGGGGAGAACAGTGTTTTCCTTGTCGTTAGCAACTACCCTTTAGCTGCCTTTCCGGTATCCACCTTAGGTATTGGTAGTTTTTCCTGCGTCATGTTTAGCTCCTGGCCCTTTCAGTTAGATTTACCTGACTGCTTTCCGGTCTGCCATTTAGCTTCTCTCCGAGGTACATATCTACCTTTATTATCGTTTCTTTGTTTTGCGCCTACCAATTTTCCTATCGCTTGGGTCGTTGAGAGGCCTGATTTGGCCTCCTCCGACCTCCAGGGCTCTCGTGGATCGCGGAGAACGTCTCCAGCTTTCCTCAGGCTACTGACGGTCATCCTGGATCCCGCACGCATGCACGGGCTCCGGGCGGTTCGTTGGTAGATTTAATCATTTTTACAAAGGTTGCATTCTCTCAACATCCTTGACTGCACCAAGGTCGTATACTACTCCGTCTACCATCATTCCGGTTTCTAACCAGTTAATCCCACCTATCAGGTGAGTGATTCAAAGAAAGGTCTCGTGGTCAGAGAGGGATCCTCCTCAAGATATTATTAAAGGGTGAACCCGCAGTTGGTCACCCCGAGTCTGATATAGACTCTAGTTTGGATTCCTAGAGGGTGCAGCCCTCCATCACCTCGGCCCAAGACTGATATTTACACGAATAGAAGAAGATCCCCTCTCATATACTGAACCAGAAACTGATTCGTTATTAGAGGGCGCGGCCCTCCTCTTACCTCAGTCCAATACTGAGATGGATATAGGAGACAGGTTCTGAGAGTGGCCCACTCTCATAGAAGGAACCGGACACGGAGGTAAACACTACTTTTGTTATTAATGGGTTCGGCCTGCTCCTGCTATCAGCCTGATGCTGACACCGAGTTTGATTACATTATTAGAGAGTGCAGCTCTCTCATACACTCATGCACTACAGTGCCTTCCCTTTGTTCATCACACAGGCTAGTACCAGTACAGGACAACAATGCCTGCATAGAGGGGCGTCCCTCCTACATCTGATTCAATATGGAGGTAAGTGCCGGGTTTACTGCTGATGCTTCAACTCTTGTACAGGGGTATAGTACCTCACCGGTATGCAATGGAGACGATACTTCACAATGACTGGGTGAGGGGAGAGAACCCCTCCATTTAATCTAGCGTCCGTGCTATGAATTTCGTTATAGAGGGCTACCTGATCATTTAGACTGGATTTCTCTGTTTTCACCTCCTATAACGGATCTGCTGGGTCCGTACCACTGTATCCCACGTGAGAAATACCCACTGAGGTATTACCGGGTGAGTTTCTATACCAATTTACACGCTACCCGGAGACTTTATGGACAGTGTAGGGGCTGTTTGAACTTCCCATCTGTGGTACAGCTCCCAGGATCGACCCATACTGTACTAATGGTGTTTTTACCCAGGTCAAGGTGACATGAGATCCTGAGGCCTTCAAAGAGCAAACATGCACTTCCTTACTCGGGTGACAAGACTGGCTACTACCCGGGCGGCAGGCACACCGTACGTATAGATCGCATAGAAAGAACAGAGTCTTCGGTCGACTTTGGGTCCCCTGGTCGTTAACAATCTTGGGATAGATGACGGGACTACCTCTACTCCTCTGAGAACATGATTCAGTTATGGGGGACCCTCCTTCTATGCTTTTATCCCTCACGGGAACCATCTTGGTTGTGGGTTTCCGCTAACCCACCTATTCATCTACCGTCAAGGAGACCTACTTGGACTCTATGGGGGGAACCCTGTGTACACCGACTTCTACACAGACGTCACAAAGTCGGGACGCAACCTATAGCTGGAGCAATGCTCAGGATCTGTAGCAGGCTCGGATATGACTGACGACGTTCTCAAACTGGACGGCCCCTGCGTCGGTGGGTTGAAGCTAGGACCTTGTTTGTTCTCTATATCTGTTCTCTGGAGTTACCTGTCGTTAGTGACGGGACTTTACATTTTACCTGCATATTTGAGATCGCTAAAAGTTTGCAGGACTCAAGGCTGTCATTAATAAAATTAAGATTATAGGTACACTAAAGGTAGCATAATCTACAATATTATAACAATAATTAAATAAAGCTGTGGACTAAATATTTTCAACAGAAAAAGTTATTATATGAAGTCTGATAGTAGTAGGGGGCAGTAGGATAGTAGGAATTAAACAACAATCATAAGAAAAACTAAACCATAAGTAAAATACAAAGTAAAATATCAGGAGGACAAAATACTCTGACCTCTGCTATAGCTGGAGCAGCAAAGAAAGAGGAAATGATGGGCGTGTCAGGGCCTTTTGTGGAATGTTAAAATGTTTTTTGATTGGTTGTTCTGTGCTGCTTGACGTTTTCAGTAAAGAGAGTTATGCAAATATGAAGCCTCCTGTCATGTGATAAAATTCATGTGTGTCACTGACAATAAAACAGCCATAAATTTGCTCTTGGCGAAAATACTATAAAACATATAGAAAAAATCCACAAAACAGCAAAGATTGATCTGTTGATTCATGTCACAAACAATAAGTAAAACATGGTCACATTCTGCACAATTTTATCTTACAGCAACCACTAATTTTCTGTTAGGTTAAATAGAAAAATCATATATAAATAGAAAAATCTTAGATATTTCTATATAAGAAAGAAAGAAAGATAGGCACATAGACATGCAGCACACAAATACACAATATAAAGATAGAGATATATAGAAAGAAGAGAGTACTGAATTATGACTGGAACACAGAAACACACATTCTATTCCTACAGCTGGAATTAATTTACTTAGTGAAAATTACAGTTAAAGGGACACTATAGGCATTCAGTCGACTTCATCATAATGAAGTGGTCTTGGTGCCATGTGCCCTACACAGCTACTAGAGGGGTTTCTGTATAACTCTACTATTTCTATCAGATGGTCTCAGAGATTGGCGCGTTTTGCCGAGCATGTGACTGAAATTACCGATTTTGATGATCTTAGTCAAAGAGGCAGGACCTTTTGCAAAGAAAAAGAGTGGCATGGGATGCAAGGTTAGTTACCTTTTGAGGAGTTAAAGGAACACTATAATGTCAGGAACACAAACATATATTCCTGACCCTATAGGTCTAAATGTGCAGTTTAGGTCCCCAGTCTCCCTTGCCCCGGTTAAAGAAGGTGTTTTGCCTATCTTTTTCCAGTGCCACATGGGTCTCCTCATGGCTAGTCATGTCCATGCTCTGTCATTTTTTGGAGGGTGGCTGGGGGTGCCACCCCTGACGTGCTGGTAACTCATGTTGGGGGTAACGATTTAAGGTTGATTCCTCAAAGGGAGCTGGTTCGGTGGATGAAAATGGATGTGGACTGGCTACAGGAGCTGTATCCGGGCATAGTGGTTGTATGGTCTGAAATGGTGCCTCGGTTCCACTGGCGACATGCCAGGGAACCGGCTGCAGTTGCTCGTTGTCGTGGAAAGGTGATGTCAGTTTTTATTTGCTGGGTAGGTGGTGTGGCAACGAGGCATAGGGAATTGGAGGGTATGCTTCCAGGGTATTTTAGGAGGGATGGGGTCCATTTATCAGAGGTTGGTTGTGACCTGCTTAACTTGGGTTTTCAAGAGGGTATTCACAGGGCTTAGTTTTTGTGTGGTGAGTGGCGCTCATGAGCTTAAGGGGTCAGGTCATTAGCTGTGGCGGGGAGTGGCTAGGTTTTAAGTGGGGGTAGGTGGAGTAGGAAGTGGTCATGGCAAGGTTTGGGCTGGATTAGGCAGGAGTGTTACACATGGTTGGTAGGTTCAAGCTTGTCGGTGGATGCGAACCTGGGGGTGTAGGGGTATCTCGGTACACCCCTACAGTTTAAACATTTGGATATGGGGCCTCTTTTGGCAGGCCATGTTGCATGTTATATGTTATTTATATGGTTAAATATTGTTATATTGGTCCAGGGTCATTGCCAGGGGAATTTATGTATTGAGGATATTGTTTCTAAATATTATTAAAATTTTTGGCAATGACCCTAATTTGTTAATTTTATCACAATAATTAAATAAATCTGTGGACTAAATATTCCAACAGAAAAGCCGGTGACCGTGTCTTATTAAGGGGGAGTATGGGGTATAGGTATTTCCCATGCCGAATAAACGACTGTGTGCATATCATGAGTACTGTACGGAAACTAAGTGGCAGTACTAGCACTGGTGTTAATGTCTCTCAGAAACAAATGTTGAAAGACTGTTTTAAAGCACAATGTTCACTGTAAAAAAATAATACAAAAAAAAAACAACACAAAGCACAATAACATCATTGTAAAATACAGTGTCAATGAATGGTTTATCTGGAGAGCCATAGAGATAAAAAAGGTGTTAATTTACCTTAAGATATAGATAAAAAGGTTAAACATTAGGTTTTAGCCTGATCCTCAAGTCTCAAATCCTTCAAATCCTTTGAAAGCATGGTTTAACTTGAATTAACTGGTTTACTCATAATTATCTTAGAGACCTATAAAGATAACTTCTACTAGATTATAATGTCAAGTGAGGTTAGTCAGTGTCTAGACAGCAACACACAGAGGTGTATCTTGAAATTCCTCGTCAAGTTGCAAATTTGCAAAAAGTCCTCCCGAATAATTTATCCTTTTATTCTTTTAATTTCCAGCATTGTGAATCTGTGTTCCAGAAAGTTAATAATAATTAAAATACATTTATGTTGAACGCTATGCTACAATTAATGTATGTATGTAGTATCTATATTACCATACACTAAGCAACACAACTGGTGTATCCACTGTGACAGGCAAGATCTAACATTTGTTGTACATGTATTACATGTGCTGTGGAATTCTAGCCCTGAGTGAATCGAGCTTGTAGTACAAGAAAGTACAAGGAAGTCTGGTCTGTTACGAAACTCTGTTAAATTACAATGCATATCTTTGCAGATATATCTGATTAGCGTTTTAGTGGAATAAATCCACATTTTGTTAAATAGGACAAAATCGAAAGATTCTGCAATGGATCTTTGGATCAAAATAAAAGACTCAATATAATGCTTGGGGGGGAAATGCACTCAATGTACATGTGACTGTGCATTCCAATTAAATATACATTGTAGTCATATTTTCACTTAGCTTCCTGTGGGGTAGCTGTCAATCAACTATTCTGGACATGACACAAAGCGTAACTGCATGAGAAAACGTATCATTACAACTAATCACTGCTTTGAAAGTCGTGTTATATTTCTCTTGGAGTAAAAAAAGCAATTTACCCATCTTTGATGTCGGGTTTACTTTTAAAGTATAGTGAAAAGGAACTGTTGTTGATCCTTCATTTAAAGGCTTATTCTGCTTTTGTAAAGAATTTTGGAAGATGACATCCCATGGTATTTTTGAGCTGGTTGCCTCCTCTTGGGTGCAATTTGCAAGATAATAATGAACAGGATTGTGCTTTCATTTTTGTCACCATAAAAGGAAAAGTATTTATTGTATTTAATCCTTATAAATATATGTTTAAAAAGTAATGTGGTTCACAACATTTTTCTCTTACGTTAAACAAAATATCATATTCTTTTTTCTTTTTTAAAGAGTTTTTTAAGAGTATGCTGCTACTAATGGTCATGGATATTATATTACAATAATTTGTCAAGTTATAAACCATTGAAAATCATGCAAGTTTTATTGCTCCTTTCTTGTTAATGGCTTTTAAAGGGATGCTTGCTATGACGGGCGTCTGCATAGCATTCCTTGAAAGAGACAGAGACAAGTCTTGAAGACATGAATAGAGTTATTGGGAAGCTGCGACCATTCTGAGCTTGGGTTTACAGGGTATGCTCAGCACCCCCCAACTGAAACTAAGTGGTGATGTGTGTGGTACATAATTATACTCTGAAATGAATTAAAAGAAATTGCAAAGCTATTGTATACACATCAATATTCTTAAAGTAAAAACTGCAACTGCAAAAACACTCATGTAAGTTTTTAGTTTTCTTGAAACACAAACATTGTCATATCACATCTCAGTATTTACAAGAAAGAATAAAAATGCAGTAGTACACATATATATGCTGTGCATATTATTTGATCTATCTGAAAGCACAAAGGACATATTTAGGTTTTCAAACCCTATACTTCACAGGGATGCTCAGCCCATGAATTGTATTCTATAATATATGACTGTACTATGCATATCTCAGCTGCATATGGTAAAAGAAATCACGTTATCTTGAAGCCGATCTGTCACTATTGGGGGTCTTTACATATTCTGCAAAGACCCTTTAAACTGACAGATCTGATGTTGGTTCAGTGGCCACGGGGTGCAGGGTAGATGAGTTTTACATACCTTAGGCTGTCCCTGACTCCTGCTGCTATATTTATGCTGCTGTTTTCTTCAGCTCCTAATACTTCCGTTGCCATGAGCTACGTCAGTGCTGTACTCTCACGCATGCATGAGAAGATAACACTGAGGACTATAGAGGATCCCGCTGTCTCACAGGACAGAGGTGTAATCCCACAGGCTGCATTTGTGATGGCTGGTGGGATTGGACAAAAGTTGATGCTCCACCTTTTGTCAACTTTTGTCAACTTGACGCTTTACCATGAGACAAAGTGAATGAAATTTCAACGCAGTCTTTAGCAGTATTTTCTAAAGAAAATATGTGACATGTCATGATTCCCTTTTATTCTGGAAGTTTAAGGGGTTAAAAAAATCATGTGACTTATATTTGCACTTACTAGCCCCAACATCTGCACACAACTGATTGTGTGTGTTTAGCTGCATGTTTATTTATATAACTGCCATCACGCACATGGTGCCAAAGGAATTTTAATTGTTTCAGAAAATATAAAGCATACAGATAAGTGAATTGAGTACTATGGTACCATCTTGGAGTTCTAGATATAGTCATAAAAATGTAAACACTAAATTCGCAGAAGATAGTTTGGAGAGAAGGCCTGTGTTGTGTTAGGTTTGATTTTAGATATGCAAACTCTGTCAAAAAATATACTAGATCAGTGGTAGGCCAAAGGTATTGTGCGAAAAAAAAAGATCTTGAAGTCCCTTGCTGTGCCAATCCTATTTCTTTTTAAATTGAGGTGTGTATGTTTAAATATTCTGCTTGTGTTATTTATGAGTGCTGTAGTTGCTTTGTAGTAATGTGTATTATACCTGAGAATGTGGACTGTGTATGGTGGCTTCTTGTGGAATTGTGTGAGTGTGTGTAGATGATATGTCACATAGTGTGTTTGGTGTATGCATGTGAGGGGCTTTTTGTGGAATTGTGTATGTGGATTGTCAGTAGTGTTGTGTTTGTGGAGACTGTTTGTGGCTTGTTAGTAGTTTTTGTATAAGTTAAAGGCTTCTTCTTCAGCTCTGCGTATGTCTAGCAGTGCGGGTGGCTTTATTGGTGTTCAGTGGGGAACGTGCTGGCCAGGTGCAGGTTAAGGACAGGAGTTGTAATAGCTGCTGTGGGCTGCTCTACTCTAGTGCGAATTGCCCGTTCACAAGTTCTGGGATGAAGTTTTCTGAGATCCCTCTCTCTAAGTGCTGTAATGCATAATTGAGGATTGTCCCTCACTACCTTTTTGTGTTAGCAGATATCTGAAGCCACACAGGGATTTCTGAATCCAGAACCAGTTAGGCTCTACCAGCCTTGAGTGCCATGCAAAAGAACCTTGAGTGCCATGCATCGCACAAGTGCCATAGGTTGCCTACCCCTGTACTAGATGCATAATGTTACCTATGGTATTGTAACATTAAATAGCATTTCAAATCATAAATGGCCAAATATATTTACATTTATTTTCATTAGCATAGAGTAAACAATTTCAAAAATATGGCATCACTAATAGGAGTTGCTTAAATCAAAAGTGCTGACGAGTATTAAAACTGTCATCAGAGCATAAACATTTTAATTTTGCTGAATTAACAAGGAAAGGATATGGATTAAATATTGGTATGCAGAAGGTACAATAAGTATAATGGTTATTCATCTAAGCAGAGCTTGAACTTGCAGTCATTAAGCAAAGTAAACAGGCCAAATATAATGTTTCTCTAATAGGAGTCTAATAGGAGTCAACAGCATTACAAGTTTAGTTTAAACTCTAGATTAAATGCAATTGCTGAGATTTCTACAAATCTCATTCTGGTTTAAATCTTGGAGGTCAAAAGTCACACAGTTATGAACTAAACATATTTTTGTACTCTTTGAATATTTAATATAAATCAATATGTTTTCTCTTTTTTGTACTATTCATAACGCATGGCTCAGCTATATGTATATTGATTATGTCACAGGAAGGAGAGAGATACTTAGCACGGGTAGGAAATGCTGACAAAGGTGAGAAAGATATTGATTTGAATAGGGGAACACGTTAAATAGAGAGGAACAGGATTTAAAACCAATTCACAGAGGACTGACTTAAACTGATAGTCACTACCAACCTCAGGCAAATGTACAGCTTCTTATGCATTCATTAGGGAGCAAAGCAAAACTTATCAATATGGTCCCAGTTGATATCAATTTCTTTACAAACTATTTTTAATAATTCCTGGGCAAATAATGGTCATGCTATAGCATCTACATCTAGCAAGGAAATAGTGGTTTATTGTACAAGTTATTTCATCCTTATGCACATAGGATGCTAGTAAAGTGATGATTGCTTCCATAAATGCATTTTTCCAAAATTAATTTCACCAAAATAACCAATCCTACTAACCGTGCATATATTCTTCTGAAAACAATGTTAAATACTTTGCAACTTCTATTTTGGACATTTACATTGATAAATAAATACACTCCACACACAATCAGTGCATGCACTCTCAGCCTCTACAGTGGCATCTAGATTTGTGCATTTGGTTTCAAAGTAATTGCAATTTTTCAAAAGTTTGCAAGATTGACTGGTCATCTGAATTCCATAACTCTGAATCACCATATGTACCTATTGCAAAACAACCAAAACAGACAATGGATGAACAGTTTTATTTGTTTTGTGATTTGAAAGTCCACCATTGACAAAAAAAAAATAGTTAATTATTGGAAAAAAAGATGATTGATAGGCAACAGCCACTAAAGGTTGATTTTATTCACAGATCAAGGGTAAGTGACCAATAGAGGGAAAGAGGAGAGGCAGTAAGAATTTCTATATTTCTATAATTTTATATTATATGTTTAATAAATGTTTTTTTTTAATGTCTCATAATTTTTTTCTTTTTTATTGATCACTTCTCATTTGTTCGGTGAACCAATGGAGCGGAAATGCACCTATAAGTGTACTGCAAAGCATATACATAATAGTTATATTTTATATATATATATATATATATATATATATATATATATATATATATTTTATAGTACACTGATTGGCCCAATTGTGTGCCTTTTGATTAGACAGAATCGTCCTGAGATTATTATGTGTGTGAAATTTGAACTGAAAGGCCACATGGTCCAATTTAGTCTACCCAAACAAAATATTTTTTGAACAAATTGATTTGTCCAAACCGATTTCTTTTCCGCTGTATGCTCTACTGTCTCACTATCCTGGAACCCTTATCTCTTGAGACAGCTGTGATTTAGTAGCAGACATTGAACAATCAGACTTAATGCAATTTTTTCCCCCTCAGTGCTGGAAAAACCTAATGGGCCTCTTGTCAAGACTTCCTGTAAAGTGTGCATGACAAATGTATGTTTATTGAAGAATCAACATATTAATGAGCAAATCTGCCAAGTACTAACATCCACATACAGCCACAATCCAGACATGGGCAAGCAGGCACCATGGTCTCGGATGCTGAAAAACTTTTGACTTTGATGGAATAATATCCACCTTTATTTCACTTATCAAAGTTTATAGTTGGTCCCATAAACAATATCAGCAGATATAGATTTAAGGTTCAAACTCACACATGCTTATAATAAATATGAACATTGTGTAGGATATTTGTAATATATATTGAGCACTACACTATTTTTACGTTTGTAACTGGCATGTCAATTTTTTTCCAATATATTTCTCTTTGTTGAAACATAATGGTCTCAGGCACATTTTACAAATAAACCACTGAAGTTCTAACTACTCATTTGGTTCTTTCCTAACAGGCATATGTTTAAATTTGTGTTTATTTTCTTGATTCACTCAGTGCAATAATGGCTTTCCATTAAAATGTCTCACGACTCATGGTTTGGCTTGGGAAAGTAAAAATATACAGAATGAGTCTGAATCAGAAAGTTCAAGCACTGCATGTAAAGTACAGTTGCCAAAAATAATGCAAAGTGAATGTTTTTGGACTTAGATTGATACATACATATCTTTCCTCAAATAAAGAAAATCTGCTCAAACTTGCAGCAACAAAATCCTATAGCTGAATTTTAAGTATTATTTTGGATTTTGCCATGCATCTCAGCAAAATGTTTTTTAATCTCTCTCTATCAAATGTATTTTACTGCTGGATTAGTTCTAAGTGTTGATATCCATAATTTAAAATATTAAATGACATCATTGCTAAATGAAATCCAAAATGTAAACATACTTACTTTTCATACAACTTTACTTCCTCATATAAAAAAAAAGAAACCACATTTGTCTGTGAATTATATTAGCGACATTTTTTTTGTACTCTTTTGTCTGGCGTAAAAGAGTATTTATAGTCAGTAATGTTTATAACAGAGCTTTTTTCCTTACTAATTTGGTTTGTTTAATTAACCTGACTTATTTAACTGGCGCTTACTTTATTTAATGCACATTAAATGAAATGTTAAATGTCACTTACCTTTTAAAATACAGTTTTTATGAAATGTTTTATGAAATGAATCTGAAAATGACAGTAAAAAGTATATAAAACATGCATACACAATGTTATAAATACTTGTATTAATGTGCATGTTAACCTATAAAAATAAAAATTAATTCTACCCTTAGAGCTGGCGACATTTTGTCTGGTTTCTGAAATTGCGTCTTGGGGAAACCAAATTATTACCTGGATTTGGGAAGGGTTTTTATTTAAAAATAAAATCTAAATAAATGTAATAGTGAAACTGCCAAAAATTGTGGGTTTTCTGTGGCATGTATTCAAACATTCTGTCCCAAAATTGCAGTGTTAGTCACTAAAGTCTGAATGTCCAAAAACCGAATGGGGTAAAACTTTTAGGCTGCCATTTGAACTGCAAAATCCAGACATTGTTAATGAAATCAAGGTTGGGCATTCAGACTGAAATCTGGGCCGAATGCACCAAATCCAGGTTCGGACAATTTATCTCTGAGCCATGGTTTGAAAAAAAGTGAAACCTTTTTAGCAGCCAGCAGACAAATAGCTGAAACCCTTGGCAGTGGGAGGGTTAATTATGTGGTGGTTGGCCAACTAAATCTAAAAGCTGTAAATAAATAAATAAAAAAATATATATATATATACTTACTATCAGAAGTATTCTTTCTTCTAATTATTATTTTCTTCAGCCCTAAAAAAAGGTCTAAACTAAAATACATAATTTCCTTAATAAAATAAAAAAGGCCAATTGCAAAAAGAAAATTTGCTGCAAAAATAAAACCACGCCTGAACAAAAAAAAAATATCTGTCTTCCCCTCTGTAGGGCTCGCCGTAGAATTGGCTTCCCACGCTATATCAGGAATTGCAAAGCATGGGAAATTTTCCATGTTTGCAGTATGACCAAAAGTGCTCTACTGGATTGGCAAGTAAATCAACCAATCAGAGTGCTCTGACAGCCTAATCTCATTTCTCTTTATAATTAATTAGGGACCTGCCGGCATGGGTTGGTGCCATTGAAGGGGTCACTAGGTCCACCATCATTTTATAACTATTATGGCCTAATCCCGCCAGCATGGGTGCTTCGAAAAGCCAGGGGAAGGGTACACAAGTTGCCCTCCCTTAATTAAAGTATCCCCCACCTGATGTTACAGATTTGTTCGGATCAACCAAATCCTCATCGCATTTGGCTTTAGTAAATATGAGGATTGCCAATGCAGTTCGAATTCAGTCATTTTCACCAGTTTTTGTCCATTCAAACAAAATCTGATGTTTAGTAAATAACCACTAGTAAATAATCCCCTATCAGAGTCTCCATATTGCAATATTACTGATATGTTAATGAAATAATTGTATGGATGATGACCATTCATGCAGTATGGCATTCTAAAACTCTCTTACATTGTACATGTAATGTATACAGTGAGGGGAAAAAAGTATTTGATCCCCCGCTGATTTTGAACTTTTGCCCACTGACAAAGAAATGATCAGTCTATAATTGTTATGGTAGGTGTATTTTAACAGTAAGAGACAGAATAACAAAAAGAAAAAAATCCAGAAAAACACATGTCAAAAAAGTTATACATTTATTTGCATGTCAATGAGTGAAAGTTTTTGACCCCTTCCACATAGTACTTGGTGGCAAGACCCTTGTTGGCAATCACAGAGGTCAGACGTTTCTTGTAGTTGGCCACCAGGTTTGCACACATCTCAGGAGGGATTTTGTCCCTCTCCTCTTTGCAGGTCCTCTCCAAGTCATTAAGGTTGGATTTGTTTCCTTTTTTCTTTTCCACAGCAGATGGCTTTTTGATACATTAATTGATAAGAAATGTTTTTCATCTACATGTTTATTTTTAACATATTTTAATAATACAGCCTATTTTTTTTAATTTTGTATATTTTTTATGTGGTGTATAATGGTGTTATGTTATTAAAATATAATTATAATGTTTATTATAATATGTTTTAAAGCATGTTTTTATATATACATTAATCAATAAACATGAAATTGGTCAGTTAAGTATGATATTTTCATGTATATATTCCTATATTCCATTATATATTTGGGAGACGCACCCCTTTACCTGTACACTATACCTCCTCTCCCCAACTTCTCACTGTAACCATTCTTCTTTTACTTTCTTCCTACTTCCTTTTATTTTCCCTTTCTAGGTCTATTTCAACTAATGCTATATTCGGCATTATTGAAAATACGTTCTATATGTAGCAAAACCTACTGAGGAACTGACCGGAAGTAGTGGGTGGAGGGACTGGGACTTACCGCGACGACAACATCTATACAAAATGTAGATGGGGCAGGAGACGGGGAACATGACATAGGAGTGTGGGATGTAGAGCAGGGGGAAACATGGGCCAACACAGCGTGATTTACACTCTTCGCACTGAGTGTGAGATGGGAGACGAGGTGGTAGGCCATTCCATAAGCCCTCTATTCACACATATACCTGGAATAGATGCTAAAATAGTCTGATCCCTCCACTGTTGTCCCTGCTTTACTATACTGCACAAAGTCACCGAATCCCATTTAGACAGGCAGATCTGAAGAAGCCGTTGATCGGTGAAATGCAGCATCATGTTACACACGCAGGATATAAACCCCGCCTCCCACAAGAATTGTAGCTACGATCGGGACTTAGAACACCAGTGTTGCAAGCAGCTGGACAAAAGAATAGCCAGATCACTTTTACTTGGAAGGAACTGTTACAAGTAATTAGGGGTGATCGTGACCTGCAATATTTTAACTTGTAAAATGTCTTGTCAATAAAAATTTGCTTTTAAAGGATCACTATATGGTCAGGAACACAAACATGTATTCCTGACCCTATAGTGTTAAAACCACCATCTAGCCCCCTGGGCCCCTTATGCCTCCATAAATATAGCAAAATCTTACTGTATTCAAGCTAGAAGCTGTAACTCTGCATGCTGTTTGCCTAAAAAAAAAAAACAAGCAGTCTGCTAACATCATCAGAAGTGGTAGCCTGATCCAATCACAATGCTTCCCCATAGGATTGGCTGAGACTGACAAGGCAGATCAGGGGCAGAGCCAGCATGACTCAAACACAGCCCTGGTCAATCAGCATCTCCTCATAGAGATGAATTGAATCAATGAATTTCTATGAGGAAAGTTCAGTGTCTGCATGCAGAGGGAGGAGATACTGAATGCTTGAATGCATTTTAGGCAGCCATGACTCAGGAAGGATCTATAACAGCCATCTAAGGAGTGGCCAGTGAAGTTATCACTAGGCTGTAATGTAAACACTGCATTTTCGCTGAAAAGACAGTGTTTAAAGCAAAAAGCCTGAAGGTAATGATTCTACTCACCAGAACAAATTCAATAAGCTGTAGTTGTTCTGGTGGCTATAGTGTCCATTTAACTTTGCTGCTTATTAAATCCTTATCACCTGGAAGTGTAAACTTCAGTCTCACATTAAGGTGGCCCATTGGAGTGTCTACAGCCTGGGTAGACTCTACCAGCTCTGTGTTTGTGAGTGGTTTTATCCTTTTGTATACCACTTATTTATATAATTAATAGAATTACACCATATGTAGATATGCACTATGCACTTTGAGGTTAATAATATGCAAATTACACAATTGTTTTGTGCAATTTATTAAGTATATACTGTAAGTTAAAGAGTGCACTTTGAATATAAAACACTTTATATTAAGATGTTTCACACAAACACTGCCATTGTTTAAAAAAACAAAAAAACAGTGCACTTTTTTTAATGATTTGTGTTGGGGTTTTGCTTGTTTTATTTTCACTAGATTAGGGTTTAATTTGTTTTCCCACTAATCTGTTAACGTTGAGAAGTAAAGAATTTGCTTTCCCTCATTACGTTTAAGTAATCTTAGTGGTCAGCAACTGGCATAATGTAGAACAGGGTTGGCAACCTTTGGCCCTATAGATGTTTTGGACTACATCTCCCGTAATGCTCTTTAAGCGATAATGCTGGCAAAGCATCAGGTGAGATGTATTCCACAAGATCAACGTGTATTCCACAACAGCTCATGGTTGCCTACCCCTGGCTTAGAATGATATATGGCCCTTTTCTTTTTGACTACATAATTTCTGCAGCAATTGGTATTGCTCAGCAGGATATTGGGACCTTTGCCGCATGATTTGGTATCGTAGAGGTGTGAAGGATCCACTCTCCCTTCTCATGGTAGCATAGGCTTTCTCATTATGGAAAATAGTATTCTACTTTCTTAGAAATACCTTAGAGAGGGTTCAGAGAAGGGCTACTAAACTGGTTCATAGATTGCGGGATAAAACTTACCAGGCAAGGTTAAAGGATCTTAACATGTATAGCTTGGAGGAAAGACGAGACAGGGGGGATATGATAGAAACATTTAAATATATAAAGGGAATCAACACAGTAAAGGAGGAGACTATATTTAAAAGAAGAAAAACTACCACAACAAGAGGACATAGTCTTAAATTAGAGGGACAAAGGTTTAAAAATAATATCAGGAAGTATTACTTTACTGAGAGGGTAGTGGATTCATGGAATAGCCTTCCAGCTGAAGTGGTAGAGGTTAACACAATAAAGGAGTTTAAGCATGCGTGGGATAGGCATAAGGCTATTCTAACTATAAGATAACGCTAGGGACTAATGAAAGTATTTAGAAAATTGGGCAGACTAGATGGGCCGAATGGTTCTTATCTGCCGTCTCATTCTATGTTTCTATGTTTCTATGTTTCTATGTTTCTATATGTTGGAATATTTCTTAAACGGTGTTATACTATCTACAAATCTCTTTTCTTGAGATACTGCATAAGGAGATCCACAACCACCTAAACGGACACGTCGGGCGATGGAAGATGATGTCATGACGTGTGGGACACGTCGGACGACTACCGATGACGAAAACGGAAGAAAAGAGAACCGGAGACTGTGGGAAAGGGCGCCAAATTTTGAAATATAAAGCTGCAATTATGGAGATGAACACAACACCACTTGAGAAAGGCTATTCTGCCGAAACGCGTCGTGGTAACTGCATAAGGACAATCTTTATTTTATGTTTGAGTTTAATAATTTTGTTTTAATTAATAAACAAGTTTTTACTTTGATCTTGTATCCTGGAATAATTGTAACATCAACATCCAGAAGAAACTCATTCAAAAGACGTCCAGTTTAAAAGATTTTCATCTCCATTACAAGCTTTTAGTCTGAGTCAGCTTATTAAAGTGACTCAGAAACATGTGAGTTTTTCCAGTATTTTACAGACAATATTTATAATTTGTCAATATTACTCTATGTTTCTTTCTTTTTTGTCTTGTTATCTTTTAGAGTTGAATTCAAGACAATATTGGTAATAAGTTCAACTGCATGCTTTAGAGTGCTCTCACCTTTCCATATATTTTTTGTACACCTAAACGGACCTACTGGTGAAAAACTCCCAGTGCTGGGGTATAACTCTAGAACATGTGAGTGCCCCATTTTGTGTGTGTATTATATTTGTGTGCAAATGGATACTACACTGTTTTTTGTCATTTATATCTATTGTAAAGGTATATACGTCATTGGATTATTAAGGATACAAAAACAAATGGTATAAGAACATTTCTTGTTTTTACTAGGTGTATTATTTATTTATACTTACAATTTAAGCGCTCTACTGTATTTGGTATTATACATTTCGGTCTTTTGTATGTATTTTGGAGAATTGCACATCACAGTGTGGTAGCAGCTAAGAGATATATTTTTTCTGCTCATATAATTATTACAATACTTGCACAAAATAAGCGCTCATATACATTATCTGTTTTATTTCTTACCTTCCTTGCCTAGAAGAGTTGATATCACATGCAGTCTAAGGCACTTATTTGTCAGACTGTTGTTCAGTTTACCCTGTTTGAAGATATTAATGTTGAGGTTGGGAGTGTTAAAGCATGTGAGCAGTTTTATTTAATTCATCTTTCTTTCCACCTGATTCTTGTCTATTTATGTATAACTAATAGATACCCCTATGTATCATTACGATTGTTAAGGTGAGCTGTGCAGATATATTTTTGGATCTTAATATTCCTCCATTTATTGAGTGTTGTGAATAGATATAAAATAATGCGCAGTATTGTGTGAGATATCTGGGCAGAGCCTTTTAGACTTCAGTCTACTTTCTCATGGTAATGACTATATATTCTGGGTAGTCGCAATTTACTTATAGAGAGATAAGTTGCAGTTTACTTGTAGAGAGCAAACTACTTTACTACAGTTTATTTTAATGCTTTGTCGTAGTCTAAAATATATGCACAAGGTTGTGAATACTTCAAGTGATAAAGGAGTCAGTGGGAATTCTATTAAGGTACACTTAAGCACTGGTTGTCGCTACTTATGATCATGTTATGTGTTCCTAAAATAAATGAAGTTATGATGGTTTAAAAAACATTTTTTCTTTCTAGTGTTCTTTCCCCTTGTGGTTATTAATCACGTATATGTTGTTTGGTAATGTAAATATTAGTATAGTCTAAGGGTCAAGGGGAGATATCCTGGTGCTGTCTGAAATTAGTTATAGTTACACTCCTGAGTTGGTGCTATGTCTACTTGAGAGCATGGGAGGGTTGACAATTACCACTTGGACCAATAACATACAGGTGCCATAGACTGCAGCCTTACACCATTCTAGTACAGATTAAAATAGCAGGAGTTGATATCGGTTGTCTGTTAACACACTTCTAAAACCGTGAGGCAGCAATCGGGATATGTGTGAAATCTTTGCAAATCCAGCACTGTGAGTTTGTGTCTGCGTTGGCCAATAGGGTATTAACAGGCAGACTGCAATGTTTGGGGCTGGCAAGGCTGTCTTTGGAGGCATTTGCAAGTTTCCTCAGGGTGAAATGAAGTAGTGATCATGAAACACAGATTATCATTGGTGGCAATGGAGTTCTGAGAAACAGAGCTTTTAATCTCATTGAGTTAGGTACACTCTTGCCCAAACCTTTGATTTCCGTTTACCCTACAGCCAGAGGACAGATGAGCCTCCTGCCAAATACATACTTCCTTCTACCCTACTTCAGTGAAAATGAGCCAGGGTCATTCACTGGGCTTGTGCCAGGTATATCCTTTCTTCTACCTCCTGTATATGTTGTTATTATTTATATCAATGTCAAGCTAATACCCAGTCAGGCTATGTTAGGTAGCCTGAAAATACATGGGCCTACTAAATGTTGAATTTATGCCACCTATGTCTAATTGTGGCCTAATTTTGCAAGGCATTTCTCAGCTGACATTACCTTGCTGATGGCGTATAGACTCCAATACAATATAACTATAGTACATCAATGCAAAGCTTTAAGCTACATAGGACACCTGGTCACACATTTAGACTAGAAGGAAAGAGATTTAGTCTAAGGCAAAGGAAATGCTTTGCTACAGTAAGAAAAATAAGGATGTAGACCTTTCTGCCTGAAAATGTGGTTTTTTTTTTAGAGTCTTTACAGATGTTTAAACAGCAATTGGATAAACACTTGCAAAAACACAATATTCAAGGATGTAATTTTCAATTAGTGGGATAATTGCTTCTTTATCCAAGGAGATATCTTACTACCATTCTGGGGTCAAGAAGACATTTTTTCATCACTTCAAATTGTTTTTTTGTCTTCTTTTGGATCAACAGAAAAAACAGATGTGAGAAACGCAGAACTTGATGGATGCATGTCTCTTTTCAGCTATATAACTGCAAATATATGCAAACTCTGAAATGAAGCAAATTAAAAAGCAAATGATGAAACTGAGGCTAAAATAGCCGATCTGGAAAAATCTCCAACTAAGCTATATTCACAGCTTAGCTATTTTAGCCTAAAATATGCCATTCATGTTTTAATTTGTAGCTTTAAACTTTTGCCACTAATTACAACATATGTACAAAGTCTTTCTATTCTGCATGTGGAGCCAGACACCTTATTATTAATTTGAGAGTCTGAAGTTTCACGGAAATTTTAAAGAGGAACACATTTTATTTCAGCGGAAAACAGAGCATATCAAGTTTGATTGATAATTTATTTTACCTTACATAAACTTTCTGGGTTAGGATTGCCATCAGAAGCAAAAGTCATAGTGATAGAAATAAAAATATTCTTACTCCATCTCATCTGTCATGTATGATCACTGCAATTTTATTATTATGTTTAAAAAATGCCAGTATACTTATTAAAGACATATGATATGCATGGGCTGTGCCTTGTTGTTCTAAAGGTAACATTCTTGATGGAACACATGTTTATGAAGGCAAACTGCAATACTGAAGTATTTGGTCTTTGTGACCGGCAATTTTCTAAAAACCACATAACTACACCGAACGATTTCTGCACAGCTTCAATTTCCGGAGGATAAACTCTGTAATTGAGTCGCAGACTTCATTTTACAGGACAACGTTTTTGTTAAGTTTCAAATACGAATGTGTTGCAGTATGGGTTTGATTAATTAAGTTGGTGTCTGCACTATTGAATAGTGACTTATGAGGATAGCAAATCTGAACCAGATTTATGGAAAATTACCGTGTTAAAGACTAGTTATTGGGTTAAAAATAAATAGCACATTACAATTTTTAATTACGATGTTATACATGTATTTGTGTTTATTTGAATATTCCACATGGTTTGTGTTGTTTGATTCATTATTCACTTTAAAGTTACAAAGTAGAATAATTAGCATTTTATGTTAATAATTTTAATAAGTAAAATGACAGATGTGGATTGTAGAAAATAGGACTGCGCACACTGTGAGTGGATCAATTTTTTATATTTTAATTATGTTTTCTACACTAACGCTTTTAAGGAAAATGTATGTATGTTTTAATATTTTTATATGGTCACACAAATTGCATTTAAAATATTATATTTAGAATATATTTAAAATATACATTCAAATGTTATTTATTTGTCTAGCTGACAATACTATAGCAAACTGATTCTGTATTATATATATATAACCTATAAAATAACAAGAACAAAAAAATCTGAATACTTTTTTACACATTTATATATGGAACGAAAGTATGGATAAGTACTCTTTAGTCATCAGCTGTTTTCAAGGCAAGTAAATGTATAGTCCATCTGCCCGAGGAAGATATTACATTTTGTGTTGATACAAGGACTACTATATTTGGAACAGTTGTTCATTTTGGTTTTTACCACTGCATTTAGAACTTATTTGCCTTTTCATGTGACAATGATCTTGCTGCTTGCAGAAACGTGAACATAAGAAAAGAATTAAAAACTACTAAAACAACAAAATGGTATCTCTTTTCTTCAGGTTTTATTATAAAAATGTTTTAAATAATAAAGTGGATGAATCCTCTGAGGACAAAGCAGGGATCTCTAGTAATCTTAATAGTATGGAAGGTCCAGCAAACAGTAATATACACCACAGAAATGCTGAACATTGTTTCAGCACATCATATATTATACTAGGTTCCTTCAAAACAAATTGTTTATGCAATATAACTTTTACAAAATGAGAAAAAGGTTGCAACTAAAGTACATGGATAGTATCCATTGGTTGGATGATGTATATACTCTGTATTTCCAGGAAATTGGAGTGAGGAACTGAACAAATCCCTCTCACTCCCTCCAGGTTTGCCCAATCATGTCAGATGTGACATTGGTACTGACTTCCCAGTCGGATGCAAATCGGAGTCTAATGAACGTGCCACTGCCTGGTAACCCTCATGGGGAGAGGCTTTTTCAATGATTCATTGTGACAAGCTTTCTTTAAATCCCCAAGAGGGGCAGCTTGAACCAGCAGTGGCAAATAATTGCTTCTGTCAACTAGGACACTTTACTTTTGGGACCTTCCAGGTATTATTGCTGGATGATAAACATTATATGTATGGTATGGATTGTTATTTTTTTTGTAGTTGTATTTTTATATTTAATTATTTTGTAATATTCTGTGGAATTAAAGTTTTATTTTTTGTGCTACTTCCTTAGCTAAAAAACAGAATTGAAGGTTTTCAGGGTTTGATAAATTTGGAATAATTTTATCTCTCTTTTGTTTTTGTTTGTTTGCTTTGTCTATTTTTTTTTTAGGCCATGGGATGTTTGACATTTTTTAAGATTTTGGTTATTCACTAAGAATCAGGTCATTGATCATCTCTTATGGTAGCAAAGTGTATTTATTAAGGCCAGATGACTATGCGTCCCATGGACCTGGGAACTAATTCTCTCCAAGGGTCACTCTCCAAAGGTTTCTCTCCAAGGTTAGAGAGTTTGGGCATTCAGTGCTCCACATTTAAACAGTTAAAGGTTTCTTAATTTCTCAGATATTTTTTATTTATTAAATGGAAAGGACAGAAGTCTTGCAGCTGTTTGAATTATTTCTGGGGTTTTTTTTGAGTCAAAGAGTGAGTAATAATTTAACTATGTAATATCTAATGCTGAGGTTGCAATCTTTTCACTTAACAGGGCACAACATGGGTTCACAAATATGACTGCATCTGTCTCAATAATTAGTTTAATTTTCATGCAGATCTTACATCACAGTGTGTTCTACTTTATTAGTACGTATCTACTGCTTTGTTATTTGAACTCTAATCACACAAAGGAGTCTTTTGCCTTGTCTGGAAAGCAATTAAAATAGTGATAGATGACAGAAATTCTAAATTAAACACACGGTGCAATAAGAAAAGTATAACAAAAAAATATATATATATATATATACTTTTTTTCAGGAAGTTTGTAGGGAGTAGACATGTGCAAGGTGATTTTTTTTTCCCTCCTGTTGATCACTTCTCACTTGATCTGTTAAAAAATAAATCAACATTCAGTGGCTGTCCGCTAACCAGTAATCATGTTTTTTCATCAATCACTTTTTTGAAGCCATATAGAACACCGAATCACGAAACAAACAAAACAGTCTGCCTAGTGTCCATATATTGTTTCAGAGTTTAAAAAGTCAGATGAGTTGCCAATTGTTCAAAATTCAGACACGAAGAAACCAAATGCACAATTCTTGTAAGAAAACAGAGTGAGTCCACTGGAGGTATGGCTAGAACTGCATAAAAAAGTCAAAATGCAGAAATGTGAGCAGTAAGACTGCAAGACCATTTATACCAAAATAGCTTCATGAAGCTAAAGTTGTTTTGTCCCTTAGAGTATTCTTTTAAATATTCAGATGAATTGTAATTAAAGGTATCTTTAACGTGCATTCATAAAATGATCCTTAAATAGATAATCAAATGTCCAGGTTTCTCTTAAGAATAATGTTGTCCAAATTGTGGACTGAAGACTAAATTAAAGCATTAATCTATTTTCTGTAACAACTTACTATATCACATAATTGACATACTCATTCCAATCTATGCTTTCAATTTTTGACAAGACTCATTAAAATATGAAAAACATTCTCCTTGATATTCATCAGTAATATCAAACACGATCTCAGCAAATGTGTGGTGAAAGTCAAACGAGATTATTTACTAAACACTGGATTTTATCCAGATGAACTAAATCCTGTGAAAATGACTGAATTCTGACCACATTGACAATTCTCATATTTACTTAAGCCAAATATGATCAGAATTCAGCTGGTCTCAGCAAATATACAGCAATTGCCAAGATGCTTTAGCTATCTGGATTAAAATAGCTTTTTTCACATCCGAATCCCATACAAAGTATAAAATTTGAAGGATTCACAAAGCACCAATTTTAAGACATTTTGGGGCCGAATCCATCCAGCAGTATTCACAGTCGCAAATTATTGCTCACTTGCTTTAATGCAAGTGAATGATAATTTTAAGTACTTTTTACTGGCTGACAGCGATATCAGTCAGTGTGCAAATAGTTAAATAGTCCTCGGTGAAGCGAGGGTTAAATATGTGGCAGCTGGCCAGCACTTGCTCATGGGGGTTAATAGGACCCTCCTATTACTTTAAGGGAGGTTTTTATCTCCATGTACCCCCCATCTGCCATGCACTTTGTGGGGATGTCTACTAAACTGTTAAAACTAGCAACTGGGCAGCCATTGCTTCCCAGCTGCTGAAAGGTCCCTATGCCATGAGGCATGGTGAATAAAGTGGGAGGAGGGATATAGTCCTCCCTTGGGTGTCGGGTGAGGAATTTTAAATGTGTAATGGTGGGTGGACAGATTAATAAGCATCCCCAGCTATGGGTGGGGGCTATTATAATATTCAGGGGTAAGACCTAGAGTTCCCTAAGAACCCACCAATTGGCAGTTTGTGGGGGCTCTAAAAATAATCAGGAGGGAGGAACTAGTGTCTCCCCCAATAGGTGATATCCCTAATTAATTAATTAAACAATTGGCAGGTGGAAAATCCATTGTACACACTCCCAATTAGTATTATGTCCCCCCTTCTCCCTAAGGTGACTAGGTATCTGCAATTGCCAAGCAACCGCCTAAAAACATATAACACTACCTACCCACACACACTAATAATAGTGAAGGGTGTCAATTAAACTAATGCCTGAACTGACTATTGGACAAACCATGATGGCCATGGGCTGTGGTCTACAGGGAAGATCAAATTATATCTCCCGCTGGTTCATGCAGCGGCATCGCATAATCCTCGATCTCTCTCACCAGCCCAAAGCACTCTACAGTAGTAGGCTATAGCCTGCACTTCCATAACTGCACTTCCAGTGAGCTCTTGCATGTTGGGATCTACTGTGTGTACTACTGCCTGCTCTTATGAGATTAATCCACTTACTTGGGAAATCCTTCCTCACTGATATGAATATAGTCCACTTGGTCTCATATTTATATTTGGAAGTCCAGGCCAACTATCCAGTTTTGCACCCCTCTCTGTCACAGTTGCCTCACGCCAGGTTCTTATTTATTCTTGCACTGCTGAGAGTCTCAAGAGGAAGGATTTCCGACATAAGTGAATTAATCTCATAAGAGTCGGCATTAGGTTGGACCTGCCAAGAATTGGGTACATTGGCATTGTGACAGGCTTGTGCAATGTATGATCATATCTTGTAACTATTATTTTTGCTTAGACTAGGTGTTTTTAAATAAAACTATTACATTCTGTGAGACTTTAAATTGCTGTTTAGTGAATGGATAAGTGCGCTGGATCATGTTTGCTGTATAAATTGGCCCCAGTGGCATCCCTGTAATGTATGCTATGTTCATGTGAGTGTCGCCCTCATGTTTTATATAACTGTATTTCTTACATATTGGATATTTTATATATATACATATACATATAAAATATCCAATCCTTGCACTCCAGTATTTAGAGTAAAGGAAGCCCGGTGTTTGTCAGAAAGATTATAATAGTCTATGAAAAGATAGCACTCCAATGACTTTGTAATAAGGTGAAAAAACTTAGCTTTTATTCAGCAACTGCCACAGTGGATCAACGTTTCAGTTCTGTATCAGAACAATCCTGATGAAAGTACCTTATACACACACTCACTTCATCCCATATATGCAAACATACTACATCCCATATACAAAACATGCATTCCAGCTCCTGTAAAAAACATTTGCTACATCCACATACAGCTCTCAGCCCCCTACACGCAAATTACTCAGTCCCCCCCACACACATACAACATTCAGCCATCCCCATTCACAGAATGGAGCCCCAATCTGGCCTCCTACCTGGTGCCCTGAACAATCTTAATCCGGCTCTGCGTACCTTGGGGCATCCCACCCAGTTACCTATTATTGAGTGTTACCTCCTTTATCTTGCATTATTAATGTATGTGTGCCTGTCTGTGTGTTTCTGGGGGAGTCCTGCCAATTGATTTGCAAGAGAAGCCCAAATTTCTAATAGCAGCTCTGCATCTGACTTATGTAAGACACATGCATTTAGTGCTTTATGTAGAATGTCGCCTTTTGCAATCCTTGCTCCAATTCAAAGTACACAACAGTGGTACACACGTGTTAAATGTCTATGTATGCATGATATATGCAAGACTTTCATGAGGGTCACTTTTTTATTTTAAAGTAAAATAATATGTCATAATGTACCCATTCTGTTGTGATAGATCTGTTGTGATCTATAACTGCTTGTATGATAAATGTTGTCCCTATAGACAGAAATAAGGAGATCAGTTTTGATCTAAATAATGTGAAAACCTCCAATTATGTGATTTATTTATATGGGTCTAAAACATTTGATTAATTCTTTGTGACAACCCCAAGAATAGTTCAAGAAAATAAGCTAGAAAAAGTTATAACAAGATAACGGGATAAATGAAACAGGAAAAGATGTTGATTGATATTGAGCAAATGATTCTGAAGAATTCTCTACAAAAACATGTTTCTGTTCTTTCAAAAACAAATAAAATGACAGACATTAGCAATTAGATTATGTTTCTGTCAGACAATAGCAATGCTTTTAAAATTCTGTAATGATCTGTAAAATATTACTGTACCGTGCATCAGATTGTTACTTGAATTTTAATCTCATGTTGACTTTGAAATTGAAGTCATTGAAAATTTCCTTATTTTCTAAAGACTGAAAACCTAACTAAAAAAGGTTGCATCTGTAACATGAATCAGATTATTTACAGAAAAATGTTTTAGTGCATTTAGCTGCTGCCCACCAGTGGCATATTTCAGGGAATACACAAAAATTTTAAAGAAGTCAAATTTGCATTGAGAAAATTGTATGAACACAGTGAACTATTGGTAAAGCCAAAATGGATTGATTATAGAAAAAATATTTTAATTGAAGTTTGCTTTATGTTTTTAAGTACTATTCTTCCTACTGTAAAAATAGTTTAGTACAGAATTAGTTCATTATAGCATAGTCTCTGTTCGTGTTTCTCTGATGCTGTTAATATATTTGTTTGTTGGGTGTCAAACTAACAAGTATTTACATCTCACTTGGTGTTATTCATTAAACAGTAAATTGTGGTGATACTTGCAAAAAAAATCCCATTGAACTGGAAAAAAGACCTGTAAAATATTCAAAAGAGCAGTTGGAAACAAAAATGTACTGGTCAGTTCAGAATGAGAAGATACTATATTGCTAGTTCTTTCTAAATAGTCTGATAGTTGTTTAATTAGTGCATGGTGTCTTTACATGATATTAACCCATTATTTGCACTATTATATTTTTCTCTCTGATAAAAACATAGACACGAACATGGAAAATTATAGCTATACAAAATATCAATGTATCAGAAATTTTGATTTGGAAGTAATTTGCAATGTGATGATTGTAAATATAAGACTTGTACATGGCGAAACAATTTGGTTTGTCTGAATCAATACATTTTGTTTTAGGCAATTCGGGTTTTGTCTATGTGGCATTTTAGTTTAGGTCAATTTCGTCCATGCCATTATTTTGAAAAAAACTAATTGGATGAACCAAAATGGTGTAAAAAAATGCTTACAAATATAAATATGTTTATATTTTGTAGTGCACTGGTATATGCAGTTTCATACCATTTGGTTCACAGATCACATGAGAAGAAGTAACTGCAGTATAAAAAAACACACACACACACACACTTTCTCTCTCTCTCTCCCCTAACCGTCACTCATCTTTTTTTCTATTAATCAACTTTTTTTTATTTTTGGCAACATGGATGAAACTTAGGATCACAAATGGCTCATTCATTCGTCATTTTGTTTGCTCTGTGATTCGTTCTCAGGCTGATATTGAGTTATAGAATTTAGCCAAATCAGCTGCAAAATTCTGAGATATCACTATTAGTTTGAAACAAAATGCACAGGTTGCATGTTTTTTGAGCTATATTTTTTATGATTATATATTTTATGTGCAAAAGCAAGCTTTTGTATATTTTTGGTACTAGTACACTGACCTTTAAATTTCTTGCTACTACCACGAGTAGTGCTGAACACAATAAAAGCATGATTTAAATTGTAACATAACTTTTCTTTTTGAGCGGCAGATAACACCTATATTGTTATTTTTGCTATGACTGCTCACAAAATCATGTAAGCGATTTAATGAAAAGAATTCTGAACTACAAATCAAGGATATATTTTATCTAAGGCAATTTGAAAAATGCTAAAGTGCATAGTTGGAAACCATTTCATGTGTACTATCATCATGTTATAAATTACTTATAATTATGATTATCTTTTAAGAAACTGTGACCTATAATGAAACAAACACAATTGCATGTCCATCTATAACACACTGTTTTGCTTGAGGCAATACATCTTCGAGCATGTGTACAGCAAATCTCAGTGCATTTTAATATTAAAAATTTAGACCATCTGAATACACTCATTCTTCTTGCAGTCTCTTATCTTAGGCCTTAGGGAAAGACTTAACTAGTGTATGTTGAAAAAAATGTAGCTTAAACAATGGACATAGACATCATAACTAGACTTGGCTGCTCATCTTCTGAGTACAAAATAGCATTTTTTTTTATAATCACACTAAGGTTATGAAAAAACTCACATTTGAATATTAGTAAAGGAAAAAATTAAACTCTAAAAAACAGATTTCTATTTAAAAAAATAAAAATAAAAATAAACGTAAGGAAAGGAAAAGGAAATTGAAAATCTTTGTTAATAGGTATGAGTAAACAACTTAAGTGAATGATGTATGACCATTGATACTGGGTGCAGATCATTTAAGCAACCCTCCTGGGATATTGGACTGTTAGATTATGAGGAGCCAATTACTTATAGAGTTATTTTTTTCTGTTTGGTTTTAAAATTAGTGATTTTCCAGTGAGGAGCTCAGAACTCTCATAGGTTAATTTGGTTATAATATGGAAAAGCAAAAAATATGGATAAATACTAAAAACAGTGTCCAAAATTGTCAGTGCCCATGTTTAAAGGAATAGCAAACAAACTAACCATTCTAATGACAGTGTCCAAGAGTCTAGCAATTCACAGATGGCTTAACAACAGAAGTCATTTTTTAAAGAAAAACTGGTAGCCACTATATCTAGAGTGTCTACATAAGCCCCTACAGAAATGAGATAAGCAGTCAAATGAACCGTGCCATACATTCCGTGCATGGATGTCCAGGCTAAACATTCACCTGTATCTCCTAGGATTCTAAAGTTTGGCAATATTGTTCAATCAAAAAACTGTAAAAAAAAAAAAAAAATGGCCTCCACTATTGAATTTGGTCCCAATAAGACCACCCTGATTACACTATTATGAGCAAGCTCAGATTTGGTATTGGCAGGGTTAGAAATGTATTTGTGCTTAGAGTATGCAGAAAACTTTCATCATTCAAGAGTATATGAATTGTAATATTATGCTATTTATTTGCGGTCCATAACCATTTTTAAAATGGCATTTGGCTAATAAATCACAAAATGAAAGAATAACAAATCAAAAGATCACCACACATAAAGATAAAATCATCAATATACCATCTAAAGAAATATTTTATTTGAAATATTTGAAAATATATCTTTTTTTTTACTTAAAAAGTATTAATAACCTATATTTTAGAAAATATAACCAAAGCTGCTGTCCATTAACTGCATCTTTTTAACTAAGAATACATTTTTTTTTTATGTGTAAAATATATTTTATTTTCATTTTCAGCACTGCTGAGTATTGTGTAAACATCAAGCATTGTTGGGAATATACCTCAATACGTTGTTAATATATTAACTTTTATATCACTATATTACTTTTGTAATAATCTATCACATATGATGCCAGGTTTGATATGTTCCTATAAAAAAGCGGGCTACATATAAGTAATCATTGTGCATATTAACAAGGATATTTGCCATTTGTACCTCCTTTATCTTGCATTAGTTTTTTTTTTATATTATGGCTTAGAGTTATTGCAAAAATTACAGTAACAGCTACAAAGCCATTTAAAGTTCTGTGAGGAGGAGTGATGCCAGCCATGGAGGATAGGGCTGCAAAGAGAATTTGACCTTAGCGCTGGATAAAAGTGAGTTTAAGCTTTATTTTTATTTATATTTTATTAATTTTGGAAGGCTAAAATGTACAACAAGGGTCCATAAAGTATTTTTATGAAAACACTGTTTTATTTATTGCGGTAACCCCTTTGCAAATCCATCTAAAGTTACCACAACTCTCTATTTAGCAAACAGACCTCCCAGCATTTATAATCTAAATTCTTATCTAGTTGTACTGAAACTGTCAAACACATGCTTGAGTGTATGATTACCTATTAACAGATAGAATGTTCATGGTCTGTTAACACGTTTCACTACTGGAACTTTGAATTCTAAAATGTTACCAATGATACAATTTGACCGAAGAACTGAAATGAAACTCAGATTAAAACCTAGAAGAAACCTAGAATTAGAAATATATACAATATAATTGTACTTAAAAAACTGTTCCAATAGTTACAAAAAAGTAAAGAGTGGGGCATATAAAGTCCACTCTTGCTAAATGTTTATCATCTGTAACTTGAGCTACAGTTTATTTCCATGCACCTCTCTCCTTCCTGAGCTACAGTGATGGAAAAAAGCATTTGATCACTTGTATTTGATCCCCACCGTCAAACATGGAAGTGGAAACATGCTTTGGGGGTCTTTTTCTGCTAAGGGGACAGGACAACTGAACCGAATCAAAGGGACGATGGACTGGGCCATTTACCGTCAAATTTGGGTGAGAACCTCCTCCCTCAGCCAGGGCATTGAAAATCCATCGTGGATGGGTATTCCAGCATGACAATGACCCAAAACACACAGCCAAGGCAACAAAGGAGTGGCTCAAGAAGAAGCACATTAAGGTCCTGGAGTGGCCCAGCCAGTCTCCAGACCTTAATCTGTAGAGAAATAGAAAATCTGTGGAGGGAGCTGAAGGTTCAAGTTGCCAAATGTGAGCCTCGAAACCTTAATGACTTGGAGAGGATCTGCAAAGAGGAGTGGGGCAAAATCCCTCCTGCCTGAGATGTATGCAAACCTGGTGGCCAACTTCAAGAAACATCTGACCTCTGTGATTGCCAACAAGTGTTTTTGCCACCAAGTGCTACGTCGAAGGGGTCAAATACTTATTTTCACTTACATTTAAATCAATTTATAAGTTTTTGGACATGCGTTTTTCTGGATTTGTTTTTTGTTATTCTGTCTCTCACTGTTAAAATACACCTACCATTAACATTATAGACTGATCATTTCTTTCTCAGTGGGCAAACGTTCAAAATCAGCAGGGGAACAAATATTTTTTTCCCTCACTGTATGCAGCATACAAGTTGGGATACCTGGCACTGATTTTTCAACCCTTTCATTATATTTAAAAGGGCTACTGTTCTTTAAAATTAAGCATCAGAATCTTGCAGAGAGGCTGAATTCTCTGGAGGAAATAGTGCAAACCTGTACTTACCTGCTCCTGGCAACTGTGCTACTCCCCTCATTGGGCAGCATGAGCCGAATACTTCGCCCGGGCACGGTGCTCCCCTCCTCAGGTCTGAACAGGAAATACGCGTGGTCCAAAATTTTGCCTGCATTATATTCCCAGCATTATATTAGGAGCTGGTAAAAAGTTAAAAAAGGTTAGCGCTAATAATAAAAGAAATAAGAAGGCAGCAGCCTTATAGGGGGTCACCCTCTAACCCTCTACAATGGAAGTATACAAGAAAACACGGAAAAGGCTGCGCCTAATAGAATGAAAAAGTAATAAAACAAAGTCCCAGTTAAATTTGTGAAAGTAATATGAAAGAGTTCCAATATTGTCCAAACTGGTGTAATGTCTTCTTTGTTTGCAGTTGTCCGTCTCATGATATGAAAGACACAATGGGAAAAAAAACAGTCGTGCAGATAGTATAAATAAGTGATAGTGAATTTAAAATATAAATTTTGCACTCACATTTCCATGAGCTAGGACTAGCTCTAGTTAGATGGGCATACAGCGGATAACCCTCCGCTTATGCGGGTGCTTGTCCTCCTGGGGAGTGCCGATGTCCAATTCTCAGAAAGAGAGAAAAACAGCAAATAGTGCTCTTGACGTTTTCCTGGAATGATCAACTTCCAAACCTCTTCCTGAAAGATCCCAGGAGAAGGTTCTACTCAGCAGAGTCTGTTACGAATGTTTTATCCAACTGGTTTCACTTCACGCCCATGTCCAGCAACCCTCCCCCATAAGCGGAGGGTTATCCGCTGTATGCCCATCTAACTAGAGCTAGTCCTAGCTCATGGAAATGTGAGTGCAAAATTTATATTTTAAATTCACTATCACTTATTTATACTATCTGCACGACTGTTTTTTTTCCCATTGTGTCTTTCATATCGTGAGACGGACAACTGCAAACAAAGAAGACATTACACCAGTTTGGACAATATTGGAACTCTTTCATATTACTTTCACAAATTTAACTGGGACTTTGTTTTATTACTTTTTCATTCTATTAGGCGCAGCCTTTTCCGTGTTTTCTATTATATTAGGAGCTGCCTGTTTGAATGGCGTGTCTCTTGTCAATTCAAATGTTGTGACATTATGCCTGGCCTTAAAGTGACCATGTCACCCCATTATTAAAGGACCATTTTAGGCACCCAGACCACTTCAGCTTAATGAAGTGGTCTGGGTGCCAGGTCCTTCTAGGGTTAACCCATTTTTTCATAAACATAGCAGTTTCAGAGAAACTGCTATGTTTATGAATGGGTTAAGCCTTCCCCCTAATCCTCTAGTGGCTGTCTCATTGACAGCCACTAGAGGCGCTTGCGTGCTTCTCACTGTGATTTTCACAGTGAGAGAGCCGCGGTTAAGCATTGAGAATGCTTTCCTATGTGACCGGCTGAATGCGCGCGCAGCTCTTGCCGCACGCGGCGCATTCAGCCGACGGGGCGGATCGGAGGAGGAGAGGAGGCAGAGAGCTCCCCGCCCAGCACTGGAAAAAGGTAAGTTTAACCCCTTTTCCCCTTTCCAGAGCCGGGCGGGAGGGGGACCCTGAGGGTGGGGGCACCCTCAGGGCACTATAGTGGCACGAAAACGAGTATGTTTTCCGGGCACTATAGTGGTCCTTTAAACATTTTGGAGTCGCAGAAATGATGTGGACCAATCAAAAACATTGTTAGCCTATATAATGTTAATTTGGGCGTTATTTCTTTGCCCTGTTATGGTTTCGGCCTTGATATAAGTTATTGCTTATAGAAAACTACTCTTGATTTGTTCTGATTTTGACTATGGCTTGTATTTGAATTCAGCTATTTCTGATCTGGCTTGTTTCTGACCTTGAGTATTGAAAGTCCTGACCCGGCTTGTTATTCCATTTATCCATATTTCTATATTCCTGACCTTGGCTAATACTGACTTTGTCTTTATCTTTCTTATGTTTAGTCCGGCCACTCTAAGGCCCGATAATATGTCTTTCTAGTACCTCTGTTTGTGTAATTCACCATACATGTAAGTTGGAGCATGACCCAAAGAGCCTGAGTATGTTGGTGGTTGCGGAAGAGGTCCAACCTTATTTCACACCTTACTTGTACAGTGGAGGAGAATTGCTTGGTATTTCCACCTAAGTGTGAGGGTTAGCCAGATCGTAATCCACAGTTTATCTTTACAGCACTGCATTGATAAAAATTTGACTTACTCCTGCTACTCTTACTTTATTCAGCTATTTTTCATTGTAGTGGTTTTGCCCTTCCCAACTGCATCTTGCACTACCTGCTTCCTTCGCAGATACAGTTGAGAGAAGTTGATAGGGCACTGTTTTTTCCATGTGGAATGATGGTCAGTGAAGCTACAGACTGGGAAAATGGGAATGTGTGTGGAAACTTTGTGTGTGAGGTGTTATTTGGTGTTCAACAGACCATTCACTTTTGGATAAATTCACCTTTTTAAACTTAGATGACTCCTGCTTCACATTTTTTATTAATATTAGAGAGCAAAGGGAAAAAAATTGCAACACTCCTTTTTTTTGGCCCAGATATATTATCTATCTAACTTTGTAAACTCATGAGGCTAGGCATTTAGGCAAAATTGTAGATATTTTTGTATGTTAACACAATAATGATGATCTTTTTTTCTGCTTTTTTGGGTCTGCTGGTAATAGCCACTAATGTGTTAAATTATCATGATGTGTGAGTTAATGTGAAACCCTCAATCTTTGCAGCTTATATTGTTGATATGAATTATTTTAGTACGATATATATTGTGTATTGTCCTATCAAGTGATATGAGTCAATAATGGTGGTAGGTAAGGCCAAATGCTTACAGTTTCTTCTCAAGCTACATCCCATGCTGTGAGACTCTTCCTGATCCAGTAAAACTGGACCTTTAAACCTTTATGATTGTACAGCCTTAAAAGTATGTGGTGTACAGTGGACTAGACCAGACTATTGACAAGGCTGTATTAGTCCCATCCTTGTGGAAATAATGGGAGGAGACATACATTTCACACTTGTAAGTACAGCTTTCATTCCTTTACTTATTTCATTCTGGCTCGAGTCTTTGTAAATACTAGTCACCTAGTCATTATAAGAATAATTTTGACTAGCTATGCCAGTTATTGTCCAATTCTCTAAAAAAGAACAGGAATTCATATTATTTTCAAAGGCACTAACATTTGTGTTCTAGCATGGCTTATAATTGTAATATGTGTGTCAAATTAAATTATTCAGGGTGTGAACTACGTGGTATATTCACATGTTTATTACGCTTGTCTGTGATGTATTATTAATAGGTGATAGCAAATATGTTTTAAATTAAATAACTCACTTGTAGACAGACTGTTAAAAGAGAACATTTTCAGCTTGTATAAATGAGAAGTTTGGCCTCTGTAAACAGCCTCTGGTAAGGGGAGTAGCCACTAGAAATTATTTATGACCTAGTGACCAACTCATTTGGTTTCATGCAGTCTAATTGCCAGAGCAATAATGGCCACTGAACTTTTGATCCAATTATTTGTTAATGAGTGGTTTGAGTAGCAAATATAGGACTTATTAGCTTGGGCGATTGTCTTTCTTTGATACTAAAGGTCAAAATTTTCTGCCTGACAGGGTCTTACAGTATATGCTCTTCTAATAAGAAAAAAAAATTAAAGGTCTTAACCAAACTTGAATCAAACTCCCTTCTATAATGGGTGATGCAGTGTAACACAGCAAACTGACACAGACTTAAATTGTGTTTTGTTTATCTAATCTAAAATTGTCTGGTTGCTGAAAATCAACATGCTGTTTGTCTTACTTGTTAATCTCATTTACACTTACGTAATGTGAAGGTTTAATGCATTAAACAACTTTAAACAGAACACGCTCGTATTATATATTCAGTTGTCAGCTGTCAAATTTGACACTCATTTACAGTGTGTCCTAGTAAAGTATAAAATAAACACATGATTACATTGGCAATCTAGTATTGTACTGAGCTGTTTCACACACATTTTCTTTTAGTAAAAATTAGCCCTACATTGCTTCAGTCATAAAGTTATATGGCCTCATTTTGTGTATTAATAAGTGCAGTGTGGTTAAGTGAGCACTTTGTCACCATTTCAGAATGGTGAGAAAAATATTTTTTGCCAAGTTTAATGTGTAATGCTATAAATAAGAAATAAGACAATTGTAAAAGAACAGTACACTAAAAATAGAAAAATATCAATACTTTGCTTAGGAGATTGCACCCATTTTATATCTTTTTTTTTTATAAAGTGCCAACAAATTCTGCATTACTGGACAATAGGTGGACAAACAAACAAATAGATGAGATAAGAAGATTGGCTGTACAGGAACACAAGGTGCTGAGGATCATGCTCACACAAGCTTTCTTTGTAGGGGGAGTGTAATAAAATGACACATATAGTAAGACAAACAAGATGTAGCTCATTTGTGTCATTATAGAAGGGAAATATGTGTCAGCTTATCATACTTGTACTAATGCAGCAACTACAGATGTGTACTTTGGCCTGACATAGCTTGACATAGTGAGTACAGTGGTGTTTATGAATGCATTATTCTTCAGTCTGGTATGTTACACCAATCTCCTGAACTACATCTGCTGGCCGCTATTGTCCCAGATCCGCTGAGTATAGTCTACCTCCCATAACTGTCTACATAATGGCACATGGTTCAGGGGTAATACATACATGTATATATACAGCTGTCACCACATCATGCAGAAAAAGACACTTAGACTTGACTTTACATTGTATAAAATGCAGCATATATTTCTTTATAAAGCCCATTAATCCACTTGTACCACAATGGCTCTGGGTGTGCTGTTCCTGAACTTCCTTACATGTTCTTGAGTTCACATGTTACCTCAAATGAAGGATAATTACTTTTATAATGCCCTTTTACTGTGATTTGGTTGTATAATTCTTGTTTATGAACTTGATATCTCCTGACTACATCTCCATCTACTCCAACTGCATTGTTTTCTAGTTATTATCAAATGATGTCCAGTAGCTACTCAAACAAAGGGGCTCATATTAAAGGGTAAGAAACTAACCAGTGTGTTTTAACACTTCATCTGTTATAATTTTCCAGCTACTTGATACTACCTTGTCGTCACAAAAGAGAAATCCCCAAAGTTTTAGTTTAAATGTCTTTATTCATGTTGTGGAATCGTACATATTTGCCAAATAAGAATCAGTTTTCCACCTCTTTTGATAATGTAGAGTAACGTAGAATTATTCAGCCTATATAATAAAACATGTCTTAAAATAAATCTTTTTTTTCCATTGGTAGGGGCTCAAAGAAAACATCTAGGCATTCACAGTCTCTCACATACTTTCAGGTTATGCACACAAAAACCTCAGACCTGCTCTGCCCAGCTTTAACCCCTAACAGGGACCCTGCCTAGTCCCCCCATGTTCAGAGACTACGTGCCTATACTCATATTTAATCCGGGTCTGCCGTTAGTTCCATTTCTAACTCCCTACGTCTTTTCCATCTAGTTTACACATACAATCATTTATTCCTGACCTATTATTGTATGTTGAGTAGAGTAGCCAGGGGCCACAATGTTCACTAATAAGGTTCAGTCCATTAGTGGACTTTTATCAAGGCAATGTGGACATGTGTGTGATATCCTTTTATAGGAAATTAATTACAAAACTGAAGTGGAAGGAAGGCAGAGTAAGGGGGAGAGATTTAGTAACTAGTTTTTCAACACAAACATAAGGCAGAGTGTATCCTCTATAATGAGAGGCATTTAAAATAAAATAAAAAACAAAAGCAGCAGCACCATCACCTCCTCCACTACTACCACCATGGGAGATTTTGAGGGTATAGCCATTCATTGGCAGGGGCAGGATGGACAGTTGGATTCCTCATTATCCCAGGGAATTGTCCACTAGCCCACTCTTTTTTGTTAGATTTAATTCCAGCACCATGTGAAAACAGCCTAACTAAATCACTCACCTGATTGCCAAGATTTTTCGAGTGCTCCTTCTGATTAGCTTGACTTTCTTATCTTGACAGCACACTAGTACACTGGTGTCATGGTGGTATGGTGGTGATAGAAGAAGATGTTCAACCTTACTGCAAGCTATAGAGTAATGTGAGTGAGTAATATTGATTGCTTGATTGATTTATCAGTTCAGTTATTTTTTTATCTAGAGTGCCTTTGAGAATGTAGCCACTACTCATATAAATTGGATTACAGACACAGGAATACTTAGAGTTATAAAGAAGAAAAAGTAGAGGAAAATCGGCTTTATTCTAACATCTGTAGATGGGGGATCATAGACTCAGTAGACACTTTTTAGGTACATGTTTCTAACTAATGATGGGTAGGACCCTTTTTGCCCCTGTTACGGTACGTTAGGATGCTCTGCAATATTAAAGGCAACAATCCTAACAAAATTAAATTAAGAAAAGATAGTAAGGCATATTACTGAGCCTTAGATTGGCTGGACTTAAAGGGAAACTCCAGTGACAGGAAAACAATCAGTTTTCCTGGCACTGCAGGTCCCCTCTCCCTCCCACCTCCCATTCCCCGGTTGCTGAAGGGGTGAAAACCCCTTCGGTCACTTACCAGAGGCAACAACATGTCCCACGTCACTGCTTCTTCCTCCGCCGCCGCTCCACCTCTGCATTAAATCAGCCGGTAGGCGAGACTGATCCTGCACTGGCTGGGGAGACCTAATGCGCGAGCATGCGCATTAGAGCTCCTCATAGAGCTCCCTTTTCAATGCTTTCCTATGGGGAATTGAGCAATGCTGGAGGTCCTCACACAGCTTGAGGAAGTCCAGCGATGCTCTAGCACAGAAAACCTGTGCTATGAAGCAGGAAGTGCCCTCTAGAGGCTGTCTAGTAGACAACCACTAGAGGTGGAGTTAACCCTGCAAGGTAATTATTGCAGTTTATAAAAAAAATGCAATAATTACACTTGCAGGGTTAAGGGTAGTGGGAGTTGGCACCCAGACCACTCCAATGTGCAGAAGTGGTCTGGGTGCCTGGAGTGTCCCTTTAACACAAAGCAAGAATTATAATAGGATTTACTTATACATGTATTCAGACCAGGAGGAGAATAATTAAATTTATAAACGTAATAACTGAAGGTACAGAGTAACTGGAACTCAATGTCACAAACAAGCTGGAACAGTAGAATATCAAGAACAAACATAACATTGGTCTGGTACACAAAACAGTAACAATTGTAGTCAAGTGTAGCCGAGGTCTGGTACACAGTGATATATACTCTATATATGGACTTGGGGTGTTTACTTGATAGCCACATCCCAACACATATGTGGGCAATGATGTCATGACATTATTGTGTCATAGGTAGGGGCAGGACTACAGTGTCTAGCTTCAGAAAAGCTGTCAGAGTTGTCTGAGGTTATTTCAAGACACAGAGACACTGAACTGATGCAGGAATATCAATTAAAGAAGATTTCCTTACATCCTTCAGAATAGCCTGGGTTTTCCCTGACATGAAATGAACAAGGTGCTGGAAGCAATCTTTAGAGTTTATGGTTCAAGTTAATCTGATAGTATCCTACAGTTTTTTGTAAATTTGTCAGCTGTGCTATCAAGTTGCAAATCTCCAGTGCTACCACATCCTAAACATGCTGTATTGGATTTATATCTGGTGACCATGGAAGCAGTTAATGCTGAAGCTGAAATTATGCCTACTTTGTGACATGGCATGTGTGGTGAAAGTAACCTCACCACTGGGATTTGGAGAGGCCTGCTTGCCAGCCTCTTGCCCTTTAACTGTGGCCCTTGGGGTGTGTGAAGGAAACCCCTGTTTTATGGACTTAGTTTGACTGTTTTATTTCCCCCCCCCCCAGAACACCAGTTAAACCTTTAATACCTTGTTACCGTCTGACCCAATAACTGTCATATTCAAACACTGTATGACCTGATAACTGTCATATATTCAAACACTGACTGAACTTAACTGTCATTTTGTTTTCCTCTGAGGAGAAGTTGTTTTGCTGCATGAGTGCTGTTGCTTTTGTGTGCTCATTAAACAGACCTGCCTTGGCTCATGCTTGGGGGATGGGATAAGTCTGCAGTGCTGATGGTGTCGATTGGAGTGCTTGGAGTCCTCGGCAAGCACTAGGAGCATCGATTGGCGAAGGTACTCAGTCGGAGTGCCAGCGGGTCCGTCACAGTGGGGCTAAAGTAGTGTTTTTCACACCATTCTCTGTAAAGTTTGAGAGACTGTTACGCATGAAAGTGCCTGACACATGGAACAATATTACAGTATAAAGAATGTTGTAAAAAGGAGCATTAAGATGCTGATTTTTTTTTGGGAATTACACATTGAGTACATAGTTTGTAACATGGAGAGTATTGTAGCATTCATTAGGAGATCAAGGGAAAATGGCAAAATGCTTCCTACCAATAAAGTAATTTATTTGTAATATTATTTTAGAGTATTTAAAATTATCATTTGTTACTAAATTAGTATTAGGCCTTGGCCATCAACACAGATATCACTTTCTTTCTCTATATGTATACTGTCATGGAAAATACACATTAGTTTCTGAAACACAAAAATATATAGATTCTGGTGTTCATTTTATTGTGAATTTCCCGACAGAAACATGGTTAAATGCCAAGCATATTCCCTTTACATGTAACATCTAGCAACCTTTGCCCATCCTAGGTTGAGTGCTCCCTACATATTTTCTTATTTAATATTGTAAATAGGTAACATTCTTACTTTGTTGCTAACCCCTCTCAATAACTAAAAACAACAAATGAAAAGGGTTTGTGTACAATTTAATATATTGCACTCTGTTACAACAGTTGATGATATACCAGTTGTAATTGGAATTTACTGTTCTACTTCATCCAGACTATGCAAACGTACATCCAATGAACATTATTTAAAAAAATAAATCAATTTCACTACTGTGCATGCATTCCCGACTTTTTACTCCTGTATATTTTATAGAAAAGAAAGAATGTGATAGACTGATTGACATGAAAAGACCACATGTGAACAATTTAAATGAAAAAAATTATGCATTTTTAGTCAGATAAAGCAATTTGATGTTTAGATTTCTGTTTAGAGGCAAAAAATAAATAAAAAATAGAGTACACATACACAAATATTGTATTAGATCACTTATCTGCGTAATAAATAATTTGGGACTGTTTAAATAATCATTGATATGTGGTACCTTATACCCCAATTCACCAGACATAGATCTCAATTAGTGTGCACCTATTGTCAAGGATGTACACTCTTCAACAATATACAAATAATAGGTCTGTATACAGCCAGAATACTAGAAACAGTAAATACAGCTGTAGCTGTATATGATGTCATTGCGTCCAAGATCGATGGCCATATGAGTCAATACATGAGCAATACTCTGAAGGGGATTGGAAACAACACCAGTGGCTCAAAACACCAGCTGCTGATAGAGCAAACAGTCACACAGGACCAGACAGATCAATCTGTGCACAGCCCATATTGACTACGAGAAAGCCACACACATGGATATTGGAATTTGTGGCTCTTCAAGAACTCAATGAGAAAGTGAAGAACAGCACTAGAAGACAGTTTCCAGGACAATTACACATGTGAACACCAAATAAAGCATATACCAAGGTGATGTGCTATTCATGATACTGTTCTGCATAGGCTTTAACGCCCCCAACCAGAGCATTATGGAAGTGCAGCAACATTCAGCCACCTGCTCTGCATGGATGACATCAAGCTGCATTCCAGGAATGATGGTGAATGAGGGGGCATTGACTTACTGATCCAACCAGGACAAAAATACCAGGGGCAGCATGGCTGATGAGAAGATCAAAGATCTCCATTCTCAACATGTGTGGCTGCATGGCTTGAATAGAGACTGTAATAGGTCTACCTCACCTGCACTGTATCGGACGGAAAGTGTTGCTGTGGGTACATTTCCCAGCACAGCTGGAAGAAGCTGTCTGCAGAAAGGTTGCCTCTCCCACTGAACCACCAGGAATCAGGATTCCCTCCTCCTTTGTCCAAGGTAAGCCACAAGAAGGGGAAATAAACTTTAGTTTAGTGCTGTTTTTTTCTTTAACAAAAACAAATCTATTGCCCATATACCCTACTAAGGCCCTCACTGTCTCCACTACAACCCATATACCCCCACTGCAGCCCTATTTCCTTACAATAGCCACTATCCTTCCCACTACAACCACTGTTCTTTCACTACAGCCACAGTCCTTATGCCTATATTACAGTCTTTATCATTCTACTGCAGCCTCTATCCCCCAACTATTGCCCTTTAACTTTAACATTATCCCATATCCCCATACTATAGCCACTATCCTCTACTACAGCCCTTATACCCCATTACAGCACCTATCCCACTATTACAGCCTCTATACCTTCACTATAGCCACTATTCCCCCAACCACAGCCAATATACTATAGCCATTATCCCACTACTAAGGCTCCTATTCCCCCCCTACACAACAAAACACAACATAACAAGCAACCCTCATACACATACACCCACAAAAGTATTCCTACAAACATACAACATCACAAGCAGCCTCCACACACATTCGCACAACATCTCCCAGCCCTGCCCCACTTATCCATTCAATCATGCTCCAAACTAGTTTTATAACTTTGTGTATGTATATATAAGGCAGGGGGTGCGTTGAGGAAACTGGCCTTGGGGCAGCAAGGTTGGTAAATCTGACCGTGGATCCACCTCGTAACTATACAACAAGGACATTGAAATGTCTTTCAGACTAGATAAGTGTGCATGTATGATAACAAAAAGAGGGAAGATAATCAAGAATGAAGGAGTTAAGGTGGCAGAAGTTCAAATAGGAAATGTAGGGAACAGCTGCAAGTATCTGTGCATACCACAAATGCAAGGGAAACATGAGGAAGAAGCAAGCATCTAAGTACTTCCATAGAATCAGACAACTCCGGAAGTCACAACTCAGTGGCAAGAACAAGGTCCACACCATCAATTATGCTAGGTTTCATTACAGCATCTTACTGACAAAAAACACTAAAACTTCTAAACTTCCAATCTGCATACTGTGAACTTTCCTTCCACCAGATAGAAACATAGAATACTTTTAATTAGCCCCTGGCCTTATCTTAAGTTTAGGATAGCCTTATGCCTATCCCACGCATGCTTAAACTCCCTCACTGTGTTAACCTCTACCACTTCAGCTAAAAGGCTATTCCATGTGTCCACTACCCTCTCTGTAAAGTAATACTTCCTGAAATTATGTTTAAACCTTTGCCCCTCTAATTTAAGACTATGTCCTCTTGTGGTAGTTTTTCTTCTTTTAAATATAGCTCCTCCTTTACTATTTTGATTCCCTTTATGTATTTAAATGTTTCTATTCCCCCTGTCTCGTCTTTCCTCCAAGCTATACATGTTAATATCCTTTAACCTTTCCTGGTAAGTTCATGAAATCCATGAACCAGTTTAGTAGCCCTTCTCTGAACTATTTCTAAAGTATCAATATCCTTCTGAAGATACGGTCTCCAGTACTGCCTACAATACTCCAAGTGAGGTCTCACCGGTGTTCTGTACAATGGCATGAGCACTTCCCTCTTTCTACTGCTAATACCTCTCCTGAAACAACCAAGCATTCTGCTAGCATTTCATGCTGTTCTATTACATTGTCTTCCTACCTTTAAGTCATCTGAAATAATTATTCCTAAATCCCTTTCCTCAGATGTTGAGGTTAGTATGGAATCAAATATTCTATACTCTGCCCTTGGATTTTTACACACAAGATGCATTAAGATGCATTATCTTGCACTTATCCACATTAAATGTCAGTTGCCACAGCTCTGTCCATTTTTCAAATTTATCGAAATCATTTACCATTTGGCTTATCCCTAGTGGAACATCAACCCTGTTGCATATTTTAGTATCATCAGCAAAAAGACATACTTTAACATCAAGACCTTCTGCAATATCACTAATATATTTTTTTAAAGCGAATGGGTCCAAGTACAGATCCCTTAGGTACCCCACTGGTAACTAGACCTTGCTTTGAATATACTCAGTTGACTACAACCCTCTGTTGCCTGTCATTTAGCCACTGCCTAACCCATTCAACAATATTGGAATCCAAAAGGTCGTGGCTGGCTAATGGGTACGACATCCATCCTGGCTCTTGCCTAGAAGGTGAGCGTCATACCAGAACATCATGAAAGACCTTAGCAGATTGGGAGAGTGATTGTTTTTCTTGGCAGGCCTTCATCCAGCTCCAGAAGGCCTTGCATACTGCATCAAAGGCTGCATTGAACTGAGCTTCCCAGCGTGACTACGAGGACTCCGTCAGTGAGGTGGCCATATTAATTTTGCCATGAGGTCATGCAGTAAATGCGCAGGTCTTCACAACTTTGCCTCTGAGGTAACAGTAAGTCTTTCCCTAGTGGGGACTGGGATATTCCCCCTTGGCAGAGGGGTGGGGCAGCAGTTGAGATGTCACTGGTGCCCGCAGCTCCAGGCCAGGGAGATCACCCGATTCTCCCTTCTGTGGGGCACCTCCGTTGGGTAGGCCAAAACACACTACTGGGCCACTGACTATGAAGAGAAGCTCAAGAGTGTTTCCCAATTGACTCAAATAAGTATCTTTCAGAGGTATTTCTGATGGTACAATCCAGCAGGTTAGGTTTATCCCACTCCCTCCTCCCCCCACCTTGATTGTTATAAATTTTAAAAAGTACAATATTGCAATCCTTGGGTATCTATTAATACCTGGTTAAAAAACCTGACAAATATCTGATAAGTATCTAGTGATTGAGACAGAATAATGTACACCATATAATATTGTTCTTTTCATTTAATCTTAACTATGTATTTATTTTATTTTCTTATGTATTGCACTCACCTATTGTTTTGATTGTTAATGTATAATAATATACTATAACTAAACGACTATTATTACCAAGTAATAGTATAAGTCTAGCGTTTCTAAATATTTTTGTGTCCTTCAAATTTAGTTTGAAGTGGGTGTGCTGAATTTTATATGCCATATTTATTGCTTACACTTACAAAATCTGCATGTTTTCTGGAGTGCAGATTTTCTTTTCTATGTAGTACAAAACAAAAACAAAAACATACCTGTGCACTATCCCAAATCCCTATGCACAATATACTTCAATACCCACCATATTGATATGTTTTTCTTTTCTGTATATATATGTTAATTAGTATTTTTGTACTAAAAACTACTGCAATCTGTCATCTGTTCTTTTTTTCCCGTGTTAAGATCAAGATGGTGGAGACACTTTTTGCATTAGTACTATTCAAAGTTCAAAAATGGAATCCAAGTTAAAATAATTGTGATTGTATTACTACGCTTCTGTTTTAAATTAACATTAATAACCTCAGAACTGTTTTGCAACTGTATGAGACATGCTTCTCCTTACACTCTCAAATAGTTCTTTCCCCAGCTGGAAATTGACATGAGCCAGAAAAAAATATTTAACGAAAGATATAAAAACATATGGGTAGAAAAAAAATTAAAAATTTTGGAGAGCCAATATTGTGGAAGGCATTCTGGTAAGGGTGACCTACCACCTGCACTCGCTGAAAATAGGGATCCGAAGATGACATTGATCGATTTAACAGTAGGAAGGTGTTAATGATATTCAGCTCTGATGGCTGAGCTACTTCACACTCATTTGCATTTCCATTCATCATCTCAGCATTTATCATTATGAGGAGAATGCCAGATCTAATTAAAGTCTGGGATAACAGGGTGACATGGGAGCTCAGCCGCTACTTATACTGAAGAAAACATGGGAAACTTTCCAGTAGGAAGTACACCAACCTTACACCAAACCCAATTAACTTAATTCCTAACTAAACCATTTGAGGCTACTTCATTTGAATTAACTAAAAGGCTAGAATCAAGTTGCAGAACATTATTTCTTTTTTTCTTGATGGCATCTGGACAGCTCAAGAAGAAAAAAAAACCTTGATTTAAAAGTGTTAGCAGGGATGCTTATTTGCTCATTGTAAACATTGACACATAAAATTGTGTATGTTACCTAGATATACACAATTATCCATGACCCTTTTTAAGTTCCCACCAAAAATAGGGTTATCGCTTTTGAAATAAATGAGTAAAAATATTTTAGAGACATTTATGACTGGTCTCAACAAATAAAACTTCTAAAAATATTGAAGATTCAGCATTACCTTAAGCACACCTTTAGGAACTGCATTGTCGTATGTAATTCTAGACTATTGCCAGTCATTAGCCCTCTTATATATTATATATTTATGTCAGGGCAGTGACATATAGTCTGCCTGAGATTGGTGGGGGTTACAGTCTTGCTATGTGCTGTGAGAGGATCGATGGAGACAGAATTGCACTGATTCTGTCTCCTCAGCTCCTCTTCTGCAATATGATGATTATATCACGAGACGGCGGCATAATTCTTATCTTTATCGTGGTCAGGTCAGTGCAATTGTGTCCCAGTGCTGAACTAAGATTAATGCCTGACAAATCTTTCAAGATTGTGAATAATGCTCAGAAGACAAAACCTAGTGATCTATATATACACAGACAAACATATAATCATGGTAAACTGTGCACATCTAAGCATTAGTGGTAGTACTCACTATGCTTATAAAATCACGCCTAGACCTTTTTAGGCCTAATTTAACTTTAATACCTTTTGCATATTACGTAAGAAATCTGAATATAACACTGTATGAAAAATTAACTTTACGTCTTATTAAGATATTCTATTTCATATTTATTGGATCATTCATATATATTGATTTCCTTATAATGTTTTTTTCTTTGGAATGAATGTAAATTAAAGAGATCTTAACATATCGTATAAAAATATTTCCATGGCCAGATGGATCAGTAAAATGTCTTATCATCAACAAGAATTAATTTAACATTTAGTTTTATAATATCTTTCATTGCACGTGAAATGAAGTGTGCATTCTTCTTCTGTTCAATTTCAAGACCTAAAGGACTTTGGGGAAAAGCTACAATGTCACTGTCTTCATTCTTTATGGAAGATGTTCTAATTATTCTTTTGTGCTATCTCATAATTTCCTTTAATGTTTAACCACAGAATGCAATTAAAAGGCATGGTTTATTATATCATAAACTGTAACTTTCTTCTTTGTAATTTTACATTTGTTAGACCTGATTTTAAAATAGTTCACATTTAAGTGCACTATGCTCCATTATCAAAATGTTTTGTTTTTTTTAGGTTTCATCACATTAAAAATTACAGTGCATTTGTTCCTTTGGCTATTTACTAATGCAAATGTACCTGGCTAACCTGAACTCATCATTTCCATAATTATAAAATTATCATTATCTCCAATATAGACTTAATTGTAATAGCATTAATTAAGATATTATATTCAAGCCACAGCTGGATATCCAGAAATCCATTTTGATATTGTGTATAACACTTCTTGCAGTCTGTTTATACAAGTCAATGTAATGCTATTTCCCACTTATTACAGAATCTTTGATGCCACCTCATGGATCTAGCTGTGGTTATTTCAATGTGGTTTACCAACAGCTACCATACTTCTCTGATATTGCCTTGGAATGCAGAAACTAAAGAATAAAATATTTATTATATTTTATTGCAGCTGGATATCCACAACTTAACACCCAAGGCAATAACTATTCAGTCCTTCCTGTGGGCTTCAACATTGAGTAATAATTGTACAGCAACCACCTGTCTTCATTCATATAATTAAACACTTGACATGCTCTACTACAGGATCCCAGTGTAAATGTAATGGTCCCAAATGGGTAATGTTGATTTTGAGTGGCCTATGCCTCTGATACTACAGTTTTTCTAGACTTTCATTGCATGGCATGTGTGCTTCAAAGCCCAATATAAATTACACTCTAAAATATGTTACAGCTTTAAATAGCATGGCATTTTGCAGTCAAGGATGGTGGAGAAGAAATTTCTCAATCCACTACAACAATGTCCTGTATTATTCAAACATCTTGTTTTAGCGAGGCAATTGTGCATACTTGCACAACACAAATAAAGATGAAACTGATATATTTTGTGTTACTGAAAGAGGTGCAAGTCCATGTCCGGCAGTACTTCTAGCCAGACTGGAAAGAGAGTTAATGTTAATATAATGTTAACGTTAAAATAGTGCATAAAAAAAATCCATTAGTAGCCAATGGTGGCACAGTTCCCCAATCCATTCTACCCTAAGCCGTCCATCAGACCTGCAGTAAAGGTGAGTCACATCACAGAAGACGGATAGTTATGTAGTTACATAGTAGGTTGAAAAAGGACTCAAGATCAATCAAGTGTTGATTCAGATGAGGGAAAACAACTATTTAAAGCAATGGCCCATTATGCCACAAAAAGGGAAAATGCTTATTGACTCCACAATGGCAATCACATTTCTTCTTGGATCAACAACCCACATACATTTTAATTATATCATTGAATATTCTGTTTTACCAAAACAAATTCAAGACTTAAAAAAACAAATAACTACATAATTTAATAAGACAACCTCTATTGTTCTTACTGTAAAATAATCCTTGTCTCTGCAGTAAGTGAAATTACCTTTCTTCCAGTCCCTTGTCTGTTGTATATCCCTGCTAATGAACAAGTTAGCACCTTGTGGTTAGTACTGATCTTGTATATATTCGTACAGTGCTATCATATCTCCTCTGAGACACATTTTTTTATCAATGAAAACAAGTGCAGGTTTTCTAGCCTTTCTTCTTAAGTAATGTTTTCCATCTCCCATATACATTTTTTGTAGTTCACCTCTGTTCTAGTTCTGCAACATCCGCATATTCAAGGCCTAGCTGGAGTGAAACTGAGGTTTTTCTTTTATTATTAAGGGGGAAGGGGGCATTTTTGAAGGGTTTATTCTAACCAAAGCTTAAATAAATAAATAAATAAACAAAAATAAGCAACGTTTCCTGGTTGGAGTAGTCCTTTAACAATTTTAATGTATCTATTTTTATTACACCTTTCATATATTTTAATGTTATCCATCCTTAATTTCTGTCGCGGATGAACAACTTAATGAAAGATGAAAATTAAGAAAAAATTCACATAATATAATTGTTTTCATGAAGTATTCCAGAACAATAAGCAGTCTACTCAAAACATTGATTTTTGTAACATTAATGAGTTTGGTAATCATTTCAAATATATTACATTTGTTTTTCAAATTGCTTGTTAGGAAATCTTTAATAGTTACCTGACCCATTGCTTACTGATAATTCAGTACATTGTTAATGTTCATAGAACACACTAAGGCAGGCATAGGCCACCTTCTGCACTGCCAGCATTATGGGTGTAAGAGCATTAAAGGGGATGTAGTCCCCAACATCTGGAGTACCAAAGGTTGCCTATCTCGGCACTAAGGCATCATGATTTAGAGTCTTTTCTATCCTAATGTCCCTCTTTTATAGAAACTCCATATTGTTGGTGTGTCTAAGTTTATAACAGAGCTCCACAGTCATAATACTCACTCTAATGTGTCTTTAAACTATAATAAATGTGTTCAGAAAGCAGTCTTTGAAAATGAGATGCATTGTTCTTGTTCTATTTTTTTTTTATGGAGGAGAAGATTTGCATTTTGACCTATCTGTCTATCCCATTTTAATAGTTCTAAGGACTGAATTAGAAACCTACTTAGAAAGTAATGCTGACACTTTTAAATGGCACCTTATAAGGGAAACTTCATCTGCTTAACTGAAGAAGCTGTAGATTTTATCAAGCTAGTGCTAAGCCAAACCCACTATGTTTTCCTGGGCAAATATCAATTCTATGGGATTAAGGCTTGTAAATGAAAAGTGCTGCCTTGCAGTATGTAGAAATGATATAGAACAGTATTTCTTCAGTAGAGTCAGGACAGGCTGTAATGGTTATTCTGCTTGGAGTGTATAGATCATATTTCCATCATACTATATATTAACCCCTTAACACCGTTACAGCATTCTGTGCCGTCTCGCATACAATGGGTTTTAAAGTCGCTGTGGCTGTCTAAAATGCCGTAAAGGCTTTGAGCCCTAGAGCTGCTGGGATGCTTACCTTCCCGATGATCCACTTCGAGAGGACTGTCTGACAGCTCATGCTGTCCTCCCACGGCAAATCAGGGCCCCAGCAGCCATATGATCCCTCTCAAAGAGCGATCACATGGAAGGTATAGCTGCCTGTGGATCTGCCTGCAGGGTGACTGCCTGAACTGTCAGGTAGTGCCCCTAGTGGTGGAAAATTATAAAAAAAAATTATTACACAAAACAAAATAATTATATATATTATTATTATTATTATCGCCATTTATATAGCGTCAACAGATTCCGTAGAGCTTTACAATATTATGAGAGAGGGAATTTAACTATAAATAGGACAATTACAAGAAAACAGGAGCAACAGGTGGAAGAGGAACCTGCTCAAACGAGCTTATAGTCTATAGGAGGTGGGGTATAAAACACATTAGGACAGGAAATAGCAATCAAATAAGGTGGAAGTGAAGCAGAGCTGGAGGAGAGCGTAAAGCGCTGCCCTTTAGGAGAGAGCAAGAGACAAGTATCTGAGGTAGATGTTAGGGGAGGCCATAAGCTTTCATAAAGAGATGGGTTTTAAGGCACTTCGTAAATGATTGAAGACTAGGAGAGAGTCTAATGGGGATAGGCAGGCTATTGCATAGGAAGGGATCCGCCTGCGAGAAGTCCTGCAAGCGTGAGTTGGCCATATGTGTGCGAGCTGCGGACAGGAAAATACTGCTTTTGGGAAGACCAATTAGGAGAGGGTTACAATAATCTATGCTGGAAATTACTGGACCATGGACAAGCTCCTTGGTAGCATCTTGCGTAAAAAAGGGGTGGATGCGGGCTATGTTTTTAAGATGGAATCTACAGTATTTTGCAGCTCAAAGGTGAGGCGAGAATCAGGTCTGATGCCAAGACAGCGTGCTTGCAAGGATGGACATATGTGGATACCACTAACTTGAAGGGAGAGTGAAAGAGTAGGAACAGTATCAGGAGGAGTAAAGACAAGGAGCTCAGTTTTAGAGAGATTGAGTTTCAGAAAGCGGGAGAACATCCAGTCAGAGATGGAAGAAAGGCAAGCAGTGACACATTGCAGGACGGCAGGGGAGTTTTCTGTGGAGGAGAGATATATCTGGGTGTCATCAGCATACAGGTGGTTAGTAACTTTGATAAGAGCAGTCTCAGTAGAGTGGAGAGGGTGGAAGCCAGATTGAAGAGGGTCAAGGAGAGAGTTCGAATTGAGGAAGTGAGATATATGGGAAAGACAAGTCATTTCAGACACTTTGAGGAAAAAGGGAGCAGGAATATGGGACAATAGTTAGAGGGGGAGGACAGGTCAAGAGATGTTTTTTTCAGGATAGGTACTACAGTGGCATGTTTAAGGTAAGCAGGGACAATGCAGAAGAGAAAGAGCAGTTGAAGATGTGTGTTAAGGTTAAGGTGAGATGCGACAGGATCGAGTGGGCAAGTAGTGGGGCGAGAGGAAAGGAGAAGCGCAGCCACCTCTTTTTCAGTAGCCGAAGAGAAAGTCTGAATGGTAGGAAAGGCATGATCTATGTGTGGTTGAGAAAGAGAACGGCAAGGTGGGGAAAATAGTCTTAGCTGTTGTATTATTATTATTATGGCTTAATTCCCAGACTACAAATATAAAGGTGTAGCCTGTAATTGTGGGAGGGGTTACCCAGCTATAAAAACTCAGGCCCTCTCCATGACAGAACCTACACCTCTCTACCATCCCTACCATATCACAATTCATGGGTGGGCCCTCTTTTATTACAGGCCTACCCCATACGTCAGTTCCAGCACACCACAACTGACTGGTACTTACAATTGACTCCGTCCTTAAGGGGTTAACATAGTACAATGAATGTGAATAGAAAGCTGATATTCAATAAGCAGCCAGCTGTGGTGACCTGAGAGATTATTGTAAAAATAGGCAAATTAGAATAAGAAACTTGCAGCGGGATTCTACTATCAGTGATACATTTAACGCTTACAAGTAACTTGATATCTTCGAATTGAAACCAGAGATGCAAATAGAAACCACTGGGCCCCAGTGCAAAATTTGCCCTGGGGTCCTGCCATGTGTCTCATTTCCCACCCCCAGCCCCTTCATGTGTCTCTACCATCGCATCCTCCTATGTTTCTCTTCTGCCCACATGTGTCTCTCAAACCACCAGCACCCTTTCCTGTGTCTCTCCCACCACTCCAGCCTCTTCATGTGTCTCTTCCACATCTCTTCCAAGAATCTCTCCCATCTCCCCAGGCCCACCATGTGTCCCTAGCATCCCCAGCCCCCGATATGTCTCTGCCCCATCTCCTCCTTAAGTCTGTCCCACTCCCCCAGCCACTCCATGCGTCTCTCCCCATCTGTCTTCCGCCTCCCTCCATGTGTCTTTCCCCCATCCCCTCATGTGTCTTTCCTAACTGAACTCTCCATTGGTTTCTCTCCAATCACCTCCATGAGTCTCTCCCCCATAACCCATGTGTCACTCTCACACACACCACCCACAATCCCCACAACCTCCTTCCCACCTGTACCTGTTCACCTCCATGGCCGAGCCAACCGCTGTACCCGGTCTGACAGGAAGTGCTCTCTCTGTGAGCACTTCCTGTCAGACCGCAGTCAGCTCAGCCATGCTACATACAATGTACTGTGCACTCCCCTCCTGCCAGTCACCCGGCCACTGCATGCATCAGGCTGGTGCCGCCGTGCACTGGCCCTGAAGTTATGCTGGACCACGTCTCAGGGGTCGACAGGGCAGATTGGCAAGGCCAGCAGCAACTGCGACCCCTGCGTCCGTGGTAGTTATGCGACTGATTGAAACCTATTTCACAATTGCAATTTCATTAGCAGAAGTAACTTATCCTTAGGAAAATAATCTAGCTGTAAGAACTCTCTAAACTTGTGACTATTTTTATAGTATTTTGGACTACATTTAGGCAAATCTGCTTTAAGTTTATTACTATTTGTTGTTTGGTGTACTACCCAACATGGAAGAAAAAATTATAACCAATGCCTCATTTAATGCTTAAATTGTTAATTACCTTGCTTAGCTCTAAGTATTAAATAATTTATGTGCACACATAAATGTAATGTTCTGGTAATGTTCTAGGTTCTCTAACAACCTCAATGGAATAGAATTTGGAAAATGCCTATTTTTCAAACCACTGAAGGTGCATGAGGATTGGTTTGAAAAGTTACAGTTTTTTAGGCAGGGCTGATGCAAGGATTTTTCTCTACCTAGGCATAGATGTATTTTGCTGCCCCTACACTTACACAGAGGGGCCACACACAAACAGAAAGATTATTGCTTTGGAGCTCTTAAGCGACACACAGTTTAACCTTTGTGAGTTGTATTGTTTTAGAGCTCTGGGATTTCCTCATTTACTTGAGCCAGTATAATTTAATTACTATGAAACCATCCGCCAAAGCAGACTTTAGCTATACAGGATACTGAAGATTATGTGAAAGAAATTAACAGACAATTGTCAGACATTTCAGTATATGAATAACTGGACCAGGATTCCACCTAAGGAATTGCCATTGTCATTAAAATGCTAATTTCTAAAGCCATTGAAGAGGGTATAATTGACAATGAGATGAGTACGTTTTCGATCAAGCCTTACCTGATTACATTTTTTTATATATTACCGACAGTCCATAATAGCTTAAGCAAACCACCAGGAAGACCTATAGTAGCCATTGTGGATTCCATCCAGAGTCCTAACTCTATTTTCCTCGACAAGATTTTGAGGCCCAGTTTGGGCAGTGTGAACTCTTTAATAAGGACATTTCTGATGTCCTTGCGAAGATTGAGGTGATTCAGATTAAGGAACCCCTGATTCAAGTTACCTTAGATATAGAAAGCCTTTACACCTCAATCCAATAAACATAATGGACTGCAGAGAAGGTCCTAAGTCTATTGAGTTTTAGTGATTTATTTTTCTGATTATACTCTTAAAATCAGTACATAAAAATACACTTTTTTTAGTTTTCCACCAGTTTTTACTTACTAAATAGAGGAAATGCCATGGGAACAAATGTGGTACCAACATATGGCAACTTCTATGTCGCCATGATAGACAAAAAGTTCATACATCAAAATTCAACAATCAACAATATTTAAACGTCATGTTATTAGATGGTTGAGATACATAGACAGTATCTTGGCATTGTTGTGTGGCCCATTACATGCCCCGTCGGAATTTGAACATTCAATCAATTAATTTGTCCTTAGTTTGTCCCTAATATCACCATCATGTATGACTTTGAAATAATTAATTTTTTGGATGTGTTCAAAAAAAAAAAGAATTAGAAAATAATGTGTTAAATAAAAAGGATGTAAGAATCATTCTATGGTCAAAAGAAGTAAAGTATGCAATATTTAAGATTTAGACATTTTACTATATTGGCATTCTTTGGTCCTAAAGTGAAGCTCTGATTTACGTAAACCCTTTTTAGGTTTGTGTTGCTGCACAGATTCCCAGTTTTTTTGACTTTCCACATGGAATTAACCCCATTCAGAGATTCTGATCAGCTGGGTACCTTCTGATGTCTTACTTTGATCCCTTAGTCCATGAGTCTTGCTTTTTCAATCTTGAATTACTATATATTATGGAGGAGGTGTGTTAACCATATTTGGGACTTAGGTGTCTTACTGGGGAAACTGCATGCTCCGATCATAGGGGGTTATCTATACTTATATACTTGTATAAGATCCACTTAAACAGTCCCCTCTGTTGTCTGGCTGCATTAATCCCAGACATTTAATCCCAACCCTGAATTACACACAGTGTTATCAGAACATAGATATCTGACAGACTCTATATGCAAATCTCTAAGCCTAAATTTATAAGACATGGTACACAAGCTATATATATATATATATATATATATATATATATATATATATATATATATATAATCTCTTCCACCCTGAAGTAAATATACATCTCAGTACCTCATTCTATGTCTGCTCCAATTGCCACAAGATACAACCACCTGTTATTTTGTTATTGCAATTATATATTAGATATTATTCTCCTACCCTAGGTTCTAAGGAAGACGTTATCAGGCTTTTCTAATGGCTGTAAGAATTACTCTGTATTTTAACAATACAGTTGCTAGAAAAAGTATGTGAACCCTTTGGAATGATATGGATTTCTGCACAAATTGGTCATAAAATGTGATCTGATCATCATCTAAGTCACAACAATAGACAATCACAGTCTGCTTAAACTAATAACACGCAAAGCATGAAATGTTGCCATGTTTTTATTGAACACACCATGTAAACATTCACAGTGCAGGTGGAAAAAGTATGTGAACCCTTGGATTTAATAACTGGTTGAACCTCCTTTGGCAGCAATAACCTCAACCAAACGTTTCCTTTAGTTGCAGATCAGACGTGCACAATGGCTAGGAGTAATTCTTGACCATTCCTCTTTACAGAACTGTTTCAATTCAGCAGTATTCTTGGGATGTCTGGTGTGAATCGCTTTCTTAAGGGCATGCCACAGCATCTCAATCGGGTTGACGTCAGGACTCTGACTGGGCCACTTCAGAAGGTGTATTTTCTTCTGTTTAAGCCATTCTGTTGTTGATTTACTTCTATGTTTTGGGTTATTGTCCTGTTGCAACACCCATCTGCTATTGAGCTTCAGCTGGTAGACAGATGGCCTTAAGTTCTCTTGCAAAATGTCTTGATAAACTTGGGAATTCATTTTTCCTTCGATGATAGCAATCCGTCCAGGCCCTGACGCAGCAAAGCAGCCCCAAACCATGATGCCCCCACCACCATACTTCACAGCTGGGATGAGGTTTTGATGTTGGTGTGCTGTACCTTTTTTTCGCCAAACATAGTGTTGTGTATTTCTTCCAAACAACTCAACTTTGGTTTCATCTGTCCACAGAATATTTTGCCAGTACTGCTGTGGAGCATCCAGGTGCTCTTGTGCAAACTGTAAACGTGCAGCAATGTTTTGTTTGGACAGCAGTGGCTTCCTCTGTGGTATCCTCCCATGAAATCCATTCTTGTTTAGTGTTTTACGTATTGTAGATTTGTTAACAGGGATGTTAGCATTTGCCAGTGACTTTTGTAAGTGTTTAGCTGACACTCTAGGATTCTTCTTCACCTCATTGAGCAGTCTGCGTTGTGCTCTTGCAGTCATCTTTACAGGATGGCCACTCCAAAGTAGAGCAGGAGCAGTGCTGAACTTTCTCCATTTATAGACAATTTGTCTTACCGTGGACTGATGAACAGCAAGGCTTTTGGAGATACTTTTATAACCCTTTCCATCTTTATGCAAGTCAACAATTCTTAATCGTAGGTCTTCTGAGAGCTCTTTTGTGCGAGGCATCATTCACATCAGGCAATGCTTCTTGTGAAAAGCAAACCCAGAACTGGTGTGTGTTTTTTATAGGGCAGGGCAGCTGTAACCAACACCTCCAATCTCATCTCATTGATTGGACTCCAGTTGGCTGACATCTCACTCCAATTAGCTCTTGGAGATGTCATTAGTCTAGGGGTTCACATACTTTTTCCACCTGCACTGTGAATGTTTACATGGTGTGTTCAATAAAAAAGGCAACATTTCATTATTTGTGTGTTATTAGTTTAAGCAGACTGTGATTGTCCTTTTCTTGCAACTGTATATTAACAGCCACTCATATAAGAGATTATACAGGCTACATAATGAAAAAAGGAAGACAAACAGAACTGATCTCTACACTCACACAGGTTGAGGGTATCAGGTCAGGTCTAAATGGAGCCTAACACAGAGCTACACAGTAGAGGTTAACCCAAAAAGAAATCAACATATACAAATAAAGGAAACCCTTGAAACAAGGGGATCCCAAGGTGTAGCTCTGAATACACAGAGCTACCCTAGTCCAAGAAATAGCTGGATAGGGTAAAAAAGTTGTTCCAAGGGTTTCCTTTATTTGTATATACAGGCTACATAGATCGTTTCATTTTTAAATCACCAGCACGTTTTTTGTTTTTGTTCACTATCTATGTTCTTTTGTCCACGTACTCTGTACAGTACAATCTAGTGCTTAATGAAGATAATTTTGTACATACATTTGAACAAATATTTTGTGCCCTCTGAGTTGCCACTCTTGTTGTGGGTAATCTCTGGGGGATTTCAGGGGAACGAATATTTGTGTGCTATAGGCATACGCTGTCTTCGCTCTCACTTTAGCCCCCTGAGGTATCTTTTTTCTTATAATGTCTGCAATAGATAACCCTATTTTAAAAGATTTAAGTTTTTCTGAGAAAAATCAAAATATTTAGCAATGCAATGTATGAGCTGAAATCCTATATAGATGAAAATAAATGGAAAACAGCTATACATTTCATGAAACATGTTACACATAATGTAAATTTTTTAGAAATACATTTTAAACTCCTAATCCGATGGTATTTGACTCCAAAAAATTACAAAAATCAATAGTCAATATAGCAAAACATGCTAGAGATGTTCTGGCGAGGTATTTTACTTTATTCATCTATGGTGGGAATTTAAGGATATCAAACAGGCATGGAACACATTATTTCTCATCCTTTCAAAATTAGCAGAAATGGAAATCAGATCAAATTTATTGTTAGCTTTGTTTCATATGTCATAAAGATGCTAAATAAAAATGTTAGAGACATAGCTATTCCCTTATTCCTGGCTTAAATAACAACTAGTAAGGAAATGGAAAAGTGGTGCAAAATTAAACTTTGAAGAGTTATTTGAACAAGTGGAATATCAAGAGCTAATGAAGAAAGGTTACAGGCAAAACAATGAAACAAATTAGAAAATTCATTAAAAAAATTGTCACAATGATACAAAAAGAAAAAAATTTAGTGAAATCATATAAACATATTTGGGACTAGTGAAGGATTCAAAAAGATAGAGGAATCAATTCTGTAAATATTATTAAGATTGATTATTCCCAAATAGTCAGATTGAGTATGAATTTGGTATGAATATTTATGTTGTCATCACCAAATTAGTTACAGATAGACAAGAGAAGGAAGGGAGAAGAAGAGACAAGGTAGGAAAGCTATAAGAAAGGTACAGTTATAAGTTTTCTCCCTCCTTAAGTTGCTGGTGTAGGTGTTTTTAGATGTTTTGTTAGATTAATAGGTGTAATATTATTAAAGAAAGGTAAATAAATATTTGATAAAAATAAATAAATAATGATAGAGGTATCAGAAATAAATCAGAGCTTGGCATAGTCAATCTGATATTAAAAAAAAAGGAGTGTTGGTCTATCAGGTGGGGGGAACAGTTTTCCTTGGTGATCTTGCAGGTAAATGATGACTCCCTAGTGCACTGTGGTGGAGCGCATTGTCTGCACCTCTGCCATAATAATCGCTCCTTCCGAGGAAGTGAGAACACAGACTGAGAATTCTCCATTTGCACTCTGACTCTCTCACAGAGCACCAGAACCATGAAGATGCAATTGATATGGTCTGCACCAGGTAGAGGTTCAGACTATGCACTCTGCCATAATCCACTTGGGTATAATCATTAACCTACAGGGACAATAGTACCCCCACCCGCTGTAACCCCAGGAATTTAGCCACCTTCCTGCAAAAAGGTTAAGGGGTGACGGGACATTTTTTCTGGACAATATATTAAATATATGGGGCAACAGTATTTTTGGATACTGCCCACTTTTCCAAGTCATTCCGTCTGTCCTGCCTCAAGGTAGTGCTGGCCCTGCTTATAGACAAAAGAGCTATATGCACTGCAGCACATTTGTAATTTACTGCTAGCATTTGCCATTTACCAAATATATTAATTAATCAATAACAGAAAGAATAGAGGCTACATCAGACAAACTCAATCAAGTTAATAGACTTAATAGAAGTAGTAAATTTTCCTTTCAGTAAGGAAAACACTAGAGAAGAAAATTAATTGAAAATTGATGTTCTCCATTATATTTAATAACAATATAACATTTCAAAAAATGTGTAAAATAAATTACTAAAATAGAAAAAAATAATGTTAAATAAATTGTTATAAATTAAATAGATTACCGTAAATAAAAAAAAAAGAAGCAAGTAACATCTGAACAGGAGAAATGGAAATAGGAAACGCTATAGCAGAAAGCAGTTTACCGTGCTGTCATTGTATCTAGCAACTTCAAATTTACTGACTGTAAATGATGGGAACACTTTGTTGTCATCGTCACACTCTACAGTCTTATAAGTGTGTAAAGCAAAGCTTTTTTTATCTCGGTATTTGTGTCCACACAAGTAGCATAAATAATGCAATAAAACCTGAGGAAGTCTGAACACCAAAAAAAAAAAAAAAAGACGGACGATGCAATCGAATAGAATAAAAATTACATGCAGGTTTGTAGATAAGTAACCATGTCTACCCATACTGCAAATTATACTGGCTGCTGGTACTTTACTCTGTAGCTGCTGTGGTTGTGCAGTCATTAAATGTAACAAGCGAGGGGAACAAAAAAAAAGTACAAAGTCTGCATTATAAAAGAGAAGAAACAACTTTAAACAACTTGTTTTCCCTGGCTGCTCTTTGTGATAAGGGAATAGTCTGGCGGATGCTGTCAGCCTTCTGCCATATGTTTTAGGAAACCAGGGACCCTTGAAGAAGGAGAACTCCTGAATTATTGATCAATGATTAGCAAATGCAATCGAAATTGTACACTTGATGTTGTGCAGAGATTCATAATTTATGAGTGGACAAAATAGGAGGTAGCAGAGGTAGCGGTAGGTGATTTCAACCTCCATATTGATTACTTAAAACATCAGGAGGTAAGTGTAATGTGACAGACAGAACAAAAACTGACAGCTCACTGCCTGTCCATCACCACAGATGGAGAGCTAAGGGAATAAGCTTTCTACAGAATACATTTCTATTGTGTGTCTTTGATCATTATGCTGTTCTACTAAACTAAAGGACATATTAGGAGGTAATTTATGTATTCTCTTACAATAAAAAATTGATAGCGTCCGATTAGGTACCACTAGAGTTAAATATCCAAGCAGTTTGTATCCTTAACAGTCGGACAAGCATTTCTGTATAGGTATTTTGCTCTGGCTTGAAAAGAGAACCAAATTGCTAGACAGCATGAAATACCAGAGAATAATATTTGGTTCATTAAAGGTAAAACTACAGAGATTATTTTTATTTTATTTTTGTTTTGTTTTGTTTGGAGTTTAAAAATAAATGATATATTTTAAAAAGAAAAAAATTTAGTAGCATTCGAATTTTGCTTTGAAATCAAGATTCAAGAGAAGTGTAGTTGTTGTCCTTAACCCCTTTACCACCAAGCACACATTATTTAAAAAGTAGAATAATATTTGTTTTAAAATATTGGATTCACATCTAGCACATAACTGTACAATAAAACAGCATGTGTATTGTTGTTCAGAAATAGCTAAACATTTAACTTTAAGTATATGTATACACATTTACACTTTCATTTAGTTGTTCACCCAGTACAGAAATAATTTTGGGTTATAAAAGATCTAGACTGGTCAGAAATATATATATTTATATATTGTCACTTACAGCTGTCTAAATATAAAATACAATATAAATGCCACATTCCCTATTTATTGGTGTTCGTATATAGCTTGATAGGATGTGTGGAAATATTGCATTCTAAAATGTCTCTAGAATAAAACAATCTGCATAAACATAGAACAGTAAATAGGGTACCTTAAAGTATCATTATGTATAAAGCTCTTTTAAGTTGCTATTGTTGCCTGCAAGAAATCTATGTAGTATACTATGTAAGCTTATAGTCCCCACTCCCCTCTTCATTGCTGTTAGAATGCTGCTATGAATCTTAAATAATTTGCATTAGAATGAGGAAAAAATAATGGAACATCTATTTTCAGTCCATCTGCAGAGATGCAGAGGAATGGAATGAAGCCCAGGTAGTCTGATTTGTTTTTTCCAAGTGTGAAGAAAAGAGCACTTGAGAAAAGATGAAGGTAAGTTGGACTTTATGGTCTACATTATCATGAACACACACATTGCTGGGAGGCAAGGGGGTTAATCATGCCTGAAGGTCAATTTCTAATAAACTGGGGACAACTGGTCTCTCATAAAATAAATATGTTAGATTTCCATCTTGGTAAAATATCAGTAAAGATTTTGAGTACACTTTAAATTTTATTGAGAATTGACCAATTATTGAAATCCACATACCAATGTTAAGAAAAAAACATACATATAAGAAATATCGGCCGACATTACAGCGGCATGGGTGTGGTTGTAAAGGGCCCCTGTTCAGTAGTAATGTTTCCACGGCACCCCTCTGTGCACACAGTTTGGGAACTGCTGCTTTAGAGCATTATACAAGTTATCAAGTTTCCTGCCTGCAGCATTTAAAGTCATAAAAATTACAATTTTAAATTGAAGCCATTGCTACTTTAATCTGCTATGTTTTTATTTACCAAATACAAGTAATTTGGTTAACATACCATATTTTTTTATTTAGGTATGCATTTATTGCCATGGAGTGTTGTATATAAATAGAAGATGATAACAGAAAAACTGAATCTCTCAAGGTGGCTGACTATATACAACTCAAGAGAAAAGTTAATTAAAAGTGTCTTAAAATCACTATAACCAATCCTGACACTTCATTGGACTTTTTAATGTCAGAAATCGACAGCTATAGTCAAATATCTAATTATAAATTAAATACAAATAAATCCAATTTTGGATATCAATTTGGATAAGCAAACTCAAAATAAGATCAAAGATAGATATAATTTTTCATGGGTTGAAAATAGTATGGACTACTTGGGGGTTAAATTGACTAGAGATGTAAATAGAATTATGGAGATAAATTTTTTAGATTTATTACAAAATCTATAGTTTTGGAACTATATGTTCCAAATGCTGCCATTATATATTTCTAATTATTGGTTGGAGCTGACACAGAAAGGTTTCACCCAATATATTTGGAAAGGTAAGAAACCAAGACTGAGTCAGTCAATACTAATACAAAAATTAAGTAGAGGAGGATTAGCCTATCCTTTAATATCAAATAATTATAGAGCAGCTACAATTTTACACATTTACAGAATGCAAATAGAAGATAATAAAAACTAAGGATGGTATAAGATGGAACTTACTGCAGGAGGACTCCCTAGTTTGGACTGTTTAATTTGGAACACTATTAAATGCCCTCCAAAAAAAGAGTACTCCAACAGAATTTTAACACATTTATTGAATAGCTGGTTTAAAATAAAAAAAAATATTAAAAATTGAAAATAAAGTTCAAAGCTACTTAGAGCTGAATTTTGTTGAACAATAAGTTGCAGACATAAACCTTAACCATTGGAAACCTGCAGGAATTGTACGGTTGTCTCAGCTATTCGTAGAAGGAACAATTAAAACCTTTGTTCAATTAATACAGGAATATAGCTTACCATCAAAAGAGCTGTTTAATTTTTTGAGACCTAAAAGCTTTTTGACGACTCATTTAATTGTACCAAAATCTAGTTTAAACAACATGATAAATATATTATTTAATTCAGATAAAATAAATAAACCGCTCTCCAAAGCTTTGCTATTAAGTAAAATGTGTAATAAAGAAAAAATACCAATAGCTATAGCTGCTTGGAAAGAAGAACTAAACATAGATATAAATATCAAGTACTGGGGTTCTTCACTGATAGAAGTCTCGAAGAATATACACTCGCTAAATTTATTAGAAACCCATTTTAAGGTTCTAAACAGATGGTACTTAGTACCATATAAATTGAATAAATGTACCCCACAATAAACCATTTATGTTGGAGATGCGGCATAGCTACAGGTACTTTTAAGCATATTTGGTGGGAGTGCAACAAATTGAACAACTTGTGGTCTAATATCCAAAGGTTTGTGTCCGCAGATCTGAACCTTGAGTTTTCGGCTATGGCGTATGAGTTGAAAATTATTCTTATTCATTTTTTTTTAGCTGCCAAAATTGTGATTGCGAGAAGTTGGAAAAATTATAGGGACGTCCCTTGGGATCAAGTCAGAGCCCAGCTTAAGTTTCAGATTAAAATGGAACTTATGTTGAACAAACAAAAATCAAGTAAAAAAGTAACTGTTTGGACGAAGTGTTGGGAGCGGATTAATAAATAGAGTTTTCAGCAAATAAAATGTATGTCAAAATTAACTTCCTTACAAATTTAAAGGGAAACATTGTTAGATTGGCTATACTTTGGATAATATAAGATAATACAGTCTTACTCGATATGTATTTTCTCCTCTCTCCATTGTCTTGTATATGTAGATATGTAAGTTAAATGTATTGTCTTGTTTTTGGTTAGTGAAATTTCCACGGATATATTCTTCAAATGGAAGTAATGTTTCCTACCATTTGTATGTAATTGTTGTATTGTATTGTCTTTTATGAAAAAAAACCTTTTCAATAAAAACTATTTAAGAAAAAAAATAAAAGTGTCTTAAAAACATTACAGAACACATATTAGTGAGCTTGAAAATTCTACAGAAATAAGAAGAGAATGAACTAGAAAAACTTATGTCTTTACCAAACTAAAATCTCTTTGCCACGTAGTATGAGGTAGTATTCAATCAGTCTGGAACTATTTGGGCATGCATAAAACATAGATTTTTTTTTAGAATTAAGAGCCAGATACTACCTTGGAATTTGTAAAAAAAAAAAAGCTATGTTGAATAAAGAGGTAATCTGAGTGCCTCTGTGGTAAAGTATATATGTGTCTATAGTCTAACCTACAGCTGCAGACACAAAGTCATAGATTGTCGGAAACGAGTCAGCACCTCTGATTCATATTCTCATTTATATGAAAGGAGTTTCATAAATAGATCACTGGCAAGCACAAGGGTTATTTTATGCGTGCCTGTCCTTTTTTTAGAAAGCATTCTGGTAAACACGATTGCCATGGAATGTTTTATATGAATAGAAACATATGGAGGAATGTTCTTCTTTCATCCATCCGATCAATCAGTTATAATACTAAGCTTGAGGTTCTCCAAAATGTTAGTATATATTTTTTTTTTAATGAAAGTCCTGAAAGCATCAATGATGTTCTAAAATATTCTAAAATATAATCTATTATTATCATTGCTTATCACATTATTATCACACAAACACACACACCTCTTTAACCCATTATTGGCCAGACCGTTTGAAATGGTATGACATCATGGGGGTAATTCTCATTCCTGGGCTACCATACGTACTCAAAGGCAACATAACCAAACTTGGAAAAAATGGAAAATCAAGCCTTATATTTGACCCTGTAACTTTTAAAAACAGTATAAAACCTGTACATTGGGGGTACTGTTATACTTGGGAGACTTTGCTGAACACAAATATTAAAACAGTAACACAACAAACGTATCACAACAATGATATCATCAGTGAAAGTGCAGTTTGTGAATGAAACATGCAAAAAACTTCACTTTCACTGACAATATCATAGCTGTGATATGTTTTGCTGTTTTGAAAAAACTCATATTTGTGTTCAGCGAAGTCTCTCGAGTATAAGAATACCCCCCATATACAGGTTTTATGGTGTTTTGGTTAGTTACACGGTCAATATAGGGCTTGCCTATTTCAGTTTGCCAGATTGGTTTGCTGGGTCTATGTTGCCTTTTAAAGCCATATACTAGGCTAGGAATGTGAATTAACCCCATCATGGCATACCATTTGCAAATGTAGACAACCCAGGGTACTCAAAATGGCTTTTTTTAGCTTTTTTATAGTTTTTAGCTTTTTTATAGTTTTTTTGCATTTTGTAAACAAAAACTACACTTTTACTGGTGATATCATCGTCGTGATAAGTTTTACTTTTTTAAAACACTCATATTTGTGTTCAGCGAAGTCTCCCGATTATAACAATACCCCCATGTAAAGGTTTTATGGTGTTTTGGAAAGTTACGGGGTTTAATAGAGGACTTGTCAAATACATTTTCTGCATTGTCTGCCTGGATTTTCAGACAGGTCCCTCAAATTATAATTAATAAAACCAAATAATTATGTAAAATTAATAGTTAAATATATATTTAGAATCTGTGTGTGTGTATATGTGTGTGTGTGTGTGTGTATATATATATATATATATATATATATAAAGGCATCCATATAGTCCTTGCACTCAAGCTCCAAATAATCAATAAAGACCTGGTGCTGAAAATCAGGGGAACATTTACATACCGATCTGTAGTGATTAGCACTCACGGATTTCCAAAAAATAGTGTTTAAAAAGTAACCTTTATTGGTCCATTTAAAAAAAGCTGTATCAACGTTTCAGTCCTCTAGTGGGACTTTCTTCAGGAATAAACAGCCATGTAAACAATATCGCTTATATATTGCAGATAATAATTGAAAACTAACTTACCCCAGGTGATCCGATTCCCCTGCATGCACCCGCAGGTCCCCGGTGTGAGTGACGCATGCGTAAAGTGCTCCGCCCCCTTGCGTCGCGATCACATGATCGCATTGTCATGGAGATGTCGGCAAGAGCCGCGTATCCATGGCAACCGTACAAACATACACCGCAAGAGTGCTAGAGAGAATGAGAGGAAGACATGTGAATGAATGATGAGATAAAGTGGTATAAAGTATAGACAATAAAGATGAAAAATAACATCTTACTTGTGATGACCCAATTATACATTGTGACCAAAGAGATCATGTACTTAAATCACAGTACAAGAATCTGTCTGGAAGTAGAATAATGTAGATGTGCAAAAATGAGCTAGACAAAAGAGTGACACTCTTTTTTAAAGTGATACATTGCACTGTAGTCAAACATGTTAGTATATTCATCAAAAAAGGTGAATATTTAAAGTGCATATCAGGGAATATCCTCTAAATAGTGCTCAATAAAGTGCATAAAAAGTGAATTGTTGCAAATAATGTTAAAAAAGTGACTCAGTAGTATCTATAAATAAGGAGTAAGAAAGTATTGCACACAACATATTAAGAGTCATAAATGACTATAATGACGATATTCCCTGATATGCACTTTAAATATTCACCTTTTTTGATGAATATACTAACATGTTTGACTACAGTGCACTGTATCACTTTAAAAAAGAGTGTCACTCTTTTGTCTAGCTCATTTTTGCACATCTACATTATTCTACTTCCAGACAGATTCTTGTACTGTGATTTAAGTACATGATCTCTTTGGTCACAATGTATAATTGGGTCATCACAAGTAAGATGCTATTTTTCATCTTTATTGTCTATACTTTATACCACTTTATCTCATCATTCATTCACATGTCTTCCTCTCATTCTCTCTAGCACTCTTGCGGTGTATGTTTGTACGGTTGCCATGGATACGCGGCTCTTGCCGACATCTCCATGACAATGCGATCATGTGATCGCGACGCAAGGGGGCGGAGCACTTTACGCATGCGTCACTCACACCGGGGACCTGCGGGTGCATGCAGGGGAATCGGATCACCTGGGGTAAGTTAGTTTTCAATTATTATTTGCAATATATAAGCGATATTGTTTACATGGCTGTTTATTCCTGAAGAAAGTCCCACTAGAGGACTGAAACGTGATACAGCTTTTTTTAAATGGACCAATAAAGGTTACTTTTTAAACACTATTTTTTGGAAATCCGTGAGTGCTAATCACTACAGATCGGTATATATATATATATATATATATATATATATATATATATATATTTATGTATATAAATAAAATGTGTTTTTTTAATTTACATTATATACATATATATTTATATATAGATACATATAATATAATTGCCATGGAGCCAAAGTCTTTTATTACATGAATAGGCTCCATGGCATAGCTATCTGGGTTATATGAGTTCATTCAGTAAATCCGAGAATCTACCGAACGCCAGGGCAGAAAACATGAATAGACCTTTCTGCATAGGAAAATAGGGTATTTAAATGCCGGTCCATAGTCAAAAGGCATCAGGCAGGCAACCAGGCTCCTCCAATGCACAGTGGCGAGATTGGTCTCGTCACTACATATATATATATATATATATATATATATATAGCAAAATCCAATTAGGTTATGGTGGGGAAAAATTGTGATTGAAAACCCCTTCCACCTGAAGTCTGTGGATAGTTAATACAATGTTAAACAAAAATCTGCACACCAGTCAAGCCATAAGACTTGCTTTTCCCACAGAAATCCCAAATCTGCAGTGATGTTAAAACCGCAAAGGATTCTGGGTGGGCATATGCAAATTAGTTTAACAAGGAATCACATTTTTGCCTCATTCCATTTTAAATAAATTTGCAGTTGTATACTGCAAACACAGATTAAAAGGAATCCATGTTTAAAATGGAATGAGGCAAAAATGTGATTCTTTGTTAAACTAATTTGCATATGCCCACCCAGAATCCTTTGCGGTTTTAACATCACTGCAGATTTGGGATTTCTGTGGGAAAAGCAAGTCTTATGGCTTGACTGGTGTGCAGATTTTTGTTTAACATTGTATTAACTATATATATATATATATATATATATATAAATATATATTATATATATATGTGTATATATCTCAAAGTTCACTTACAATGAAACCATATATATGCATTATATATGTATAATATATTATAACATGTTTTAATTATTTTATAATATATTATACATATATAATATATGTACAATATATTTATTTGATTATTTCATTTATTTATTCACTTTTATGTGTAAGGGGGACTGCCTGACAGCTCAGACAGTCCCCCTGCAGGCAGCTCCATAGACTAATATTGTGGCCATGTGATCATGGTGATCACATGGCCCTGGAGGGCTGGGGTGGCCGGAACTGCTGCAGGCAGACTGCTGGGGCCTCAGGCAGTCCCCCTGATTATGATTGCTGCAGATCGCAGGTCCAGGTAAGTGTAGCGCTCATATTTGCCGCGGTCATACTAGGAACAACCGTGTTTCTTAACGACCATTTTTGTAAGACGTACCTAGTACATTGGCGGTTGTTAAGGAGTTAATGTCTGTAATAACAGGAAGTTGACAGTAATGTAATACTGATGGTGGCACATCATACTTCTAATATTCAAATAAATGGTATTAGTGTTAGTGCCAAATTCACATTATTTAAGGGGGCCCTTATAGAAATCAGACCTGCATATAAAAATATATATAGATACATAAAAATAAGAGATTGGGAGTGGAAGGAAGAAAAAAATGTGAGTTGAGGAACAGCGGAAAATTGAATGTAGAGGCAATATGATTGGATGATATATCATAATGCAGAAAATTACATATGTTTGTATAGGCAATGCACAATGTTAGGAATTCACTGGTCTATAATTGAAGAGAGCAGAAGCTGGGAGACCAGCTAAACCTTTTGCTTTGTTACAAGCATTAGTACTGATGTTACTGCACAGCTCTTATAAGTGTTTAGTAAAAATGAAGCAAAGCGCACATATATAGTGTAGCCCCATGTAGCCAAAGCACAGCTAAGCGAAAAAGGGCCTTGACAGGGGTTAGGAGGCGGGCATAGGAGGAGGGAAGGAAGTATGGAGTTATGGGTAAGTAGGCTGGGCTATTTAAATAGGCAGCCATTTTAAGTGAGCTAACTTCTAATTTCCTACCTGACCAAGCTTGTCCCGCCCACCCTCCCTATAGATATTGTTATGGTTAGGGGATATCCCGTTTTTTCACAGCGGCGGGATAGGGAGCTGAAGGAGAAGGATGAACGTGACAGATATGGAAAACTGTGGTCATTGGTGGTTGGTAGGTTTTGAGTCCTGTCGGTGGCTCAGAACCTGGTGGGGTAGGGGTATCCGGGTATACCCCTGCCATGGTTAAATTTATGTTGGCACTTTAAGTTGGTATGTTGGAATAATGTTGGTATATGTTATATATATATATATGTGTTATTTATATGGGGGTCATTGCCTTTTATATTAACAGAAGGAATCGGATGTGAGGGCGGAGTATGGGGGGCAATGACCCATGTTTATTTGTTAAATTATTACTATTATTATGTTATGTTGAATATATGGTTATTATTATTCAGATTATTTAATAAAGCTGTGGACAAATTTTCCCATATACCCGAGTGTCAGTGCATTATTGGGTTAGGTATGTGGGAGGGTTGTCCTGGAGTCCGACTGCCCATATGGCGACTATACACCGGTCATGGCTTTTAAGATACAGATACCTCATTTTATGTAACTGCTTACGATGAATGTGGACATACTCAGCGGAATCCAACCAGGGATTTCTCCAAGACTTGGCTGCCTTGGCAGGGCCAATAAGCAATCAAGGTGCTCTTTGGACAGTGAGTAGCTGAAGAGTTGAGCTATTCATGGATGTATCAGTTATGGGTTTCTGTGTTTTTCTCAATGAGCAGCGTCCTGTCAGACTGGTAGAGGATACAGAAGATCCTTTGCCCTGGTCTGCCTGGCCACTCTACATGCTGTGACTGGCAGGAGTGGGAGAGTCGTGCAGTGCACTCTCATACTGCCAGACACCTGGAGACTGCGCCTCCCAGGCCAGCAAACCCTTGGCAGCTGCCTGGTTCACTTAGCAGTAGCCCCAGCCCTGGTACTAGAGTAGGGAGTAAATCCAGTGGCATTGTTTCTGAATCTGCACAACCAACTACCAACATTGGTATCTCCTCCATTATTACCACCCACAGGTGGAGCCGGGTGATGAGAGGCCTTGTGCCAGTAGGTTACATAGAGAGACAGACTACCAGCCCTCATTATTCCAGCAACGTACCTGCCAGCCTACTGAAACATTTTGTTGGATTTCATTCCAGGGGCATGTCCTAACAATTTACATCTGACCTCACTCACCTCATCTGAGTCTCTGAGTTTTGGCTAAAAAAGTCACATGGAACCCATATGACCGAAGTCCACAATGATTGTAAATGAATGTCTCAAATGATGGCATTTATGTAAATGATCTTGTAACAGCACATATATACACTACCAGAAAAATGAAGAAATGTCTCTTTTTACTCCATGGGAGACCTTGTGAGACAAATAGATTTTTCTCTGCTCTCTCTGTAACTTCAAGATCAACAACGGCCAATACTCTCTGAAAGATAATAATCACCAACTGTATGGCCAGAGCAGAGTTCGAACTAATGCCCTAGTTTTAAAAGAAGTTTATTTTGTCACACGCTGTTCCATATCTGATCACATATTTACTAGTTATCTGTACAAAATATTAAGCCAAATTTTGCTTGAGCTACAGACAAACAAACACTGCAGTCGAAAAGTAACAAAAACTATTATGAACTGTATGGCAAAATATATTTTAATATGTAGCTAGTTTTCCTTTAAGGTTCGAGCCATCTGACGTACTGCTGATGTGCCGCTGAACAGGACTATAAAGAGGTCTTTACTCACCTCTTCACTTATTTCAGTGGCATCCAAACAAGTGTGCAGCCAAATCCTGCTGTACTCCACTCAATTAAATTGAATAGAGAATAAGGAATTCAAACTCTATAGCTTGTCATACCAAACAGCAGGGGTGAGCTAAGATGCTGAGAAATAGAGCATTTGTCAAACATTGACAGAAATTGATAAATTGAAGGGAGTACATCAATATCCTCATTGCACACTAACCACCAGAAGAAGCTTATTGTTATTGTTATGGTTCTCAGTTTGTAAAATGAGATGACATACCTACTCTGAGTCCCAGGTAGCCTAAGTAGGTCTCTGGTCCACCAATACCACCAGCAGCTCTATGCTAGGTGTACTCCCCATACTGTGTTTATAGGAAAATGGTTGTAAAATTATACACTGGTTTTACAGTTTGGGGTAAATGGGTACAGGAAGCAGAAGACCGCAAAAGAGCGCACTGTCTTTTTAAATAAAATTTTGTTTATTCCCGTAGCATCAAACCAATAGGGAAATGCAAAAGTCAAGGTCAGTAAGGCAAGTTAACACACAGGAGCTCAACTAATATTGGAGCAGGAAACTGAGGGCAGGAACAGTTTTATATGAATGTGTAGGGGTGACATGCCTACTGCAGTGGGGCTAGAATGTTTACATTACTGGGAAGAAAAAATGTAACCTTGAACTGTAGATTTTATTTTGTGTCTAACTTTACAACCACCCTTTGTTAGGGAAATGACACACACATGTTTACTTTCATATACACACATAAATATACATATTTAAATACACATTCATTTTTACACATACGTTTATATGCACACATACAAAACACACACATACATTCATATACACACACAGACTCCTACACAGCAGCAGAGCAGGCATCAACAATCAGCAATGCGCTGTTAAGCACACATTTATTCGCAAATGGCAAATTTTTATGAATTAAAAAAACTAATACATAGCACACAAAAAAACTGAAAATTTTTAACGTTTAACTATATTACACACATAAACTGCCCTACCACAAGAATAAAAAATAAATCAAATAGATTCCTGACAGTACTGAGTTATTGCAGAGAATAAACATTTTAAATCACTATGTGCTCTCATGTGTTTCATATTTACATTTATATATATATACATATTTATTTCCTAATATCATACTCACTAATCTGCACATCTTTACATGACTACAAATGCCACCAATTGAGAATTCTGAACATCATTTCTCTCATAAGTCCTCCCAAGTCCTTCAGACAGCTACAGTCACCTTGTAATGAGTAGTCACTCAGCAGTAATCTCTGTTTTCCTGAAAAACTGTATAAATAGAATTACAACACAATTGCCTCCTTTTATCTTATGAATGTGAAGCAGTAATATTATGTTAGTGGGCCTTTTTTAAAGATCTATTGGACTTTAATAAAATTTGATCAATGCAGTTAAGTCAAATTGAATTATATGTAAGTGGATAGGGTTGACATATGTTTCAATATCTGCAAGTGATACATTATTCTCCAGCGAGCATAAAATTTAATGAAATATAAATACCCATTAATCCTCATGTTTCAACCAATCAGTCACCACTGCTTCTGCCTGCTGTTAGCAGAAAGAGGCCCAGAAAGTCATCTGTTTTATCTAAGCAGGAACTTCAAGCAGGAAAGACATCAGAAAGCATGGGGAGGTAAAGAATCACTGGGTCAAGGGAACCATGCCAAATCAAATGGTGCCACTCAAAAAGTCATAATAACACCATAATTACAGTTTAGTATAATTATAGCTTGAAGGCTGTTTATAAGTGGTAAAATAAGTGCATTCATTTTTATATCTTATTCCACTTATAATCTTATTTATTCAAATTATTTCCTTGTATGTTTGAACATTATTACAGGTGCAAACAAAATGAAAACACACAATAGGTACACACAAACAGCTCTGAAAACGACTACCTGTTTTTAATAATCTAGTTATTAAAATGTTAACTATTGATTATAATTAGTATCTTTCTAGCAAAGTACTCTGTATAAAAGATCTTCAGGGGCTAGATCGCCGCTCACGGACAGGGTTCTCATATTTTGAATTGGTATGTTTATATTGTACTGTCTTTTTCCCCAATTGTACATCCCTGCAGAATATGTTGGTGCTTTATAAATGCCAGAAATAATAATAATTATGATCATAATAATATCTGTCCTAAAATTGAAAGAAAGAATATTGAATAGCAAATATATGTTATTGTATCTATTATTATTTTGCAGTTGTTTATTTATTAAGTACTAACAGTATGCACATGAATGGTTAAACTTAAAATATTTTTAATATAGTTTAAGAATGGTTATACTTAAACATATTTAAATTGAACCACACATCCCTAAATTTACTAGTGTAAATCATAATGTGCATAAAGAGATGCCATTCACTTTGAGGCAATTTAGTATATATTTAGAAAGGTTTTTAAGTTCCAGGTAAAAAAAAAAAAAGTTCCAAAAAGGAAATTCAGCATCTATCAGGCACCCTAATATATCCACCATCATTCTCTGATATTGTATATTTTCTGATCTCTTGCTGCAAACAGAAGTTCTAAAAAAGTAAATAATCGATCTATTGCCATCCAGCACAGCACTGAATAAACATAACACAATGAAATAAATAACTACATAATGTGGGTTTCCATGACTCTCTGATTTTCAGAAGGGAGCAAGAAGCTCACTTTTCCTTCATCCATATGTTGGAGGTGATACTGAAACAATGAGTACGTGTTCTTTACCCCCCATCTATCGATTTGTGAATATGATGCCGTAAGTCTTCTAAAACCCAATCTAGTGAGGCTACAGAAATAATAGAATGGGAATACATTTTTAACTGGTGGACTAGTGGAATATTCACCAATTCCATTATCCAATGTGTTGAAAGGTGAACATTAATAATTACTAATGATCAGGTGTGGATGCAATTGCTGATCCACATCTTCCCCACTACCAATGTTCATGCTGCAATTGATGTTGGTATTCTGGAAGGCTGAGCAACCAACCACCAGGTCTTCCCAAATCCCACAAACAGTTGTTGTGTGCTAAGAGAGTTCTAATCACCCTTATGAACTACATAGCAAAAGACTGATCATGAGTGAGTAATAAGGCTGAGAAGGGACCTGAAACTAAATGTAATAAAGGGTAACCTGAAGCTTGAAAGAGAGCAGGAAATCCTTATCTTTCTGTTTTGTACTCTCCTCTTGTGCTTTAAAGGGCAACGGTTTCTTGGTATTATGTTAAGTTTTTCATATATTAAACAAATATGTATTTTTGAAGCCTTAAAAATACGACTAAATGTAGAAAAACACTATCTCTACCTACGTCCTATCCTTGCAAGCTGGCAGTCAGCATAGAGAAAGCATATAGACAAGAGGAAAAAAATGAAACAATGTTTCTGTATTTTCTCTCCATTTGCATTCTTTGCCGAGGCTTTCACTTGTCTTACAGTAGAAGCTTGCAACATTTGAATATGGCAGGTTGCGGCACCTCACACTTGTTGGGGTGGTGCAAGTTTTTCTTTAACACACCACTTATTATGAGTCTTGAAGTAACAATAGATTTGATATTTAAAGAAAAACAAACAACAACAACAACAACAACTAAATTAGCAGGTGGGCACCTTACCTGCCCTTAATGACTATGAGGATGTTTATATTTATATATATGTGTGTATATGAAAGTGAGCATGTATGTGTAATTTCCACAGCAAAAATGGGTGTTGTAGGGTGCAGAGTAAGACACAAAAATAAAATCTATAGTCAAACTTTGAACTTTGTTTTTGACCTGTAGTAAAGCATAGTTTTTTCTAACGTTATATAATGCACCCATATCAAATAGACACCAGTTTGGTGGTTGTAATGCATTGAGTTGAACATTGTTCATATCATTTCTGTAATTCTTAGTCATGTGTCATTAATCATGTGGCATTTCTTAAGACTGGTTACAATGAGATCAAATATATTAAAATTTGTCAAGGGTTTAATCATCTATCCCAAAAATGTATTTATTTTCACTAGGTTCTAACATGCCCCAAAAATCAAACACTAGATTGTGATATACCCTATGGTACAAATACATCCAACAATAACATTAAATATTACATCATTTTATGTCAGCTACCTGAATTAAATTGTGTTGGTAGGTACCATCTACATGGCACACCATGAGTTACTCATCCAATGTGGTTCTTGCTGGTGGCTAATTCTGACTTTAAATGTAAACAATTTCATAACATGCTAACTGATCCTGTAATGCTTCTAGATAAACATATTTATAAGGAGATATTTCTGTCAAAATAGTATTGACGTGGTCCGGTGTACTGATTAACTGTTACGGCACTAAGTATATGATATGTCATTATTATTTAAGTGAAAGTTTCCCAGGCATCTAATAGCTAGTTTTAAGCATGAATACAAAAGGAAAAGTATTTATTATATATTAGGCAGTATAAATTTGTACTTTTCTTCCTTAACGTCACAGAAAAGCCTTATAACAACTACACCATACTGTGTTTTGTTATTGCAGTTTTCAGTGAGTACATTGACAGAATATTATCAATAATATCTGTTATAAAACAATGACATTTCTACACATCATGGCTGTTATTTTAGAACAGATGTGTTTAAATTCTGAGTTATGTTTATATAATTAGGAAGAGATTATATTAAAATAATTTTTCATATAGTAAAAATCCTTTTATCCACTCTAATGATGAAAAGCAAAATACTGACTCACATTTATCATATTATAGAATAGCTGGAAAATATTCAAATATTTGGACCTATCAGAATAGTTGTAAGTTACACTATGTCTAACAGTAGTACAGTTTAGAAAGTTCACCTTGAGTAAACAGGGTTATTCACTAAACTACAAACTGTAGAAAAATTATATCTGAATAGCAAAATATAGGCCACCAAATTAGAACAGGTCCACCAGGTGCTGCTCCCCACCTCAATTATTTCCTATGGAGTGCTGGAGACTCTTTGAGCTAAGCATGGCAATGCAGATCATATTTCATTGGCTGAGGTCATCATTTCACTGCAGGACTCAGCTCCAGAGAACTAACAGTTGCTCTTGCTTAGGAGCTTCCAGTTCTGTATAGGAAGTATGTTCAAAAGGATGGAATTAGATTTTGTTAGTAAATAGTGGGGAGAACACATTTAGGTTTTGAGGAAAGATGTATTTCCTATTTTCATGGGCTTAATCTATTCATTACACATATACATGTTTATTTGAACTTTACAAATACATAGTATGCTACAATTAATCAGTCTTACATACTGTAATATTTTCTTAAGCACCATCACTTGATAGTACTTTATTATTGTTATGGTTCTCACTGTGACATCCAGACGGCCAGACATGGTCGCTCCAGAAGTGCCCAACAGGGGATCCATGTGTCCTAGTCTTGCTATCTTGCCTCTGGGCCACACATCAATTCTTATTTCTGTATCATGTTTATCCTTGCCTTGTCTCCAGCACTGGGGGCTGGATTTTACCTGGGGTTTCTCTTATCAATCTCAGCCCACCTGAAGCTGATGCCCAATTAGCCAGGTATAAGACACTCCCTGAGTGCAATGTCAGTTCATTGACTCTTGTTCCTGTGTTTGTGTTCGTGATCCAGTGTTCTCCAGTCAGCTCCTGACCTTGGCTTATTCTTTCATGTGTTCTGACCTCTGGCATCCTCGGACTTTGGCTAAACCCTTATTTAACCTGACCTCTCTCACCCTCTGACTTTTGGCTTATTCTTGATGATTCTCCTGCTTGTGTCCTTGCCTGTACTGCGACTTGGAGCAATATCCTGCACAATCCTCGTGCACAGACTCACAGGCCAGGTGGTTCCTTATCTGGTCACCTTGGTCTGTGTTTATTTGCAAGGGTGAGCGTATATCTCTGCATACCGGACTCCCAGCTAAGGTAAGCCCTGACAATTATATATAGTATATATTTGCTGCCAATGTGCCCCCTTATTTTCCTTGTACTCTGTATGAACCCACAACCTTCTAATCTACCCCCCTTGCCTCTAAACATCACTCAGTCTTTACCTGTTCATATTCAGTCTGAATTTGCCTACTCATCCAGTCAGACGTGTACTTACTCTCACTATTGAATTAAATATAAATGTGTAGTATATGTAAAATAAAAGGTTTTGAAAATAAATGTTTAAATTTAGAAATGTTTTTATAGGAAACAAGTATTCATATGAGTATTTACTATGTTGCTCTCCTCTACTCGTCTTTTAAACTCCTTTACTTTGATTTTAAATAGTCTCCTCCCTTCCTAATAACCTAACTCATTTTATGTGTCACACTATTTTTATGGCTGTTAGAAAATTGAACCCTTCTTATATTTATTTATGTGCACCTAAATTATTATTAAAACCATTATGCGTAATAGCTACCATGTCTATGACAAATTTGACGCATTTCACAGTCATGCAACAAAAATGACAAACTAACAAATATTTTTAACATGCTAATTATTTATTTGAACATATTTTAGCATACTGTTTACATAAAGATTTGTTCTTATTGCAAGCTGTCTTAAATGCTTGTCGTTGAAAAAACAGCAAAGACTATAACAATGGCAGCATGATTAAGAGATGAACATGCAAAGAGGTTTGAATATATATCAAAAAGAAATAAATTTGTTTTCCAACAAAACCACATTATGACTTACAATATATGAGATTTGGTCTGTGTGTGTTTAAGGAAGTACTGATGATGAAAATCTTTTTGTACTGTCTGCCACATTTACCACTGGCAACCAAATACATTTTAAGCAGAAAAATGTGCTGTGGGATGAAAAGATAAAAAGGACCTTGATTTATTTTATCAAATTTTAATACATTGTTTTCCAGCCCTATTGTCTTTAATAAAAATTGAGACACTGTTAATAAATAAAGTATTTTAACATATAAATGGTCTATCCCTGAACAAAAAAAAAATTCAACGGCTCAAGTTAGAAAGACATTTTATTAGAGAAATAGTGCTAGTTTGTATGTTAATATAACATTACAATATCTCCATAGATTTTTGCTTGACACTTGCTATAGTTACCATTTTCTCACACTGTACTCTATTACTCTTGGTTAATTTTAGATAAATGATTGACTATTGCACCATACACACAATATCCAAATGTTACAAGCATCTAACAGAGAGAATAATTATATTTCTGTTCCTCAATTGGTTCTACTAAATGCTATTAAAACTGTCAAAAACTCTTTAAAGTCCCTGGCCAGTAATAAGGAAAATGTATCCATACTTATCGTAATTTTCTTTTCCTGGCTATTATTCAAGGCAGCATTTAACCTATGGGTTAGCTCCTCCCTCTAGCCAATAGGACAGGAAAAAACTTAACTAAACAATCAATAGGACAGGTATATCAGGCTCTCTGTCAGCCTAGTTCCTCAGTCCAGTAACAATCCACAGTGGGAGGGAATGTTAAATGCTGCCATGAATAATAGCTAGGAAAAGAAAATTACGGCAAGTATGGATACATTTTCCTTATTACTGGCCAATCATGGCAGCATTTAACCTATGGGAATACCCAAGCAGTAAAAAAACTACAGGGAAGCAAGTAATGCCAATAATTTATTAAACCTGTACAGAATTCAGGACCAAGAGACGAAATCGGGATTCAGCCATTGAGGCTACATCCAATCTATAGTGTCGTACAAACGTTTTGACTAAAGACCAATTTGCCACCTTACAAATGCTGTCTGCTGGAACACCAGCCGCTGCAGCCCGTGAAGTAGAAATAGACCTTGTAGAATGTGCCCTGATCCCCTTAGGCACTGGAACATCTTGAGACTTGTATGCTCTAGTAATAGCTGTGATGATCCAAGAACGGAGAGTAGCAGTTGAAGCAGCCTCACTTTTACGTGTTCCCCAAGGAATGATAAACAATTGTTTGGATTTTCTCCAACCAGCAGTACGTTGAATGTAGGATGATAAAAATTGCTTGAGATCAAGCCTGTGACATCTTTCTTCCATATGAGAAGTTGGATCAGGAAAGTAATCAGGTAGGACAATTTCCTGGTTCAAATGAAAGGATGTTACCACCTTAGGTAAGAATTCTGGTCTTGGACGCAGAATTACACGGTCATGAAAGAAGGATATGTAAGGTTCGTCAACCGAGAGGGCTTTAATATCAGCAATTCTCCTAGCTGAGCCTAATGCGAGAAGGAGCAATGTCTTGTGAGAAAGCATGGTGACAGAGATTTTTTCCAAAGGTTCAAACAGAGAATCTGTAAGAGAATGTAAAACCAAAGGAAGATCCCAAGGGGCCGTAAAGGAATGGATCGGAGGTCTGATTCTGATGACCACCTTAAAAAAACGAATTAACAATGGATCTTCCGTCCATCTGATCCCTGAAATGGCTGATATTGCTGAACAATGAACCTTAAGCGTATCGAGGCTGAGGTCCTTGTCCAAGCCGGCTTTCAAAAATTCCAATACTTGCAAATTCGTGACTTCTCCCAAGGAATGAACTTCCTTCTTCAGCCAGTCTGCAAATTTCTACCAAATCTTGTGATATGTGTGAGAGGTAGAACCTTTCCTGGAACAAAACAGAGTAGACACCACCTGTTCGGGAATACCTTTAGAGATTAGGGATCGCCTTTCAAGAGCCAGGACTGAAGTCCGAGTTTGTGTGGTTCCTAATGTTGAAGAGGTCCCTGGAACAACAGATCATCTGACAGAGGTAATTCCCAAGGATGGTCTATCATTAGTTTCCTCAACAGGGGAAACCAAGGACATCAAGGTCAAAATGGTAAAATGTCTACCACCTTGCAGTTTTCTTTGGATACTTTCTTGAGGACCGTCTGGATCAAAGGAATCAGAGGAAAGATGTAGACTAGATCGAAGTTCCATTTCACTGAGAGAGCATCCTGTGCCATGGCCTTGGGGTGAAACCGCCTTGAGATGAAGTTTGGAACTTGGGCATTCTTTGCTGTGGCCATAAGGTCGACTTGGGTGGTCCTCACCGTTGGACCAATTGTCTGAATATTTTCCAGGAGAGTTGCCACTCCGTCTCTTCTACCAGTTGTCTGCTCAAAAAGTCTGCTACCACATTGTCTTTCCCCGGGAGAAAAACTGCACACGGACCTGCCAAATTCTTCTGAGCCCAGTTCATGAGAGGTAAAATCTCTTTCCTCAGTGATGTGCTCCTGGTACTGCCTTGATGGTTGATATAAGCAGCTGTGGCTTTGTTGTCTATCCTGATTTTTACCCATCTGTTCCTCAGATGATCTTGAAAGTGAAGGAGAGGCAGAAAGGCTTCTCTTAGTTCCCGAATATTTGAGGGTAATTTACGGGCATGTTGAGGCCACGTTGCTTGAACAAAGCTTTTTCTGAAATGGGCACCCCAGCCTGACTGGCTCGCATCGGTGGTTATGATCCAGAAGTCTATGTTCTTTTGAGGAAACCCCCGGGAAATGTGATTCCAAGACAGCCACCACTGGAGATCCTGCTTCAGATGCCTCGGAATGAAAAGGGCAGTTTCCCATTCCTAAAAACTGGCGTTGAAGTGGTCTAGCAGGTACTTTTGAAGTGGATGGATATTCCACTGTGCCCATCTGACAAGGCCCATCATTGATGATAAAGTGCCCAGTAACTTCATGAAACACCTTGCTGGATCCGAAGACTGCTGACGATATTGCCGCACCCTGTGCAACAGAGTCATCTTCCTTTCATGGGCTAAGGATACAACAGCAGTTTTGGTGTTGAAATGAGCCCCGAGAAATATCAGCTCCCTGGATGGATGTAGCTGGCTCTTTTCGTGATTTATCAACCAGCCAAAATGGGAGAGAGTTTCTAGAACCAGAGACCGATGCTGAATCAACAGGCTGTATTCTGAAGCTGTTATCAAAATGTCGTCCAGGTAATAAAATATTGTGATTCCTTGTTTTCTTATCAAGGCTACAATCATAAACAGGACCTTCGAGAAAGTTCTTGGAGCAGTGCTTATGCCAAACGGCATGGCCCTAAACTGGAAGTGATTGTTGTAAATGCAAAACCTGAGGAATCTCTGATGAGGACTGACAATCGGGATATGGTAATACGTGTCCCTAAAATCTACCGAAATCATCCAGTCTCTCTGATGAATCACCGGTATGATTGATCTCAAAGACTCCATGTGAAATTTCCTGATTCTGAGGAAGAGGTTGAGCTGGTGTAAATCCAGAATCGGTCTCCATTTCCCTCCTGTTTTTTTTACGAGGAAGAGAGGGGAATAAAACCCTTGAAATCTTTCCTTTTTTGGTACTTGTAATACAACTTCCTGTTCAAGAAGGGATGAAACGTAATGCAATAGAACTTCTTGTTTTTGAGGATTGGAAGATACTCGCATCCTTATGAACCACAGAGGTGGAATAAGGTCTTTGAACTCTAGGGTGTGGCCAGATGACACTACAGCTCTTACTCACACATCCTGAATCACATCCCAGGCCTTCCTGAAGTTTAAGAGTTTGGCACCTACTAGGGAAGCCTGGGGACTGTAATCTTCAGAATTGTTTATTAGCACAAAAGGAAGACAAAGGATTCTTGCCTCTGGGTGCTTTAGCTGACTGACCGCCTCTCAAGGTATTGTGTCCAGTATATTCTCTACCTGATCTGTATGCCTTACACTCCCTATAAGGATTAGATTCTCTGTAAGGCCTGCGGTCTGGAAAAGGTTTCCTTGGTCTCTTATCGTGAGGCAGAAGGACTTTTTTTGCATCCGCTGCCCTCCTAATGGCCTCTTCCAAGTGTTTTCCAAAGAGAACATCCCCTAGAAAGGGTAAGGCACATAAATTGTGTTTAGAAGCGATGTCTGCTCCCCAAGATCTCAACCATAGGGCTCTTCTTGCGGATACAGAATTTCCCATTGTTTTAGAAAGAACCTTTATAAGGTCTGTAGAGGCCCCCGAAAGCCATTCACTGGCTAATTTCACCTCCTTTAGAGATTTTGAGATGTAGTGTCTTCTAACACCTCTGTCCAGGTCTTCTTCAATATCCATTACCCAAGCTTTCATAGCCCTTGACATGGCCAAAAGGGCTACTGCTGGATAACAGCCTAAGCCTGCTGTGACAAACAATTTTGAAAGGTTGGAGTAAATTCTCTTGTCCATAGGATGTCTAAGAGAAGCATTACTGTCACTGGGTAGAGTGGAGTGTTTAGCCACCTTGATAACAGATGTATCAACCTTAGGATTAGAAATGCAAAGTTTTGAATCACTCTCATTGATTGGATATAGCTTTGGTAGGCGTGATTGCAAGGAGAACCTTTTCTCTGGAGTGGCCCATTCAGTCTTCATAAGCTCCTTAATGGATTTATGTACTGGAAACAAGACTCTTTTGCGGCTCAGATCGCCAAAAAATCAGTCTGATGCAGATGATTCTTGCACCTTCTCTGGAATCTCCAATGTTCTCCTGAAGATCAGATGCTCCGCGGCTCTTGAGTCCAAGGGGCATTGACCACTTGAGGCTTCCTTTTCACTGGAGGAAATCTGTTCTAATTCCCAGGAGTCTGCCATGACTTGCCTCCCTTCCTCTTATGATTCTGAACTTATCTAGAAAGAATCTTGTCTGGGCATTTTGCCTCTGGTAGATTCGGCCATTCCTTCTGCCACTGCCTGTTTTATCCAAGTGGCAATATCTTGTGCAGAAGTTGAGGCCAGGGGTGCCTGATGTTGCTCAGATTCACCCGCAAGTAGGGCTAAGCACTTTCGGCAAAGCCTGCAATTCTCCAAAGGCCTTGCACCACATCCTGGCAGGCCGCCGGCTTCTCCCTTCTCCATGATGGAGATCTAGGGCCCGACCGGTCTTGAGGGCTGTTAAGACAGAAGTCATAAAACAGACTGTACCCTCTGTGCACTCTTTAATAATATTTCCAATAAATAAAAAAGAGATTGAGTATTGCTCACCTATGGCCTATTGCAGATGACTTGGCGGAGATAGAAGAATGGTCCATATTGATCTATGGGCTAAGGATGAAAGGTTTGCTTTAAATTCACAATGTAAGTAATATTAATTAATTGTTAATGGGAAACAAAACTCCATATCCTACCTGCAGCATGCAAAAATTTTGGAATTGAGAGCAAAAAAACATCCAAATTCGATCTTGCTGTGCAGAGAAAGGTTGAAAACCTTAAAAGCTTTAAAAGGCTCAGTTTTAAATTTCGCGTTCCGTGCCTTTAAATCTGTGTGCATATGGCCGAAAAAAGACCTGACTGCCATCTTTAGAACTGGTGAACTAGGGTCAGTCGCTGCCTTGGTATTTGCACATGCTCACGCATAATACACATGAAAGGCTTGTCGTTTGCACCTGCGTGAGGAAATTACTGCCGAAAAATGGCAAAGGACATTTACCAGACTAAAGATGCTTCCGAACAACATAACCGGCCAAGCCTGGAAGAAAGGCTGTAGCTGGAGCAGATCCAAGATGCACTGCAGATGAACTAATCTCTGGGGTTCCCATCTACACAGAGGTGCGCTACATGTTAACCTGGAGCTTCCTGGGCAGGGAGGCTGACCTGCCCTGGGTGAAGACTACATAGATAGTCAGGTGAGCAAAAAAAAAAAAATTTCTGTCAGTTCAAAACTGTCTGTCCCTGGCTAAGAGGATAGGAAAAAAAGACAAAGGAACTAGGCTGACAGAGAGCCTGATATACATGTCCTCTTGATTGTTTAACCCCTTAAGACCGCAGGGCCTTCTACGCCGTCCTTATTTAGATGGCTCTAAATGCCGCAGGGCGGCATAGAACGTCCTGCGATCTTATGTACTTACCCGGTCGACGACGATCTCACACCGGCGATCATGGTATGGAGCCCAGGGAGTCCTCCTCCATCCTCTTCGGCCTCCCTGGGCCATGTGATCGTGAGGTCCTTGCGAGGACCTCGCGATCACATGGACGACATAGCCGTCCATGGCAATGCTAGCAGGGGGAGTGCCTGTAATGACAGGTACTCCCCTGCTATCTAAAATAAAATAAAACATGTTAAATCAGTGTAAAAATAAATAATATATACTTAGATCATATATATATATTTATTATATATATATGATCTAAGTATATATACACAGATATACACACATACAAATACACTGTCTAAATTTATTTTAATATTAATATATACATAATTATATATATATATTAATATCAAAATACACATACAATGATATTGATTATATATATATATATTTCATTACATATATATTTATATATAATAAAAAATTAATAAATATGTAAATATGTTAAAAAATAAAATAAAAAAATACTAAAAAATAAATAAATAAAAAATATATATACATGTGTAATTTCGTTCTAACTGTATTTTAAAATTAATATATATACATTGATATCAAAATACATGTAGAATGAAATTATATATATATATATATATATATATAAGTATATACATATATATCATTAGTTATATACCTATATATAAATAAAAATAATTTAAAAAATTATATACATATATATATATATATATATATATATATATACATATATATATATATATATATATATATATATATATATATATATATATATAATTCTACATATATATATTTATGTAATAATTTTACATAATTAGGTCATTTTCTTAATTACAATTTGCAGGACCTGCCTGACAACCCAGGCTGAAAGTTCAGGGAATTTAATTTGCTAGCACTATATTTTGTAATACGTTTTACCATTTTGAAACAGTAATATTTGTGTTCAGCGAAGTCTCCCAAGTATAACAGTACCCCTCATGTACAGGGTTTATGGTGTTTTCAAAAGTTAGAGTCAAATATAAGGCTTGCGTTTCAGTTTTTTCACATTAAAATTTGCCAGGTTGGTTATGTTGCCTTTGAGACCATACGGTAGCCCAGGAATGAAAATTACCCCCATGATGGCATACCATTTGCAATAGTAGACAACACAGGGTATTGCAAATGGGGTATGTTCAGTCATTTTTAGTAGCCACTTAGTAACAAACACTGGCCAAAATTGGCGTTCAAATTAGTTTTTTGCATTTTCAAATATTAACACTAACTTTGGCCAGTGTTTGTGACCAAGTGGCTACTAAAAAAGACTGGACATACCCCATTTGCAATACCTTGGATTGTCTACTTCTGCAAATGGTATGCCATCATGGGGCTAATTCTTATTCCTGGGCTACCATATGGTCTCAAAGGCAACGTAACAAATCTAGCGAATTTCAATGTGAAAAAAATGAAAAATGTAACATGCTATATTTGTAACTTCCCAAAACACCATAAAACCTGTACATAGGGGGTACTGTTTTACAAGTGTGATATCGCTGAATACAAATATGTGTATTTTATTGCAGTAAAAGCAAACAGTATTTTGACATTCAGTTAAAATGTCACATAGAACTAAGAATATTTTAAAATATCTTATTTTCTCCCATTGTTTTATATTTTATTCATATTAAATTATGGTCCATACCTAAATATTTGATGTTAAATAAAAGCCCTGTTTCCCCTGAATAAAATGATATATAATAAGTGTGGGTGCATTTAATATGAAAGAGTTGAATTACGGTTGGACAGACCTATAGCGCAAATGCCAGGTTTTGTTTACGTTTTGTTTTGATCACAACGTGTACATTTGGCTGCAGTCTTAAGGGGTTAATTAAGTTTTTTCTGGAAATTCAGATATATAGATGAAGAAATTGGCTCGCCAAAGCACAGATATTGGTAAACTGCTGTGAATTTATGTGAGTAATATCCATTTTCTTTTGAATAACAAGAGCGATTATAACAGAAAATAAAATTTAAAAAAGCATATTTACCTGAAAGGAAACCTAGTGTATAAATATTGTGTTTAGGAACAATAATTATTTTTAACTTCTGAAGGGAGATGGTTTCTCAAACAAATGACAAATTGGGAATATGCTTATAGGAAGCTCCATAAGTTGATCATTTAACAGTGATTCACTACTAATTAGGTTGTTATAAGCACTTATCTTAGTCATTTAAGCATTGTTCCATTAATATAAAGTTCAGCAAACACCTTTTTGTTGGTACCTGTCCAATAAATACATCCAGCAATTACTACTCTTTCATGTTATATTCTCACCAAATTACTATAAACCTCAGCTTGCATCTAAGTTCTTTAAACATGTTGAGGAGTATTTTAAATGAATAGCAAATACTTTGTAGAATTACGTGTGGGTTGCCAGAGTATAAAATCAGCTATAATTATCTATATCCATCTACAGTAAGCACTATTTACCACTCACTAGTCTGCAGTGTCTCTGGTGTTGTTCAGTATACTTGGCAAAATGAGAGTTCAATTTAGTGTCACAAAATAATATTACCCTTTAGTAGTATTGTGACACTATAAACAATATTAGGCCACCCAATGTGACATAAAACAAACCCCCAAAAAGTTGTGGCATATGATTAAGCATATGAGGCTTAAAGGTACATTCTAAGTACCACATCGACTATAGTGAACTGTAGTGGTTATGGTGTCAGAAGTGCCCTGACACCCTCCCAAAGTTATTTGATAAACCATTTTAGGATGGTTTGACAACTTTCCTTAGTGCTCCAGATGACAATGACAAACCCTGTCTTCTTAAGGACTGGCTTGATTGGCTGAGAATGCTCGACTGATGCTCTTAGACAATGAGAGCACTACTGTACAGCTCTGCTTAGCTCACGGGAGCTGACCAAGGGTGCCTAGCAGGACTCAGGTAATTTGTTAAATCATACTAAAACTATTTGTAAAATTACTATGGGAAAGCACCATGGTGCTCTTAGTACCTATTCACTACAGCAGGTTATAATGACTGGAATATTCCTTTAATCCTAACTCTTACATTTTCAGACTTCTTTTCAAATTTTAAAATGATTCAATTTCCTTCTCAAACATTAGTTTAGTGATCCTTTATTGCAGTGCCAAATTAATTGTTGACAACTTAACTCAAAATGTTACTCAAGAAAATTGGTTAAGTCAAGCAACCGAAGAAGAAGTCAACACAAACATAAAGATGCAGAGCCACAAGTAGGTATTTGTATACAATTATAGCTAATTAAAGTTAAGCTATACTTAATCATGGGTGGGATCACATTTAAAATAGATATGTCACGTAAAAACAAATGAATTACTAACAGAGTACAAACCAAAAGGAAGCCCCTGGAAGTATAATTATTAGCTTACACTATTCTATATTGGAATACCTTTGCCCTTTAACAGATGTCTAACATTGTCAGAAGGTAAAGTAAACCAACTTTAATAATACTAACCAATAAGAACCTTTTATAATTAGGATTGATAATGCTGTAGAGTATCATGTAACAGTTATTTATGCACATTATACAAATTATTTCATTTTGATATAAAGCCAACAACGTGTACGGTATAAACATAAAAGTGAATAATATATATTTCTGTTTACTTTAGTGGTAGTAAAGTGTTCTTGCATAGCAAGACCACTTAATGTTATCCCACATATATATTATTATTCGTATTCTTATTATAGCCAAATTTACCACCCTAACTCCTCCCACAGTTTTTACACTACATAGACAGTAATATACCGAAACGTGCGGATTGTTCCCGATTGGTGTGTTATTACTTTGTGGAACGTTTTGCCTAATGGTTCACGGAATATCGTCGTTCTTGTGGGGAAATTGGTCCCATAGGAATGAATGGCAAAATGTTCAAAACTAGAGTGGGAGCTGGCAAAAGCTGAAAAATCAAGACATGATTTCTAAACTGCCACCACTCCCTCATTTTCAAGCCCACCTACACAAAGCTTATATCAAAACGTTCATCTATCCCTGCTGCCACTAAAAATGTCCACGGCTAAGCCATAGTCCTGATAGTTTTCACAATATGACCATTTGTTTGCAACTCCAATGTCCATTGACATTCATTGAAACTCCACTCTAGCCAGCTCAAACTTGAAGGGCAATTTCTAAACTGCGACTGTGCCTTCATTTTAAATATGTCAGAGACATACTATGCATCAAAATGTAGGTCCGGGTCCTGTGATTCTCACAATATAAAGCTTTTCACTCTGGGATGTATAGTTTTTAAAATATGACCATTTGAAGATGGCAACCGCCAAAATACTCTCACCTGTGCCAGGCTGGAGCAGCAAGTGATGTCATAGACTGGGCCTTTTGTACACTTGCTAATGTTTTTATAAATGTATGTTTTAATGTAACTGTGAAGCACTTTGGGCAACAACATTGCAATTAAATGTGCTATATAAATATATAATAACAGTTACTCTGCCCACTCCAGTTGTAGACTACTGGTGGAGGCAAGAACACTTCACACAATTTCCCCAGAAATTGTAGCTTAGTTTTAATAGATATACTGTTTTAGATATCTAGTAACATTAACATTCATTATTATTATATTTATATAGCGCCAATAAATTCCATAGCGCTTTACAATGGGTGGACTAACGAAACATTTAATTGTAACCAGACAAGTTTGATGCACATAAACAGAGGGGTTGAGGGCCCTGCTCAATGAGCTTACATGCTAGAGTGAGTGGGGTAAAGTGACACAAAAGGTAAGTTCATGTCTCACAAACTGGAGAAACACTCATCATCTATAAAATGTAATTTGATTGGGATACATCCCAACGTGTATTTTAGAGCAGTGTAATTTCCCCCCTGCCCCCATGTTTTCTATTTCTAAATGTACTGCACAATAAATGTATTTACTGGATGCAGTTAACCAACTAGGAGTGAGAAAGGTTCATGTATCATTGTACTTTTACTAATTACATCTTATCTTTCTTTCTTTTACATGTGACAGTCAGTTTGATCCCTCCTTTTTATTCTGACACCTTCCCCCATTTTAAATATTTTATATTAATACTGTCTTGAATACTAAGCAATAATTTCATCACTTTATTAAAATTGGCTTTGTAAGAATTAGCAAAGCAATTTCTTAAAACCAATAAGCTTTTCTACACATCCACAGAATGTCTAGTGCTTCTGCCGTGACATTGAGCATTTCAGACGTAAAGATGATTTTTAGCTAGAAGTGAAAATAATACAGTTATTGCTCATATGATAGTCAATTGCCTGCTTCTGTTCAAAGCCATATTCTATGGTTACTAAAATAACAAAAGGAAGTTACCGGTAAACAAAATACAAGAGTGCAAATATAAGCAAGACAGCTAATCAAAGTCAAACCTGAAACATTAGTTTTGGACTCCTGCAAAGAGATTGTGCATCTTGGAGATTTTCAGTGCTCATGATCAAAACAAATATGGGAAATGAAAAGGAAAAATAAAAATATAGCGTTCTCTTGAAGTACTTTGTTTAAATCTGTCAAGATTCATAACTGTGTTGCATTTTCCTCTTACTTACTAGAGCTGTCCCCATCATTTGTTTGAACTTTAAAGGCAGGGTGGTTCCTTTCAACCATATATTGCTGGCAGTTTTTACTGTCTTCACTATGAATGGCTGACAATGTAGGACAACACAAAGTGAATGGAGAGATAGCAATGCTATTGTTTTGGATTGTCTTGCAATAGTATTTTAGCAAGCAAAGGTCTAGTTAGTCCTTGAAATGGCTTCTTCACATCAATCATGTAGTACAGAATTTCAATTTTATGTTTGCTGGTGTAAATCTAGAAGGGCCTTGATTATACCAGGCTCCAATTCAAAAGAAAACTCGCAGGCAGTAACATTAAACGTGTGCAATGTCAGACAGGTCAAGCTGGCAAAGGCAGAGTAATTGAAAGCATCTCATAATAATGACACTTTGTTGTGGTGAATTGAAATGGTGTTCACCTCATGAGCTTGGAAGTTTTTCCTTTTAAATGTTATAATTAGTTGTGAAACAAGAACATGTAGTCTTCATCGAGGCTTCTATTATCTTGTTGGGTATCTGTTGCAGGGTGTTAAGAACAGATACAGTATTTTGTAATCAATATGTTGGTGTTAATGTCCATATCATGTAGCACTGTAAATATGTCTATAGCTAACATAATCAGGCTTGGAAACTAGAACCCTCGCTGTATTATAGAGATTACCTCTCTCTAATGCTTTGTAAACTGCAGGATCCATAATAGGCTTTTTTAATTCTCAATGTTGATTTTGTTGTATAAACAGAAGCTGATAAATTATTTCTAATACAAATGGCATCACATGTTTGTGCAACAGCATTTTCCATTGTGTTTATTTAGTGATCAGCCTCTGCATTATTTCTTAGGTTATCATCTGGAGTCGCCTAAAATTGAAAGATTTGGACTCTAAAAATGCAGCTACCGAAGTTGCTAGATGTTGGGTAATCATGATGAAAAGATAATTGTCAGTGCTTGCTCCACATTTAATTTTTTTGGTTAAGATTGTTTTAAATCTTTGTCAGGTAATCTCTTCTATTTTATTACAGTGAAGAATCATTGGTTTTGACCAAACTGGTCATTTTTGAGAAACGACATGACAAAATTAAATTTGTAGCTGATAAGATATTTTTATAGCTTAGTTATTTTGGCGTGTGTATGTACCTCTCTTGGAAGTTTTTCACAAATACCAGTTCAGAGAATAAACACTTCAAAAATGCTGCTGTCAAAAAGACTTGTTCTTTTTTTACTAGTCACAGTTCGGAAAAGTCCCCAGGCTTTAAACCCAACTAAGAAATTCAGTGGCCAAAAAGGACTCAATGTCTTACTCAAATGAACAGAAAAAAGGAAGGTGTAGGCGCGCGCAATAATGTAAACAGGCATAAGTAAATCTACAAGGATTCCCAAAAATTGTGCAAGATACAGATATGTGACAAAACAGGCGAAAAACCTCGCCAAACAGAACTGAAAAATAATATGACTCTCTCTGGAGTAAAATGATTTTGTATATCAGTAGCAAGAAAACCTCAAAATAGAACAGAAATAAAACAAAAAATACTGTAATATGTCTTAATGGTTTTACAGACAGTTAAAGGACCACTATAGTGCCAGGAAAACAAACTCTTTTTCCTGGCTCTATAGGGTCCTTGGGTCCCCCTCACCCTCTGGGTCCGTCCACCCGCCGGGCTGAAAGGGGAGGAAGTGGTTAATCCCTCACCTTTTCTTCAGCGCCGGGCTCCCTTGGCGCTGGGAATCTCCTCCCTCTTCGGATGTCATTGGCTGAATGCGCATGCGCGGCAAGAGTCATTCAGTCAGTCCATAGGAAAGCATTCTCAATGCTTTCCTATGGACGCTGGTGTCTTCTCACTGTGAAAATCACAGTGAGAAGTGAGGGAGCACCTCTAGCGGCTGTCCATAAGACAGTCACTAGAGGCTGGATTAACTGCTGAAACTGCTATGTTTACAGCAGAAAGGGTTAATCCTAGATGGACCAGACACCCAGACCACTTCATTAAGCTGAAGTGGTCTGGGTGTCCATAGTGGTCCTTTAAGTATATAGGTGTCTCACTCACACTTTTATGAGCTACTGAGAGCTCTGCTGTTTAGAGCTTTGACGGTACAAACCCTGTATTGGGATATATGTAGATCCACAACTTTATGTGTCCATTACGACTACAGCATATACAATTAAGCAGAGAGGGTCTAATAGTTCAATATGTTAAAATATATAAGGTGCACAAAAACAAAGTATTCTACTTACACTTCAGAGAGCAATAAACTTGCTCTGGGGGTATAAAGCCTTGGTGGTGTAATCCCCACCCAAGGATGAGCAGGAACCAGGATAGTTGTTCACCAGCAAAATATCAAATTGGATATGATGTTGTAGACAATGAATTATATATATATATATATATATATATATATATAGTAGTTAAAAGTAATATTACATGTAAATAAAATACAAGAATAAAATATATAGATATAAATACCTTCTCTAAGGTCAGTTTACGAGTTTCTCACAGCAGGGCTTTCTCAGAAGTGTGCTCAAATGAACTGTAATAATTATTAAGGCTTTGTGATCAGTCTAGTCAATGTTCCCATGCTCCATATTATCTAAGCACACCACATTTAGATAAATAGTTCCCATAATATACTTATTTCAAATGGTAAGCTGTGCAACTACCCAAAAATCCAGAATCAACTTTCCAATTTTTAAAACTGAAATAGGAAGGAATTAAGGATGAAGGCAGAACAAATTTAAGAATTGCTCTTGTCTCTAGCATTTAAAATATCACTAAATGAAGAGGTTTGTTTAGGACAGACTAACAATAAGAGATATGGGGGAATGTCAATAAGTATTATTTTAATGAATATCTTTATACTTCGGGTGGGCTTCTCTGGTACATGTATTGTAGTAGGTTGTATGGTGCTTTGAAACCTCTGTTAGTGGTGAAGCACGGAAGATATGGTCATCTCTAAAATCAATTATTTTGGGAAGAGTGGCACAGCGTGTGGGCCTGGAGGCTTGGACAATTTCTGGACTGAGAAGTGGACCATAAATTTAGTAAGTGAGGGGCCAGAAATGGTCTGAGAATATGAAGTGAAGATTCTTCTAAGATTCTTCTTGAGATAAAATTTTTGATTATCGTGTTATTAAAATTCCCTTTACTCTAAAAACAAAATAATGCCATTATAGTTCCAACTATAATGCCAATGATCATAACAGCAAAGTATTTGATGCCTGAAATGGAAATTCTAAAATACAAATGTGAGTACCTTGTTCTGTAAGTTAATGTAGACAAACTTAGTGTTAGGAAAAAACACATGCATTCCTAAGATTATAGTCCTGGATTGGCTACTTAAGTCCCCCGCCCCACTTGAATTGTAGTAAAAAGGTATTTTACTCATCTTTTCTCCCTTGCTGCACGAGTCTCACTGCAGCTGACCCCCTCTTACATGACTGACATCATCAATCCTGATGATCTTAGCCATTCTAATGGTTTCCCATAGGAACACAGCCCTGGCCAGGCCCGGACTGGCCATTGGGCAAACCAGGCAAATGCCCGGTGGGCCGCAATGGATCTCCCCGGCCGAGTGCCGGCCCTGCTGTGGCGCCGGTGGGGAGATCAAAGATCTCCCTCACTGACCCACTAGCACTAACAAGCGGCCGCAGTCTGGAAAGGGAGAGGAAGAGCAAGCAAGTTCCTCTCGCGAGGTCGGAGTGTTGCTGTGGTTACCATGGCAATGCTCCGATCTCACAGCAGTCAACTCACCACTACGACCACCAGAGATTCACCTCCACTACGACCACCAGGAACTCACCTCTACTACGACCGCCAGTCACCACTCCCAGGCAAAGGAAAGAAGGGAGGGGGGGATATAAAGTATAAATTTATTTAATTTTCTAATAAAAACACACACACACTGTAGCCTTCACACACACACTCCAGCCTATACACACATACACATATACACACATTGCACCCTTCAAGAGCATTGAACCAACATTGGTCATGACAAAACACCCTCTTTCTGGCCCCATTCCCTTCTCAGTGGGCTCAGGTGACTCAAAAATGCCCGGGCCGAATTTCTTTCCCAGTCCGGCCCTGGCCCTGGCCAATCAGCTTCTCCTCATAGAGATGCATTGAATCAATGCTTCTCTATGAGGAATGTTCAGTGTCTCCACGCAGGGTGTGGATACACTGATTGTCATGCGCTACAAAACGCCACTGTGCGCCAATCAGACGCTGAACGTAGATGCTGCACATTGTGCAGCACTCCGATAGGGAGCACCTCTAGTGGCCATCTGAGTGCCTCTAAAGGTTCTCTGAAAAGGCAGCATTTACATTAAAAAGTCTGCAGGGATACCTTATAGACACCTGAACCAGGGAATACATAGAGCATTTGGAACCCGGGGCGGACCCTGTGTTTAGCGCCCCCTTACCCTCCTCCATCCTCCCTCCTTAAAAATGTAAACAAACACCCACACATTTTTTTCAATGTTTTCAAGAATATTTATTGTGCGTAAAAATTGTGCACGACCCACACATACAAACCCTACACACAAAATTCATACCCCCTTCATATAAAAACCCTGCAGCCCCATTACATAAAGGTCATACACCTCCTACACATAAAAAAACCTGCACCCATTTCACAAAGTCCATACAGCCCCATCACATAAAAATTCTGCACTCCCACACATCAAATTCATACACCCCCTACACATAAAACCCCTGCACCCCCTTAATTAAAAAAAAATCCTGCACATCCCCTTTAATTAAAAAAACCCTGCACATCCCTCTTAATTAAAAAAAAACTTGCACCCCACTTAATAAAAAAAAACTGCACCCCTCCTTAATGAAAAAAAAACATACAACCCCCTTAATAAAAATCCTGCACACCACCATTAATAAAATAACCTGCACACAACCCCCTTAATAAAAAAACCCTTTACACCCCCCCCCTAATTAAACTAGAACCTTCACATACACCCTTAATTAAAAATAACCTGCACACCCCTTAATAAAAAATAACCCTGCACACATCCACTAATTAAAATAACCCTGCACACCCCGCTTAATTAAAAATAAAAACCTGCACACCCCCTTAATAAAAATAAATCCTGCACACCTCCTTAATAAAAAAAAACCTGCACATCCCCCTTAATAAAAAAAAGCCTGCACACCCCCTTAATTAAAATCCCTGTGCACCCCCTTAATTAAAAAACAACAACCTGCGCCCCCTAATTAAAAAAGCTATGCCCACCCCCCAATTAAAAACAAAAACCTGCCCACACCCCTTAATTAAAAAAAAACCTGCACGCCCCCCTTAATTTAAAAAAAAAAACCTGCACCACCCCATCCCTTCACTTAAAATTCTATTCTCTTCTCACATTTGATGATGCCTCTGTGCTGGCCTGCTCTGCTCCGAGCCTCCAACCACTGGTGCCTCACAGGATGATGGATCTTTCCGCTCCATGAAGGCGGATAGACGGCCCCATATTACTGCAGTCAGTGCAGTATAGTGTGGCCGGGCACAGTTGCGGCCACAAAGGCACTGCGGCGCGCACTATACGAATTGATGGGGGGTGACTCATGACCCTGGCAGTCATGGCACCCCTCTAGTGATTTGCACCCAGGGCGGACCATCCCCCCCGCACCCACTTAGCATGCCACTGACCTGAACAACTGCCTTATAATTGCTGTGGACTAATGTGTATCACCAAGCCACTTAAACAGCGTTGTATTTTAGATTCATGCTGCCCTAGGCATGCCGAAACTCAGGCACCCCCGCAATCTAAATTTGCCCCAACCTTTTCTGTCAAGGCCACACCTCTTCCTGTTTAACACCAACCCGCACTTTGACTGACAGACACACACTGACACCGCCACTCAGTGACAGGCACACAGTCTGAGATACACATACACTGACATAAACACACAGTCACTGATTTGACACACACATCCTCACTTATTTGACTCACTGACAGACACACAAAATCACTCAGAAACACACAGACACAGTAACAGACACACATACACTGACAGACACACACATTCACTGACAGACATGCACACTCACTCACAGACATACAATGACAGACACCCCCCATCACTAACAGATACACACTTACAGATATATACTGACAGACACACACACTCGCTAATAGACATACACTGACAGACACACACATTCAGTGACAGACATACACTCACTAACAGTCATACACTGGCAGACACACAAACATTCATTGACAGACATGCACACTTACTAACAGACATACTCTTCCAGAGACACACACATTCACTGACACACACACACCTTGATGCTGACAGGCTCACACTCACAAACATCGCCTCACACGCTTACAAACTGTTAGTTATATTTTGTATTTTAAATGCTTTAATTTTAATCCACCCAGCCTCCCTACCTTTGGGAGAGCTGGAGTGGATTCCTTCCCTGGGGTCCAGTGCGGCTGCTGGTCTGGCTGCTGCTGTCTCCTGTGCTGGCTGGCACTTGTTGGGCTGTCTGGTAGCTGCTGAGCTCCTGTGCAACAGAGTGGATGTGTGGCTGGTCACTGCAGGCAGCCAGGGAGCTGTAATCTTCCTGTTCAGCTCCCTCATTCGCCGCTGGGATGCTGGGAGCCGGAATTACGTCATATTCAGGCTCCGGCATCACCACTTGTCATGTGAGGGAGCTGAGCAAAAAGAGCTCAGAGGATTTTTTTTTAAATTTCAAATTCCAGCAAATTTACTGGAAATGTAGAATAGATGGAACAAATTTATAATTCTTTAATCTGCATTGTATTTCAGAATGATAGAATTATTTTTATAATTTGTAGTGAAATGCCAAAATTTTATTTTTGACAGTTTGAAACTTAAATGATAAACTTGAATATTGGCCTTGGTTTAATTACAGGCGATTCCATTTATTGTTAGTTAATTAGTTCCTGATAAACCAATTAACAGTTTGGATTGATTAAATTCCCATCATCAAAGTTTCATTGGAATCCAAGAAATATAGATTCAGCTATCAATACGTATATTTTACATTCAAAATGTAGGCTATTTAACTGCCATTTTTTTTAAGCACAAAAATGGCCTATTCGAATTTTACAACTAAAAGTGGTTGCAGCCAAAGGTAAAATTGTAAAAAAAAAAACAAAAAAAAACATATTGTTCAATATAAACAAAAAGATAAAGCACCGCGCTTACAGCAGCAGCAGCTTAGTATCCAACAGCTTAAAATACATAGTAAAAACAAAGAACGTTTCCTGCGCTCTGGCCTAAATTCCCATGTACATTTAAATAAAATGGAGGCTCTTTAGTTTTATTCCAATGGCCATTTGAATAAATAAGCTAAGGTGACCTTATATATTCAAATGACCATTGGAATAAAACTAAAGAGCCTCCATTTTGTTTAAATGTACATGGGGATTTAGGCCAGAGCGCAGGTAACGTTCTCTTTGTTTTTATATTGTTCAATATGACCTCCACATTAGTATAAGGAATGTTTAAAACCTCACTAAAGCACCCACATGACATGCAATGGGCGGGGGCAAGTATACTAAACAGCAATTAGTAAGTTGCTATTTTCTGTGATAACATAATAGCAACTGGGCTACTATTGCTTCCCAGTTGCTAATACAATACCCGGCTCTGCCCCTGATCCGCCTGCTTGGCTGACATCATCAGAAATGGTGTTCAAAGCCAACCACAATGCATTCCCATAGGAACACAGCCCTTACCAATCAGCTTCTCCTCATAGAGATACATTGAATCAATGCATCTCTATAAGGAAAGTTCAGTGTCTCCATGCAGAGGGTGGATACACTGATTGTCAATGCTGAACAGCACTGCCCCAGGAAGAAACTCTAGTAGCCATCTGAGGAGTGGCTGTAATGTGAACACTGCCTTTTCTCTGAAAAGAAAGTGTTTACTGCAAAGAGCCTGAAGGGAAGGATTATACTCACCAGAACAAATACAATTAGCTGCAGTTGTTATAGTGACTATAGTGTCCCTTTAAATATATATTAAAATCTTCTGGCCACTTTTGCTTTCTCCGTCTCTCTGTTTTTAGATGTATGCAGGCAAGAATAGTTTAATTATATCAGTATTAATTTATTAGGATCTCTGATATTTAAAAACAACCAGATACATTAATTAAAGTCATAACTACAACTCTGAGTAATGGCCTCTGCACATAGTGATTTTACTCAGTGGCAAAATAGTTTATACACTAACAAACTGCTTTTAAAGTCCTTCACTTCAAAAGTACATTTACGCTGCAAGGTTACTGACTACCAAAACAAACAAGTCTGGGATTAGCTCTTCTTCATGCTCAATAAATGACATAACACTTAGGGATTTGTTATGTACACTCATATAATCTTTTGAGCCCATTTGTATCAATTAGATAATGCATACGAATTTAAGCCATATTTATTTAATGACAATAAAATGCATCAACAGTTAACTAGAATTATTTTTGGGCTTCCATTGGGATGCTTCTTTGCCCTTAAGGCTAATCAGACTACATAAGTTATTAATAAGCATTTATAATTTGTTGACTATTATAATGAGCAAAAACAGCATATATAAAAAATAAAATCAATAGTTAGCAAATCATTGCATGAGAGATGTACTGTGGATTGAAAAAAGAAGTAACTTCCACTATACCATAAGATTAATTAGCTTTCATGTACTATAAATGCTCAACTAGCTTTTAATTTATTCTTTCATTTTTAACCTGTGTAGCGTTAATTGGGAAGAAAGGAGACCAACACTTGAACTGTATAATACCTGCTGATATCTATTCATTATTGGTAGAACAAAATATTTTAAAAAAAATCCTTACTACACCATATAAAACTAGGTCTCCACCTAATGTCTGTGTCATCTCTAATGCTATTTAAAATAGTTTATTGTGTATGGTAATATAATCATTTTAGCAGATACTTTCTTCTTTCATGTATATTTTTCATTGGATTTTATCAGATAAAATAATTTATTAGACACGACAATGGTCAAATTATGCATAATGAATAATAATAAAAAAAAGAAAACAAAAATATATATTTGTGAAAGAGATTTAAAAAAATGTGGTAACAAGAAATATTTAAATGACTTATAAATTGACAGAATAGCATTCTCATAATTACATCTTACGTCAGTATAATAATACAAGCAATACAAATTGTTTTACAAAAGTCTTTCATTATTTAGCGAAGCAAATAGCAAAGAAAATAACAAAAGTTGACCAGGAGGGAATAATCCCTCTCAGATAGATAGCAAGGTAGAAAGTGTGGTCTAGAGAAAAGGTGAGTATCCACTAAATGACTGGTAAAACAACCCACACCCTAGGTTGAATAAATAAAATGAAAGAGAAAGAAAGCAAAAAGAATAAGATCTATTGCTTCAACCAGGAGAGGATACCAACACCTAGAATATTCACATAGGAATAGATGTACTATACTATACAAATGTATTTTTTGCAGTCATGGTATATCTGCTAAACAGTGAATTTAAATTAAATGTATCTCTATAAAATCTGCAGTATAGTAGCATTCAATTTTATGGTGCATGTATTGACAGAGGAAAATAGATACAAAACAAATGTGTCTTCATAAATATACAAGGTATCAGTTGAAGCAGGGGATGATTCAGTACTTGTAATGGATGAGACCCAAAAAGATAATAATAAAATAAGTCCAATAAAGTCTCTTAAGTGTATGCTCTTATAAATTATGCTATTATCCTTGTTATGAGAACAGCAAGGGAACCAGCCAATAGGAGCTAGAAATACTCTAGTAACAGACTAGTCTCTCAGTAAATAGTAGTGTGGTACATAAAAATTAAAAATTACAAACAGATTAGATTATGATATAATCCAGATAATAGAAATTATAATGGATATGTATAAGTGTAAGATAAACACTTGTACAAAAAACATCTATAGAATACATAAACCGATGATTCCAATAGAACAGAGGCAAAGTGTTGACCGTAAAAAGATTTATTGATTCAGTTAAAAAATATAAAAATATGAAAGTCACTCACATAACAGCATATGAATAGGGAACCTTTCAACAGAGTCTCTCAACAGTCTGGATACTCTTTAAGTGATGCCTTGTCAGAGCCGGCTTCCTCTGATGAAGTGACCGAGGGTCACGAAACGCGTAAGGCTGCATCCGATCTCACAGACATTTGAACGCATACGGAACTGAAGTGGAACTCACGTGGTGAATCTCCTCTCCGGTCATTCAATACTCAGGACTCTGAAGCTGTCTTTGAAGCCGGTTCTGACAAGGCAGAGGTTTTGGACATAAGCATCATGATATGATGTTCAGAAATCCTGACTCTACTGAGATTCCATAATACAATGCTAGGGAAATCCAAATAAATCATGCTTCTACTGCCCTTACAACCCTACAGCAAACAAGAAAGGAATTTACAACAAGGTCTACAAGATTAATATTGTCCTTTGTGACAACTTCTTGCCCCCGTACTCAAAGTTGAAGATGAACGAGATTACTAATCAAGTTTAATCATAGATGCGGCAGATATTTTGTTGTTATGGCTTTAAATGAATGCTAGTGGGAAACCAGGCACCAGTGCTAGGTTTTGAGAACAGTGATAGAAGAACAAATGGTAATTTCATAATTTGGTATTTTTCATCTGGTAAAGAAGCTTAATGAGGTCTTTATCACAATGTTCTTATAATATAAAAAAATAAAAAAGAATTAAGAATTTAAAACTCTCTCTCTATCTCTCTCTCTCTCTCTCTCTCTATATATATATATATATATATATATATAAATCCTTGTTTGAAGTGCACTCACAGGACTCAGAATTATTTCAAATCATGCTGTTTATTCAAAGCATCAAATTTCCAGTAAATGGTGTCAATGTTTCAGTCCTCCTGGGACTTTTCTCAAGACCTTCAAACAAGGATTTATATATTTGGAGGTCGAAGTTTGCACCTGGGCAACAGACAAGACCGGGAGCAGTGAGTGCGGGACATTACGTTTATTATATATATACGTGAGAGTGCTGATTATTTCGGTTCTATATATATATATATATATATACACATATACACTTGAAAACGAGAAAAATCTCAATGTATTCATCCTGGTAAAATATTTTATAAATATATATATATATATAAATATATATATATATATATATATATATTTTTTTTTGGCTTTTTATTTTTATCACTTTGAACAGCAACTGTTCTATAAGTAGCATGAAATAGCTTACTCATTTCTGCTTCAGGAAACAAAGGGGAGAGAGGAAGTAACGGAAGAGAAATGTAACACTAAATGGCATAGTCCATAAAGTATCTCTGTCGATGCTTGTGAAGTGAACTGGGACAACACAGCTGGATCTCAACATTAATTCCTTAATAATTAATGATTAATCTATTAAAGTTTAATGATGAGTTGATAAGTAACGGTCTGGATGCTATGTCACTTGATTGTAAATATAGCAAGTTGCCTGTTCTTTTTAATTTTTTTTCTTTTTCTAAATTAGAAAACATAGCTTGCCAAAAATATGAAATGCCAAATACCATAAAACTCCAAGCTGGATTTTCTTTTCAAATCACTGCTTTTTTCAAATTTAAAACAAAATTAGTAGACTCCAAGGTGTCACAAGTAAAAGCAATAAAAGCAACTTAAAGTCACAAAAGACTGTTAATGCTAAATCCTGCCTAACAAAGTTTGCAGTTCTGTGTTTTATATACTGTTTGCTGGGAATGTGAAGTAAAAGTTAAGACCAGTTGATAGGGAGAATCTATTTATAAAAAAAAAAATTGTAGAATGGTGGCAGAAAGATGCTCAGATCAGTCAGATTTCATTACAACCTGCAACGTTGCTGATTTTCTTGTTAGGTGATTTAACAATTCCTCTCTCCCTCTACATATTGTACCTTACTAGCCTATTACCATATAATTGCCTTGTCATTGTTTGTTTCAATCTTGCTCTATTTATGGTTCGTCTCTTTTCTAACCTGTGTTTTATTTCTTCATGTCTAAAGGTCTTTATAAGTTGGGAACCATGTCCATTAGAAAGTCTTATTTCTATAGCATTAATGTTAGCTATGTTATTTAGAGACTTCAGCAGTATCAAACAACTGTGCAGAATGACTATGTTTATAAAGCCACTAATGTTTTGGGAAAAACTTCTTATCCCAGTGGTTATGTCTGCTCAGTGGCAACAATCCATTTGTAAGGAAGAGTGTAGTGTAAACAGCCTTGTTAGTTTTCCAAAACTAAAACTAAGAGTTTCTGACCGAGAGGTCAGCAGTACGATAAGTAACTATTTTGTTCTTTTTTGTTCTTTTGTAATTGTGTACCCTCTTTCTTCAGCTGTATTGACCCCCCCTCATATCTAATGTTAGTGCCTTGCTTAGGTTGGGCATGTTTTTGGCTGATTGAGAAGGCAAGCATCAAAATGATCGGACAGCATCCCGAACATAACTTTTGGCCTTCAGTGGCAACTCCACATTGTTATTCCCATTTAAACATGATGAGAATATTTTGATTGGCAAGAATGGGGATGCACTATGAGTGGTGGGGCCATCAGGATTTCCTAATTTCTATAAAGTATCTTATGGGCTAGTTGTGAGGGACACACTGTTTACTTTATTTGCTGAACTATCTTCTTAGATATAATTTTTGTTTATATGACCTTTGCTTTTATGCCACCCTATGCTCTTTGTTTCTAGATTTATTGTTACATGTCCTTGTAGGAGTTCCATAGTTCCCCTGTACAAGAAATGGCTCTTCCTCCACAGACATGCCGTGTGTGCTTTGCCTAATGCACACTGACAAGCCAGAGGTTATGCACTACCTTTTTGTGGGAATATCTGTGGACCTTTGTCCATATTATTTCATTATAGTGAGTGTCAAGAACTGGCTTCCTCTTTTGTGTTTCCATGCCCTTTAGGATTTTCTCTTGAATGTCAAGGGCCTGAATGACCCCAAAAAGAAAAGATGAGAGCCAACATAGCTCATGCTCCTACCAAAAACAAAATGGAATAGGTTTTGTAAGGCAGAAAACATGTCTGTTCCAGGTATTTAATTCCTTTTGAGATGTATTGCTGATATACACTGATCAGCCACAACATAAAAACCACCTGCCTCATATTGTGTAGCCCCCTCCCCCCCCGCCAAGCAGTTCTAAAGTGTTAAGACATGGACTGCACATGACCTCTAAATGTGTCCTGTTTTATATGGCATCAATACATTAGCAGTACATCCTTTAAGTTCTGCAAGAAGCAAGGTAGGGCCTCTATAAATCAGATTGTTCCAGCACATCCCACAGATGTTCAACTGAGATCTGGGGAATTTAGAAATCAAAGCAACACCTTGAAGTATTTGTCAAGTTCATCAAACCATTCCTGAACAATTTTGCTGTGTGGCAGGGTGCATTATCCTGCTAAAAAAAACACTGCCATCAGGGAACACCAAGGCCATAAAGGGTGTAATGGATATACATTTTTAAGTCAGCGGTACGTGTCAAAGTAACATCCACATAAATGCATAGTACATACATGGCCACATGAATGCCAGGACCCAAAATTTCCCAGCAGAACATTTCTCAGAGCATAACAATGGCTCCACCAGCCTGCTTTGTTACCATAGTACATCCTGCTGCCATCTCTTCCCCAAGTAAATGACGAACACTCACCTGGCCAGTCAATTGATCTAAAAGAAAAAAAGACTCATTTGACCAGACAACCTTCTTCCAGTGCTCTACGGTGCAGTTCTGGTGCTCAAGTCCCCATTGAACGCACTTTTGATGGTGGGTCGCTGAATATGGAGCTGCATAGCACCTTTCTGCATAGCACCTTTCTGTCATGATTAGTTTTTCAGCAACTCAAGCAACAGTAGCTCTTCTGTATGATCAGACCAAACAGGCTATGCTTTGTCCCCCCCCTTGCATCAATGAGCCTTTGGAGCCCATGATGGTGATGCCAGTTCACCAATAGTACTTCCTTGCACCACATATGGTAGGCACTAACCACTGCATTCCGGGAACACTCCACAAGACTTTTTGAAGATACTCGAACCCAATTGTCTAGTCATCACTATCACTCAGATCAATTTTTTAAATTGTTTTTCATGCTTCCAAACATGAAATTCAAGAACTAACTGTTTACTTGCAGCCTAATAAATCCCACCTCATGATAGGTGCCATTGTAACAATATAATCAATGTTATTCACTTTGCCTGTCAATGGTTTTAATGTTGTGCCCAAAAGAGGTGAAGTACCCAACCAGAATAGAGAATTATTAACTCATCTTCTTGATCAACTAGGACTTAGAAACCTGACTAGACTCCTTTCCCTGTTGGGATAAATTGTTCATCCGGACCAGTTTGGTTTCATACTGGAACTCCAGTTATACAAGAACACAACTTGAGTGACAGACTATATCCGAGTGGTCATAGATCAAAAAATGTGTTTTCTGGAGATATCACTAGATGCTAAATAATATGTTTGATAGAATTAGGTGGCCATACTAGTTTGGCCTCCTGAAACACTAGGGGTTTTTATAACTCTTTAACCACACCATCCTGGCCTTGTACTATGCTTTACAAGCACAGCTGCTTCTTCCCAACATTGACTGACTTCGGTTTTCAATTTAAATTTCCAATGGAACTAGACAGGGGTGTCCTCTATCTCCTTTTCTTTATACACTTTCCTTGGAGCCACTGCTCCATACTATCTAAGTACACCCATTTATACAGGGAATACAAACAGGAAAGGAGTCTATAAACTCTCCACCTACTTTGGTAATATCCTTAACAGTCACTGACTGAGCAGCCTTATTCCTGTATTTGATCTCATTACTACCTATGGGACTTGATGGGCTACAAATTAAACTTGATAAGACCAGTGTAATGTCCCTTAACCTTTCAGCTGCCAATGTAGCTTCCATCCACAGATCAAACCCACTGTGCTCCGATATTCACTCACAGCTGATCCTAAGGCTCCTTTTAAACTCTTTTTTATACCTTTACTTAGGACACTGCAAACTAACTTGGAAACATGGGCCACAAAACCCAGAAGGTGTTCAATTAAACTTAATTTAGTCACAAGCATATTATTAAGTTTCCAAGCCATTCCCTTCTCTGTAACTAGAAGTGACTTAGAAAGTCTTCATTCCAGTATAGACAACTTTGCCTGGAGTGGTGGGAGATGTAGAAGAGCAAGAAAACTACTATATAGGCCCAAAAGGGGCTGGGGGCTAGGCATCCCTTGAGGGATCAGATCTGATCTTAGTAATAATCAAACCAAAAAGCTTTAGTGAAAACCAGGAAAACCACTGTCCATTTGGGATAGATTTCAAACTTCGTTTTCCCTGTCTCCCACCCCTTCTCCTTTGATACCCATTCTAATGAATCGTGACTTCGCTCCAGACATGAGACCTAGAGATTTTGGTAATATAACGTAGGTAGGCATTCAAAGAAGATGGAGTTGTTATCACCTTTGATAGCTATTGCCAAATAGCACCCCTGGCTCCCAGTGACTTTTTAGATGTAACCAGATTAGGAACTTTGCCCTTAAAAGAGAAATGGCACAAGTGTCATCTAAAGACCCTATTTGAATTATTATGTGATAGACTAATGTCAAGAGTTTGATATCAACCTTATACAAATCTATTTGTTTTAATTCTAAAGTATGCGATAGTTTATCATACATTCACCAGTGGGAGGCTGACCTTAATGTAGCTCTTAACAGGACTCATTCGGAGAGCATTTGGTTGACTTCTCCTACTGTCTGTGTGTTGGTAACCCTTCAAGATCAGGTTTTTAAAATACTGTTTAGGTAGTTTATAATGTCTTCCTTCCCCAGGAAGCAGCTCTAGTAGCCATCTGAGGAGTAAACACTGCCTGTTCTGGTGATTATAGTGTCCCTTTAAAATAAAGAGTAATGACTAAACTGGTCTGTTTCCATGAGTCCTGATTCTGGCTCCTGAGTATCCTGTACCTGCATTGTATCCTGAGTTCCCCAGAAGCTTGCTTTATCCTAGATTTCTTACTAATCCTCTGTAACTTGAACACCATTGAGGCCTACCCAAGTACCCTAAGTACTGTATATTAAATTCCTTATGGGGACTATACTTGTATTCTAAGTATCCATAGTTAATTGTATTCATTTTTTTAAAATATATATTTCTATTATGTGTTTGATTTGCAATATTTAGCATTAATTGATTTTAACACATACTCTTTGTGTTTGATCTTTATTTGCTGCTTATTGAGATCATATTAACCAATTTACAGCTGAGACACCCTGTCTTAGTAATATATAAGCTCCAATTCTATGCATGTTAATAAATTCATTAGAAAATTAAAGGGACACTATAGTCCCCAAAACAACTTTAGCTTAATGAAGTAGATCTGGTGTATAGATCATGCCCCTGCAGTCTCACTGCTCAATTCTCTGCCATTTAAGAGTTAAATCCCTTTGTTTCTGCAGCCCTAGTCATAACTCCCTGCATGTGACTTACACGGCCTCCTAAACACTTCCTGTAATGAGTAATCTATAATATTTATATTTCCTGTATTGCAATTTCTGTTTAATTTAGAATTTCTTATTACCTGCACTGTTCATAGCCTTCTAGGCCCTGCACGTCCCTCCTCTGTGCAATTAAAGTTCAAATAACAGAGCAGGAGATAACAATGTCTAAATCAAGTTAATAGACTGTGCGATTCCATGCAGGGGTGCTGTAGCTGCATAAACAAAAATAGTTTAACTCCTCAATGGCAGAGAATTGAGCAGTGAGACTGCAGGGCCATGATTTATACACCAATACTGCTTCATTAAGCTAAAGTTGTTTTGGTGACTATAGTGTCACTTTAATTTAGAAAGGATAAGGAGAAACAGTTTATAAGTTTTAGCTTTTGTGTAAATCTCTAGAAATTGAATCATTAGTTTGATTGATCATTAGATGTTTAATTTACTCTGCAGAGATGTCACTGTTCTGCATTCAGAGAGCTTGCATCTGAGTCTCAATCTCCTAGAAAGCTAGCAAATATTCTATCTGTTTATATTTGCAAACTAATAAGCAGGTGTTTAATTGAGAGCCATGTCAGGAATAGAAATGTTATAACATTGTATAACATGGCAAAAATGTATTGAATAATTGTTCACTATGCAAAAACTTTGTTTTTAAGTATGCAAACATTCTACTTATTTTAACAATTACTTACAACAATGCAAAATTGCCATGACATGTATTGTTATGTGCAGAATTATATCTGCCAGGAAATATAGTTAACAACATTTTTTCCCCATTATTTAAAGGTTTAGTTTAGGGCTTGCCTTGTGACTCCATTAATATGAGATCCCAGAAAGGTTGTCCAAATAACCTTGAAAAATGCACTTGCACATTGAAAAAAATGGAAAGAATCAATATGTGCTATTACTTTACCTTCTGTAAAAAAAGGTTATGACTTATGACATAAAGTGGAAAATAAATCTTAATTTTCATTCTTTTCATTGCTTTTTTGAAAATTAAAAAAAATAGCTAGTACCACAACTTTTCTTAATCATGTAAGCTGATATAGAGAGCTTTATTACTGATTTAAAACACAAACTGTTTCTTTTCAAATAACCACCAATCTCTTTGGCTTTATTAAAAAGTTATACATTTTCATTTCCATACCAAGGTATTAAAGAAGGCCTTGAAGTAATCTCCTATTAGAATACCTAATTTTCCCCCTTAACTCTGATTCACAGAAGCACTGGCGAACTAATGCAAAGCTTTCATGGAAACCTTACATCTTGTGACAACACAAAGCACCTTTAGGATACTAATACACTATGGAACTTTAAGCCTCATGCATTTTGCAAATATGACCGGAAAAGAGTGTCCTGTTTCTTGCCAGTACAATAACTCAATTTCTTTGAATCTTGACAACTTACATAAAAAAATTATCATGAATTCATTTTAGTGGTGATGAATAAGACATTTTATCTGTATTGAGGATTTAAAAAATATTAGATTTGGTGATTAATTTCAGAACAAACTGCAATTTGGCCTAATTTGATCAGGTGATCAAACTAATATTTCTGTTTCCGAACCACAACAATTTTGGGGGAACTAACTTGCATGAGCCCAAACATATTTGGTTTGGTTCTTGATTCATAGTTCTTTTCTTTGCACCATCAAAAGGAGGACACAATGGAGAAGATGCTGGTTTTTTTGAGTGAGTGCCAGAAAGCAGCATAGTCTACAATGATGGAGAAGAGATCTATCCAAACATGTGGGCTGGATATCCTGTCCAGTTAAGAAATAGAAAGAGGATGATTGATGGTTAGGGGATCAAGTAAAGTGACCAATAGCGGGGAAAAAAGGATCAGCAATAATGCAACTGTACTTCCAAGCAGGACTCTTAGAGACCCTTTCAGGTCTATTTGCTAAAGAAGCAACTAAGAGTTCAGTAGAGACTTTGTCAGTGCCATCAGAGTCAATCTGTGCTGAAGAGGTAGAGCAGAATACCCAAGTAGTATCCCTAATGTCTGGTCTTGGTTATGATGGTGGGAAATATAGTAATGATGATATCGTCCTTTATTTTACCACTCCAGACATTTGTCTTAGTCTGTCCCAGAATAAAATGGACTATGAAGTAAGAGCAGTGATGGAATTAATTTTTTTACCTTTTGATATACCCATGTTTAGGTGATAATACCTTTATTTGTTTTATACAATCTGGCTGCTTTAATTCAAGTACATTGTTTGTACTTTCTGTTTTTAGTTCTGTAGTTCCAGGAAACTAATGTTTGGCTATGCAGCAAATAACTGAGATATCACGAACTTCTAACATAGATATAATAATGCCAGTTAGGGAATGATGGGCTGGATTTATGGCCCTCAAGACATATGTAAAAGGCAAAAGTAGTGCTTTGAAAATGTGTTAACTCTTGATTAGTGATGTACCGAACGGTTCGCCGAACGGTTCACCGCGGACTCATCATTGAGTAAACTTTGACCCTGTACCTCACAGTCAGCAGACACATTCCAGTCAATCAGCAGCAGACCCTCCCTCCCAGAACCTCCCACCTCCTGGACAGCTCACTAAGAATGCAGCTTCACAATGAATGTAAAATGGATGCTGTCCAGGAGGTGGGAGGGTCTGGGAGGGAGGGTCTGCTGCTGATTGGCTGGAATGTCTCTGCTGACTGTGAGGTACAGGGTCAAAGTTTACTCAGTGATGAGTCCGTGGCGAACCGTTCGGAGAACCGTTCGGGACATCACTACTCTTGATTGGTAAAAAGCTACATCACTCTCCAATAAATGAATACATATTATTATGTTGCTATGCATTAAAATATTTGGCAGTCTCTATGAACCTACCTCTTGTGTGTTTGTTGTTCATTGGGTCTCCTCTAGCATTGCAAGAAGGGTTCAGGTTAAAGCAGAGATCTCTAAATTCAAATCCATGGCATTTTGGTCTTTCGTATATGGGGGTCTTCACCACTGGAAATAATTTTCTTACAGGCAGAGTGAGTAGTCTAGTCCATTACGAAGGTACACATTCGTAGCACCGAAACACGGGTTGAGTGTCTTCTTTCTTTTTTATTTTTACCAAAACTGTAGCACATAATTACAACTTATGGATGATTATTAGGTAATCAGACCATTTTATTTTACTTCTTTTATTCCTCAATAATTGGGCAGATTCTTATTGATAGTCTGTTTCTCTTCTCTAGGAGTTAACACTCTATGGTATAATAAGGCCTAGGCCAGAGCCGTAACTAGAAACAACGGGTCCTTGGTACAAAATGTTCCCTAGGGCCCCCCATGTGTCTCATCCACCCTGTCAAGTGTCACATTCCCCCTTGCCAGCCACTCCACATGTCTCATTTTCCCCCAAATCAATCCAAATCTCTCATCCCCCTCAGCTCCTCTACATGTCTCATTCTCTCCCCAAAGTCCCTCCATGTGTCTCAATGATAGTATGCAGTCTTTTGTAATAGTTGTCTATGAAGCCCCAGTTCTTGCAGGTGGTATAGCTGCCCATTCGTCTTGGCAAAATGCCTCCAGGTTATACAAAGTCATTGGTCGTCTTACATGAACCACACTTTTGAGATCTCCCCAGAGTGACTTGATGATATTAAGGTCAGGAGACTGTGATGGCCACTCTAGAACCTTCACCTTTTTCTGCTGTAACCACTGGAGGGTCATCTTGGCCTTGTGTTTAGGGTCATTGTCATGCTGGAAAGTCCAAGAGCTTCCCATGCACAGCTTTTGTGCATGAGAATGCAAATTGTCTGCCAGTATTTTCTGATATCATGCTGCATACATCTTGCCATAAATCTTCACAAGATTTTCATCTTTATAAAGTTCCATTACCCTGTTACACAGGTCTTTTGACAGTTCTTTTCTGCTCTAATGATTATTTATACACAGACACTAATTGCAATTTAAAAAGCCACATGTGTGGGAAATTAACCTTTAATTGCCATTTTAACCTGTGTGTGTCACCTTGTGTGTCTGTAACCAGGACAAACATTCAAGGGTATGTAAACTTTTGATCAGAGCCATTTGGGTGATTTCTGTTATTATGATTTAAAAAGGAGACAAATAACTATGTGATAATAAATGGCTTCATATGATCACTATCCTTCAATAAAATACTTTTTTGCAGTCATATTTTAAAAATCAATGCCAACATTTCACAATTTTTGGAGCACAACTGTACATTTTACTTCTTTAAAACACTCATATTTATGTTCAATGTAGTCTGTACAGTAGTTTTGGAAAGTAACAGGTTCAAATATAGGTAGAAAGCCAATAGAGGCCGAGTTAACCCTACACAGTAATTATTGCAGTTCATCAATCACTGCAATAATTACAATTGCAGGGTTAAGGAGACTGGGACAGTGCACCCAGACCACTTCATTGTGCTGAATTGGTCTGGGTGCCTATTGTGTCCCTTTAAGTATTTATGATTCTCCCTAGGTTATCTAATTTTGTTGATGCAAAGATAGATTTGTAAAGTGTAACCACTGGATGTTGGGCTAAGGTAACATCCACATGACATACTTGAAAACCAGAGTAATCTGAATGTACCTTTCCTGGTTAAATACTTTGTTGTTGTTATTATTATTATTATTATTATTATTAGGGTTAAGCTCTGTACCAGTTTTAGAGCTGGTTGGACTGCAGTGAACCATTGTTTAATGAGATTACATTTTTGTTTACTTAAGGTTCTATCTACTAAAAGGCTCCAGGGATAATTTGTGAAGCAAGTTGCATTATTTAGGCCAAAGTCACAAACCCCGAAGAACTTATTATTGTTTTTCACAACTTTTTGATCAGAATATTAAATATATTTTGCTGACAATTCACTATTTATAAGCGGACATCTACATAGCCCCATAACAGTTCTATTTAAAGTGTAAAACTGAAGTTTGGATAATGAAAAACCCATATCTCATGCACACTGTTGTTTTAATGGAAACAAGCAGGTGCTATATGAAATGCCAATAATAATAATACAAGATTATATTATTGTTTTACTAAATAACAAAGATCATCGGCAATACTGTAGAAACACATATATGTAATATGTGTAGAAACAAAGATGCAAAATGCAGAACATAATTTTGATTGACACCTTTACAGATAATTAAGTTTATCAAGATGTCTCTGATTTGAATAACAATCATTATTTTTTCTTTATATGTTAAATACAGAATGTGAACCTATCCTGTTGTTTCCTGAATAATTACTTTTGCTGTCAACTAAAATTTCTGTACTGACTTGAACATTTTTATTTGTTTTGTAATTACTTTGAGTGCAATTACTGGTAGTTGCAAAAACGTACATGAAATCCAAATTGTGTAATTACATTTTTGTTTATTATGATTATTGATCGATTTTAGTTTTGTCTTCTTTAGGAATTAAAAAAGCATGGCAGTCAACAAATGCACATTATTATAAACAAGTGAACACTTTGTATAAAAACAATGAAGCATAATCGATTACAAAAACAAGCATAACGTGTACAATATTGTCTAACCAACACAGTATTTTTCTTTTCAACTCCTGTTCTTACTACAATTTTGAGTACACAAATAAGTTGTGATATTTGGAAATTTGTCAGTACAGATTATTTTTCTCTAAAAAGAAAATACTCCAGGGAGGCATCACTGATTTAGCTTAATACCCATTAACATAATTCATCATATTGTTATTTAAATTTTTGAAATTACTTGATGCTAACTCTACTCAGTTTCATGTTTGAATAATTTAACAACAATACGACTTATCAGTCATTACTGGTCACAATCAAACACCAGTACAATGAAAACACATTTAGAAAGTATTTACTTTTAAAAGCCATTCGCAAACGTACAGCACACATTTTGTGTAAGAGAAATACTCCCGAAATCTTTTACAACAGAGTCACGTTGCAAACTAACAGCACACATTTTGTGCAAATAAAATACTCAAAATCTCTTTTACAATACCCATACATCTCATTTTCTTGTGTGCATTTTCATACAAATAAACCTTACACATTTGTAACACTGATCACTTTAAATAACAGATTTCAGATGAGAATGCCTGTGGTAATGTCTTTTGAGACCTTGCTGATTGTCCAAGAAGGATAATGAAAAATAAAATAATTTTTCAGTTTACTTGGAGGGAACAGCCAGACGAAATATATTGTTTGACAAAATATTGCTCTTTTGTATATACAACATTTAACATTAATCATATAAGTATGGTAATAAGTAGGAAATATGATAACAGAATACTATAATTGTCTGATTATATATTTCTAGTTATGCATTTGTAGGTTTATAAGACACAAATATGTTGTCTACTAGCAATTGGATGTCAAAGCATCACAAATATATTAGAGAGAATGTAATGGACATCGAGGCAGTTCTCTAATTAGGTGATTTAGGCGGCCGCCTAAGGCCTCACACTGTCAGGGGCCTCGCGGCCACCTAAATCGAATTAGGGCAGACTGAACTGTTGGGTTTTTGGTCTATGACTGAGTACCCGACATAGGAGGGGGCCCGGCGGCTTGCCTTTTATGCTGCCAGGTGCGAGGCCCCTCAGCTTGGTCTGCCCTGGGGGAGAGCCAGCCTTCAGTCTGCAGGTCCGCCGGGTGTGAGCTGAAGACTGAAGAGTCTCGCAATCTCCAGCCAATCAGAGCATTACCGCAGGTTACCACGGCAATGCTCTGACTGGAGATCACGAGACATTTACCACATGGTCTGCAGCTCTGCACTTGGCAGAGCTGAAGACCAGAAAGCCTACCAGACCACCAAGGACAGAGGGAGACCACTGGACAACCAGGTAAATTTCAACCCCCTCCCCATGTCACCCCCTTTCAATCTATGTCAACCCCCTCCCACTCTGTCACACCCTCTCACACTATGTCACCACCCTGTCACCTTCTCTCACACTATGTTATCCCCTCTCACACTGACTCCCCCTTCTCACCCTGTTGCCCCCTCTCAATCTATGTCACACCCCTCTTGCCCTCTCACCCCCTCTTATCCTGTCATCCCCTGTCACCCCATCACCCCTTCTTACAACCCCATCTCACACTATGTCACCTCCTCTCACCCTGTCACCCCCACAGTCACCCCTCACTATGTCCTCACTCTGTCACCCCTCTCACCCTGTCACTCTATCTCATTCTGTCACCCCCCTCTCACACTGTCACCCCACTCTGTCGCCCCCTCACTCTGTCACCCCTCACTTGTCACTCCTCTCACTCTGTCACCCTCCCTCACACTCTGTCACCCTCCCTCACACTCTGTCACCCCCCTCACACTATGTAATTCACCCTCACCCTGTCACCCCCTCTCACTCTGTCACCTCCCACACTGTCACCCACTCTTACTCTGTCACCCTCCCACACTATGTCCTCACCCTGTCACCCCCTCACACTATGTCACCCCCTCTCACCCTGTCAACCCCCCACCCGGTCACCACCCCACTCTGTCACCCTTCTCTCACACTTTGTCACTCTCCCTCTCACTATGATGTCACCCCACCTCTCACACCCTCCAAACACACTGTGACCACTCTTCACACACACACTGACACCACTCTCTGCACACACTGGCACCTCCCTCCATAAACACTGTCACCCATCTCCATACACACTTTCTCTCCCTCCAAACACACTGTCACCACTCTCCGCGCACACTGACACCACTCTCCGCACTCTGGCACCCCCCTCTATACACTCTGGCACCCTTCTCCATACACTCTGGCTCCCCCCTCCATACACTCTGGAACCCACCTCCATACACCCTGTTATTATCCTCTGCACTCTGGCACCTCTAAAACAAACTGACACCCCCCAGATACTGCTACCACCCCCACACATGTCACCCTCACATACTTATATTAACTCCTCCTGATTCAGTCACACTTACCCCATCCAATCGTGCAGCACTTACCCTATAACATGATTTTCCTTAATCCTGTCACACTCACCTTTTCTCGCACTGTCACATTCACCTCCCAGCCCTATCACACTCTACTCAGACCTATTCACCATGTCACAATCACCCTGTCAAATAAGGGACATTCACCAAGCATGCTACATTCACCCTATCACATTAAAGGACCACTATAGTGCCAGGAAAACATACTCGTGATTTTCACAGTGAGAATCACGCAAGCGCCTCTAGCGGCTGTTAATGAGACAGCCACTAGAGGATTTGGAGGCTGGATTAACCCATTTATAAACATAGCAGTTTCTCTGAAACTGCTATGTTTATAAAGAAAAAGGGTTAATCCTAGAGGGACCTGGCACCCAGACCACTTCATTAGGCTGAAGTGGTCTGAGTGCCTAGAGTGTTCCTTTAATTCCTAATCCTGTCATACATACCTCCTCTCACCCTGTTACACTATCTCTTCAAACCATGTCACCTTCACCCTCCCTCATTTTGTCACACTCAAATCCTAACCCTGTCGTATTCACCCCCTTGCTCTTTTACACTCATCCTGCCACAGTTACCCCTTTACTCACCCTGTCACCCCCTGAAGGCAATCAGTATGCACACCATCATAAAACATAGCTTTGTCAAAAACTCAGTGCCCAAAGGCCACAGGCAATACACAAACATACACATGCTCAAAGAAACATACGTACAGATACAAGGATACTCACTGTCAGACACAAACTCTCAGGCACACACACAGGTAGATAATGCAAGACACACTCAGAAATACACACAGCCAGATAAATACACATTGTGACAGATTTTAAAAAAAAATCCCAACCAAAATAAAAATGTATGTTTCCAATAACCCCTTCACACCAGCACTTATGTATACACAACTGCCAGGCTATGCAACCACACCTCACAATCATGTATAAACAGTTAGCCTAATTGCAAATTTCAGATTGTTTATTGCAATTTATGCCATAACTGCAGTCAGAGCTCACAACGCCTCAGCACAGTGTGTCACTGCAATGCAAGCCTCTGAACAATGAATACAGAGACTAGGTCTCTACATCCAATGCTGCAAGCCCGCCCTTCAATATATCTACAGTTTCTTATACACACACAAGTTAACCGCTATTTTTTTTTTTTCACTAATGATGTTACTGGGGGCCTCATGTTTGAGTTTTGCCTAAGGCCTTGCCAAGTCTAGAGCCGCCACTAAATGGACACATTTACAATATATTGCTATACAAATTGCAGTTGCAAAAATGTGACATATTAAATAAATATATTTTACATTTATTTAAATTTAAATATTAACAACACAGTTCATTTGATTGTGGAACTTCCAGAGAATAATGTAGCAGATAATTATGTACACTAAGTATTTGATTTAGGCCATGAGGGAAAGTAGTAATTACTTTTCTGTGCCTTACCTAAATGGCTGACTTGTACCTTCTGGGCAATTTAATGATGTTTGGAAAGGTTATGATCAATAAGAGTCTGCACTTTTTGCTATATTCAATAAAATTCACCAGTATATGCAAAACATTGTTCCTTGAAATAAAACTCATTAGCATTTATCTTTCATGTGATTGCAAGGGGATTGTGCAAACTGTAATTAGAGTAGCTGGTTTTGTTCAAGAGAAAAAGATGACTGGCATCAATTTTTATTCTGTCCAGGTAGTTATGATTGTTCCAGCAAGCATTAACTTTTTTTTTTTTTTTTTTTTTTACTTATAAGATAGCCTGCAGAGTGGATCTCACTATAAGAGACACATGAGAAGTTACAACCAATAAGCAACTGTGAAAATATAACAAAATTAAAAAATGTAAATAGCATACATGTGGTAACAAATTAAATAAATTGATTTTTTTTTCTCACCCAACTCAATGAGAATTATTTAGTAAAGTGAGAAGTCAAAGTGAATTTAAAGCAAATGTCAAATTTAAGGCTGGAGTAGCTGAACAGAAAGCATGACCGACTTTGATCATTTTTCCAATTTGGCTATTTTGAACTTAAATTTGAAATGCACTTTTAATTCATGCTAACTTCCTGTTAGTTTTCATCTGACCCAGATCCATTTTTTGATAACCTTTCTTCTTATGTTTTCATTTATTCTTATATTTTATATTGTGAATCAAGTAAATGTTTTTTATAATTTCAGTCATTTTTCCTTTTTTTACCTCATACTGAAGTTAATTCAGACATATTACTTTGATCACATCACATTTTTTTTCTTTTGTTATAATTTATTGACTTTAACTTGACTACCAGATTAAAACCGATTTAATCTACTGCATATGTGATCAGGTCCAATAGTCATTTTCATACTTTATACCAGCAAAAGACAGGAGAGAACAACATTTTGCTACGTTAAGAATGTTGTGGCACATACATTAACATTAAATACTAATGGTGTTGGCACTCAACTGTAGTAATGGTGCAGGTCTTGAGGTCACCTTTCAACATACAACCTCCAAAATATATACCAGAAAAAACAAAATAATACCGCACTCATCAAAGTCTACTGCAGAAAAAAAATAATTTAATGTGTTGTTATTGCATAGAAGGGGGCAAAAACTAGGTATCATCCATAGGTATATAACAAGATTTTATAGTAGCCATTGTTAAAATTCATGTGATTCCCATTTGTAATAATGGATATATATGTAAGTTGACATAATATATTCTTGACTCTGGGGCATAGTTGATAATATACTTTTTTGTTATATACCTGTGGATGATACCTAGTTTTTGCCCCCTTCTATGCAATAACAACACATTAAATTATTATTTTTTGTGCATTAGACTTTGATGAGTGTGGTATTATTTTTTTGTTTTCATACGTTAACATAGTATTCTGGTACCAACACTATTGAATATCATTCTGTATTCACATGTGCATGCTTGTGCTTTTCACCATATATGTATATATTCACTTTTTGTATAGACCAATGGTTTTCAACCAGTGTACCTTGGCACATTTGGTATGCCTCAAGCCTCAAGCCACCACAAAGTGTACCATGAATACATTGACTTCAGGGCTGTGATAGGTTGAATGCAATTCTTAAAATGTGTTTGTTTGTTTTTTAATAAGTTACAAATAAAATTGGATTTCCCATTTGGGGAAGTTATTCGGCAAAATGTCAGTTTGACTAGAAAGAAGTATGCATGTCTCTTTAATGAGGCTTTGCGAAAATGTGGAATTTAAAAGCTGCTAATAAAGGTAAAGGCAAAAATGTTTCTTAGAAACGTTTCACAACTTGAAGTATGCTTTAGGCAATAAAAGGTTGGGAAACACTGATACAGGCTAATGTGGAACACAGTTGTTCCTATTCTGTTTTTGAATCCATAGATATCACTTAAATTTGAACTTCAATTTAAACTATTAATTACTATTTTACATCCATCTACACTGCATATTAAATGCCTGGCAAGGTACAGATACCATGTATATACTAGTCATATCATTCAAACAACTTTCATTGTTGTTTAAGCAATCACACTTCTTCACCTAAATTATACAGTACAACATTAAAATACTATATTATTAATGACATATGAAAAACAAAATACATTTCTACAAACTATATTTAATCTTTTGTGCCCCAGGATGCAAAAGGCTAAAATGTAAGCATAATAATCATGGTATCACCCCTTGAGATGTATTTTTTTTAATTAAATTTAATGTTATACTTTTTCTTTTTACATTTGCAGGCCATATTTTTTTTAATAAAGAATTAGGGTGCTCAAGGAATATTTAAAGTAGTTTTTATGAGGGCTACACTTTGATTTGCCACTGTCAAAGAAATCAAAAGAAGCTTACAAATCAACACTGAAATATAAAGGTAAAATAATGTTCCATATCTTACTTTGCCGATGGGAAATAATTTTCTTGTCTAGATTAATAATCCTCTCAACATCTTTTTTTATCACCTGAAAACCAGCATGCTAAAGAAAAGGACAGTCTGTTATACTCTTGAGTCTACCCTAAATTTGCATACACAATTAGAGACTGTTCTTTAAAAGGCAAATAATATAGGGAGGGCAAGTGTTTAAATAATAAAATCTTCTATTAAGTGAATTTATGAAGAAACTGTGAAAAGTTATAACAATCATATGGCTCCTTCAATGCATTCTACTCTGTGAATATGTAAGTGGCGTTGAATCATTTATGCCTACATGCAGGAAACTGATAAATTTTGAACAAATTTAATTGAAATCACCCCTGGAGTGAGTTTGAAGGAAGGATTAAATTTAATGGTCTCACAGAGTGCCATACCACAAGACTGCTGGCTTCCGAGGTATATTTCTTTCTTCAAATAAAAGCTAAACCTTAGCCAAGGCGTAAATTTGAGTTTAATCATATCTCAGAAATGGAAATCACTTTACTTTGCTATGTAATGAGACTTAAAGAAGATGTTCAACTACGCAAATCACAAAGTTTAGTTTCACTTAAACAGTGTGATACGGAGATATTTCATTCACATTATGTGGAGAATATTAATACATGTTATATGCCTTACTATGATTGCCTGAATTTCATTGGCATTGTTAAAGGGGAAGTATCATAAAAAAAATATTTTTGGGGATTTGCAGTGTTTATGTTTATATGTAGTACTTTGCAAAGTTATATAGTTTAAAAAACATTTAATGTGTTCTTTTAGCATCTATTGAAAAGTTCAGTTAGGCGTGGTTCATTGATCCTCAAATAAGTAAGGCATATTAGGCTGCTGAAGTGTTTCAAACTGAAATTGTTGTCTGTAGAATAGCACAGCTACATATGCTGGAGTGAAGAAATTAACTAGTACAAAAATGCACAGAAAAAATGGCCCTTTAAAACACTACAAACCTACATAACTTAACTTAACTCAGGAAGTTAAAAAAGGTAAGTCCCTCTTCCTGGGAGAAAGTAGGTATTCTGATTTATGTTCTCTCCATATCCAAATAGTGTTAGTAATAGTTGGGTGAGAAATTGGTACTAGAGCAGTGATAGGAGACACTTGCTATGGGAGAGTATTCAGTGGTCCTTGGGTAAAAGCATTAGATATTACAGGCAAGGAAGAACATTCATTTTTAATATTTGCACTCTGCATAATACGTTAAAATGGGGAATTTTCTATTTGTTTGGATTGTATGGATTTGAGCAAGGGAGATTAGCACAATTCATAAGATGGCGACAGGGGTGAAATTACCTTGATTCCCAAATATTTTACTGACTTATTCATACTTGTTATATTTTAATTAAGTATCTCATTTTTTAAATTAACTTTGAGCTTTATGTTGGCCATTCTTGAGGGAGCGTTGTGGGAGGATTAATGTAAATAATAGGTCATCTGCACAAGCAGATACTTTGAATTCATTATTTCCCATAGGGATATCTCTGATCTGTGGGTTGGTCCTAAATGCCTGCAGTAGGGGTTCAATACTAAGGATAAATACAAGAGAAGATAAGGGAGATCTTTGGCAGATCCAATTACTAAGTGTAAAAAAGGGATATTGATCATTGATAAGCAAACCAACAGAGGAATTAGAATAGAGAGATAATATCCAATTTAGCCAGCAAGAGCCAAAGCCCAAATATTCCAGGGTATGGAATGGGAAGAACCAGTCCACCCTGTCAAAAAATACATTTCTACATCTAGTGTTAGGGTAATAGATGGTTGCTTAGTTTCATGAGCTGAATATATTGGGCTTTACAATTTTGTGATGTTATCCTTAGCCTCCCTGTCCAGGATGAAGCCAGATTGATCAGGGTGATCTAGTCCCACCAAAATAGGCTAGATATAAAGGCGAAGAAATGTTTTGGTTCACATTTAGGAGGGTGTATCCAAAATATACTTTTTTTTAATTATAGTGGGCAGACTAGATGGGCCGAATTGTTCTTATATGCCGTCACATTCTATGTTTCTATGTCTATAGTGCCCTCCACAAAGCTGTCACATAGCATCAGTAATTTTTAACAGTAGAACATTGTGACTGGTTTCACAAAGTAAAAGTTGTGTCTGCCACTTTACATTTAATGAGCAGGTACTGATATCGCTTGTCCTGTCTGAGATCTATGTAAGTGATGATTTGGACATAAAAAAGTACCCTGCATTGCAGGCATAGGCAGCCATCGGCACTCCATATGTTTTGGACTACACCTCCCATGATGCTTTGCCAGGATTATAGGTGTAAGAGCATTATGGGGGATGTAGTCCACAACATCTGGAGTGACGAAGGTTGCCTACCCCTGCTGTAGGGTGTGAAGTGTTGCAAACTCTAGGGGCCAAACCCTCCTTAAAGTTGGTTTCTTGTAGGAAAATATAATCTGCTCTGAGTGCCATAGATCTCATAGATGTTTAAACTCATAGATGTTTAAACCACTAACATTTAAGGAGAGATTGCTAAGTGTAGTCATAGGATTGCAATAGTAGTGTCCTCCAGAGCTCCTTTAAAACAAAAATATTACATTTGTCAATTAAAATAATTAAACAACTATTTAGAAAATATAAAACACAGCGTATGTCATCAATAACAGAAACCGTGCCTAGGTGACATAAGTAGAGTCTATGATTACACTGCTTTGGGGGTGTGAATGATAGGTGAATGATTGGTCACATTGTAGAGGTCTGGAAAAGAGGTCAGGACAATTTAACAATACCAATGAGTATTGCACATCTAAGAAGTAACTAGCAAGACTTTAAAAAATAAATTGTATTAGTGAATATTAACATCTTAAATACACCCAGGCTCCCAATGCCTCCTATGGGTTCTTTAATCAGGGGAGAGGGTTATGTCATACTTGGTTGGAACATGAGGATAATTTACTGGGCCTTTTAGGGAACTACCTTTAGTTTGAGAATGTGATGGTGCAATTCATTTTCACTTTCTGGCAGTTGTCTGCCACCGGTGCTTCTATGGATGTGCAGGAGGTTGTGATGATGGCAGAACCGTATACTAGTCTGCAATGGAAACCTTGGTATTTCCAGTGCCTTTGTGAGAGCTGGTTCATCCCTGGCTGAGGTGATGAAGGCTCTACAGGCTTGAAGAATAATTCAGGGGAGATCTTGAAAGAATTTAGCATTTACATTTGTGAGGGCAAGAATATCTACTAGTCTGGCAGCCTTGAGGATTTCCTCCTTATCTAAATTATATTGAAGATGACAGATGATGTTACATGGCTTGGAAAAGGCAATGCCAGTTTATCTGAGGGCTCTGAGTATTTTGTCAAAGCAGACTGAATTATCTGCCAGCTTCCAAAGAATGTTGTTAAAGAAGGCTTAGAAGAATATAGGTAAGTTCTCCCATGTGGCTCCGCTGTCTCCGGCTACCCCCTTATGTAGAGATTATTCGGTCTTCCACTGTTATCTATGTTTTTAACAGAATTGTAGATAGGAGAGATGGGAGGACAGTGTGCTCAACTCCGCCGACAGAGAGGAGTTTTGTGCCTATGTCTGATCTCTGTCTTGCCTCATACTTGCCTGGTTGTTGGAGGTCTGCTTCTACTTTTAAGTATTTCAGTAGGTCTTTCATATCCCAATGCATTTGTGGAGCACTCCAATGGTGTAGTGCTTCTGTAGCGGGTCTCCTCTGCCTAAGCCTCAGATGCCATGTTGGTCTTTTGTCTGTCTGTCACCATCACTGCAGAATCCCGGAAGGACTTTGTCAAAGTTGACCATTTAGGGCCCCCATTTGACTGTAGTGTGCTGACGACTGGGACAATGATGTAAACCAGATAGCTTACTGTTCTGTATGTCTCAAGGTAAAAAACATTATTCATTGTTGGTTTTTCAAAAAAAACGTGCAAGGATCAAGCATTTTAATTCATACAAGGATTTTATTATATAACTGTACATTCATTAAGCGAACATATAGAGCAACAACAGCAATGCAGTCTTTGCAATGGTTATGGGGCTAGGAGTTTTCTGGCACCAATGCAGAGTAAGTAATTTAACAACAGTTTGACAACTTACGTGGGTCTTACCAGCCACCCTCTACTGCTTCCTCTGTTTCCAGAGGGTCCAGCAGTGAGCCAGTTAGCTCCACTGAGTTAAGTCCAGTCATGTAGAGTCACAGTCAATGCCTGTGAACATCAGCTGAGTGCTCTCAGCCAATGACTGTTGCATGGCACTGCCAGACATAGTTCATTGGCATTAGAGTCCAGCAGCAGGGGAGGAAGCAGAATATATCTTGATAGAAAGACAGATGGACACACAGATCATAAACACAACTCTTAGTGGTCACATCCATAATTTGTGTTTATCAGCAGTTGGAAAATACTGGTAAATATTACTAAAACTAATCCTGCTGAACTAGTAAATCGATAATAAGCTAGTGCAGTACCATTCCTGAATTTCTGTTACTGTATCTCCTCTGAACTTGTGCTGCGACAGAGTATCCATTCTCATGGGGGCTGGTGCCAACTCAAATATTCAGCTGGTATATCTCACTCAGTCGGGGACGCAGGCAAACTCTGCTTGGCCAGCTACCTCTGGTACTAACAAGTATGGTGCTGCACCTTGGTGTGCTGGAGATCAGGGCTTGGGAAAGGCCTTTTCAAAGACCTCACAAGATGGTGGCAACATTCATGAGTCCTTGTGGCAGCTCCAGGAAACGTTGCAGCCAGATCCACAAAGCCCAAAATCACACTCTGATTAGGACACTCTGAAGGGAGGCCAGTTGCCATACTGCAGACTAGGCATCAGATGATGCTGTATCTCGAGTAGTCTTGCAATATTTGCTGTTTGTAGCAGATGTGCTTTCCCTTATACTTTGCAGGGTTGACTCCTATACCTTAATTATTTACCTACTCATATCGTTATCTTACATGTGTTATTTTATGTTATATATTAATATATTGCTACTCAACATGTAATAGTTTATGCTGCTCCAGTTATATTTTACCATACCATAATCTAAAATGCTTCCAACTTAGCCTTTTCTTCTTAGTCAACCTTTTGTTTGTCTATCAAGATTCCCTATTGTCATGCATCATAATTTTGGCTACCTGCATAGTTGAATGTATTACCATTACCTTTTGTTTTAGGAACCAAACAAAGAGTGACCAAACAAAATAAAAAAAAAAATAAGAGAAGGTGCAATTCATTGCTTCTTTTTCTTTTAAATATATAAAACTGAGATGTTATTCCTGCTGGTTCACATTATGGCATACATTATGCAAAAGCCTTACTGTTATCCCACTGTACGGTGGACATATAAGTATGTATAATGTACTATCATCTCAATAAAAATGCTGTGCTTTCTTCCTAGTTAAATATACTGTATACATTCAAATCCACATCCACATATTTTAATGTTGTAAAAATCATTCATTTATATTTTAGTTTGTAAAAATCGAGTGACAGTAGTTATAGCAACTAATCCCCCATTTTTTGTGGTTAGGTTATGTGTTAAAAAAAAAAAACTGTTACATTCTGTAAGCTCTGTCATTTCTGTTTAGTGAATGAGTGAGTGCTCTGGATCTTGTATGTTGTATAAATTGGCCCCAGCAGCACTCTTCTAATGTGTGAATGTTCAAGTGAGTGCAGCCCTTTTGGTTTAATATACAAATGTATTTGGGGATCTAGGCCAACCCACCGGTTTTGCACCCTTCCCTTTGTACAGCACAATGGAATTTGCTGGCGCTATATAAATAATAAAATAATAATAATAGGTGCCCCTATATCAGGCCCTATTTAGCCTTGACCTGCAGAGAATCCCAGGAGGAAGTATTTCCCCAGTGAGTGCATTAATCTCATAAGAGCAGACATTAGGTGCTAGAATGAAACCTGCCACAAATGGGGTACATTGATTTTGTGGCAGGCTTAGGCAATGTATGTCAATTTACTGTAACTAAACCCCCATTATATTTTCCCTAGATGAGGTTTTTAAAAAAATAAAACTATTACATTCTGTGAGACTTGAAACTGCTGTTTAGTGAATGAACGAGTGCACTGTATTTTGGTATGTTGGTGGTAGGAGCATTTAAGCTTTTTAATTAATGCTAATTAAATTGTTGCAATATATTCTATATTAGACATGTAGGGATAATTTAAATATGTCTACCTTAATGTAATACATATTAGAATTATTAAATCATAAATCCATAGGTTGATGTATCCAACACCTTTATCCCAATAAACATTAGAAATTATAGTTGCCATCCTGCCTGGCTTAGAGCATTATATCTGAATTGCTTAATATGCTATTAGGTTTATTCATTTGGTGAGTCATGGAAAACTACATTAAAGATTAATTACAATCTGGAGTTATAATTTGTAGGCTGTTAAATTGAGTAATCTATTTCAGGATTCTGATTACATATTATTTCTACAGCCAGAATGTAAGCTTGTCTGAGCCGGTTCTTCTTCATGTCACCTCTTGTTCTCATTTGTCTAAATTTGTTTGTCATTTACTTGTATGTTTTATTTACCCAATGTAGAGTGCTACTGAATTGGTTCTTCATAAATAATAGTTGTAATAATATAAAATGGAGGCTATTTTCCAAAATCTAAATGTATTACAAAGTAGATCTTAACATCGTGATTTGCTTCAGATATCTGGCAAAAATATTTAGGTAGGTATGATACGCTTTATCAATAAATATAATGTATTAATAAAAAGGCAAATTAAAAATGATTTCCACAATAATTATCATGTTATTACAAATTAATTTGGTAAAAAAAAAAAGTGAAAACCCTCCCAAATGCCCTATAAAATCCATATGAATAATAGTAAAAAAAGTGAATTACTTTTCATATTTAATTCAAATTTTTGCATTTGTGCTTTTTTGTTTTTCTTCTATTGTTATACTAAAGTCTAACAATGTATTCTTTTTGAAAAGTTTTGTTTATTAAATATATTATATTTATATTAAATTGCCAATTTTATTTTACTTATTCTGCAGATTTTCTTTCTTGTCACACATGAAGAGATTAATTGAATTTTCAAACCTTGCATGCATCGACCTTTTTATTAATGTATCTGCATATATATATGCATGTGTGGTTGCATATATGTATACATATGAGGGAGATTTCCATCCAGCTGCACCTTTGATTTCTGATGATTGGGCTTGGTTTCAAAGATGATGCGCTCTGAGTTACTGACTAAGTTTTCTTGGCTCTTGATCAGGGAACACCTGACAGATGTAGGCTACCTCTCCTGTCACCTTCATGTAATCCTTCATGTTTGGTATCAAAGAATACCTGCAGTAGTTAAAAGAATAATTACCTAGAGGGAATTTATGACAAATACTATGATTCCTTTTAATTTTAAATCTGATTAATCCACCAGCACATTAAATAGTCTATAATTCAAAAGAAGAGGAAAGAAACGGCCATTATGTGTAAGAAGATTTTTTTTTACTTGAAAGAATAAAATTAATCCTTTAATTATAGTGTAAAATGTATGGTTTTTTTATTTTATCATTGCCTAAATAGAAGTGTGAATGATTTAAAAAAATAAATAACTAAATAAATATAAAAAAATAAAAAAAATAATATATATATATTATATATATATATATATATATATATAAACTTGGATACTAAATTTATTTATTGTCCCATTAATATGTTAGATAGAGAGACATTTGAGACAGAGCATCTGAAAAATATGCAATTTTTCACAGTTTAGATAAATAACATTCAGTATTCAAAGCTACAGAACCAAGCAGGGATTTTCCCCCATAGACACACAGTAACATTAGTTTAATTTTTACATTATTTCCATTTTCCAGATGTTAAACTATACACAGAAAAAAAGATATGTGCAATCTTTTCTAAAAGAATACAATTGTAAATCTTTATTATTGAGCATTATTGCAACAAAATATCTAGACTGAACAAAATTATAAACGCAACACTTTTGTTTTTGCCCCCATTTTTTCATGAGCTGAACTCAAAGATCTAGGACTTGTTCTATGTACACAAAAGTCCTATTTCTCTCAAATATTGTTCACAAATCTGCCTAAATCTGTGTTAGTGAGCACTTCTCCTTTGCTGAGATAATCCATCCACCTCACAGGTGTGACATATCAAGATTCTGATTAGACAGCATGATTATTGCACAGGTGTGCTTTAGGCTAGCCACAATAAAATGCCACTCTAAAATGTGCAGTTTTACTGTATTGAGGGTCTGGGGGGGGGGGTCCGAAAAACAGTCAGTATCTGCTGTGACCACCACTTGCCTCATGCAGTGCAACACATCTCCTTTGCATAGAGTTGATCAGGTTGTTGATTATGGCCTGTGGAATGTTGGTCACTCCTCTTCAATGGCTATGCGAAGTTGCTGGATATTGGCAGGACCTGGAACATGCTGTCATATATGCCGATCCAGCATCCCAAACATGCTCAATGGGTGACATGTCCAGTGAGTATGCATGCCATGCAAGAACTGGGATGTTTTCAGCTTCCAGGAATTGTGTACAGATCCTTGCAACATGGGGCCGTGCATTATCATGCTGCAACATGAGGTGATGGTCGAGGATGAACAACAATGGGATTCAGGATCTCGTCACGGTATCTCTGTGCATTCAAAATGCCATCAATAAAATGCACCTGTGTTCGTTGTCCATAGCATACGCCTTCCCATACCATAATACCACTGCCACCGTGGGCCACTCGATCCACAATGTTGACATCAGCAAACCTCTCACCCACATGACGCCATACACGCTGTCTGCCATCTGCCCTGTACTATGAAAACCGGGATTCATCCATGAAGAGAACACCTCTCCAAAGTGCCATATGCCATTGAAAGTGAGCATTTGCCCACTCAAGTTGGTTCCAATGACGAATTGCAATCAGGTCGAGACCCCGATGAGGATGACGAGCATGCAGATGAGCTTCTCTGAGATGGTTTCTGATAGTTTGTGCAGAAATTCTTTGGTTATGCAAACCGATTGTTGCAGCAGCTGTCCGGGTGACTGGTCTCTATCGATCTTGGTGGTAATGATGTGGATATAGAGGTCCTGGCTGGTGTGATTACACGTGGTCTGCGGTTGTGAGGCCGGTTGGATGTACTGCCAAATTCACTAAAAATGCCTTTGGAGATGGCTTATGGTAGAGAAATTAATATTCAATTCACAGGCAACAGCTCTGGTGGACATTCCTGCAGTCAGCATGCCAGTTGCACGCTACCTCTAAACTTGTGACATCTGTGGAATTGTGCTGTGTGATAAAACTGCACATTTTAGAGTGGCCTTTTATTGTGGCCAGCCTAAGGCACACCTGTGCAATAATCATGCTTTCTAATCAGCATCTTGATATACCACACCTGTGAGGTGGATGGATTATCTTGGTAAAGGAGAAGTGCGCAGTAACACAGATTTAGCCAGATTTGTGAACAATATCTGAGAGAAATACACCTTTTGTGTACATAGAAAAAGTCTTAGATCTTGAAAAATGGGGTCAAAAACAAAAGTGTTGCGTTTATAATTTTGTTCAGTGTATATGTATATAATTTAGGATGAATATGAATGGAGCTTATACAAAAATCTGCATGCCCCTTTAAATAGAAAGAAATGGAAGAGTAATGTAATGTTAGTGTAGGTAAAGTCAGGCAAGAGATATTAAAGATGTCACCTGGTATTCCAAGTGTCTATTGATTTTTATCAATCACATTTAGAGATTATCCAGATCAGTTGGTCAGTCTTGTCTATGACCCGAAAGGTTGACCTTAGATTGGAGCTTTAGGCAAGCAGACTATGCTTTTGACTTGTAAATTCAAGCATAAAGGCCTCAACTACCAAAAAGGTTGACTCCGAGACCTTAAGAAAAAAAGATTTGCAATTGCCAAAAGTTATTTATTCAAGAAAAGAGCGACATTGAACTAAAAGAATAGAAAGTGATATTGACCGATGATGAATTGAGGTACTAATTTTAATTTTATTTTAAATTTTTTTTTTTTACTGTTTTTCTGAAATCATGAATGATAAAAGTGAGCAAATAAATCAGGTTATATAGGTTAAATAGTTAAATGGACATGCATCACCAGACAATTTTTTTTTCACAGTAAGCAAAAACTTTTAAACAAATATATAAACCAAAATAAAGCAATAAAAACATTGGAAAGAATGTGATAAACATTTATAACCTTACTATAAACTTGATCAGATTGCATTGTTAGGCTACAGGAGTTGATTCAGCCGGGGCCCTCCCTCACTACTCACCCATCTCAGTTTCAGTCCACCAATGACAGAAATAGGACATGATTTAATTTTGATTTAAAGGTTCTTCATGCACTTTTCCATTATTCCTAGGGATAACCAATCAGTGTCCCCCCTGGAGTGAGTAAGGAAAGCATAAGAAAAAATTAGCAGGAAAATATGAAAAAGGAACAGTAATATATTTAATCTAAATTGGATTCTAAGTAACTTGACATATCTTCTTTTTCTAAACAAAAACAACAATAATATTTTATAGATGAGCGGTAACTGGTGAGAATGAACAGGTGACATTTCTGTTTTTCAAATACATAAGTATTTAATATATAAATATAGGTGCGGTATTTTATTGATCCTCGTTTTTTCCTTCTGCTAGTACATGTCACTTGATCGGTGAATAAAACCAGCATTTAGCGCCTGTCCCTAACCAACATTTATCTTTTTACCCATCAATCATCTTTTTTTTTTTGGCACCATGGATGGAACTTGTCACAAGTCAAATAAAACTGTTTGTCCATTGCCCATTTTGGTTGTTTTGTGATTAGTCCATATGGTGATTCACAATTACAGGATTCAAAAGATATGCTTATCTCCCAAAATGGAGACTAATCGCAATTGCACTTCTAGTTTTCATATTGTTGCCACGTTGCCTCCTTGGTTCTATTGCCTGCATACAGCCTCACTAACTTTCCATCTCTCATATAAGTAGTTTTGTAAGTAGGATCTCATGTTATTTACAAAAGGACATATTTTGTAGATTACATTTATTTTGAAGAAACAAAATCCATTTGTAAATGTGCCAATTGTGTATATGTGATTATGGAGTATTAGGAAAACAATTTGTCTATACATGATTTTGTTAGTAAAATTAATTACTTTTTTCATTCATTGCTAATACTATATTATCATTTATCACATTTAAGGTTTTAAATGTATTATAATATTGATAAGTTTCCACTTCTAATGCATGTTTTACACATTTTTTCTTTTTATTTTGGGATAAACCATCTGTATATGACAAGAATAATCCATTCAGTGCTGTAAAAACTATATATTTTAGTAGTCAAATTTCTAATAAGTGTACAAATCGAGATATACTTTTCTTTACAGAGTTACCTATTTACCATTTATGAGATTTTCAGAATGTTTCTCAGTATTCCATAATGCATTGCTCAAGGCTATATGTAAAGCAGTTGGTGCAACACATCCAAGGAGTAGATCGACTAAAGCGTGATTTTTCAGAGAGAAAAAATATATAAAATACTATATTCACTAAAAGCAAAAAAATCATAAATCAATGTAATAAGTGCAAAGTATGCAATGAAAATAACAAGTATGAAATTTATTATTGATCCTAGTGTGAGACTTGGTTACCAATATACAATTGTTACAAGTTGTTTTGTTTTCTAACTGTTTGCATCAGAAATAAAATCTATTTTTGGGGAGTATGCTCTTCAGTAAAAAGCTACTTCCATATTGGCATACATGCAAACTTTGAGTGGTAAAGATAGCCTGCTTAATTTGTCCTAGTGTGATACTGTTTTTTATGTCATCATTTTACTGTTGTTTTTTTTATAACTGTTGAAAGCTAGCCACTAACACTTAACACCAACGTAGAATCACCAATTTACAGTTATTAAAATAATTTTTTGTTTACTGTTTATAGAAAGGAATTCCTTTTTGGAAGTGTGTTTTTAAAAAAAGAAGAAAGTTGCTATTTCTTAGCTGCTCCCACATTTGCACTCATGCAAATTTTGACTGGTAGAGATAGTCTGCATCATTCATCCTAGTCTAGTGTGACACCATCTCCAAGACCATCTGTGTCTGAATTAAAATCATCTCATCCAATGGAGACAGTTGTGAAATCAGCTGCACCTTCTTCCCTCACTACGACTTCCACCACCATCACCAGTAGCATCATCATCATTTCAGTTAGCATTAATCAATCAAGTTCTAGGGTATAGACTAGTGTTGCAACAGCTAGCCTTTTTTTTTAGCTGACCTAATTGACTTCTCAGTTTATTTTTCACTACCAATATTTAGTAAATATGAATAACAACATGAACTAAAATCTACCATCTTGAAATATTTTTTTTTTTGCTGAAGTTGTTCTGTAGAAATAAACATTTTTTTAACCATGCACAAGTCTAGTTAGCAATAAAATGAGTATGGGTCTTGTCAACAGTGCCTGAAGAGACCTTAGTTTTGTGTCAAAAATAGTAGACCAGTACCTGAAACCTCCTAGCATGATACCTACTAAAATGGCTTGTAATGGTTATTAGACTTAATTAGTCCAGCTTTGAGAGATCTCAACTCCAAAATGGCATATAGATGAATGGCACAACAAACAAAATCGAGAATGGACAAACTGTTTTGTTTGTTTTGTGATTCAAAGTTCTATCTGTGGAGACAAAAAACTAAATTATTGATAGGAAGAAAGATGATTGATGGTTAGGAGACAGCCATGAAATATTGATATTATTCACAGATCAAGTGAGAAGTGACCGATAGAGTAAATTTAGGAGGAGGAATAAAAAAAACTATTTATATATATCATATATAATATATAAATATGTAAAAAAAAGAAAAGAACATTTTTACCATGTCTCTTTTGTCTCTCTTTAGGTTACTTTTATCTTGATATGGTAACCAAATGGCATGAAAATTTGTGTAATATTTATATTTACCAGTACATTTTTGCCCTTTCTTGATTTATCCAAATTGTGTTTCCTGAAACATGAACGAAATTCATCTGACCTTAAATGCCACATGGACAAAACCAGAATAATCCAAAATTCTGTTTGTTGTAGGGACGAATCAATTAGGACGATCCACATTTTTTTGACGTGCACATGTTAGTGGTTATGATATCAAAATCTTATTCATGGCATGCATAGTTTTAAACGGCTTTTATGTGACAGTCAGGAGCTAAAATATGTTGAAAACACTTATTTAAATGGCACACAAAATTCTGGATTCATAATATTAACTCTGCAGAAGTAATTTTTTATCTTTTGCTACCATCCAAAAAGTCGTGTTTTGCCTTAAAATGCCCCAGAGAAGAATTTTTTTTTTAAATAAATAATTGTTTTAGCTTATTTTCAGCTGCTTTTATTTCCCAGACTGTTAAATACAAGCATGTACTATTTAATGCAACATTAAAGGCAACACAGCTAGTAGAACTGAATCTGCCAATCAATAGCATATCACTGAACATAGCATCTTGGTGTGCTATTTGCATAAAATCTGTTTAAAACACTGTTGTGCAAAATGCTGTTAAAAAGAGCAAATTACTAATGACCACAATGATAAACATAGCCCAATTTATCTTATACAAATTGAAAATCCAAACGCTAATTAAATATGTCTAAATGAGAAGCTTATGGCAATTGAGTGTGGAAAGTGCACACTTTTTATTTCAATTTAATTCAGATCTAAATCCTACTTGGCAACAATGCCTATGAAAATATTTATCTAGACTGTTAACTTTGAATCTCTGATACTATCCATATTGTATATGCATAAATTATTTCATGCATTCTTTGAGAACGAGATGAAAGGGACACATACTAAAGCTGTTAGCACCAATTAAACTACCTTCAGCATTTTGGTTTACAGCCAGCTCAATTTATTAGACTTCATAAGAACATCTATCTTGTAAATGAGTCTAAAGAAAAATTAACAAGTAAGATCATCATTGTCTAGAGAATCCTGTGTAGATGTCCAGATTTTTGATCAGCTGTTCTTGGCTTTCACACACATGGGAGTGTTGAGGAAACAAATAATTACTGTAACGTTGCTCATTTATATAGCATCAGGCTGAAGTTCATATTATTAGGTAGAGAGTTAAATGTTTTAGAAAACAATAAATATATATTTTAATGTGTTTAATTTATTTTTTATTATTTTATTGTTAATAAAAAAAAAGTATATTATAATACTGAGAATATTTTTTCAACATAAAAGCTTTTCACATCCCCTGAAAACTTGGAAAAATAAAACTGTAAGTCCAACCTTTTATTTAGTATTAAAAAAAAGCACAGCAAAAATTCCACCTTAGTTTGGGTGAAAAAAGGGCAACCTGACATTTTCCTTACAAGGTTATTTACTAAAGAATTGTCAGGAATTGTCAGAAATTCAATCTGAATTCCAATCGGAACTCAAAGTGAATTTCAAATTTAAGGCCAAAGGAGGCCAAATATAGCTTACTAGGTGAATATTTCCAGTCCTGCTATTTTGCCCTTACAGGAACACAATGTCGCTATTTATACAAATATCAATACATATTGCTATAGTGCCATAGTCTCCCTCAGAAAGGCAATGTTTTTAACTGCAGGGTTAAAACAGGGGTAACGTGGCACCCAGACCACTTCATTGAGATGAATTTTTCTGTGTGCCTATAGTGTTCCTTTAAACTTGAAATTCACATTGAATACTCATTGAATTACAGGCAGTTCTCACTTTAGAGAATAACTCTAGTACTCTTTTTTTATTGTGAATACTTGTGTTATTAGTGTTAACTATATGTATATATTATATATTATTATATGAGCTGGTAGTGTTGACTAAATGCTTTTTTCTATATGTTTTGCTTGGTAGAAGCTTGAAATGTTGATTTGTCCTTTTTGGGCTCACTGTATAGTACTTATTAATAATTTGTTCACTCAAAAGTGCTTGCAGGGATTTTGGTGCATGTTTGTATATGTACCGTTATCCATTATTTCCATTAGACAATCATCCTCCGGGGAAAATGGGGGAATTTGCAAACCAATGTTAACCTATGTACTTTACAGTTTTAATCTGGTATTTCAGACCTTACAACAATGGTGTAACTCATACAGTAAGCGTGGGATCCCCTGTTTTATTTTTATTTTTAGAGGTATTGTTATCTGTAAGGAAAACATTTAAAGTTATATATCTTATGTGGCGTGAAATATGACAAAATGAGTACATCAATGCAATCTTTTTTAGTTCACTGAAAGCTTATGCAAAGGTATAATTTACATAAATGTTTTGCAGATTCCCTTGTGACAATGCTTTTACAGATTCTTTTTAATATTTAAGAAAACTCAATTCATTTTCTTTTGCAAGTGTAACGGGACAATAAACTGCTCAAATACAGTTTAAATATAAAATCACTGTTTAGTAAACATGCGTGCATCTAATTATGCTTTCTCTTTTCTGTTTTGCTAGCCCTGCCCTTCTCATCCCGCCCAGACTTTCTATGGCTGTCCAATCACAGACTTCCCAATGCAGCTCAATGAGAGGTCTTTGCAAGGCAGGTGTAGTGGGCAATTGCTGAATTTTGAGTTTAGCTCCACTGAGCTAACCAAACCAGGAAGTAACATGACCAGATGTTTGCGTGGAAGCCAAGTGGTGTAACCAGGTTAATTTACAAAAGTGTAAATTTCTATTCTATACTCTTCACACATAACGCCTTTCAGAAAGTTTAAGTGCTTTAGAGGTCTGGAGTGTCCCTTTAACCTTATTGATTTACAATTAGCAGAATATTGCCAAAAGTTGCACTTGTGAACTGGGTTACCAATAAACAGAAAATACTAAAGCACAACTTTTTATGTACTTAGTTTTAATATTTATTCATTCCCTTGCCACCTCAACCCTACTCTGCAAGTGGTTTCTTGAAAACCTTAAATTGCAGAGGTCACCCTGGGAGACCCCAATGCCACATATAATGGAGCCATGTTAACTGAATTTTATTTGTTATGTATCTTCACTGTTTCAGGTTTTTAAAGCAAAACAAGTTTATAAACAAAGAATTAAAGGAACATCTAAGGTGCTATAATCACAAAAAAACTCACTGCTGGTGGTCATAATACCAGGAGCCCTCCCCAATCTGCTCAGCAGGAACTTCCATTAGCTCTCCTGATGCTCTAAGCCAAAGAGAGCCAATAGCCCAGTGTGCCGATAAGCCCTGCTGAGGAACTCCTGGCTCTCAGGAAATGGTAGTGGAGGTAAGGAGCGGCGCTCCAAATGGTTTGACTCCTTATGATGAGGGTACTCCATGGCACACTTGGCACCATAACCCCTACTGCAAACTGTCATGAGTGTGATTTATTTCTTTAATTCTTTATGTATGTACCTTTTTGCTTTTAAAACATGAAGCAGTGATGAAGCTTATTCTTGGTCCTACAATTAAAACCATTCTAATGTCAAACTCAGCAGTTCCTTTTTTAAGGTAGGTAAACTAGTGCATATTAAACATATTAAATAATTTCTGTTAGATTAACTTTACAGAACATCCATAATTATATCACAAAGGAGCTTTACTGCAGTCCAGATAAAACATGTAATTTTAGCACAAATAATACTCTCTCTAGTTTCTTCAGTGTCTTGTATGTGCACATTCCTTGCAGTATGACGACCCCAACAGGTAGAACTAATAAAAGCGGGGACCAGTGTTGTTTAAGAAAGAAGTTCATTAGATTTTTCAATGTTGTATATAGTACTACACATCCATTTTAACCAACGTCAATGGTTTACATCTTATTTTTAAAATATTTTACTTCCTGAAAAAAAGAAAACTACATACAGTTTGAAATGTCATGCCTATGCATGTCTAACCTTTAGAATGATCAAGGTTACTAAAAAGGCATACACCTTGCAGTTTTCATGCATGTTTTGTAAATTTTCACACCCTTTATTTTCACAGATGATTAACAAGCAACAACCATAAAAAAAACATTATCAAGTTTAGCTGTCCTCTTCTCTCTAGTCCCTGCATTTGTTTGAGAGTTTAAACAAATTCCTTTGATCGGGTCATTGCATTTTGGATCATCTAAACAAAAAATAAAGAATGGATCAATACCATTACTTAAGAATGTGTAAATTGCACAATGCTTCTTTTTTAACTTGTTTGGTGGATGTCATATACCTTAAATCCATTATTCCTGTTAGTTTTTGCAAGAACTATTTTAAGAGTCTATTGAGTGAGATAACAAATAGACACCCAGCCCAGTAAGATGAGCAGATAAGATGTAGCAGAAGACTTTATGTGAAAGTACAACAGTAGATTTTGCTCTTCACTAATCCTTGGAGGCCAAAGGCCTTTTATTTTGACAAGCAGAACTTTGTGAAGGGCTAATAGTTGAACTAAGCTTGCAGAAAGATAACTTTCTACAAAACTTTTAAAGTATTATGGAAGATGAAAGCAACAATAAAACATGTTCCTCATTACAAATAATTATGAAACACATTCAGAGTACATTTAATCATACAATGCTCAATTCAAAAATATAAAATTTAAAAACAAATGTAAAAATCCACAGAAAAAAAAATGTGCACAGAAAAGAAAAAAGTAGAAATACTCTTCCATAGTAAATTCAAAAGGACTCCCTTTAAATCCTTATAAAAAGCTAAAAATACAACTGAAAAAAAAAGGACTGGAAAAAAATATAAATACATAGGACAATACATAGAAAAAACTGACAAAAAGGGACACCAGGATGAACTCACAAAATAGATAAGAATTAAAGAGATAAGAAATAAAAGCATATCACAATTCTTCAATGTTTGCATAATTTTCTTCAAAGTCTCAAGCCGTCAGATGTTTTCCAGGTATATGCTTCAGAGAGGAAAATTAAAAATAGAAAAATGAATGCGATAAAACACTAATGAAATTTATTTAAAATAACACTCACAAACAATGAGTTTGAAAGACAAATTCCATATAAAACACCAGGGGATACAGATCTCACTAACCCAATAATGTCAAGCAGCCAGAGTCTAGGTACCTCCAGACAAAGTTCTTTCCCCCCTTGGTGTCTACATAAAGATAAAACAATTAAAAACAGTAATAGGTCCAAAGGTCCTATGTATTTTGTTAGCCTGCACAGACTTTCTCAGGGACAAAAACATGTTTCAAATGTTGCCTTGTTAAAAGTCACACAACATGTATTTCATAGCACAGTCCCCCATTTTGGTATATCTTTTAGATGATGCGCTTAATAAGCAACGTGCTATATTAAGAGGAATAAGTATATGAAATCATTTCACAAGATATTGAAGAAATGAAGTTCATGGAATTCTTTAAAGGGAAGCAAGGTATGTCCATATGACATTGCATAGTCCTGTACAATTATATACCACAGATTTAGTTTAAAACAATCTATGTAAATAAAACAGATATTTGTCTTTTTATATAACTGATACATTAAAGAGGGAGTCTAAGAACCATAATCACAACATTCTAGTGCTTGACTGCAGGCCATATCCTTCAATTCATTTGTGAAAGCAGGTGAATAGCAACATGATCACTATAATACCATGCAGTGCTTATGCTGCTTAGACAGCTTAACTAATTAGAAATATAACTATGCCACTAAAAAAAAGAAAAAACAACAAAACAATATAGTATAAGTTACATGTTCACTCAAAATGAATCATATATTACACATTTCCATGGCATGTCTTTTAGATTATATACTTAATGGACAAACAATTATATTTTCCTTCAACACTGACTAATAAAAATGAAGTGAAAGATAAAAGTCTGATGAACTATTTAACACAAATTGAAGAAATAAAGTTCATACAATCCCTATGACCTCATGTAATCCTAACAGTTTAGATACTACAGATTTTGTTTTAAATACTCTTTACAAATGAAACAGATATGTCTGTCTTTTTATGAACCTAATACGTTAAAAGAGAAGTCTAAGCACTATAATCACACAGGGTTATGCACTAAAGTGAGAGTTCAATACAAATTCAAAGTGAATTTAAAATTTAAAGTCAAAATAGCCTATCTGGAAAAATTCTCTAAGTCAGTTACGCTTTCAGTTTGGCTACTCTGGCCATAATTGTGGAATTCACTTTGAATTTACTTTAAACTCTCACTTTGACAGTATTAGACTGCAGGCCCTTCAATTTCATTTGTGCTTAAAGTCTAATAGTAATATGATCACCTCATTAACATGTTGTGGTAATGGTCCTTATTGAAGTAGAAGTGTAATTATGCCACTGAAAATTGATATCAAAGTATTATTGTATATTTATGGTATCTAGGGATGCCTAGTCCTCTGACTGTCCTCCAAAATATGTTCCAACCTGCTATTCTCACGTAAATGATAGTAGGAGGGTAAACTAAAAAAGTAATTCATAAATTACAAAAAAATAATTAATTGACAATCTACTAACGGTATAACATAAAAAACATGAGAAAAAAAGGAAAAAATGGAATCCAATGAAATCCATTGATCCAACAGAGGGCTCTGCACATACTGAGCATGAAAGGCAGGAAGTACGTTTAATAAAGTTCTTTCCATGCTTTCATTAATCAGGAAAGGCGTGTTGATTGGTTGACTTAGATGGGAAAATCTGACTTCTCACTATACTTCCCTGTTAATGTGTTTACATGTATATCTATACACGCTAGCTAGCTTTGCAAAAAGCAAGACTTACCAATTAAACCAGCCACTGTGTTAATACTTGGCATTCAAAACCTGGGAAGACATTTTTAAAGAGTTTTCCCACTTTGAATGCTTCTTCTGTATCTGATGTTTAATGTGAAAAAAGAGTACTAAAAAAAGATCTGCAAATGGTAACAATTTATTTATTTACTTTTTATTTGTTGACGCCTTCAGTATTATTAGTGTTAGTGGGGGTATTTAAGGGGGTGACTAGAAGCTTTATAACCCAGCTGAGTGGACATCTTCTAAGCCATTATAGGGGCCATTACCTGGACATATCCATAGCCTTATTGGCCAATCTATTTTATACAGTGCCCAGGGTATTATGAAATATTACATGGTTTTCGGGGGTTCTCAGACAACTTAATGTTTGTTTATTTATTTGTATTAGAGAGACCTTGGTTCTCTTCAGCAGAAGCTGGTCCATAGGGACAGGTTGGGCTGTGCCCCACAGATTTAGTTGCAAAAAAAATGAATGAAAAAATATAAATAAACTGTCATTTTAAAGACTACTGCCAAAGTGTGTGTTAGTCGGTCATAATTATTTCTGTAGTTTCCGTTCTCCCCTTTATTAATGACTGGAAATGCAGCTGGCTTTGGGGTTAAGTGGGTAGATCCCAACAAGTCAGAGGGACAGTGCCCAACCACCTTTAATGTTTACCAGCTGCTACTGTTTCTCTTCCATTGTGAGAAAGCTGCCATGGATCCTCTTTTGACATTGTAAGGTCTTACAGACCATAGCACGTTTTACTTTAAATATTATTTATTTACTATTAGTCCTGCTTCTAGCTGCAACCAGTGATGCAGTGTTGCTACAATTTAGAAAGAATAATAATGTCTCCTCTAAGGGAAAATGCCCAGCTATTATTGAGATTTGCATTTCACTAGGGAACTAGATCCACAGGTAGAATTATATTATGTCCTGAAGCCAGCCTGTGAACCACAATACAAAAAATAGCAAATATCTTGGATCTTAGTGTAACTAAATTTATCAACAGATTGGCTGTTTACACCTCCTGGTAAATTGAGGTGTATGTGTGAGTCATTTAATCTACAAAGATTTATGAAACTTATATTTTAAGTAAAATAATTTAACTATATTTGTTAAATTTTATCATCTACATATATAAACATGTACTTTAAAAAAAAAAAGTTTTAAACAAAAAAAAATTCACATAAAGAATTAATTCCTTTAACCTTTTCATTGACATCTATTAAATAAGCTGTCCGATTTTGTGACCAGGACTCCTCAAGCTGGTAATATTAGCTGCTGTTTGGTGAAGAGAAGATCCTTTTGTTAAGATCATTCACAAGAGAATGACCCAGGTCACTGATTTCCTTGGAGCTATGACTACAGAAAACCAAGTCAAAAGGCAGTGTTATAGTCATCTTGCATTGTTCACCTCTCCAACCGGTTATAGGATGTGTAGTACAATGATTGGAACCTCTGTGCTCTGCATGGGCACCTCTTCATGCATTAATAATACAAGTACTCAATAAAACCCTCATCTGCTTGCAGCTGACAATTGTTTAACTTTTCTTTACACAGAGTCTCATGTTCTTTTTGCGGTATGACAAAGCTTAATGGAGGTTGTTGTGAAATGTTTTAATTGAAGGCTTGCTTTAATTATGGATGGCCTGAGTGACAAGTTCTTCTATAGCATATGTTTCTACACTCTAAGTACACAGTTTAAATTAACATGAAATGAGAGGTTTATGTATTTTTCAGTCTCTGACAGAATTGTCTATTTTTGTTTTCTCATCATTAGAGATTATATTTTACCATTTACTTTCTGTGCAAAAAATGTCTATTTACTTATTATTTTTTCTAATATTTGCTCAAGTGTTAAATTAAGTTGAATCATTAGCTCAGGATCAATAGAAATTAATTACTGAATGTCTATAAAGTAATTTTTATACAGCCTGCAATGAACTATCTTTGCAATAAATTACAAATTAGCACTAAAGCCTTAGAAGCAAAATTATATGCAATAAACTAGCAAAGGTTATCCAAAGTTAATCTAAAAAATAGTATTCAACTGGAATAAAGTATACTTTTTAACCAGGGAACGAAAAGTTGGGATAATTATGAATTTTTAACAAAATAGATGGACAGACTGATGTCAGTCAGACATACAGATAGTGACAAATAAGCATAACAGAGCAAACAAAAAACATATACATTTAATATTTCTGTGCAATGTTGGAATATGATAGCACAAAATAGTTCAACTTAGATTTGTGATCAAATATAAAACTAGGTTCTAAACCAAATGCCTCTTGTAGAAATTACTTTGCTTCACTCTAGACTTCTGGCAGAAGTCTAATTTCACATCTTCATTAGTGAATATAAGCTGAGTGATTAATTATTAACATCTCCATTGGATCATTATTTGCAAAGTAATAATATATGTCATAATAGCAGTGCTCATTGTCAAAGAAAATGTTGTACAACTTTCTAGCAGAAAAGAAAAGAACATTAGTATATATAGTATATATAGTAGTAGAGTATATTATTGTATATTATTGTTTAGGTACTTTTTGCCATGTGTACATTAATGTGTATTGCATCTCTGTTATATACATTTTATATATATATATATATATATATATATATATATATATATATATATTTATATATATATATATATATAGAGAGAGAGAGATAGATAGATAGATAGATAGATAGATAGATAGATAGATAGATAGATAGATAGATAGATAAATAGATATATAAAGAGGTAAGCCTGGAGTTGTGGGAGTGACTAGTTTCATAGTTTCAGTGATTCTACTTCCTCTAGCCAATAATAGTATCTTGATCGGCAGCACATATTCACAATGTTATCCAACAAGGTTCATGCAATTGTAAGAAACTCTGATCCCTGCTAGGCTCACTTAACTTTGCCATGGAGGTAATCCCTCAAAACTGGTCCTTTATTTCCAGGCTACTCTGTTTGTCCAACAAGGATAATCTAGTCATCATAGATAAGCAAGCGGTGGCAGATCTAATTATGTGGCAGAGGTTTCTATACGAGTATAATTGAAAGTACATGTTTCTTTAAACCTCTAGGAGATAATTCACATACAATCTGGATGGCTTTTGATTACTCAACTGGCTTTGCAGCAATATTCAATAATGATTGGTTATGCTGCACTTGACCAGCAGAGGCTAAATAGCTAGATGCCTTTTAAAGACACATCAGGTATTCCCTATACTAGCCGCAGTTCAAATCCGGGGCCCCTGATCAGATGGTTAAATGCTTGTCTAACAATCAAGCTACACATTTTATTGTAAATAAAGTATTATTATGACATTTATAAGGAAATCAACCTTGTTAGCAGCAAAGTACCAATTTTATTTGATATGTGTACGTGTAGCATGAGACAACAATATTGCAGGTGACGCATTTACTCATTTCAAGTTTCAGGCCTTTTTTAAAGCACACCTTACAGCACACCCAACAGCCTCAAGACATGCAACAGAAACCCTGAACTGTCACCAATTATGGCTTAAATAGCCTTATTAATCATAGCCAACATCTAGTGCAAACAACACTTTCAGAAAATACTATTTGTCATATAACAGAGCATTCAACATATTTAAGTTGTTTTATATCCACAACATATTTTTAATGGAATCTTTGGTAGCCTTTACAGCTTTTTGCCACCTTAGGTTAAAACTTTCACACAATACAATAAAAATATACCTTACTGGAATGCATCATCACATGTTGACCTTATACCCTAATAAACATACTTTCATGTCATTATATCAAATTAAAACATACTAAAAGAAAAATAGTCAACCTCAAACACCTAAGAGAATCCCTATAAACAGTGATATATTTAGATCATGACCTGATTTACTTGACTCTTCTCCACTTGAGTTTCATATTAACCTACTAATTAAGGCTGCAATATTTTTGGCATTCTATGGATTCCTTGGACCAAGATAATTTACTAGCAAAAGCTCTATTTTAACAGAACAGGGTTTAAAAGTTGGCCATTTAATAAAACATTCAGACCATTATACCTTGGTGACTTTAGCATCCATGTTAATCAACCTAACAACTCAACAACATCTAGACTTCTATCTCTCATCTCCTCTTTTGGCCTTACTAAATGGACCAAGTCTCCTACATGCATAGCTATCAATACCCTTGACCTTGTTTCTCCAAACTTTGCTCTGTCTCTAACCTCACTAACTCACCTTTCCCTCTGTCTCACCACCATCTTTCAGCTTGCAATAATAATGTGCTCCTCAAGGTGTCAGCTATGCCTTCAACCCTGGCCTCACTTTACTGACAAGATCAACCAAATCAGGAATGCAGTCACCCTTCTTTAATCCTCCTCTCCAATACTCAGCTTCCATTCTGTACCTTCTTCCACTTTTAACACCTTTCCCCCGTCTCTGAGCTAGAGGTTTCTAAGCTTTTCCGATCCTCTTGCCCCACTATTATGCAGTTTAGTGCCTTCTCGATTCTCATATCTAAGCATCTTGAATGGGTTTTATTTACCGACCTTAGTCACTTTCTCAATACTAACTCTCCCCTTTAACTTCTTCAATCTAGATTCCACTCCCTCCATTCTACTGAAACTGCCCTTACCAAAGTGACAGACAACTTAATCACTGCTAAATCTAAAGGTCATTACTTTATCTTAATTATCCTCGACCTCTTTGCTGCCTTCTTCTTCAAAGCCTCTGCAACCATGGACTCCAAGATAATGTGCCTTCCTGGTTTTCCTGAATACTCTCTTTCTCTGGTGCCACCTTCCCCCTGCTGCCTGTTTAAGTTGGTGTTCTCCTAGGCTCTGTTCTTGATCCTCTTTTATTAACCTTCTGACTCCCTCTCTAGGTAACCTTATTAACTCCTTTGGATTTCAGAACCATCTATATGCTGATGATACTCAGATTTACCTTTCCTCTTCAGATTTACCTCTCCTCTAAATGCATTTTGTAAAACATTGTAACAGAGCTGCAATGCTGAGACTGAATATCTCTGCTGAAATCCTCTGGAGCTGGAAGGAAAGCGCTGGTTAATAAATAAAGCCCATTCCCCAAGGAACTGGATGACACACAGTTCTGGGAGTCAACTGATTTTATTTTGACCACACATGCTTTTTATGCACGGTTTCCCTCCATCAGTTTGGTGTTCTGATGGCGCCGGGCGTCGTGGTGCTCGTCTGCCAGCCGGGCTATATCCGTGAGAGTAAGGGGGTTATGGTTCCTCACCTATTCTTGCACTTCTGGGGCCAGCCCATTGAAGAACTGCTCCAGGAATATAAGCTGGAGCAGTTCTCCATGGTTGTAGCTTGGTGAGCCTGTACCCATCCAATTGCGGCTTTTTGTAGTCTGCATGCCCACTCTGCATGTGAATCCTTTTCCAATTGTTTCAGTTCCCGCAATAGCTGTCAGAATGACTCTGGTGTTATGGCATACCGGGCTGGGATCACTTGTTTGACCCGGGTGTAATTCCTACTGTCCTCATTGGGTACTGCCCTGTATGCCTTCGCTGCACATCCAGACAGTTTTCCTGCCAACAGGGGTACCCAGTCCTTAAGGTTGATGTTGTGTAGATAGCACAATCGTTCAAAACCCTGGAGAGAGCCCTAAATTTCTTCAACTGTGTCCAAGAAAGTTTTAAAAGCAAACATCGCTGGGGATCCTTTTCTGAACTGCCAGTCTGCAAAATGTAGCTGGTTTGCCTGCTGCTCTCTGGTCACTATGTATGCCTGTGCCTCTGCCATCACTCTGGTCACCGTTTCATCTGAGGGGGTTCTGCTGTAAAATGCCAGCCTTATCCTTACTTCCCTCTGAAACTCTGTCTCATCCATTGCTGGTAGAGGTGCAACATTGCTGGCTCGGTCTCCCTCCATCAGTTTGGTGATAAGAGTAGCTTTCGTTTTGTTGCTGGCTACCTTACCCATTGCTTCCAAAATTTATTTTAATGTTGTTTGTTTGAGAACGGAGTAGTTAATCTCCATTTGTTTCCTATTCGTACGCTGCTATTCACCGAACCGTGGCTTTCTTCCACTGTGAGGTCTGTATCCCACCCCTGTCACCAACTGTAGTGGAGCTGCAATGCTGAGACTGAATATCGCCACACTAATCCTGGAAGGAAAGCGCTGGTTAGTAGATATAGCCCATTCCCCAAGTAACTGGACAACACACAGTTCTGAAAGTCAACGGATTTTATTTTGGCTACACACAGTTTTTATGCACAGACCCCTACATTGGGGTCTCCTATACAAAAATACAGGGCTTTTCCACGTAAGATCCTCTGTGCCTGAGAGATAATTGTGTGAGAAAAAGCTATAACTCAATTATCTCTCAGGTACAGAAAAATTTACAATATTTTAAAACACCCCAAAAATAAATTTTAGAACCCCACGAAAATCACATCACCGAATAGTTTGGATCTGAGCACACACTTTGACGAAATATCACTCAGATCCCGTTGGTGGTTCGGGAACGCCATTCGAATTACTCCCCCAATGGACTTAATTTAGATTTTGAATTTATCCAATTTTTAGAGTAACTTCTATATTGATAAGTATTTTTAAATTTTTTATCTTTTTAAGATATTGTTAGTCTTTATTGCTTTTATTTTCCATCTATTGCCAACTCTTATTTTAATTACATATTCTTATTATATATTATTCTTATATTTATATACTTCTTATATGTCTATTGCCTCATATGTATGTTCAATTGAACTGAATTAACTATTTCTTCCTTTTTATACGTTTTGTATTTACATTTCATATGTTATGGACTTTGCTATCCGGTCGGCAAGAAAACGGCATGGTGAAGTTTGCGTTCCACCATGCGTTCCATTATGCGTTCCACCATGCGTTCCAAACGCCGCTAACCGGAAGTGACGTCATTTGAAAATACCGGAAGTGACAGAATCGAACGGAGACTATACACATGTGTTTGTAATGACTTAAAGTATTTAAAGAAGCTCCGGAGACCCCAATATTAGCACTTGAAGAAGGCTTGTATAGCCAAAACGCGTCTGCTGCTTGCTGCTGTTACCCAGCTGTATTTTATTATTATTTTTATTTGTGTTCATTTTATGCACTTGCTCTTGGTTGCTGTTTGGGGTAAGTGGATATCCTTTTGTTTGCATGGTCTGGATTCCACTCCCCTATTACCTCGAGCTTTTATAATTTTGAATTTTACTTAATAAATATATATCTTTTGAGCAACTTCTCCATCCACTTTCTGGGAGTTTCGTTTGCCTATATTGGCACCTTTGAGCCTACAATACAGAGCCTGGGACGGCTCTGCATAATGTGAGTGATAGTCTGTTTTGCCCTATTCTTACTGTTTTTATACAGATTACACTATGTTGTATTTTATCTTATGCTTTTAGATACCACCTGATTATACTGACAAGCTCAGGTTGTATTTTTTGCATATCTATTACCTTTTCACGTTGTGTGGTTTGATATACATTTTGTCTTTGTTATTCACGTTTTATTGTGTTTGGGGAAACACTTTTATATCTTCCACCACTTTTATCTTTAGATTTACGAAGCGCCTATACACTAGTTTTTTGTCTTTTTTGTATTATAAACAGTTCCATGCCATCGATGACTATGTACTGCTGCCCACGTTCAGGAGACAAAATTTCCAACAATTGTTTGAACACGTGCGTTAGGTTACAGGTTAAAGCCCAATAAACAATTTGTGGTTAACAGTCAGGGGTGGTCGGTACGTAAAAGGTGAGAACGAGGGGACCACACAGAGGTGGTTCGGTAAACGAACAGGGATGAACGACACCAAGGTCATTTCATCTCATACAGATGTACAGTGAGTGATACTGTAGCTTGTATAATGGCACACATACTCAGCATCAATATGGTGTTTACCAAAACCTATAAAGATCACAATGACCTGAAGTAGTCCTCAGGCAAGTAACCATGCAGCATACCAAAATACTCACACTTTGGGCTCAATTTGTACATTTCCACTTAGGGGTGTACTCACTTTTGTTGCCAACAGTTTAGACATTATTGGCTGTGTGTTGAGTTATTTTGAGGGGACAGCAAATTTACACTGTTAGACAGGCTGTACACTTATTACTTTACATTTAGCAGATTGTCATTTCTTCAGTGTTGTCACATGAAAATATAAAATAAAATATTTAGAAATATGTGAGGGGTGTACTCACTTTTGTGAGATACTGGATACTGTATACACACACACACACACACATATATATATATATATATTTATAAAATGCATACATATATATAAGATGCATACAGAAAACTCAGTTATTAAAATGTGACCAGCAGTAATGACACTGACTCTATGTTTTTTATTTTTTTTTGTAGGAAGTGTATAATGGGAATTTTTATTCTCCTCATACCACCAAGAAAGGATTTGGTATGCTGCATGGTGCTGCATGGTTACTTGCCTGAGGACTGCTTTAGGTCATTGTGATCTTTATGGGTTTTGGTAAACACCATATTGATGCTGAGTATGTGTGCCAATAAACAAGCTTCAGTATCACTCATTGTACATCTGTATGAGATGAAATGACCTTGGTGTCGTTCATAGATGTCTGTGCATCTCTACCTGCTTCACTCACATGACACGTGTATTCTCCATGTCATGTCCTCTTGATCAGGTTTACTGTAAACATCCCCATGGTGGTCCCAAGCATAACATAAACATAACGTAAACATAACATAAACCTTCCCATTGGATCTCTTATATATTCCCATTCCTAATTCCTAATTTACAAAGATGTGAGGGGTGTACTCACTTTTGTGAGATACTGTGTATGTATGTATGTATATATATACTTCCTGGTGTAGGCACTGTAACTCTTACGTATTCTGATTCTAACACTTATATTACATTTCAATGACAAAAGAAGTGATTTCTTAAATCAAAGTCAATGAAAAAAAACAAAAACCCCTCTCTGATAAACATATATGAAAGTAGCCTTTTATATAAATGAAAGCCAACGAGTATTGAATTTTTAGTTTCCTCAAAAACATTCAAATCTCATGTATGGGTGACTGGATAAATATTTGACTTGACAAGTGATTCAGTCTTTCTTTATGTAAAACAATCAATAACACTTTACACCTAATCTTTATTCCAGCTTTTAGGCTTTTGAATGCACCATTTGCTCCCTTTTATCACAAAGACAAAAGAATTCACAAGTGCAATAAAGAAACAATAGAATTTTTGTTTTTGTTTGCAAACTTAGAATGCTCACAGAAAAACTATTCTTGAGTGGCTGATAAAAGCGAATCTGAGACTAAAGTGAGTATATATAGCAACATTTTATTTATATAGGAAAAATGATCTATTTGTCTGTCTGTTTATGTATCTATCTGACAAGATTGCTTAGGACAGGTTTAGGCAACGTTTTAGCTGCACTGTGCCAAAACAAGACTTTGAAATCCATTGGTGTGCTGGTCCTATTTATTTTTATTAACCTGTGTGTATGTGTGAGTCTGCTTGTGTTAATTATGGATGCATGTAGTTTCTTAGGAGGATTGTATTTTTGCATATATGGGTGGGGTGTTATTATTTTGTGTATATTAGTAAGTCGATTGTGGTATTGTGTGTGTTATGTATGTGTGAACATGGGCTGTGTATGGGGGTCTGCTTCAGGGATTGTATGTGGGTATAAGTTGTGAGTAGTGTATGTGGTGTTTTGTGTATGTGTATGTGGTACTGTGCTTGTGTGGGCTGTTTGTGGAGCTGTGTGTATGTGTGTGTTTGCATGTGGGATGTTGAAGGTTTATGTGTGGGGGGCTGTAATTCAAACATACACTTAAAGACAAAGACAATCAAAAACAATACCATGAGTTGATTGAGGGATGCCCCTCACTGCCCCTACAATCTGGAACATATTTAAATAAATCCCACTTGGACCTCTGTCAGGCTAGTTCCAAGTGAGATCCTCAAATCTCCCCAGCCTGTTTGGGTCTGGCACAAGGTCGTGCCTGTTTGTGTGCCATGCATGACATACATGCCATATGTTGGTGAATTCTAAACTGATACACAGATGATATCACCTACCATTTACACCTAGGTACATAATAATAATTTAGTCTTCTCTAACGCTATCTTCACTATTCATTAAAAGTAGAAAGTGGAAATGGAAGGCAGGTGATTCTGTTTGTGCAGCAGGATATTCTGTGCAACTGTCATACTATTACAGTGCAGAGTGTCAGAAATTCTTAACTGACAGATACCTCATCTTGCTAGAGCATCCTTTGTTATTTCATTTAAATATATATTCTGATGTTTAGGGAGTAAAACTATCTTGTCTCTAATTCAGTCTCAGTACCCTGGTCATGTACACTGACAAACTTGTGTTACCTTAGTTCCCCAGACTCAGGCCTTCCAACAGTCCCGATTTGAATGAGGTGGCCCTTATTTTAGATTCCTGTTCTGCCATTCTGACTTTGTTACCTGATGTCCCACTTTTGGAGGAATTGTCCCAAGAAAGGTTAGCACAAGCATATCACTGTGTACATGGTCTAGGACCATGCAAAGAGCTCTGAAAGAAAACTCTTTACATGGTTCCTTAGTAGGCCACCCTGCTTAATTGGCAGAGATGCCAATTTCCATTTCCCTACAACACCCACCAGCATTAACCTTCACTGGATGCCAGTGTTGGGGGCTATATTGTCTTGTGCATTAAAAAAAAAAACTACTTACCATAGCTAACAACTTTATAGCTGACAGAGAATCCACCTATATGGTTTCTTTAGAAAATAATGACTCCCACTACCTATTTTACTATTCACAACCCTATTCAATTAACTATATGTAATGTGCCTACATTTTTAGTCTATTTTGTTTTTTTAGACAATTGTATTATTGTTATTATTTCTACTACTATTATTATTCTTACACTCAAACCCAATCCTAAAATGAAAACATTGAGTTAAACAAGCAGATTGCAGAAAGAGAAAAGCCTTGTCTATTATGTGTTTTCTCAATGTACTTTCTGTTTCAATCCATTCTAGTCACCAAACATAAAGGGTAAAGGTTACAAAAGACAAAAGAAACAAAGGATATATGGGTTATTGTGTAAACCAAGACTGTTATTGTTAGTGACCATCACCTTCAGATAATTTCCTGACACCAGGATGTTAGATTTGTTTAACATTTGAACTAAATAAAAGACACTCTGCTATGGGAATTTGATTTAATAAAAGGGTCAGCTTGTGTGGCTAGTTTTTTCACCACATGAGACACCATGGACATTTCTAGATCCAGTTACTGAGCTAACTACTGTTGGTCAGGGTTATATGTGTGCCATGATAAATATATTCACAAAACACCAGCTTCAAAGCTTACAATATTTTATTGTTTTTTTTTTTAAAAAAACACCTTGCCATAATGTCAATGTACTCCATTTTTGACAGATCTTACTTTAGCAATCTTATGCTTTTTCTTATGAGATTAACACATTTATTAATGAAATCCATCCTCCTGGGGCTCTTTGCAGGGTTAAATGATGCCCTGGAATGATGCACGTATGACAGAGAGCTCATACATTTTGTGAGCATGAAAGCTGGTGTTTAGTGAGTGAGTTTTTGTATGTTGTTTTAATTGGCCCTGAGTGGGTTGTTTGTGGTGGCTGAGTGTGATTGTGTGGGTGTTGGTTGAGTGTGATTAGGTGCAGGGCTTGACTTAGTATGATATGTATGTATCGAGCTGGCGGAGTGTGATTGTGTATATATGTGTAACTGATTGAGTGTGGTAGAATATGGGGTTTGGCTACTTGTGAATGTGGAGTGATTGGCCCTGCTTGGAATGATTTCCCTAAGCATGACAATCCCCATGCTGATGTAACATGCCGTCTACACTGTCAGTGCCAATGGTGGAACTAACACGTGCCAGAGGACCCATCATGTGGCCTATGCACTTAAGGCCACCCGATGGGTGTTATTGATGAATAGGGGACCAGTCAGGTGTTTTCAAAACTACTACTGGGCCCCTGTGGTTTCAGTCAGCTGGGAGGAAGTGACAGCTGATCAGTTCCTCCTAGCTTCAAACAAAGTGCATCGTGCAGAAGGAGGAGGCAGTAGCGGCGCACCCAGGCAGAGGAAGAGAAGACAGCAAGGAGGCAGAGGAGCAAGAAAAGAGCAGCTCCAGACCTCACACTCCCATTAACCTCAGCCAGAAACCTGACCTCAAGCAATGTAGGCCATGTACACCTTTTAATGGCAATGGTGTTCCCTAATGGCAGACACTATACCACAGTATCCCAATATCGGTGGGTCCTACACTAATTTTAATATGGACATCAAATTAAATAGCAATAGTGCTATGTGAACTAAACTACATTTAATTAATCTGTTGTAAAAGCACTGAGAAAATACACCATGGAAAAGTAATCTGATAAAAAAAAAAACTATTCAAAAAAATTGTCATAATTAAATAATCAAAATGCTTTAATGTTAATACTAACAATGCATATCGTGTATCTGGTCTATATCAAATGCAGGAAGAGCACAAAGACCCGACACTATATTTCTACATTCAGGTAAGCTAGCGAATACTTAACCTTAATGTATTGTTGCCTGCCTAATGGTGGGTCCTAAGGCAGCTCATCTGCTGCATTTTGTTGTTAATAAAGGAATTATAAAGCACTAAGGAAATTATTTAAAGGATTTTTTTCAAGTATTTACATTGCTTATCATTGATATTATTCCATGATTATTGATATTCTGATACAGCATTTACAAAAACAAAGGTCAGTTACTGCTTAGCAAATAATAAACTAAATGGACACTAAGGCAGGAATTGATCATCCTCTTTTATGTTATGCATTAAATAGATTGATAAATAAATGAAATGCAATAAAAATATACTCATTCAACCCTCTTGTATCTGCGCAGCTAAGAGAAGCAAAACGGGAAGCACAGCTGACTTAAATTTGAGAATCTATTTCAATACTCTTATGAATTGCTGATACATCTCACTTTAGTGTGTATAACTTTTAAATTAATCCAATGTTCCAAACTACTATACCTTTAACAGCTACTAATTAATATTTAGAGAAAGTTAAAAACTTGACATCTGTGTATTCTGAAAAGTACTTTATCCATCCTTCTAATTATGTGGTAGCATATAGTTCTAGATAAAGACAAGAGTATATGATGAAGACACTTGTATTGTCCATCTGAATATCGTGTAGTTAAATATGTTTTTTATTTGGAAAAATGGATCAAGGCCTAAACAGACATTGAGATTCTTAAAAAAAAGATCACATTTCCCCAGCGTTGAAGTCAACTTGCACAATGTTAGCTGAAATAGCCATCTTGCGAAAAATATGAAGCAGTCATTTAACACTTAAGGTAAATACACAAAAATAAGTCCTGCACTCAAACTCCCACTACTCCAGGGCAGCAGCAATGACCATAATACACATCTACCCCCATACATACAATAAATCCCAAGAAAAAAAGGTACCTGCACACTTCCCAAATCCTTATGCATATTTATATAAATGGAGGTTTTTAGTTCCACTCCAACGGCCATTAGATGTAAGCCCACCTGCCACGTCAAGGCAAACCTCTTAGGTGGGTCCTACACTAACAATTCACCTTCCTTGCTTAAACTTAAGGAATATAAAATGTCTAACGAGACAGAGGGGGTTTAAGTAAACCAGTGCATACTTATTAACCCTTAAAAGGGAATGTGGCAAACCCTGCCACTGGAACTGATCATTCTGTGTGAATAAGGGACTTTCACCAAGGGAATAACTAACAGAATGGACTTTCCTGTTATATTGCTGTTTTTAGGCGAATGACCGAAACTACCGAATGGGAGACCACCCCGGGGTGGTCGTGTGTTTCCAATTAGCTGAACGATACAATGTTGCGAGGGAATTAAGTGCCTGTATGTGTGGCTGCCATTTCGCATACCCAACACGTGGCGGTGGCCATCTTACGCACGAACAGCAGTACTTGGTTGTCGAACGCCTGGAACTCAAACCGGGCATTCGACTAACCAAGTACCGCTGAGACCTCCAGCATGCTCCGACAGCACGAATCAAACACACGAACGCCCCGGCGTTCGGTAGATAGATTCCCCTAAATGAGGGGATTCATGCGAAGGCTTGCAATCGCATGGATGGCTAGGTTATTCGGTAGTTTTAATTCACTGAAATAGACCGACCGCAGGGCCAGAATTCATGGAACTGTTTTCGGCTACTGAGTCCCTTCGGTCGGTCAAAACTTTAACTGTTTGTAACTCCCGAACCCCTGGGTGAATTTTGAGTATGTTGCTCACCCAGATCAGATCTACCAGGGGACCCCTTATTTGTCTCTGTACCCCCTATATTTAGGGGACATCTAGAAAGTGGGGAAAACTCTGTCCCCACTAATCTGTTTAAGGGCTAATCTAAGGGGAGGAGAGGGAGGGGAGGTGACCAGGTTACAATTGGCTACTGTAATAATTATGAAAGTTACCTCCCTTGCATGGGAGAAATGAATAAAAGCAGACTTGTGAATAAAGCTGACAGTTGACTCCCAGGCTATGTGTCGTGTAGTCCTTGGGGAGGTGGATTATGCTGTGTTCCTGTGATTTTGTATGCTGAATCTTTGTTCCCAGCGGAGAGCCATTGGATTAACCCCTGCTCCTCCGCTACAGGGAACACATGTGATAGGCGGTAGCATTGTAACATGGCTGTGTGATACAAAAGCTAAATACAAATACACACAAATACAAAAGGTAAATACAAACACACAAATGTTTGGAATAGTGCACAAGTAACTTTGTTTTATTTATTGTGGGGAAATAGCTGCTTGACATCTGACTGCTATTTTGGGGTCAAGAAGATTTTTTTTTCCTAGTTTGTTGCAAAATTAGAAGTGCTTCAAACTGGGTTTTTTTTGCCTTCTTTTGGATCAACAATAGAAACATATGTGAGGAAGGCTGAACTAGATGGACACAAGTCTCTTTTCAGCTATGTAACTATGTAACTATGTAACATATATAAAGTCATACATTTATTTGTTTGTAAAGTATTCATCAAGAAGAATACATTTAGATTTCTCTTGTGTTCAATTATTTTTCTTAATTAATTCATTGATACATGATATATTTTAAAATATATATATAAAAAAATATATAATGATTTAATGCTACCAGTTTACTGAGATGTTTTAACTGAAGTTAACGATTGAGTTTTTGTTGATGGTTATTCAACAGTTGTTGACCTTCGTACTTTGAGGTATTTAATAAGAAATTCTAAACTACTAGATGTAATGTTACGTGGAACATGGGAAGCAGGACTGAACATGCTGCTTACATAGACGGAATTAACTGGAGGGGTGGTTATGAAACCGAAGCAAGTATCTGGATTGAACTGATGCCAATTAAGATCTTATATCATAACACACTGATAGATTTTACATATTGCATTGGATAATTTAATATGTTGCATTGTAGTGATACAATTGAATAATTTAAAAGGTTTATTGTTTGTGGTGTAGATGTATATGCTGCATGTACACTGTTTGTAATGTTAGCTGCTCACTGTTAACAAAAAAAAAAGTATTTTTGCTGAATTAATGAATAGATGAAATTCCCGTTCGCATGCCCAAGTACTTAACTAGGCAATCGCGGGAATTTCACAGGGCTATCTAATGTGGGCAGATGACGTGTCCCACAGAGACTTCATCGACCCACACAAAGATAACGGCGTCTAGGACCTAGGTCCGCGCTGAAAATAAAGATGAAAAAACAGGTATCATTGGAGGCTTATGGGCATTCGGGGGTGACAAGGGGGACAATTAGATGTTATGGAGTCGCTTTAACTATTACATCTAGTGTTTTCACTACCTTATGTACATCTTTGAAAGCAATTGGTTCCCTTTTTAATCACTTTTGTTTTTAACTGTGTGTAACACTAACACAATTAAGTGTTTAAGTGAGGTTCATTTTTCTTTTTTGTGGCACTGCTATACGTCATTGCTATCTAATTAAGTTTTTTTTTCCATATTTTTTTCTTCTTCAATTTGTGCTACACATAGGACCTGAATATCTATAGTGGTAACATTGTGAGTTCTGGTTATGGTTCGTTGTCTGAGACCAGTTCTTATTTTTTCTAGTTCGGGCTTATACCCTGGTTATCCACTTAGCCCCACTTCTTACCGCAACAGATGTAGGACATTTTCTGCCCTACACCTGATGTGCATTTTTTCTATGAATTATATTATGCATATCTTCTACAGTACAATGATAGGGGGACATTTCCCACCACCTAGTTCACAGATCAAGTGAAAAAAATAACCAATGGAGGGAAAAATAGGGGGAGCAGTAAAAATATTTAAAATGTATAATATATCGATTTTTTTATTTTACTGGTCTTTTTTTCCCTCTGCTGCTCACTTCTTGCTTGATGTGTAAACAATATCAACATTTAGTGACTGTCCCCTAACCATTAATCATCTTTTTTCCCCCCTCAATCATTCCTTTTTTTTTTTTTGGTGCCTTAGGCAGAATTCAAAGTCATGACCCAAACTGAGCATGTTAGGCACTGGAACATTTTGGAACAGAATTTGGGAAATCGACCAGTATAGATTTTTTTTTTTATTACTCCTCCTTTTCTTAATCTATTGTTCACTTCTCAATTGATCAGTGAATAAAATTGGCATTTAGTGACCGTGCCCTAGCCATCAATCATCTTTTATTACCATCAATCATCAAAAATCACAATCTAAATTGAACATGTCCTAGATTGTGCAGTTTGGTTGATCTGTGATTTGGATGCATGTTGACTTAGAGTTCAGAAACATAGTCGATCATCTGATCGGCTCAAATCTGTCCGAATCTCAGTGTGGCCAGCAATGTAAAGCATAATACAAGGCTCCATGCAAATCCAGTTAACATTGAGACATTGTCTTACGTAATTGTATAATAAAGGCCAGTGCAAGGATTTTTGACACCATAGGCAAATATTCATTTTGCTGCCCTCTCATGAACTGAACTACATTCTCTCAAAGGTTTATTCACAAAACTCAGAATTACAGAGATCTGAAAACTGAATTCTAAAGTTTAGCAAAAGCAGCCAAGCTGTGACCATGGGCGAGTTGATGGGTTCTTCTAAATCAGTTATTTTAGCCTAAATTTTGCAATTTGGTTTTCAATTTGTAACTTGGTTTATCATATGTACCTTTCCGTAACAGTTCGTGTATTCTCTCTCTAATCTGTTTTCATCAGCCTTTTTTGCCTCCATCTCTACTAATCTTACTGTAGTAACTAACCCTGTCAATGTCTCTTGTCCTTATTTTCAGTCTTCTCCAACAGTGAATTTGTAACATTCAGGCCAAAACAAAAGTGCTGGATGAAGTCTCTATCTCAACTTGATAAGCTTTAAAACAGCTTTTAAGCCACTGCTTAGAGAATTGACTCCCAAGTGTCTACTTGCCTGTTGTTGTTTAAGTGAGACTGGTTGTGCCTTGTAGTGGAAAAATGTATGGGAAATTGGGAAGACATTTAGGGAACAGAGAGACAGCAACTAAACCAGGAAAATAGGGAAATGAGTCAAACTGGGAACATATTTAGGGAAAGCAGATGGACTGGGGAGACAGTTAGGGAAAGGAGAGATATTTATTAAACAGAAGCAGACGGTTAGACATTTTAGGTGAGAAGGCACAGTAAGCAAATATTTAGGGAAAGAAAGAGACACACTGCCCAATACACACACACTACCCAGTACGTACATACATACACATGGCCCACTATATACATCCATACCTATATGCTGCCCAATGCATTCACCCATACACACATTGCCTAATATTTTTATACATACAACCCGCACACTGCCACACAGCAAACATTTTTTAGGAATAGTTTTAAGAACATGATAAAGAGTTCAAGGTGTTGGATTGGCCTCCAAATTTCCCAGATCTCAATCTGACTGAGCATCTGTGGGATGTGCTGGAATAATAAATATGATCCATGAAAACCCCACTTCACAACTTACAGAACTTACAGGATCTGCTGCTAATGTCTTGGTGCCAGATACCACAGGACAACTTCAGAGGTCTTGTGATGTTTATGTCTCAACACATCAGAGCTGTTTTGACAGCACAAGTGGGACCTACATGTAATTAGGCTCGTGGGTTTAATGTTGTGGCTGATCAGTATACATTCAGATACACACTGCCCAATGCTTATATCCATACAAACACACTGCTCAATGCGTACATCCATGGAAACATAGTACCCAATACATACATTGTACATTAGTATGTAATCTAAGGATACATCTAGTCAATTAAGGGCAATTAAATATTTAGTTATTGAAGTGCATTACTCAGCAGGGCACACATAACAGCACCCTCATTAAATCGAGCATTGCTTCCTTAGCATAAGCATGAAAAAACTGCATCCTTGATAGTTATTATTTGAACTTGAGCTTTATTCTTTGTAACAGTTTGTGGGTAAAATGAAATAAAATCAGTTACCAATAAATTGCCTTTTTTTGGTGTATTACCTTTAGGAAAGTCTTTTGTTTTCTGTTGTACATACTGCATGATATGAAGATGTACAGCTCCTCTGAAACATTGAGAAAAGGCACCATGAATTAACTTCCATTCATTTACTTATTATTATTCAGAGAAAGTTTAAATTGAATTAAGTCTTTAATTACAAAAATACAAGTTAGAGCAGAACTGTCACTAATTAGTTAGTCTGTGGAGGTAAGTGTAATATTTACTCTCCTCTTCTACTCTACTCATCCTCTACTCATTCTAGTAAGCACTTCGGTAGCATTTGCTAAGATGAGAGAATGAGGAGAAGTCACAGTGGGTTAAACCATTAAAGAATGGTCTAACCCCTAAAAATTAATCAATAACTTGAGCACTGTCAAGAATTCCTGTCAGACCCCTAAAAGAACTCCAGACCGCTAAAACCACTTCTCTCTCCCCCCATTTCCTCCTGGCTGTCAATCAGACAACTGGTCCTGTTACTTCCTAGTTGTTTAGCTCAGTGGAGCTAAACTCAACAAGCAGGCCATTGCACAGAACACATGACTTGGAAAGACTTCTTAATAAGTTGTGTTGGGAAGTCCATGATTGGACAGCCACAGAAAGAATTGGCTGGGATAAAGGGGGTGGCTTGTAAAGACTTTAGACACAAAATCTGCAGCTTTTACAAGTTGCTTTCAGATATTTCTCCAATTAAAAAATACATGCTTAAAAATGTGTATGGTTTCATTGCATTGGGCATAGATCTACAAAAGAGGGATTTGTATTTTATTTTTATTTTTGCATTTAGGGTCAAAATAGTCAAACTGTTAACATTTTCCAGTCACTATACTTACACTTTGGCTATTTATTTGAAATTCACTTTGCATTCACATTTGATAGCCAACAGTTCTCACTTTAGTGAGTGACCCTACAGGGGAGCGAAGTTTTAATTCAGTTTGGGCTTGGTGACCTTCCAAATTATACCAGGTTTTGATGAAGTTGAATTGACACAGGTTAACAGTGAAAACAGGGCCAGGCCAGTAAATCACACGCAACATGAGCGCAATTCACTTCCAATGATAACTGGATCCAGTACTATGACATACATGTTTAAATGTACAGTGACAATTAGGTGATTTCCAGAAATTATATAATTTCATGAACATAAAAGGCATAAATCAAAATCCTGATTACACTAGATTACATTAAAACACTATTTGAAATGAACTGCTCATTTTAAAATCACTTTATGTTTTTATATAGTAGAAATATTAGAGATGCACTTGAACTACTTAGAAAATGTTTGAGATTTGTTTTCATTGGTGTTTGCACATACTGAGCCCTTTACATACACTTGAATTCGACTCTGTTCTTAGACCCCTTTAATCTGTAAAATAACCTTTTGGTCAAAAAATAGGGGACTTTTCATTACTTTTTAAGTGGCTCTGTTTGGTCTCTCTTACAGTTATTCTAAAGACTAAAGAAAGTTCGGTAAAGGGTCATGCAAACAGTGATTAACCCTGAAACCACTTGAAGTCTTTGGTGCTTATTTACAATATAAACCATAATGAATTGAACTGGGAGTGCTCTGAAGAGTTTAAAACCTCTTAATCTTCCCAGTTGAAAATAGTGGACAGAGTTCTTAGATTTCTGTTGATGGTTTGAAACAAAATACGGTCCACAACCAGTCTCAAAGAGAGGTCTGATTTTCTGTGCAATTATTCTTGGTAGACTGATCTTCTTGCTGCTATGTTTCAATTAATTAAAACTGTTGTCTATTCTTGCAAGTTATCTTCGACATGTGTATTTGCTTGCATTTAATTTAAAAGATTATCTTTGAAATCTTTTAAATAGCTAGCACGTTACATATTATTTGTAGTATAAGAAAGATATGTTCAGGATTAAAGGGTAACTCCTTGCATCATACGTACACTATAGCCCACTCTGTCAACATTTGAAAAATAATTCCAAGGACACTTTGAAGCACAGCTATCAATTACTACCTTGAACATTTACCACAACCACTGCTGCAAAGCCCTGCCCACTATGTCCAACGCACATAATCAATCTCTGTCTACTTATAGTGCAGATTACAGGTTCTACTCAATAAAGAGAGAATTACAGGGAATTGAGATGGTAATTTTAAACTTAAGACAAAGGAACTGAGTTTGAAAAATTCTCCCATTCAGCTGCCAATTCCCAACACAATTCCCATGCAATTCTCTCTTTATTGAGTAGACCTTTATAACACCAAGTTCCCACCAACAGTACCATCATCCTTGGTATACGATAGATACGTTCGCAGCACTGCATCTATATCAGGCAGGTACATTTTATCACTTTAACATGAGTTGGGTATCAGTAGTGACACTGTCAGTACAAATATAGAAAGACCTTGTGCAGATGTGCTTCAGTCAGAGAGTTGTGTCTACACCATAGAACATACATTAGTTAAAAAAAAAATATATTGGGGAGTGAATATAGTAAAAAAAATAGGAAATGAAATATATAGAACATAGGCGTGCACAGCCTATTGCATTAGGGTGTGCACCCTAGAGCACAAGCACACGACGCGTATATGTATGTATGTATGTATGTATATATATATATATATATATATATATATACACTGCTGTGTGTGTGTGTGTGTGCTGTGTGAGGGTGCTGGTAGTGTGCTATGTGGGTGTTTGTGTGTGTGTGCGCTTGTGACGGTGCTGTTAATGTACTGTGTGAGGGTGCTGTTTGTGTATGAGGGTACTGGTAGTGTGCTGTGTGTTTGTTAGGGTCCTGTTAGTGTGCTGTGTGAGGGTGCTGCTGTGTGTGTGTGAGGGTGCTGTTTGTGTTTGTGAGGGTGCTGTATGTGTGTGGGTGCTGTATGTGTGTGTGGGTGCTGTATGTGTGTGGGTGCCATGTGTGTGTGTGTGGGTGCCATGTGTGTGTGTGTGTGCCGTGTGTGGGAGCTGTGTGTTCTGTATGTGTGAGGATGTTGTGTGGGTGATGTTTGTTTGCTGTATGTGTGTGGGTGCTGTATGTGTGTGTGTGCTGTTTGTGTGTGTGTGCTGTTTGTGTGTTTGTGCTGTATGTGTGTGCTGTGTGTGTGCTGTGTGTGTATGCTGTGTGTGTGTGCTGTATGTGTGTGCTGTATGTGTGTGTGTGCTGTTTGGGTGATTTGTGGGGGTGGAGGTGGGGGCAGATTAGTTAATAAAGATCCCCCCTACCTTCTTACCTTATGTAGGGAGGGGGGACTGTGCTGCTTCCTTCCCTGGTGGTCCAGTGGAGGTGGGGGCAGATTGCTTAATATCCCCCCCTCCCTTGTTACCTTATGCCAGGGAGGGGGGATCCTTTCTGCTTTCCCTGGTGGTCCTAGTGGTGAGAGTGAACTCTAGCCTGCGGCGCTAGAGTTCACTCTCGCGAGATCTGAGTGTTGCCGCGATAACCGCGGCAACACTCAGATCTCGCCAGTGGAACCCGGCGGAGCTGCTGGCAATAGCTCCCTGGGTCCTCTCCTGCATCACTCCCTGCCTGTGGGTCGGTGGGGAGGGAGGCTGAGAGCAGAGCCGGCGCTCAGATAGCGCCGGCTCTGCATTAGCTGACAGGCGGGATCCTGAGATCTCCCCTGCCGGTCTCAATACATAGGCGTGCCACGGGGATTAGGGTGTGCCCAGGCACACCCGGCATACCCTGTGCGCATGCCTATGATATAGAAGGAGAATGTACAGAATGGAACTAAAGAGAGAAATGGGAGCAAAGGGAAAACATATGCACATATTCCATTAGCCCCTTTTCATGCCACCAATTCAACATGTTAAATGTCTCAGATTGAGGCTTCAGTCACCACTCCACTGCTTCTGATTCTCCAAGTTCCTGGAGTCTGCGGGTATTATACAGAGAGCAGCACTGTACAGGGAGCACTGACTGTAACAACTTATTATACACACAGACGTGTATTATACAGAGAGCAGCACTATACAGGGAGCACTGACTGTCACAGCTTATTATACACACAGACGTGTATTATACAGAGAGCAGCACTCTATGGGGAGCACTGACTGTTCCAGGATATTATACACATATATATGTATTATACAGAGAGCAGCACTATACAATATAAGGAGCACTGACTATTCTGGGATATTATACAGACACAGACCTGTATTATACAGAGAGCAGAACTATATAGGGAGCACTGACTGTCCTAGGATATTATACACAGAGACCTGTACTATACAGAGAGCAGCACTATACAGGGAGCACTGACTGTCCCAGGATATTATACATACAGACCTGTACTATACAGAGAGTAGCACTATACAGAGATCACTGACTGTCTTGGGGTATTATACACACAATGACCTGTATTATACAGAGAGCAGCACTATACAGGGATCACTGCATGTATAATACAGGTCTATGTGTGTATAATATCCTGGGACAGAGAGCAGTAATATACAGGAAGCACTGATTGTCCCAGTATACACATAATTAAACAGAAAGTATTAAACAGAAAGCAGCACTATACAAGGAGCACTGACTGAATAAGGATATTATGCACACAGACCTGTATTATCGATAAATTATCGATAAAATTAAACTTAGATTTATTGGTACATCCAACAAATGCAATACATACATACAATACATACACACAGACTGCTGAATACAGACACAGACTGCTGAACACATTTACACACAGACTGCTGAATAAACGCACACACCAACTGCTAAATACACGCACACACCGACTGCTAAATACACGCATGCACAGAGTGCTGAATACACACAGACTTCTAAGTACACACATACAGACTGCTGAGTACACACACTCAGGCTGCTGAGTACACACACACACACACACACAGACTGCTGAGTACACACAGACTGACTGCTGAATGCACACAGGCTGATGAATACACACACAGAGTGAATGCACACAGTACACCAAATACACACACACAAACACACACAGAGACTGCTGAATAAACACATACACACACACAGCTAAATACAGACTGTTGAGTGCATACACAGACTGTTGAATGCACACAGGCTGCTGAATACATACAGACTGCTAAATACACACACATAGACTGCTGAATACACACAGAGAGACTGCTGAATACACAAAGGCTACTTTATACACACACACACTGTTGAATACACACACAGACTGCTGAAATCATTCACAAACTGCTGAACACACTCACACACTGTCTGCTGAATACATGCACAAACCGACTGCTGAATACACATGCACATAGACTGCTGAATACACACACACACACACAAGGACAGTTGAGTACACACAGACAGACACAGACAGACTGCCGAGTACACACAGGCAGACTGCTGAGCACACACACACAGACTGCTGTGTACACACACAGACTGCTGTGTACACACACACATACTGCTGAGTACACACAAACAAACTGCTGAGTACACACAGACTGCTGAATAAACACAGGCTGCTGAATACACACAGACACACTGCTGAATGCACACAGGCTACTGAATACACACACACACAAACACACACACACACACACCAGCTGCTGAATACACACACACAAACTGCTGTAAACAGTCACAGACTGCTAAACACATTCACACACCAACTGCTGAATACACTGAATACATGCACACACCGACTGCTGAATACACACACAGACTGCTGAGTACACACATACAGACTACTAAGTACACACACAGACTGCCGAGTACTGAATGAACACAGGCTGCTGAATACACACCGACAGACTGCAGACTGCACAGAGATTGCTGAATACACACACACACATACAGAGTGCATACACACAGTACATTGAATACACACACAAGCACACACACACACAGAGACTGCTGAATACACACACAGAATGCTAAATACATATGCAGACTGCTGAATGCACACAGGCTGTTGAATACACACACACACACAGACTGCTGAATACATGCAGACTGCTAAATACACACACAGACTGCCGAATACACACACTGCTGAACACACACACACACAGACTGCTGAATACACACACACACATACTGCAGAATAAACAAACAGACTGATGAATACACACAGACTGCAGTGAGGGGTGCAGTATATATGTTTTTGTTTAGGGGTGGTGTGTGTGTGTAGCGGTGTTGTGTGTGACAGGTGCAGTGTGTGAGGTGTGTAGTGTGTGTGTGTGTGAGGGGTGCAGCTTGCGATGGGTGCTGTGTGTGTTTGTTATTATTTTCCCTTGTGTGTGAGGGGTGCTGCGCGTGTTTGTGGGGTGCTGAGTGTGTGTGTGGGGTGCTAATCGTATGTGAGGGGTGCTTAGTGTGTGTGAGGGGTGCTGTGTATGTGTGTCAAAGGTGCTGTGTGTGAGGGTGCTGTGTGTGTATATATGAGAGAGTTGATGTGTGTGTGAGGGGTGCAGTGTGTGTGTGGGTGAGAGAGGGGCTGTGTGTGTAAGGGGTGCTGTGTGTGACAGGTGCAGTGGGAGACGGGTGCTGTGTGTGTGTCAGGGTGACTGTGTGTGTGTATGTGAAGGTGGTGTGTGTGTGCAAGGGTGCTTTGTTTGTCAGGGATGCTGTGTGTATCAGGGGTGCTTTGTGTGTCAGGGGTGCTGTATGTGTCAGGGGTGCTGTGTGTGTGTGACAGAGGTGCTGTGTGTGATGGGTGCTGTGTGTGCATGAGGGGTGCTTTGTGTGCGTGAGGGGTGCAGTGTGTGAGGGGTGCAGTGTGTGACGGGTGCTGTGTGTGTGGGTACTGCAAGTGTGTGAGGGGTGCTGTGTGTGTGTGTGTGTGTGTGTGTATGTGAAGGTAATGTGTGTTTGCGGGGGTGCTGTGTCAGGGGTGCTGTGTGTGTGAGGATCGCTGTGCCCTGGTGGTGGTGAGTTGTCACAAGCTCACTACAGATAAGCTCACTGACACACAAGCTCACTACAGACAAGCTCTCACACACACACATACACACACAAGCTTTCTTACTAGCAGGCACATACACACACATGGCGTAGTATATTAAGCCTACTTGGCACTGGTGGCTGTTGATGGGAGGTCAGGTTGCCATTTTCTGCAGCAAGTTAACATGGGGCAGAGCTTAATGGTGGAGGCGGAGCTTGTGTGCATGACGTTAGGGCAGCGCCTGCATCCACGAGGCAGAGCAAGAGCCTGTTTGCTGGGGAAGCTGCTGGGAAATCAGAAAGGATACTGTCAGTGCTCCCTCTGGCCCCCAGCATCTCTCTCCAGCCCCCAGCACATCTCTATTGCCCCCAGCATCTCCCAGCAGCTCTGTCCTGAATTCCCTTGGACTGTTACAGTCCAAGGGAATATAATAAAAGCACATGGCCGTGCAAGTTGCAGGGACTGTCCCCGGAGGGTGATTTACCCAGGACAGACTCCAGTTTATCGGGAATGTCCCATCAAAAACGGGACAGTTGGCAACTGTAATAATGTAAGGACATCGGTAATGAGTAACTACATCGGTAATCGGTAACATACATCGGTAATGAGACTAAATTTTTTACAATGGATTGATCACTTTCCTGGTCCTGCTGGTCCCCAGGTTTGCTCTGTTGGCAAATTCATGGTATCTGGCCTTCTGCTGCTCATTTATTGCCTGAGAGCATCAGATGATCGCTCTCAGCCAATGAATGCATGTCTGTGCATCGTGTTTGCACAGAACTGAAATTTGACAACAGTGAAATCCTGTTATGGGCTCCAGAAAGCACCATGACCCTGCTTGTGGTGGAGTTACATCTCTGGCAGTAAAAGGGTAAAACTTGGCACGTGCAGTGTTTCAAAACAGAATCTTGCATGTACAGACTCATTGTGGTCATGGTGCTTGGAGTAACTCTTTAACTAAAATGGTCATCAGTAAGGTTAGAAGGTAATACTCTTGCATGTTTTCCAGAATGTTAGCTCAGATATACTAGATATATTAGCAAGTCATATTCCTCTAGTGTCTATTGACTTTCTCTGTTTATTTTGAGTCCGGATAATCCATCTGTAGCAAACTAAAGATTAACATTAATACCAAATTGCTATGTTTTTCCAAGTTATACTAAATTAATGATCTAGCACATAAGACCTAAGCTACTGAGTGTTCTGTGATTTTCATAAGACTGATTGATTGGTCCACAATACGTTCACCAGGTGTTTATAAATCATTAATTTGATCTCAGTAAAGATGCCTTCTATATCTAGGCCTGTTCCTTTATTATTTGTGAAATAAAACGCCAGGTCTATCAAACTATTTTATAATTGTTGTTGACATCTGTATAAGTTCTGTGCCACGAGAGGGCCGGGGTGGCCGGAGTTGCTGGAGGGCGACTGCTGGGGTCTCAGGCGGATCGCCGGTCCAGGTAAGTTTACCGCTCATAATAGCCGCAGACATCCTTAACGACCATTTTTTTCTGACATACCTAGTACGTCCGCAGTTGTTAGGGGTTAAGCAATGTAAAAAATATGTTTTTATTAAAATTTGCTCAACTATTTACCAAACCTTAAAAAATACCTTTCATTAGCTGCAGGAATGACCTCTGTAGCTAATGAAGATCCAGACCCTACACGTAGAAATAAAAAGGTATCTATCTTCATTATTAAACATTTATCAAGAAAGGATGCAGGGACAGAGTATTTTGCACCCTAACTATTTTAGTATAATGAAATGGTTTTGGAGCTTAGATTGACCATTTAATCTTCCCAAAACACAAAAATGAAATTAAGGCTAGGTGCACTTCTTGATTTTAGTAAGCTAGCAGACTAATAGTTATGAGTCTGCTTCCTATTACTACAGTCCATCTAAACTTTGAGATAAAAAAATATTGAGTTAGCCCTCTTTATACATTACTGATATATTTTATTATTTTATTCTCCATGAGACAACCCAGCTGTTGGTTTATTACAGCAGCAGTGCGTACAAGGTAGGGATAATGCCTTAACCCCTTAAGGACACATGACGTGTGACATGTCATGATTCCCTTTTATTCCAGAAGTTTGGTCGTTAAGGGGTTAAAGCACACTTGTCATCTGTCATCAGTGCTCCTTTCTAACACTAGCGCTAACAAGGTAGCACCACCAGTGCAGCAAGTTAAAAGTGATTAATGTCTATATTCTTGCTTTTGACATTTGACTGTATGGTTGTATAGGGGTCATGGGAGACAGGATTTTGGCATGCTACAGGGTTTTCATTTTAGATACTTTATAAAAGTAAAAGAAATCTAGCAAATTATTAAAACAAATACACACTTATTATTATCTTAAAATGTATTTTCTTTCAAGAAGGCTTATTTGGAATTATTTCACTTAAATCAGCATAGATATATATTTGTCAAAAATCTATCAGAATGAAAAACATACAAATAACACAAGTTGTAAAAAAATATGAACAAAAAAAGCAATACAAGTTCAAGGGGAAATATTAAGCAAAACAGAAAATATTACATGAATAAATCTTTACTCATTTCATAGGCCACACATCAAGCACATTACAATGTAATATGAGTATACACTGTTAACATTTAACCTATATTGCACCATGAGTGTATGTATATTGTTCCATTATGATATGCTTTATAAACTTCCCAGAAATTTTGGGGCACGCACATAATTTTGGGAATGCTAGTCCTAAATCTGATCATTTGTAAACAGATTGGGTCCTGAACTCCACAGTTTAGAATATTATGCTTAAAAATACAATTTTATAAAGACAGAGTTCTATTAAAATAAACTTGATACTAGAGAAAACAAACTTTTAATGTAAGGTTATATGACAGGAATTAAGTGTCAGTCTTGGTGGTCTGAGAATCTTAAAAAAAAAAAAAAAAAACTAAACAAAACAACAATGGACTGAGAACCTCATTCTTACATGTTATGTTCCAAAAATATTTTTGCTTAAATTTAGATCAGCATTAGAGTTAGTTAGATCAATATCATTTTGAAAACATCAAAATGATTAATGCTTACTGAAAAGATAGAGGATGACTTCATTATTAACATGTGGCATCATTATGCATGCTATTTAAGATGTAAATAAAAAATGGAAATGTAACATACAAACACTGTTATCAGTTTCAGCCATTCAAATCCCCTGTTGCGGCTGTTGGTCAAAAGCATGACATTTTTTTTTTTGTATTGTTACAAAATGTAATTGTGTGCACACTTAAATAGAAATAGAGAGGTAGATAGAGAGAGAACACAAAGTTCTTTAGGTATTTATCAGTTTGTCTCTATATTTATTTATAATAAACATGGCACTGTATGATACTTAATCTGGTGAGGAAATGTTGTGTGTGTGATGTGGTGTGTAAGTTCTAGTGTCTGAATGCTGTATTTGTGATGTACAAATACATACAGATATATGTGTGCAAGTTTAGTGGGTGTTATGCTACACTATTTCATTTCAGCCCTATCCCTTTAGTGAAACATTGGTCAGTGAAAGTAGCTGTGTAGGCAGAAAGTGATTCTTCCTTTTACCTTACTCTGCAAACATATTCCTATAGCCAGGGGTGCTCAAAAGGTGTTTTAAAAATACAACTTTCATGATGCTCTGTAATTCTAAAGACATGCAAACACATGCAAAGCATCATGTGAGTTGTAGTTCTACAACATCTGGAGATCTACATTTTGGGTGTCCCTACTATAGACAGAGGAGCTGAATAAATGGCTGTAGAAGCAGCATGACATGTGTATCCTGGTGCTGTACTATGAGTAAAAAAAAACTTTAAACCAAATTCTAACCCTTACCATAAGCGTAGCACTAGACCTAACCTTTAACACTAATCCTATCACTAAGAATATATATCACGTACTACAAACGAGGCGTGATAGGGATTCAAGTATTAAGGGAACTAAATGTTATCTGGGGTTCTGGAGACATTCATAAATACTTGACAGTCTTGTGGTTTATTATATCTCCAGAAATCTGATATGACATTATTTTTCCACTAATCATATATGTATATATTGGAAATTGATGAAGAAGGTAGAGAGCATGACTGAAATGCTGACATAGTTTTATTTTCCTTTGCACAGAATGCTTTGACGTTTGTCTGACAAAGTTTGCTCAATAAAGCAACAAAGAAAAAAAACATCCTGAGTGCTCATCAAGTTTGCTTATTTATATTTGCAGCTGAAGTATTGCAAGACAAAAACAGTTCTTGTCCAACACCAATCAGTTTGATATATTGTTTGGCATTTATGAATAGTTTGATGTAAACCAAGGCTCTTCCCAATGCCCATACATCAGCCTTTCTGCATCCACATGGATAATGTAGAATAATCACTTTTACATTATCAGTGTCAATTTCATCCTGGCTGGACAACATTAATTAGGTGAGATCACTAGGTTAATCAACCTCCTACAGTCTGTGCCAGTGAGTGGTTGAGCAAAATTGGCATTGATATTGTAAAAATGTTAATTATCCATTTTCGATGTGAATGAGGATGGGGCAGTCTTGTGGCAAGTGTTAGGGCTTTTATTAAACTGTTATTAAGATTTTTTATGTTAAATTGAATATTAGGCTACACCAGACCAGTGATAACCAACGATTTTGAACTGAGTCACATTTGAGCATACAGAAAAATGATCAATGCACAATTAATTATGCTTTCTTTTAACTTCACAGGCAGGTAACACATCACATGTTTGAAGTACTTTTAGGGAGATATGTATACTTGCAGACAAATCGACAAGCTTAAGATAATTTTCAGAAATATTAATTTTAGTGCTGGCACATATTAAAACTTACATTTAATGACAGTGTTCATCATATTCTAATCCTGATGTCAATGTGTTTGTAGCACACTTTAAGATGTCTTAAGGCACACTAGTTTGCCACAGCACACTGGAATACCAATAATCTAGGCAGCATAATTATTAGTGTATGCTGTAGTGGTTAAAATGGTTAGAGTGCCCTTTAACCAAGAGAACGGATCAATGTCCCTTTGAACAAATTTGAGAAAACTCTCCTGTGAAATGCTGTGAAGGACATTTGCCAGCTCAACCAAATGAACCAACATACAATACAATATTAAGATAGATATTGATGCTAGAAAAACTTATAATGGATGTTTGCACCATTTTTTAAATTTAACAATATAGACACCCGCAGGGGCTTATAGTTTATTGGGCTTCTATACCCATTGGAGTAACTCAGGTAGATAACAGCTACACCTTTGTAAGTATAACATCATGAAACAACATCCTGAGCCAACTTCAAAACCGATCTTTAATATGTGTTCCACAGCTTGCTCATATTCCTACACATGACACAATGCATACGTGACTTTACATTCATGCCCCTGGAAACAGCTTTGGGCAACTGGTCTAAAGTAGATATTTGAACATCCCGATGTGTATGTTTTTCAGAATGTTTATTGCCCCCAAATAGGAAGTTGAGAATTACTTACCAGTTCTTAGTCTTCAGAAAGCATTTTAAGCTGTAGGCCAATTACGATCAATTATTCTGAATTGTGACCATCTAATGTGAACGCTTAATGGTCATTTAATGGATATTGACTGCAGCCCAATGATTCAGGCTTGCATTTGTAGGACCCTTCACCATAAAACTATAATTATAGGAGTTTAAAGGGGCACTATAGTAACCAGAACAACTGCAGCTTATAGGTATTTGTTCTGGTAAATATAATCATTCTCTTCAGGCTTTTTTCTGTATACACTGTCTTTTCAGAGAAAATGCTGTGGTTACATTACAGCCTAGGGATACCTCCACTGCTCACTCCTCACTTGTGCTGGCTCTGCCCCAATCTGCCTTCTTGACAGTCTCAGCCAATCCAGTGCTTTCCTATGTAAAATCATTGTGATTGGCTCAGAACAACACTTCTGATTATGGAAGCCAAGTACGCAGATCAGGGACAGAGTCAGCAGAAGCAGAATGCAATAAAGGTAATATTTATATGTTGTGGGGCAAGTGGGGGCCAGACGGTAGTTTTAACACTTCAGTGTTCATTTAAAAATAAAAAAATAAATGAAAGACATTTTATAGAGATTGTAAATATAAAGAAAAAGGGTAGGACAGATTGTCTATCTGGATGGAGATCTTTTGCTTTTACACAATGCAGTTACCAGTTTCATCACATTAGATCTATTCATATTTATGAATTGTCCTGTATTGCTCAGCTATTCAAAGCTGGAATTGTTGATACAAATGATTTTATAGTTAGGTAAGCTACTACTTATTATTCCCAAATTTGCTTAAAGAACAGTCACAAGCAGCAAGCGAATTATATTGGTATAATTCCAGGAGTACCTGGGTATCTCCCAATGTATGCATTGAAACACTTTGTTAATGGTTTGACTTCTTACATGGGGTTCTCTGGGTGCCTTCCTGCCTATCCTCTTCTGCCATGGAGCTCCCAAAAGCTCTGTGTCTGAGCTCAGCTCTCCAGTGCAGGACCAGCCTATTGGTAGAGAGTAGGCTTTCTCTCAGCCAATGAGCAAGGTCCTGCACTGCACTGTGCACTCCTGGCACAGTAACCATTACAGCATGATGTAGTGGTTATGGTGCTTGAATTGCTTCTTTAAATCTGGTTTACTCAGGTCACCCACTTGGTTACTTGCTGGCAAATGTTATACTGGTGTGAGAGACTGTCCTGATTTAGTTGGAGTTGTGTAATACTGAGAAGAACCTTTATTCCTGTTTGACAAGTAAATATTATAATATTAAACAGTTTTAATTTAATAAATATAGAATCAGGGCTGTAAGTAAGAACATTTTAAAGGGATACTATAGTGTTAATATAAATACAAACCTGTATTCCTAACACTATAGTTTACTCTGCCTCCCCCCTCTTTTGCGACCACCCAACCAATAAAGGGTTAAAAAAACTTTTTATTACTCACCTTATTCCAGCAACAATGTCCCTTGGCATTAGGTCAGCGATCTGACTTTTCCTACTTCATTTGACGAGGGGACCTAATAAGCACTGACGCCGGGCACTGCAAGAGTATTAGGCCCTCTGCATTGGAAAGCTTTGAATTAATGCTTTCCTATGGGGTTTTCACTAATGCTTGATGTCCTCATGCAGGCGTGAGGACGTCCAGCATCAGTTAGGCGATCTATAATCTGGTCCCAGATCCCAGAAGCATCTCTGGGGCTGTTTTGTGTTGCAATGTACATGTTGATGATGATTTACATGGACTAAGGGCGATAGGGACACTGTATTCAACCACCTCAATGAGATGAATTGGTCTTGGTCACTATGTTTGGTCTATATTGTCCCTACGATCATATCAAAGAGAGAAAATTAATTTGCAGGGAAAAAATTGCTAACGACTACAAATTGACTACTAGCACTGGGGGTGGGGAGGCACCAAGACTTCCACTACAGCACACTATAGAGTATTCCTTTAAATGTACTCCATGGCTTGTTTTTATATATTGGTTTGCTTTAGTTCTGCTGTCACTAGCTATAACACTTGAGGTGTGCACAGCGAGAAATCATTTCAGCAGAACAGAACTAACACGAGTATGGATCTGAAAGTTAATTTCTGCCTGAGTAGCATATGGTGTTAAATTTACTTGCAATAGAGATATTGTACTAGCCTTAACCCTTATATGGAAGGTTAGACTCACCTTGTATCCTGAAACACAGTTCAGGAAGATTTAAGAAATATATGCACACCCACATTTAACCCCTTTAGGACCAAACTTCTGGAATAAAAGGGAATCATGACATGTCACACATGTTATGTGTCCTTAAGGGGTTAAACCAAGGCAATCTGATTTTAACAGTTATTGTAAGTGGCTTCAAATACCACTACTTACATACAACATAATTAGCTAGATACTAAAATATGCAATTGTAAGATATTTACTAATTCTAGAAATAACATAAAATGGACTAAGCAAATGGGAAGAACGACTAATGAGAGCTAAATTATTTTTATATACTTACATTGCTGGAATGTTCATCAAATAGTTGTGTCTGTGTTCCTTAAACAAAAACAAAGCTATGGAAATCATTTTTCTTAATACAACAAAACATTCCATCGCCTTTAAAAATAATCACATTATTTATATGTATCTAAACTATATATATAATTTTATTTCAACACACTATTATTCTACAATTAATAATAGATTTAAATTGTAAAATAACAATAACATGGAACACAAAGGTTTCGTGACTCTAGTGCAAATGATTGACATTGGAATTCAAACATTTGCTGTTTAACATGGCAAAAATTTTTTGTAAGTGCGTTTTTTTTCTAAAATGCTTTTATATTTACAGAATTGGACGCCAGCTGTAAAAAGTAAACCATTCAAACTGCATTTTGTTCAGTCTAATTCATTTCTTTTATGTTATATATTAGAAAGCATTGTATTTAAATGTTGTCAGTGTTTGGACTTAGAGTATCGCCTATCATCGGACCCTAGGGCTCTTTTTTTATCTTTCCGACCCTAACTCTAGATGTTGTCTGACCTGTGACACTTCTCAATTGTGGTTTAATGAATCCAGTTAAAATTAAAAAGATGTATTTTATTTAGCTTAACACCTTCTCTTTCATCGTTTTCCTTGGTGACCTTTCAGTATTGGATTTCAACTGCTAATAGCTTATAGCAAGGCAGATTGCTTTTTCTAATAAATAATGAAGGCACTTTGGGGATATAGGAGTGCTGCAGGAAGCTGGTTAGAACTGAAGAGTGCAAGCAGAACAAACTGAATAATTCCAGCAATATTGTTTTATTGAAAAAGAAAAGTAAGACATCACATTTAAAAAAAAAAAAAAAAAAAAGACTGTTTTGTCATTTAATTATTCTTTTTACTTATGCAATTGTAATTATGAATTATGTATGTACATTATTTTTCTACTTTATTTATTTAATGCATTTTATTATTCTTATAGACTGAACATAACAGATAGGGAGAGACAATCAGACCAGCAACCAGACAACCAGTTAGAGAAGCAGGCAGACAGCGAGAGAGAATATGAGAGAGAGTGTAAGTGTACCCATATGTATATATAAATATAAAAAAAATAAAAAGATAATTAAACAGTTTAAGCATCATGACAATTCTTTTAGCTACTTAAGTGTTTGTAAGTGAAATCCGTCGCTGGGATGACAATGCCAAAATCTAAATTGCTATTGCTTTCTATAGTAAATAAGGAGTTAACTTTATATTTTATTTAATGCTATTTTCCTCTGTAATATCCAATGAATATTCAGTAGTTAGATCATAGAAATGGAATATAACACCAACATATTAATTTGTTTGCCATGAAAATGAATGCGAGATTGCAGGTGAACTAGATGTGATAGTAAATTTTATGCTTATAAGTGAAAACTTTTTAAAATGGAAAGTGATGGTTTGTAAAGAAATATGTAAATGTATGCAAGGAATATGTATTCTGTCTGAAAAGAATGTTGCAGTATGAGAGGTGTACCAAGTATTTGATCTCTGGGGCAGTTTTTTTCATTGGTACCCCTCACCTAAGAATTAAAACATTTATGGGAAGACTCCCATGGTTCTGGTGCTGAGAGGTCTTCAAGTTGTTTAAATAAAAGTGATTTCCTAGTATGAAAAGTTTACTTTCTATATAACATATGTCTGCCCCCCAAATATTTGAAATTGGTATTGCAGGATTCAGATGTGCAAATTAGCTGCAGCTCTTATGGCATAGTTGAATCACCTTTAAAAAAAACATGATCCTATATACTCAGTACAAGAACCCTTACAGGATCCCTAATTTATTCAGTGTTTGTGAATGTACTTATGTAAAGTGTGTATGAATGAAGGCATGTATTTATGTTGAGTCACTGCTTATGAGCAAGTTCCTCATAAGAAGTGAAATATAGACTTGTTTTGTTCAGTTTCATTTTGTTTCGCTCTGCAATTCATAAAAATGTTAGCTAAATGGGTAATTGTCTGAATTCCTGAACCAAAATGCAGCAGAATGATAAACAAAATAAAAAAGGCAATTGGCGAGCTTGTTAGATTTAATTTGTGATTCAGAATTCTGCACATGGCTCCAAAAAAGAGATGATTAATGGGAAGAAAGATGAGTAATGGCTAGGGGACAGTCACTAATTGTTGATTTTATTCACAGATCAATTGAGAAATGACTAATAGATGTGAAATAAAATAAACAAAAAATAATATATAAATATAGAATTGTTTTTACTGCTCCTTCTATTCTACCCTCACTATTAGTTAATGTTACTCTTCTAATTTTTTTTTTTTTTTCAAAATACATAAAACTTGAATAAATACAAATTTCTTCACAATAATCTGTTAGCTCAATAATGTTACTCTTCTAATCTGATCACTGAATGGTGGGCAAATGTTACTATCAAAGTAAAATATATACATAATTTGTATGTTATGTATTTTGTCTGTACACTTATTGGCCCATTTTTGCACCCTGATTCATTTTATGAATATTTTTTTGTTTATAAAATTTGGTTGAGCCTAACCTCCATAAGGATGAACGTTTCCCCCCAAAAAATATTTTCAATTTGGCCAAAGCAAACAACTGAGAAAAACATGAATAAGCCAGATCCGCTAGGCCGACCCAAATTTTTCCACTGTGAACAAGTCTAAGGTTTCGTGAATGTTAGAGCAGGTCCTGAATTCCCTATTCTGCTGTATTCTACAGTATGGTCATTTGAGACTACAAGGTAGAATAACTAAAATAAGTTTAGGTTTCATCTAAAGCCTTCATAGCTCCAAAGCATCTATGGCTGGCTTAGTGTAATGTAGTGCACAAAAACTTTTTCCTATTTTTTTTTTTTTCTTTTGCTTTAAAGTAGTGTACTAATACTGCAAGACAAATCATCAGATTAACTATACTGGCTGCGGAGTTAACTGAGAAAGACTTGAGGTACAAAATCAAATCATTTATCTTTGTAGTAAATGACTAGTATTTGCATTTGTTCTACTAATCTTTTTCTCATCACAGGATTTTAAAAATATTTTTTTTCAGAACTGGGGATGATCTTAGTTCATAGGGTCTTAATATGAAGTCAAATGAAAGGTTATGGTGTATTCACACAATATAGGAGTTAACTGAGGCAAAAGGTTTCTGGACACCTGACTTTCATCTGAATGTTGGTTCAGCTCAGCAGAATTTTAGCACCGATATTCCAATTTGGAAATCAGAAGTGCACAAAAAGACAAGAAATTGTGCCAATCGGTGTGCTGTAAAATATATACGTAATATTATGCTATTAAATAACATGCTAGAAGCTTTGTGCATAGAACAATGATTCCTCTGTCTCCTTCAAAATGGCACCTTGGGACCTCACACAAAATCCTTTGTTGGAATCCCCAGATCAGCTTCTAGTTCTCAACTGTCAGTTGCCGTCTTTGTTGATTGCAGCCCGTACACGTTTAACATTCTCAGGTGTTCTGCTTGTTGCAGGCCTTCCAGCACATTATCACTTTGAACAAATTCTCGAAAATCTTTGAAGTGTTTGTGTCACACTTGTATTTGTGCTGCACTCATTGCATCATCCCCAAAAGCCTTCTTTATCATCCAAATTTTCTCCACGGTGGAATGTTCAAGCTTAATGCAAAATCTGATGCGGATTCATTGCTCTACTTACTCAGTCATAATGAATGTGACCGCCATACAGTATACATGCTTACAAAATGGCATTCAGCGCCCCCTACTAACTAATACAGTGATGTCATTGTTCACGGACACACATTCCAGTCCACTCTCCTTGAATGTTAGGTTACATCAATGTTGTGCAAACCGTTCTCACAATATTAGCAAATGCTACACACTGATAGGGGCAATTTCTGAAAGAGGTCAGCTGATCGCCATTTTAGTCTAACCTCATGTAGTGGGGCATAGATATCACAAAACTGTAGGACTCAGAATGTAAGTAATCTATTGTTAACTTATGATCAGTGAATACTTTTACTCTGTATCACATTTATATAGATAATTTATTTTCCAATACAGTAAATTAACAAAAGGTTCACCAGTTAAATCAACTAACAAAATATACTTGTCAATGTGACTGACTTCTGAATGTATTTGAGCGAAATGAAAGGATCCAGTCTAGGAGAAATGGCATTGCTAGGTGGGAAAAAGTACAGGGGCTTCTGCCCAAAGTCAAATGTTACCACTGTCCCACATATATTGAAGCCCCATCTTAAAACTAACCCTATAACATGCACTGTATTGACTGTCTCATCCTAAGAGACTAAAGTCCCACCCTATGTGCTAAGTATTACCTTAAATCAAAACATGTTCTATAAATCACATTGTGTCACCAAATCTTTATTAATTCAGAGTATTATATTCATCTATATTTTTCAACTCCACAGCTGCTGTATTAGTCCCAAACTAAGCTGTTTTAATTTACTCTACACAAAGCAAATTCGTGGTCCCCGGCCCACAATGGACATCTTTGCGGCCTGGCGAGCCACGAGTACATGCTTGGTGTTAAAGCAGAGTAGGCACCTGCTTTCTCCACATTGCAGGTGCCTACTCTGCTAAAATTTACCTGGCCGGAGAAAAAGCAGGATGCTGGTGGCAGCAAGGAAGCTCAGTCTTCCTGCTCCTCACTGCTCCCTCTCGCACGCTGTCTTTAGTGATGCCGGATGCCGGAATATTACATAATTACGGCATCTGGCTTCACTAAACTGCGTGAGAGGGAGGAAGAAGATCTGTAGATAGAAGATCCACACTGGACCCCAGGGAATGATGTGAGTGTGTGCAACAATGTGCAAATATGTGTGTGTGTGTGTGTGTCTGTCAGTGTGTGTGTCATTTTGTGTTAGTGTGTGTGTGTGTGTCTGTCAGTGAGTGTGTGTCTGTCAGTGAGTGAGTGGGTGTCTGTGGTTGTCAATGAGTGTCTGTCTGTCAGTGTGTGTCTGTCAGACAGTGTGTCTGTCAGTGAGTGTGTTTGTGTATGTGTCGGTCAGTGTTGTGATGGCCACAGCTGGACAGTGGGGTACCTGGAGGTGCACGGAGGCACAGAACGCAACATCACATTCCGATGTGACGTCAACGTGCTCGACCTTCACAAGGTTTCAAGAAGTGGCGGGAGGATCTGCTTTGGCACAGGGTGCGGACGGCGCCATTTGGTGTATACCAAAGGCTGGACTCCGGAGTCGCATATTGGCAGCCGCAATGTGAGCGGAGTCTGCTTGTTGGCTAGAGGGGGATGCTTGGATTTAGTAGAGGGGGGGCTAGGTTTTAGTATAGGGGAAGGACTGGGATTTAGTATATGGAGGGGACTGGGATTTAGTAGAGGGGGTGCTATAGTTTAGTAGAGGAGGATTCTGGTTTTTTATACTGTACTTTTCAAAATAAATCTGTGCTTCTATGAAAATGTAAGTTTTTTGTTTTTTTGGGGGGGGGTTGTGGCCCACATAAACTTAAACCTTTTTTATTTGGACCGTGCTAGACTTTGAGTTTGACATGATTGCCATACACCCATAACACTAGGGTTTATAATTCATTTTAACTATGAAGAAATTGTTACAAATAATGTAACTCTCTCATTAACCCCTGATGGACACATAACAGAAATATTCCGTTATGATTCCCTTTTATTCCAAAAGTTGTGTCCTTAAGGGGTTAATACATGGCTCCCAGGAATAACAATAAAATGGAACCACAATTAGACCTCAGGCTTTTCAGGATCCCACATGGCTATCAGCCTTTTCCAGTAATGCTCCTGGTTGTAGATTTTCTGACGGATACAAGTAAATATAGAGAATTATAATGGTAACAAATAAAACTATTTGCTATATTTTAATATAAGAAGGGAGCAATATTAGTAGTAAATGATTGAGCTGCAGAAGTAAGTAAGGGCGTTTCAGATCTGGACTGCGCTTGTCAATGGAACCACTCTTTTGTTGCCTTGGCTGTGTTTTTTGGGTCATGCTGGAATACACATCCACGACACATTTTCAATGCCTTGGCTGAGGGAAGGAGATTTTCATCCAAGATTTGAGGGTACATGGCCCCGTCCATCATCTCTTTGATCTGGTGCAGGTGTCCTGTCCCCTTAGCGACCCCCCCCCCAAAGCATAATGTTTCCACCTCCATTTGATGGTGTTCTTGGGGTAATGGGCAGCAATTCTCCTCCTTCAAACACTGCGAGTTGAGTTGTTCCCAAAGAGCTCAATTTTGGTCTTATCTGACCACAACACTTTCACCCGGTTCTCCTCTGAATCATTCAGATGTTCATTGGCAAACTTCAGACAGACAGGTACATGTGCTTTCTTGAGCAGGGGACTTTGCGGGCGCTGTAGGATTTCCAGGAGTCCTTCACGGCATAGTGTGTTTACAATTGTTTTCTTGGTGACTATGGTCCCAACTGCCTTGAGATCATTATCAAGATTCTCCAGTGTAGTTCTGGGCTGATTCCTCACCGTTCTCATGATCATTGAAACTTCAAGAGGTGAGATCTTGCATGAAGCACCAGACCGAGGGAGACTGACAGTTATTTTGTGAATAATCGCACCAAGTGTTGTCACTTTCTCAACAAGCTGCTTGGCGATGGTCTTGTAGCCCATTCCAGCCATGTGTAGGTCTACAATCTTGACATCCTTGCACAGCTCTTTGGTCTTGGCCATGGTGGAGAGTTTGGAATCTGATAGATTGCTTCTGCGGACAGGTGTCTTTTATACAGGCAAAGAGCCGAGATTAGGAACACTCCCTTTAAGAATCTTGCTGATTGATAGGAGATCAAATACTTATTTCACTCATTGACATGCAATTCAATTTCTAACTTTTTTGCATTGCGTTTTTCTGTATTGTTTTTTTTTTGTTATTCTATCTCTCACTGTTAAAATACACCTACCATTAAAATTATAGACTAATCATTTCTTTGTCAGTGGGCAAACGTTCAAAATCAGCATGGGATCAAATACTTTTTTCCACTCACTGTATACTCACATAATATATATATATATATATATAAAGAGAGTATATTCCTGTCCAAGAAAATAGCCTGTAAATGAATTTTGTGGCATGTTGCATCTTTGCAAACATAATTATGTATATCATAAAAATGTAAACATTCCTATATGCTTATTTTAAATTTCACACCTACTAATGAAAAATCTAATTGTTATATAATCATTTTGATGGCCACATAATATCTCTGATAGGCAGGAGGAATACATAAAAAAAAGTGATTCTTGTTAGAAAGAAATTTGTTACTGCCCTGACTAGATTAACCATGGTAATTGCCTTAGTTTTTTAACATATTTTGCAGTGCTTTCAGGGAACAGTAATAAATAATGTGCACTTAGCTGCACCATTGGTCATTTGCAGTTCTATCACAGCAACCTCCCTCCATTCCAGGAAGATAAATGTGATTTAAATTAATAGCCAGTCCTAAATAACTCCTCAGCTGGTAAACGATGCATTTATCAGGCACAGACAGGCAATGTCCTTTGATTCATGGTCCCCCTTTTACATTGTGAAAGGTGCATACAAAAATTGTTATTTCTTTTTAATAAAGTGTAGCAGACAGTCCTCAGTCATTTATCAGGGAGGGTAGCAATCTGACAAACAGAAATACTGTAGTCTCAGATGAATGAGTAGGATAAAGCACACATTTCTCAACAAAAATAATCACTGCCCAAATAATCTCATAAAAGTCAGCTTTTAAGAGCCATGAAACAAAATACGTAGAAGTGAAAGATACAGCCATGATTTTGTGTTTAACTAAAGGCAAAACTGAGAAAACTATTATAGAGAACAATACATCTTTACGTAGAAAGAAATATATATTTCTAAGCCTTCATGTGGGACTGTGAAAATCATTTTTTTTCTTCAGTTAATTTATTATAGAGACTATTTCTAAATAATACAAAAACAAAATATTACACAATAGACATATGATATCGTATGAGACATTTTACCATTTGTCATGTTAATAGGACAGGAGGAAGCATTTCTGCAGAAGCCTGCATGAGTATAATCGTAATTTCAGTCCGGCAGTTCCATTGAGCATGTGGTATTAAAAGTAAACTAGTGCATGTTGGGAGGGGGAGAAAGTGATTTAGAAAAACTGTGTTTAAAAAATACAATGAACACATATACAAAATAGAATTATAGTGCACTTATAGTGCTTGTAATGGTTTTATATCAGGAAATAAAAAACATTAGCATAAATATGTTTGGATGTGTTAATAATTATAAATATGTCACTCACATATGGCTGAACCACTTAGTACTCAGAATACAATGCACTAGTGTACCTATTGTGAACTTGGTCTTCAACTCTTGCTGGTGATAACATTCAGGCAAATATAAAAAATGGTACAGTGCTGTGCAATGGTTGTGGTATATGTTAATTATCTGCCTACTCGACTGATTACTTGATGTGATGGAAATTATCGGTATGATCCTCTTCAGTGGGTTCCCCTGTAGATAAATGAAATCTAGAAATTACAATTTTACATCTTCATTTAATGTTACATGGATAGTACACTGAAAATATGTATGCTATCAAATATATATAGAAGCATACAGTGCTCAAAATATGAAGCTTTGTTTATATCATTGCCATGTACACATAAGGCAAGGAACCCTATTACATAGGAGAAAATGCAAAAATAAAGCAATAGTTCAGGACTGTGCAAACCTTACATGCATTTTCACTTCTTGCGTCTAAAGCTCTCTAACAGTTTAAAATTACAACTTACTAAAGGATGCATTATAACTTTTTAAAAGCACGCTTAAATGGCAAGTGCATAGTTGCTTGTATCAGTCTTGGAGTCTATCTTTCTCAATTATAAATTGAGACAGTTGAATACAAACCAGTAACACATGAACACTATTATAATACAGAGGTTGGTTATTGGTTAAAATACAGGTTTGTGCTTTTAGAAAGGCAACTCTATTTATTGAGTTTGGTTTTGTTCCAACATACAAATATCATTGTTATATAGTTAGGTCCGGAAACATTTCAACAGTGACACAATTTTTTTTTTACTCTGTAGGACACCACAATGGATTTGAAATGAAACAACTGAGATGCAATTGAAGTGCAGATTTTCAGTTTAAATTAAAGGGGTTGAAAAAAAATATTGTATGAAATGTTAAGGAATTGCAACAACTCATACACAGTCCCCTTCTTTCAGGGGATCAAAAGTAATTGGACAAATTAACATAATCATAAAAAAAAAATGTAATACTTTGTCAAGAATCCTTTGCAGGCAATGACTGCTTAATATCTGGAATGCTTAGACAATACCAGACGTTGGATTACCTAATTTGTGATGCTTTGCTAGGCTTTTACTGCAGCTCTCTTCAGTTGTTAGTTCATGGGTCTTTTTGCCAAAGTCTAATATGGCTTTTCTATTCTTGAAGCTTATGAATGCTTTGCACCTACTGGCGAACCCTTTATATTTTCTCTCCTGATGTCTTCTCTTTATGGTAGACTTGGATAATGACATGCCTACCTCCCAGAGAGTGTTCTTCAGTTGATTGAATGTTGTAAAGGTTTTTTTCTTGTAAAGTATCCTACGATCACCCACTACAGCGGTTTTCTGTGGACCTCCAGGCCTTTTTATGTTGCAAAGCTCACCAGTACAGTCTTTTTTTCCTCAGACTGTACCAAACTGTTTATTTGACCACTCCTAATGTTACTGTTATCTCTCTGATGCATTTTGTTTTGCAGCCTAAGAATGGCCTTTTTCACTTGCATTGAGAAGAGCTCCTTCTGGGTTCAACAGTTTCAAGATGTAAATGTCACACCTGCAATCAACTTCAGAAATTTTACCTGCTTAATTGATGAAGAAATAACTATGGAATATTCCACACATGTCCGTAAAACAGCTTCCGAGCCAACTGTCCAATTATATGTGGTCCCTTGTAGAAGAGGGGGCATCATATTAAAGAGTTGTAATTTCCATACCCTTCCTCCAATTTGGATGTGAGTACCATCTTCTCTGTAGCATCAACTGATGTCATTAGACTTATTCAATCCAATGCTTAAGAATCCTTGCTGACTTAATGCCAATGCATGGCAATCACAGCGATCCATCAACCAAATGCTTCTCAAGAGAAGTGCACACAGACTAAATCATTGAGATGAAGTCCTCTAGGTTCCTACAGTGTCACTTCAAATGAGCAAAAATGCATCCATCTAAAAATACAAGGGAAGTACAAAATCATTTTTAATTCGTTTAGACCCCAAACGCTCTTATGCAATTATTTGTTAAGCAATATAAGTGTTATTATTATCATATTGACATTATTATTAACATTGACTATTTTATTATTCTAAGCTAAAAATAAGTAGATTTGACAAATACTGTAAAGGACTTTTCTTACATTGCAAATAATAATTTTTCTCTTACTAACTTAATTTTGAGTTTGAATCCATTTTTTATATAAAGTAATTTTATCTATCCTATTTTACATTTGTAACACATTTACAGCACAATATCTATTGCTTTTGTGAATATTAGCATATACATGAAATAGCAGAGCTTAACAATAATTCCATGGTAACAGGGACATCTACTGACTGAAAGTTTTGATTTACAGTATTCTAACATTAACACTTTAAAACAAGAATAAAGTCATAATATTCTACAGCAGACATGATGATAATGAGGATACGTGTGTTATTAAAGGCTGGGTATCACAATCCATGGTAGTCTAGTCTGTAATCCTTCAGAGTAATGTATGATATTACATCCATTGCTTGTGTTTATTACTTTGCTCTGTGAGACTAGCAGGATTCTTTACTAAAATAAAGGGAATTTCAAATTTAAAGTCAAATTAACTGAGTTGGAAAAGCTAGTTCTGAGCTAGTTCGTCTACTCTATACAAATGTGAAATTCACTTTGAATTCTCACTTTGGTAAATAAACCTCTGAGGGCCGAGTTACAGATGGTCCTTTGGAATTTTTGCCAGATAAAATTAAAATGTTCACTGAATTTCAACAGAATCATTCAATGGATGAAATTTAAAACCAAATTTCATCTTCAGATGAGCCAAATTTTCTCACAGGTCTAATATTTAATGAGTATAACAATCAGACCAATCCTAGATTCATTGTATTGCTAACCAATCACCAGTTAACAATTTAAATAACTCTCAATTGCTCAAATACTTGAAATAACTTTTTCTATAATGTCCATCACACTGCTTTCTTCTCTCCTGCTACATTTTGCCTCATAGCACAGGGCAAAAATTTTTCACTCACCCACTATTTATTGGCGAGGAGAAATGTACCCGTGGCAAGTATGCAATGAATTCTGCAGACTTGCAGTAGCCTTTGGGCTTGTCTAATCATGTAGGACATGAATATTTGGCCTCTGCATAGCGCATTATACCTGCAAACGTACTGGCTTTCAAAATTAAAGAACCCAAGAAAGCCTAACAAGCCTCCTAACTGTCCCATTTTCTTAAGGTCATTCCCAATATTGGTGTCCTGCCCCACCATCCCAACTTTGTTCCTTGGTGTCCCACTTTTGTGAATACCAGAGAACTTTCCCCAACAAGCATAGCATATCATTAGATGCGCTCACACTATGCTCAGGGTGCTAGGACTGAGAGTTTTGCCGGCTTGGACATCGCCCCAATATATAAAGTCCGTGTCAAATGCTTGGGAACCAGGGCAATCTGATGACTTGTGGGCTACTGGAACAAATCAATTCTGCATACAAAGAGAGAACCTAGAACTGCTTGAATGCTACTACAACAACAGATGCAATGAGAGGGCCTACATGAAACTTATGTGGAAGCTATGGATGAATAAGATACCATCATCTACCCTAACAGCAAAACAACTGGTTGCACAATGTTTGAACATCTTCAAGAGGAATCTAGTTTCACAACTGGAATTAAATGGACTACAGAATAAAACATCAACCATGCACCATGAGGAGGAAGAAATTCACATACACACATTCTTACTTGCAGAGAATTGCCAACCTGAATTCCCACCCCAATATGGCATAACAATAGATATAAGAAAAATTATCCTAGAAAAGCTAGCAGTCGTTAACCAGTGTACAAGACTACCAAAGATCACATGAAAACTACCACCGGACAGCAGGCTAGCTACAGTTAATGATGCATTGTCCACAATCCCACCAAAAGGCTCATATATGCCACAGCATTAGTGGTCCTCCAGCTACTACTTGACTACAAGATCAGGCTCAAAAAAAAGCAATGTCCACCATGGAGACTATGACTGGAAGCCAAGATAAAGACAACATGGGAAGGAAGTTAGTAAGCTGGATCAACTTCACAGTGGTGGAAAGATACATCCTGGCTGCTGCGGAAGTACAAGGATACTAAGCAAAGACTGATAGCACTGGCAACCAGACTGAGCAGACACACCAGAGAAGTAGAGGCTAAGATAATCAATGCATTACCAGATAACTATCCAATATGAATATTTGGCCCTTTTGCATAGAGCATTATACCTGCAAACAGCTAAGCAAAGACTGATAGCACTGGCAACCAGAATGAGCAGACACACCAGAGAAGTAGACCATTATACCTGCAAACGTATCTCGCAATCTCAGGTGGCACACATCTTTAACTGCTTTCTTTCTTCTGGCACTTTTCCTGCTGTCCTTAAGCATGCTACTGTAGCGCCCATCTTAAAGAAACCATGTCTCGACCCATCCTCCGCTTATAACTATCGTCCTATATCCCTTCTCCCTTTTTTCTAAAAAGCTTCTTGAAAGACTAATCTTCACCGTCTGGCCTGCTTCCTCAACTCCAACTCTCTCCTTGACCCTTTTCAGTCCTGCTTCCGCCCCCTCCACTCTACTGAGACTGCCCTTATTAAAGTCACTAACGACATTATCAGAGCTAAATCCAAAGGTCACTACTCCATACTAATTCTTCTTGACCTCTCCGCTGCTTTTGACACTGTTTTTGATAATGTTCTCCTTCTCCAAACTCTTCAATCACTCGGTCTCTGTGACTCTGTCCTCTCGTGGTTTTCCTCTTATCTCTCCCAACGCACATTCATTGTCTCCTTTTCTAAGGATACCTCCACCAATCGTCCTATCTCAGTTGGAGTCCCCCAAGGCTCTGTCCTTGGTTCCCTTCTATTTTCTCTTCACACTGCCTCTCTTGGCAAACTTATTACCTCTTTTGGATTCCAATACCACCTGTACGCTGACAAGACCCAGATATATCTCTCCTACCCAGACCTCTCCCCTGATGTCCTGCAACGTGTCACCTCTTGCCTTTCTATCTCTAGTTGAATGTCCTCCCGCTTTCTGAAACTGAATCTTTCCAAAACAGAACTTCTTGTCTTTCCTCCTCCTAATATTAATCCTCCTCTCAAGCTCTCCCTTCAGATTGGTGGTATCCATATCAGCCCATCCTTACATGCACGTTGTCTTGGTGTTACTTTTGATTCTGGCCTCACCTTTGAGCCTCACATACGGTCTGTTGTCAAATCATGCCAATTCCACCTCAAAAACATTGCCCGCATCTGCCCCTTTCTTACACAAGATGCTACTAAAGAGTTTGTCCATGCTCTAGTGATCTCTCGCATGGACTATTGTAACTCTCTCCTAATTGGTCTTCCCAATAGCCGTATTGCCCTGCTACAGTCTGTAATGAATGCTGCTGCCAGACTGATTTTCCTCTCTAGTCGGTCCTCTCACACCTCACCCCTCTGTCAGTCCTTACATTGGCTCCCTGTATACTATAGGAGTCAATTCAAAGTGCTAACCCATACTTATAAAGCACTTAATAATCATCTTAGCCCATTTTATATCTCCTCAAAGATCCATAGGTATGCCCCTTCTCGGTCTCTCTCTTCTGCCCGTGACCACCTTCTATCCGCTGCTTGCACTCGTACGGCCAACTCGCGCTTGCAGGACTTCTCTCGGGCGGCTCCCTTCCTTTGGAATAGCCTGCTTACTACCATCAGACTCTCCCCTAGTCTTCAATCAGTTAAGAAGGGCCTTAAAACCCATTTCTTTAGGAAAGCCTATGGCCTCCCAGACTAAATTCTACCTCACATACCTGTCTCTTGCTCTCTCCTAAAGGGTAGCACTCTACTCTCTCCTCCAGCTCTGCTTCATTCCCACCTAATTTGACTGCAATTTCCTGTCCTAATGTGTTTTATACCCCACCTTCTATAGACTGTAAGCTCGTTTGAGCAGGGCCCTCTTAAACCTATCGTTTCTGTAAGTTTTCTTGTAATTGTCCTATTTATAGTTAAATCCCCCCCCTAATAATATTGTAAAGCACTACAGAATCTGTTGGCGCTATATAAATGGCAATAATAATAATAAGGTGTATGCCCAGCTAAAGGGTGACCACCACATCTCCTCCCAAGACCCACATAGAGCTGAGACTGAACAGTACTGAAAGAATATCTGTGAAAAAGAAGCATCTCATAACACCGAGGCCCATTGGCTACTAGACCTGAAAGCAGACCACTGTATGCTGCCAGAACAGGAACCAGTCACTATCACAATCGAAGATATCCAACAATGAGTAGCACACATGATGAGTTGGTCAGCCCCAGGACCTGACATGATCCTCACCTACTGGATAAAGAAGTCAAGAACGCTGCATGAACGTCTAGCAACACAAATGAACCAGCTACTAGAAACAGGCTCCCACCCTGACTGGCTAACAGAAAACAGAACAATACTGGCCATTAAAGACCCACACAAGGGAACAAGACCATCTAACTACTGACCAATAACCTGCCTCCTCACAACATGGAAACTCCTGCCAGGCATCGTAGCCTTAAAAACAAATTTACAAACCACCCAAGGTGAAGTATAAACACAATAAAAAATGAAAAGGTAATTACCCTTCAACGTTAGGTATAACAAAAGTATTACTCTTAATCCTCAAATAGAAAAATCAAAACTAAGATATACCTAAAATATGAAATAGGAGAAAGCAACTCATAGGGTAATATTGTTAAAAACACTTAAAATCTCCAAATTTCAAGGTAGCCTCCAAGAGCCAAGGGCATATGAGTCAATATATGAGCAATACTCAGAAGGGGATTGGAAACAACACCAAAGGATTCAAACACCAACTACTGGTAAACCAAGCAGGCACAATGGATTCTAAGACCATGCAGACCTGTCATGTTTCTGAGCAGGTCAGAGAGGAGACATATGCCGGGGTTGACTTGAGGTTTTTTATTTTGAAAGTTAGGCATGTTTAGACAAGGAAACAATAAGAGTAATAGGATACAAAGGAAAAAGGAACAATAAAGACAGAGGGAGAAAGCAGAACCTATAAACGGGATTATAGTAAGTATAATAGTAAGAGGAAAACCTATAAGTAAAATAATAGGTTAGGAGAGAGAAGGAGTGGTCATATAAATAACAAGTAAGGCAATATGCCTCAGCAGAAATAAGGAGTTAGGCAATATGCCCCAAGTAGCTCATCAGGTAACAGGTATTATAAGATTGGAAAGACCTATAAGAGAAATTATAGGTAAGAGACAAACAATAGATAATAGAACAGAGATAAACAGTCCTTTGGTTGAAGGCAATAAAGCAGTTATAGATAATTGCAGTAAGGTTATTCAGGATTGAAGTAATCAAGTATGGATAGTCAATCTTAAATGTCCAATAGAACAAAAGCAATAAGGTACATTGGTATTAAAAGTCTAGTAAGAATTAAAGCAGGGTTGGTGTTCAGGTTTTGTTTTACCAAGCTTCTTTGAGAAGAGCAGACTGGAAACAAGCAGGTTTGATGTGAATATCAAGATGGTTCAAAGTAAATCAGATTTGATCAGGTTTCTCTGTATGAGCCAGGAGCAGGTTCAGAACAGGTTCATAACAATAACTTCTCTCAGGCTCAGAACAGGTTCAGAACAATAACTTCTCTCATTGTGAAGGCCCTTTGCCTTCTTCGGGTATGGCATTTATAGCATAGTTCAGGTGATTATTTTAGGCAGATGTGAGAGACTGAGGATAGTCTAGTTGTTAAAGAGGCTACTTGAGGTGGGAAACTGGTATTGCAGTAATAAAACATAATAAAATAAAACAATATCTTGGTTGTCAGGATAGGATCAAGAAAGCCTAGGGCACAATACCACACACATGGATACTGGAATGCTATATACAAGGTCAACAAAACAATAATTGTCTTCACCAAGAACTCAATGGACAAGTTGAAAACAACTCTAGAAGCCAAGTCATGGACAATAACATGCAACATCCAATGCTGTTCTGCATAGGCCTCAACCCCCTCAGGCAGATCATCAAAAAGAGTTGATACAGATAGAGGATCAAGAGTGGAGCTACCATCAGCCACCTTCTCTGCATCAAGCTGTATGCCAAGAATGAGCAGATCATTGACTCACTGATCCACATAACTAGGATATACAGCAAGCACATCGGAATGTAATTTGGACTAGAGAAGTGTGGGCTGATGATAGCAAAAAGAGGTAAGATGATCAGGGCAGAAGGATTTCAAGTTCCAGAAGGCCAATTAGAAGATGTAGAGAACAGCTACAAGTACCTGGGGGTACCACAAATGCACAGCGATCATGAGGAAGAGGCAAGCAGGATAGCAACATTTAAGTATCTCCAAAAAGTCAGACAGGTCCTGAAGTCCCAGCTCAATGCCAAGAACATGATCCAAGCAATCAACACATATGCCCTACCAGTTATCAGGTACCCAGCTGGAATAATAACCAAGAGAAGAACTGGTCACCATGGATGTCAAGACCAGAAAACTACTCACTATGAATGGATGAGGATTCCACCCAAAATCCAGCACCCAGAGACTGTACACCAGCCCCTAATGAATGTCAAGGCCACAGTCGTGGATGAAACACAGAGCATCCACGAGTAGATCATGAAAATGGCTCCTAAAGATGAACTGCTAAGGGATTGCCTGAGACAACAACAGATATAGAATGCAGAAAAAGATGAGGTTCCATGTCAAGACAAACCTCTCCCTGGGGTGTGCCACCAGCAGATAGTGGATGTGGCTCACATGACAAAATCCAAGCAGTGTTTGGAATCGGCAGGGCTGAACATGGAGAGACACAACCAAGTTGCTGGGATTGTGTGTCATGGTTGGCGGTCCGAAAACCGGGATCCCCATGTGCATGATGTTGATGATAGGAGTCTCAGCGTGGAATTGGAATATCAGGTCTGGTGCAGGGTAACCACACGCCCCCTGCTGTTGAGCACCAGCGTTTGTGGGGCCACTACCAGAACCCTGATGTAGCTAAAGTGGAAGCCAGGAGCTACATGATAAGCTAAGATGTATCCAGTACTAGAAGCAAGGTAAGACTAGAATAGGCAACAAACAAGAAAACAAGACACGACTATAAGAACCTAGAACCGGAAAAGGACAGAAAGCAGAACCCAGAACATGTACACAAGACATAAGGGAAGCATGAACAGGGCAGGACAGGACTGTACATGAACTGGAAATACAAAATAAAACAATACAAGAGATACAAGGCAAAACAAGAGGAGACATAACTAAATACTATATATGTAAAACATTGGAGATTTAGACATACATAAATGGCCAAGATGTGTGCAGCCCACCACTACGCCAAAGTACTCCAATTACGGTGGGTCCTTACTGCCTAGATATGCATGACTAAATAAACAACAATAAAAAACACACAGTACTTACCTGAAAAGAAAGGGGCAGATGACATGAAACCACTACCTGCAGGAACCAACTGAAATAAAAGGATTAATGGCAAAGGAACGGGTGTGGCAACATAAAAACGTACATTAAAAGGAATCCTGGAGACTGGGAATTCAAGGAACGGAATAAAGGAATGAACCCAGAAAACCCAGCATAAAGAAAACCAGAAAAAACATGAAAAACTACACAAGAATTGTAAACCAGAAAAAACAAGAAAAACTAAACAAGATTTGTAAAAAGAGTACTGGATACCAGAAGCCAAGGAAAGACATCTGAACAGAACAGAACAGGTCCTGACATTGTGTACCAAAATACACAGCACAGAATATGGATTGGACCTGTGTGCAGATGGGAGATACCTCAAAGGGTATTTCAAGACACAATTTTTTACCTCTGTACCTGTGAGGTTTGTTCCTTGTGGGTTTTCCATTCCCCTGGTTTTCATCCCTTTGCTGGTGTATGACACTGCTAGTCTGGACATTTTTACAGCTATCCATTTCCTCTGCACAACTTAGGGCTTCCTTAAAGTGCTGCTCTTTATTTATAAGCCTGGTGCTCCAGGCAGCAGGCACCTTTCACCCTGGAAGCCTTCCCTCATTTGCCTCTTCCTTGGCTTGATCACACATTTGGGATCTCTCCATTGTGACTCCCAGACACTTTCCCTCCACTCTTCCTACCAGGGCAGTTTAGCTTCTCTTCAGCATGCATGCAACTGTGTGTTAGCTGCTTGATCGTGACGCTCTGATGGCAGTTTGTGCTTGACCTGCTGTCCCTCCAGGCTCTCCCTCCATTCTCGGGCACCATTTTAGGTGCTCCTCCTTCTGCTGCACACACCCTCCCTGCTGCCATACCACTGGTGAGAATTTCCTTGCATATTGCCAATTTTTTTCTCATCCACCTATCTTTGAGTCTGTAGCTAACTCTGTGTCCTCAGTGGGGGGTGATTACATTATGTGGGATATTTTCTTCTTAGTATTTGGTGCTATCCTATTTTTAACATATTTTACTACTTCTATAGTAATGTCTAGACCTAAAAGCCCTGCGATCATGCTAAGATGGGGAGACTGAGTGTCCCCTGAAAAAAATGTCTCTAAACCCCCACCACTTCTCCTGAGACCCTGGAGGACCACAATAATGCTTTTGGCAACTCCTCCTAGTTTGTCTTTCAGTTTTCTGTTTATGGACGTGATAGCCTCTGCTATGTGTTCCATGTCTGTGTGCCCCCTGCAGTTCATAGCTCAGGCTATTTTGCAGGCTTAACATCCAACAAGGTCATCCTGAACAGTTACCTGTTCCTCTGCCCACCTTCTTGAACTATCTCAGTGAGTGGGCCATAAGCCCCTCAGGAAATCCCCTCAGGAAATCCCCTCAGGAAATCCCGCAATTTGTTTCATATTACCTCCAGAACAATGATGGTGCTTAGCCCATTCTTGTTTACATTGCTCAGTCACGCTAAAGAGCCTGGCTGAATCAGGCAGAATATTCGAGAGCTGGAAGAGCGCTAGGGCAGTCGCTCACAATGATTATGACTCAGAGTCATAAATGAAGGCAGAAAATGAATTTGATGAGGATCATGTTAGTTTACTGACCACCCAGGCTGGCCATTACCTTGTCCCTACCCCTGCTCCCTCCAATGACCTTGGGAAAGCTAATGCCATTGACACAATTCTGGATCCAGAGGGCAAGCCTATATTCAACCCAGCTATCCTACTCCACCCCCAATTGGCAGAGTGGGTCCCCTCTAATGATGTGGCTTATTATGAGGGTCAGAGCAAACTCTGGGGAGAAGGCTCTTGCCATATTGTGCCTGACAAGGTCTGTGAGATGCCTATAGTTGACCCCAAGAAATCTCAATTTCTTGCAAAGCTTGGCTAGAACCCACATAAGAGCTTTTAATCCATCGGACAAGGTCCTGGACAAAAATTTTTTCAAACTGGTGGAGTCAGCATTTGGTAAGTCCTCAGATTACTCACCTTTCTTCTATATATATATATATATATTATAGAGGTAGACTCATGGACTTTTCTCCATGCCGATTAGAAGTTATGTCAGATGTGTGGGTTCTGCAGACTGTACAAGTTAACCAGATAACCTGTTCAATCCCTTCTTCCCCCACCTTCAGTTTTCTCCCTACAGCAAAAACATCTAGTAGATATAGAATTGATGGACCTTTGGAACAAGGCTGCCATAGAGCCCGTATGTGCTGGTTTGAAGGGTTTCATGAGCAATATGTTCCTTCTCCACTAGAAAGTGGGACAAATGAGATGAGTCATCAACCTTTGTTTCTTTAAATATCATGGTTTGCTTCTGGCAATTCAATATGCAGGGGATTCACTCAAATTCAGAGGCTGGATGGTGAAACTGGGTTTAAAGGGCTCATATATTGTCACTCCTGTCTCCAGCTTCTTACAGTTCCTTTGGCGTGGTCACCTATGGTGCTTCCAATGTCTTCCAACGGCTTCTTGGTACTTCATCAAGCTGTTCCTTCATGTCATTTCTATGCTGAGCAGCAGAGGCATACAGCTAATCATTTATTTTGCTGACATCCTATGTCTCAGGATCAGTCTACATTTCTCCTGCACTTTTGATGGACCTTCTGATTCAGTTAGGGTTGCTGATCAACTTGGAAAAGTCTTTCTTGACACCTTTTAGTTACCTGGAGTTAGTAGGCTTTGTCTTCAACCTGGTGAACAAAAACCTCAGCCTTTGAGCTTAGAGATCCATCTACAAAGATATCAGATATGTTCAAGCTCTTCCCTTGGTTTTGTTGCAGTGGTTGGCTTTGGTTCTCTGCCTTCTGCCTGCTTCTGTTCAGGCTATCTTCCTGGGATCCATGCATGACAGGGTCCTTCAACATTTGAAAATTAGTCCTCTCTGCAGGGGAGCCTTGCACGAAGACTTCATTGTGCTTGATCCGATGACCAGAGACTTGTTGCATTGGTGGTTGCTCAATATAGAGGCATCGAATGGCCGAGCCATCTTTGAGATGCAGCTAGAATTTTCCATAGATCCGACAACCTTGGAAACCTTTTCATGGCTCACAACATTTTGATTCAGGCAAAGTACATTCCATGACTGTCCAACATAGAAGCAAACTGGAACTCATGGTTCCTAGTCAATTTGAGAAACTGGACATTAAACTCAGAGATATTTTAGCTACTTCTAGATTTATTTGGCCACTTCACTTCAACCTGTTTGCCTCATGTTTGAACACCTGACTTCCCCTGTTCCAACTTCCCAAGTCTGGAGGATATCATGAGGTTGGCAGATTCGTCCAGGAAGTTGATGTTTCTAGAGGTTTATTTCAAGCCAATATCCCATGCCTTATCCACTGTAGTTGCCCAGCTTGGAACTTGCACAATATGAGCCTCCAGGTCATGAAATAAAATTACATGTTTGCCATTACATGACAAAAAAATCATGATTTTATGAAAGACCCAGAGGAGAGTATTGTCCCAAACGTGGTTTGTTGGTGTTTTCAGTTTCTTGTTCACCATCCCTATTTTGCTTTTCTCCAGATCTGGTGGTTGTGGCTTTCTGAGGTTTGGTTTGTTTGTTTACCTTCATATGCCATTGGCCTGCATTTTATTATCAGGATACTGTTTGGTTGTTTGTATGCGACTTGTGCCAAGCCATGGGGCTGGCTGTATGGTTTGTGTTGCTTATGCTCAGATAGGGGGATTTGCTGTTTAGCTTGTTTGTGCAGTGGCTATCTGGTTACTGTATTAAAACTAAAACCTATTTTAAACCGGTAGATGTAAATAATTACATCTACCTGAAGAGTTGTCATTTTTCACCGTGGTTAAAAAATATACCAAAGGCACAATTTATGAGAATTTGTAGAAATTGCACAGATGTAAGCACTTTTGAAACTCAAGCTATCAAGATAAAAAAGGATTTTATAAATAAGGGGTATGGAGAAACGTCCCTTTCAGACACCATAAAAGAAGTAAAAACAACGGAGAGATCTTCCCTACTAAAATATAAACCGAAAAATAAAAATGAAAATAATAATATACCGTTTATTTGCAATTTTAATCAAGATAGCCATAAAATTAAAAAAATAATAAACAAACATTGGCCTATACTAAGGAATGACCCGATGCTACATTCTATATTACCAGAAAAACCCAAATTAATCTATAGAGGAGCCCCTAATTTAAAACACAAATTGGTTCATAATCACATAAAAGACGTCTACTCCGTTTTTTCAAAAAGAAGGTTTTTTTGGTTGTGGACAGTGTCTAGCTTGCAGAAAAACAAAAAGCACTAAAAGACACGTTACAGAATTTAATGACCAAAATGGAGAAAATAAGTATAAAATACGACAAATGATTACATGCTTCTCAAAAAGAGTAATATACATACTAAAATGTACATGTAATCTCCTTTAGGTAGGCAGAACTAAACGTCCTCTACAAGTAAGAGTAAACGAACATATAAGGAATAGAAAAAAAGGCTACGACAAACATAGCGTCTCAGAGCATTTTAGTTTAATACATAATAAAGATCCCCAATATTTAGATTTTATGGCGATCCAAAAAGTTACATTGAATTGGCGAGGGGAAGATGAAATAAGAAAACTAGGCAAAATTGAAACAAAATGGATTTTTGATTTAAACACTTTAGCCCCTTTAGGATTAAACGCAGATTTTGAGCTTTGTCACTTTTTATAAAATAAAAAGACGGACACTTTCATCATTAGGATTATTATTATTTTTATTTTTATATACATATTCTTCACCAATTATCACTTAATCTTTATTATTATTATAGTTATTTTTTTATTATATTTTATCAACCTTATGTTGATTATTTTTGTCATAGATATTATTCATTATTTATTTTAATTTTTTATTTATTTTTATTTCTATTTATTTTATTTTTACTTTTATGGATTATTTATTATTTATTTTATTCTATTCTATTTATTATTATTTTCAATTATATTTGTATTCTTATTTTATTTTTTTGTACTTTTTATATTTATTTTCATTATTTTCATTTCTATTTCTATCTATTTTTATTATTATTTTTTATTTATTATTTTTTCATTTTCACATTTATTTTTATTTAATTAATTTTTATATTATTTTATTTAATTATTATTTATTTTAATTTTATTTCTCTTTTTTATTATTATTATTTATGTTTATTTCTATTATTCTTATTCTTATTTTCTTTTTTATTTCTATTTCTATTTATTTTCATCATTAATATTTATTTATTATTATGATACACTAAAAATTATGATTTATTATTTAGAATTTTTATTATATTTTATTATCTTCTATCTTTATTATTTATTTATTTCTAATTTTGAATTTATTTCTAAATTTTTATTAAATTGATCTATCCCAATATTTATTTATTGGCATTATTATTTTTATTATTCATCTATTATTCATTATTTCTATCAATTTTATTTTTCGTATTGCCTAATACTAAAGATTAACTGATAAACCCCCAGATCATAATGACAATAGGAATGTAATATTTAATTTTTTTATATTCCCCCTTTTCTTTTATGTGCTTAATATTACTATGAGCCGATATGGCTCAGATGTTGACTTTGAAATAGGGAGTTCGGATGACTGTGTTCCCTGTGGGGTTTATGATGAGGACCGGAAGTTGCGCACGAAACGCAAAGGATCATGGACCTTGTACTGCCGAAAAACCGGAAGTGACGCGACGGCAAGCTAATCGCGTCACGAATGGCATTGGACCACGAGGATTTTGGCGTGAATGTGAGCATTTTTAAACACAGAGACAGCAGAAGACCCCTGAAAGCTGACTGAGGAAGCCGTTGAAATCGTCGAAACGCGTTTTGGCTTAAAGTGGACTTACTAGTTTTGTACCACCCATATTCTATCACTTTGCTTTTATACAACTTTTTGTTTGTTATTTTCTATATATGTAATTTTAAAGTAATTTCTATACATTTTTATATATTAATTGTAATAAATATCCCCCTTTTTTACATTATTTACTGGATCCTGAAAATAATTCCAGGGAAGGGGTAGTGTCACCCCACAAATTGACACCAAGTTGATATACTTAGAGCCAGTTACCAAAAGGCTCTAAAAAAGGTGAGCACTTTAAATTTCATATTCTATAAATACAATCACTTCTGGAGATACTACACTTAGTTTGATACATCTGTGTCTTCTATATATGCTGTGGAGAGGAACATACTTTTACCCGGAGAGAGGGGTTGTGTGATCTACCCAAAAAGACACAAGACGCTTGGAAGTTTAGAGCCTAATAACTTGAAAAGGCTCTAAAAAATGTGAGTTTGGACACATTTGTCGCTTACATATTGCTCCACTATAATTTGGAATATACTGCACTATTATTTGTATATATCTTTTTTCTCTTTTTATATATATATATATATATATATATATATATATATATATATATATATATATATATATATATCACCTTGAGATCATTGTAGAGGGTAAGTGTTTTTTGAATTATTGAAAAACACATCTTCACCTCACATTATAATATAGCACTGCACTCTTTAAAAACTGAGGACCTAATAGGTGGTAACACCAGTAAGGTCTTAAGTTTTTCTGTGTTCTTTGCTATCTGGTTATTCTCTACCACTGCCTGGTGATTAACTTTAATTTGCTCTCTCCAGTTTATGTCAGTTTCTCAGCCCTCCAATTGTTCAGTACATTCCAGGAACTGCTTACGTTTTCCATCTGGTCTGGGATTATGTCAGCAAATCAGGGTGCTTCTGTGTGTGAGCCAGTGTGTCAGTGCGTGTATCTCTGGGTCAATGTGAATGTATATCCTTGTTAATATATATCTATGTATATATGTATGTGTCAGTATGTGTATCTGTGTGTGCCAATGTGTATGTGTATCTGTGTAAATATGTATGTGGCAGTGTATATTTATATGCACATAAAACCCAGCAATCAAATGCCAACACTACATGGAAACACACCCTTGTAATCAAACACAAACATTACATAAAACACACTTCTGCAGTCAAGTGCCAAAATTATTTGCACACACACACCCCTCCATTCAAACAGCAAAACTACACAAAAATGTACACCCTCATTTAATAGTGAACACTACATACAAACACACCTCTGCTTTTAAATGGAAATATTACAAACACACCACCGTATTAAAATGGCAAACATATATACAAACAACCCTTCATTCAACACCAACACTACATACAAAAGTACACCTGCATTTAAAAGCTAACACTACATAGAAGCGCATCCCTACATTCAACCCCATTACAAAGAAGTACACCACTGCATTCGAATGACAACAATTCATACAAATAGACCCCTATATGCACACACATACTCCATACAAAATCGTGATTACATTTAAACACAAACACTACCCACAAATACAATCCTGAAAGGATGAACAAATGGTAGATCCCCAGCTGCTATAGCATCATGAGAGTTGTACAACAGATGGGAATCTACCTTTTGGCCACCCGTATGCTAGTGGGGGGGCAAAAATAAATTCTTGCACCAGGGCCCTTGCTACATTAGTTCCACCACAAGGTGAAGGGTATGTGGGTCATGTTAACTTTTTTCAAATTTGTCATTGTTTTTTCTTTTGGGCTATGGGTAGTAAAGAAAACGTTAATGCACAATACTCGCCTATGATTCTTTCACAACATCACTTTCCGTCATAGAATTGCAAAACCATGTAATGTTATTCACTGACCAAGTGAGAAGTGATCAAAAGAGAGAAAAAGGAAGAGCAGTAAAATGTTTGGGACAGCAATCTGATGCGACAAATAAATTAGCAAAAGTAGAATAAATTAGCAAAAGTGAAATAGTAGGATCTAGATGAGTGCTCGGCACCCTGTTATCTTTTTAACCACTGTCTGATACATTGGGCAAGTGAAGTGGACATGTTATGTTTACGAAGACATAATAGAAATCATACTAGGTGTTATGTTTATTTTTTTTTAAACCACTCTTTCTAAACATATGACGCTTGGTGACTGACTTATCTTCACTTATTTATTTAGTAGTGTAGTTTATTACATTAAGAGTTACAAAACTGAAATCTTCAAATCAAAGGAACATATTTAGGTCTATTTGGTCTTAAATTTAGCTGCTGATATATAGGTACATTACTATACTTTGTAATGAGTTTAGCACTCATGATTGTCCCTGACTAGATTTACATAGTCAGTGACAAACACATTTTTTTCATCCAATTAGGAAGTGCTATCCAAATTTACATTATTTTCAGATTAAGAATTTAATAAATGATTGTATACTTGTTTTAACATTAATGTTTGAAAGCCATTAAGAGCAGAATTGATGCTAAATAGCATGTGCAGTAGCAAGAAAAGTATGTGAACCCTTTGGAATAATATGGATTTCTGCACAAATTGGTCATAAAATGTGATCTGATCATCATCTAAGTCACAACAATAGACAATCACATTCTGCTTAAACTAATAACACGCAAAGAATGAAATGTTGCCATGTTTTTATTGAACACACCATGAAAACATTCACAGTGCAGGTGGAAAAAGTATGTGAACCCCTAGACTAATAACATCTCCAAAAGCTAATTGGCGTGAGATGTCAGCCAACTGGAGTCCAATCAATGAGATGAGATTGGAGGTGTTGGGTACAGCTGCCCTGCCCTATAAAAAACACACACCAGTTCTGGGTTTGCTTTTTCACAAGAAACATTGGCTGATGTGAATGATGCCTCGCACAAAAGATTAAGATTAAGAATTGTTGACTTGCATAAAGCTGGAAAGGGTTATAAAAGTACCTCCAAAAGCCTTGCTGTTCATGAGTCCACGGTAAGACAAATTGCCTATAAATGGAGAAAGTTCAGCATTGCTGCTACTCTCCCTAGGAGTGGCCGTCCTGTAAAGATGATTGCAAGAGCACAGCGCAGACTGCTCAGTCAGGTGAAGAAGAATCCTAGAGTGTCAGCTAAAGACTTACAAAAGTCACTGGCAAATGCTAACATCCCTGTTAGCGAATCTACAATACGTAAAACACTAAGCAAGAATGGATTTCATGGGAGGATACCACAGAGGAAGCCACTGCTGTCCAAACAAAACATTGCTGCATGTTTACAGTTTGCACAAGAGCACCCAGATGTTCCACAGCAGTACTGGCAAAATATTCTGTGGACAGATGAAACCAAAGTTGAGTTGTTTGGAAGAAACACACAACAATATGTGGCGAAAAAAAGGCACAGCACACCAACATCAAAACCTCATCCCAACTGTGAAGTATGGTGGTGGGGGCATCATGATTTGGGGCTGCTTTGCTGCATCAGGGCCTGGACGGATTGCTATCATTGAAGGAAAAATGAATTCCCAAGTTTATCAAGACATTTTGCAGGAGAACTTAAGGCCATCTGTCTACCAGCTGAAGCTCAACAGAAGATGGGTGTTGCAACAGGACAACGACCCAAAGCATAGAAGTAAATCAACAACAGAATGGCTTAAACAGAAGAAAATATGCCTTCTGAAGTGGCCCAGTCAGAGTCCTGACCTCAACCCGATTGAGATGCTGTGGCATGACCTCAAGAAAGCGATTCAAACCAGACATCCCAAGAATATTGCTGAACTGAAACAGTTATGTAAAGAGGAATGGTCAAGAATTACTCCTGACCGTTGTGCATGTCTGATCTGCAACTACAGGAAACGTTTGGATGAAGTTATTGCTGCCAAAGGAGGTTCAACCAGTTATTAAATCCAAGGGTTCACATACTTTTTCCACCTGCACTGTGAATGTTTACATGGTGTGTTCAATAAAAACATGGCAACATTTCATTCTTTGTGTGTTATTAGTTTAAGCAGACTGTAATTGTCTATTGTTGTGACTTAGATGATGATCAGATTACATTTTATGACCAATTTGTGCAGAAATCCATATCATTCCAAGGGGTTCACATACTTTTTCTAGCAACTGTAAGTATTTTTACAAAATTAAAATGATAGTGATGTTACTGCAAATGATTGAAAAATCAGTATTAATAATAAGGGATGATATACTTTTGTCTGTTTGTCTTTGATTTTAAACTAATTAACGTAAGTGAGTATTGCACCAAAAAAGATGATCTTACACTATGGAATCCTTTTTAGTTTAAATGCCATCAAGCTTACATTTCTTATATAACTATCAACATTTTCATTATAGTTTTCTTTATTAATATATTGCTTTTTTGGTTGTTACATAACTCTTATCACATTGGCATATAATTTTAATTTAGTTTGTAGAGAAAAATATATGTACATGGGTTTGCAATTGTTTAACAACCCAGAATTAATAAAAGAGACTAACAACAGAATGAATTGCTTTGTAAAATCAAGTATTTTGATTTTAAATCATGTGTTTGTCCTTGGTTATCAAAAAGCCCATCACACCATGTTGTGCAGGAATAAATTAGCTCTTTAATTCAGTTTCCTTTGGGGAAAAATGCAGAAGCAATCCTCTTGTGTATAGGGCAACACTTAAGCCTCATACACAGGTAACAGTCAATCCATTAACCTTTGCTTTTTGCTTAACCTGTGTGTCGTACGCATCACAATCATCCTTCTTTTTAATACCTTTTCCTTAATAGTAGCTCACCCAGAACTGAAAAGGGCAGAGCAGTTCCTCATGACATTGACTGTGCTGTTACAATAATAAGCTTTCTTTTCTTCTCCTCTCGCCCCCCTTCCTCCACCCTCTGCATCACTATAGTGTCAGCAACCATTTTTTGGAAGGTAATCTAAAAAGAGCTGTAGAGGCAGGGGTCATGTTAAACTGTAACGCAAATGTTATTCCTCGATTATCTAGCTAGGGTAAATGTCAACTGCTTCAGGCTAAAGCAATTGGAAGAGTAGAGTGTGTGAATCTAACACAGAGAAAAAAGAGAAAGAGGTTGTGCCATGGTTTAGCTAAAAAGCCACATATAGGAAATAAGGCGCTCCTGTCTTTTAAATTTTTATTTTTCTTCCCTGCGGTCATGCCGCATCAGCTAGATCATAGCAGGATTATTTTCACTTTGGCTCGTTTAATGTGGGTCTGTATTTAACACACCATTACTGAGTCAAAAGAGCAGGTCATATGCAAAGTTATATGCTGATTAAAACATTAAATATAATTGAACTTAGAAAATGAAACTGTGATACCCACATTTAAATTACAGATGAGCACACGTATCTTTTTTTTTCTCCAAGTAATTGTCACTTTCAATTGCTGTTAGCACACATTTTCTTCTTTATTTTTGATGAATATATATTCATATGTTTTATTATCATTGACATGGGTATTCATACACATACATACATATAACATAAATACATATAAATATATATACACAAACTAATACATATCAGTTTATATGGTGAAACCACTTTAAAAAACAAGACATTTATTTTATTTGATATATTTTCTATTAAAAATACTAGCTAAAAATACAAAAATATTTGAAATAATTTCAAGTCACTCTAAAAATATATCATTTGAATCCATTTGAATTCAAATATGCAACAAAATGATGCTTATTGATTAAGTGATACTTTGCATGAGTTTATTTAATAAAGAGTAAGCTGATGTGCCCTTAGAACTGAACTGCTATTTTAGGCCAAAATGGCTTAATTATAAAAAAATCTGTGTATACATAGAATTAGACATTTTTTACATCTCTTTCATCACTTGCTGTTTAATAAATACAGCCCATTAAGGATGGAAACATTAATTGTTTTAAAGTTTTCATTTCATCATATCGTATCACTTATCTACTAATTAGCCTGTGGTATATTATAGACCATTTCATATAACAAACAGTGACACAACAGTTTAATATAACCAATGTTGCCATTTTTATTCAGTTAACATGATAATTTATGAATATTTATATTATTCAGATATGTTTAGAAAAGTTATATATTTTTTAGTTGAATATATATTTTTACCATATAATGTAATGCTAATAATAATAATGCGATGCAATGCTCTGATGTCATAACTTCCTGTTCCATATATTTTAATGTCATGGTTTATCTCATGTTTCAATTGAAAATAAATTATGGACTCTTAATCTTTAAATATGTCTTGAAATACATTTACAATATTTAGTCCTTATATGTTTTATAACGATAAAATAATTAAGCTCTTGAAATATGTCTTCATCAGCACGTGACATATACTTCCATACGCTATAGAATTATTTTAGAAATATTTAAAAATGTTGGCAGAAGAAGATGAAATCCAAACTACTAAAATTATTTATATGTGATACATTATAAAAATTCAACTTGGAGACAAAGAGCATTTATAGCATACTTCAATAACGATGGATTGCCTCATATGAGTTACTTCTTGGCTTTCTTGTTTACTATATTACAGAATAGCATTTCAGTCTTGTATGGCCTATAAGTTAATTCTGAGCCACTGTTGGCAAGTGCATACTTTGTTCTCATTTATTCCCCAAGAATAATATCAAGAAAATGAGTTTCAATAAATTTAAATAGGCTGAACATCTAGGGTTTTTTTTTTTTTGTTTTGTTTTTTGTTCCAAGTAATTTTTTCTTTCTTTCTAGTGAATTGTTAACATGTTTTAATTAAAAGATTTAACACAGCTAAGAAAACAATCACTGTATTGAAATTATTCCTCTGTGGACTTTATTCTTATAGAAAATTAGGAATATACAAATGCAAGCATTTCCCATATGCAAATACAGGATTTGTTTGCATGGCTTGCAAATCAATAAGGTATTGAAATTAAAATGTAAGTTTCTAAATTACAGTAAGAAATGTACTTCAAAATTATTCTATAAAACTAAAAAGTTTTAACTTTTTTGAAGAGGATAAACATTAAGTTCTACAGATTTCCTGCCCAAATCAGTTAATAATTATACAGCTTAGGAAAAAAAAAATCATATTTAATTTAATTATAGGTAAACGTGATGCACATTAGATGTCAAACTAGAAGAATTAAGTTAAAATAGGCAATTCGTTTATTAGGTTAAGTACTAGATTTTTACCTTTCAAAATACAAGAATCAAGTTAATAGGTTATACTTTTATTAGGTTATTAAGTATCAGTAAATTTTAAACCTTCAAATGTTAAATACAGACTCAACTGCATTAGTTGATTAAATAGATAAAGTGATAAAAAGGTCTGTTTTTGAAATGGAGTGATTTTAGCTAGGGTACAGTCAAACATTGGCCTTTAACCCCTTTTATCTCCATAACTGTCTGTCCCTCTGCCCATCCCGTTGCCTGTCAATTTTTCCATCTATATATTCATCTACTTAAAATATTAGAAATTATATATGCTGCTTTTTTATTGGATGTTTCCACTTGAGTGTAAAAAAAGACCATTGCACTGGAGCAAACCTAGAACTTTTAGATGTGCTGTATATGCCACTACAGCAGGAAAACAAAAGACCAACATCTGTGGTTTGCAGGTGTTAGACTCACCTCTGACTCCACTGCCTAGGAACATTACAATAAAATGAGTAAGAGCGGCTGTATAAAAGACAGAATGCATTTGTTCGGTGATAAAATAAATATTGCGTACATTACATCGAGAATTATGGACTTTTACTAGTGTCAAGTTGGTAATATTGCAAGACGGTTTTTGTTACAAAAGCGGTTTGAAATTAACTGGCACATAACAGCCATTGAATTTCGATCTATAAATTAACCATTAGTATCAAGCACTACATAAACTAAGTGTATGAAATACTAAACATAACCATTAATATATTAAGTTTAAAGCAGTTTTACAAACTAAATTACAACAATTATTCAGTGCAACATTTATAATATTTTAGTCATACACTTCTATAATGTACATACTTTATACTTACTACGAGCAGTATTTTATTTAAAATTGTGGAATATGATGCATTCTATATTCCTCTGTCACCTTCCTCAAAAAGTTTTAAAGGTGCTCAAAACTCTGAGTGATTTCTACTGCTGAGCTGAACATGTACCTGAATCAAGGCAAGATCCAATTAAATGCAATTCCACATGGAATCCATGGAAGATTCAATTTGCATATCCTTGCAGTTCCACCACGGTTGAAGTAAGTAGTACGTATTTGGAGATCTGTACACAATTACCAACTTATGGGCGAATTTGTGCTATATGTACAGTATCTCACAAAAGTGAGTACAACCCTCAAATTTTTGTAAATATTTTATTTGATCTTTTCATGTGACAACAATGAAGAAATGACACTCTGCTACAATGTAAAGTAGTAAGTGTGCAGCCTGTATATCAGTGTAAATTTGCTGTCCCCTCAAAATAACTCAACACACAGCCATTAATGTCTAAACCGTTGGCAACAAAAGTGAGTACACCCCTAAGTCAACTTAGTCCACTTAGGGGTGTACTCCATGATGAAGTGCACAATATTTAACACGTATAGCATTAGAGCAAGTGACTTGACAAGTTTCACAAAGATCAATGGCATTGCATCAGCAGCATGGCTATTTTATTACAGATCAGGGCTCTGCACCAAGATATGGACATATTGACAAAATAGTATTATATTTGAAATCCTTTAACTCTGATCAATTATAGGGAAGTCTGGTGCAGAGCCACTGACCCGTGCGTGCTGCAGCTGAAATTCCACTATCGCCTACTGCTGCTCGCACAGTCTCATGAGGCGGTGAGCGGGAAGGCGGAAGTTACGCTGCAGCGCAGACAGTCGAGCAGCAGCAGGGTGAGAACGCCAAAAGCACGCACAGCCGCTACAGTGAATGTCACATCCTGTTCCAAGTTGCGGATCAGTCTGGTAATGGCTTCTGGTATACAGTATTTATTTTACTGAAGCTGCATCAGGGTCCTGGTATGTGGCCGCACAAACGCTGGTGCTCAACACCAGGTGGTGTGCAGTTACCCTGCACCAGACCCTGATAATCCATTCCACACTGTGACTCCTAACTTCAACATCAGGCATACTGGGTCCCGGTCTTCCGACCGCTGCCCAGACAGTGTCTGGGTCCTGGTCACCGGACTGCCCACCTGACTGTGAAACTACTAATTGATCGTTAAATCTGGGATGAACTTTACAGTTCGGGTTCACTCAACTCTATTATGGATCCTTTAATCGCTACATGTATTACTTGAATAACTGGTAATTCTCAAGCTAAAACATGCCGACGAGCGCTAGGGGACAGCCGCTCTGCTTTTGCACCCTGTTCCCTCTTATGCTGTACTGGTGCCTCTGTGCGACTAGCGCCTCTTCCTCCAAACTGCACACGTCACTCGCATGACCTTGATTCCATGTGGGGTCTAGGACCTCATCATTCTCCACATCATCTTCCACCCACTCCTCAACCCAGCCCTCTTTGATGGTATGCACACTGCAGAAAGCCACAGCAGTTGGCACCTGTGTTTTTCCAGCATGTAAAGTCTGCAAAGGACATATGGAAATTGTTTTACAATTGTATCCAGGCAAAAGTTTTCCCTATAAACTGACCTCTCAGTTTGACTTGTGAGGGTATTGCCCCAAAATTACAATATTGTTTAAGTACCTCTTAGCTATTGATAACTGGCTTAACTATAGCAGCTTGTTATCTGGTAGTTTCTAGTGTAGAAAATATCAATCTGTTTTCTATCACTTAGATCTGTGTAACAAGTGTTGTAGGTGTGAAACAATATTACAAGTGACCGATGTAGTAAATTTGAATCAAAGTTACGCTTCGATTTGACTCTCAGATATGAAGTGAACATCCCAAATATACTATTTAGCACCAAAAAAAATTGACTTTTTAAAACTTTAAGCAGCAGATTAACAGCAAAACAATTAGAATGTTTACAACTGTGCAGTAAGCACACTATTTGACGCTTCTCTTTGACTCTCAGATATGAAGAGCAGGCCCCAAAATGTACTATTTAGTGGATTAGCACCCAGAAAATAAGAATTTTTACAACTGCGCTGTAAGCACACTATTAGACCCTTCGATTTGACTCTCAGATATGAAGAGCAGGCCACAAAATGTACTATTTAGCAGATTAGAACCCAGAAAATAAGAATGTTTACCACTGCACTGTAAGCACACTATTAGACGCTTCTATTTGACTCTCAGATATGAAGTGCATGCCCCAAATGCAGTATTTAGCAGATTAGCAGCAAAACAATTAGAATTTTTACAACTGCGCAGTAAGCACAATATTAGACGCTTTTATTTGACTCTCAGATATGAAGAGCAGGCCCCAAATTGTACTATTTAGCAGATTTGCACCCAGAAAATAAGAATTTTTACAACTGCGCTGTAAGCACACTATTAGACGCTTTGATTTGACTCTCAGATATGAAGTGCACCGCAGGCCGCAAATGTACTATTTAGCAGATTAGCAGCAAAACAATTAGAATTTTTACAACTGCTCATTAAGCGCACTATTAGACGCTTCTATTTGGCTCTCAGATTTGAAGAGCAGGCCCCAAAATATACTATTTAGCAGATTAACACCCAGAAAATTAGATTTTTTACAACTGCGCTGTAAGCACACTATTAGACACTTCGATTTGACTCTCAGATATGAAGAGCAGGCCACAAAAAGTACCATTTATCAGATTAGCAGCAAAACAATTAGAATGTTTACAACTGCGCAGTAAGCGCACTATTTGACGCTTCTATTTGACTCTCAGATATGAAGTGCACATACTATTTACCACCAAATTTTTTTTTCTTTTAAATTGACTTTTTAAAACTCCAATGTAAGCAGCAGATTAGCAGCAAAACAATTAGAATGTTTAGCAGCCCTGAAGACAATTACTTCTGGTGTAAAGGTGAGTAAGTTACATTTATTTTTATACCACAGTGCATACAGAAGGGAGGAGGTGTGGCCTGAGCATGACTAGAGACAAGGAAACTAAAGTGTTAGGAATATACAGTCAGGTCCTTAAATATTGGGACATTAACACAATTCTAATCTTTTTGACTCTTTACACCAACACAATGGGTTTGAAATGAATCAAACAAGAGGTGCTTTAACTGCAGACTTTCAGCTTTAATTTGAGGGTATTTACATCCAAATCAGGTGAACGGTGTAGGAATTACAACAGTTTGTATAGAGATTTGCATTCCATATGGTATAGTGACCCTTTAATTCATCCCTCTTCAATTAACGATGTGCTGTGAGAGGGGCTCGGTTGAAAGACATAATAAGTCTCTGTTCACAGCTCTTCTCTTTGCACAACATTTATATACACTGAATAAAATTATAAACGCAACACTTTTGTTTTTGCCCCCATTTTTCATGAGCGGAACTCAAAGATCTAAGACTTTTTCCATGTACACAAAAGGCCTATTTCTCTCAAATATTTTCACAAATCTGTCTAAATCTGTGTTAGTGAGCACTTCTTCTTTGAGATAACTCAGGCACCTCACAGGTGTGGCATATCAAGATGTTGATTACACAGCATGATTATTGCAAAGGTGTGCCTTAGGCTTGCCACCATAAAAGGCCACTCTAAAATGTGCAGCTTTACTGTATTGGAAGGGTCCGCGGGAGTCCGCGGGGTTATTCGGGGGGAGTCTGGGGTGTTCCGGGGGGAGGGGGGGCGAAAACCAGTTAGTATCTGGTCTGACCACCATTTGCCTCACACAGTGCAACACATCTCCTTCACATAGAGTTGATTAGGTTGTTGATTGTAGCCTGTGGAATGTTGGTCCACTCCTCTTCAATGGCTGAGCGAAGAGGAGTTCCAGGTCCAGGCCAATATCCAGCAACTTCGCACAACCATTGAAGAGGAGTGGACCAACATTCCACAGTATCCAGAGCATACCAAACATGCTCAATGGGTAACATGTCCAGTGAAAATACTGGCCATGCAAGAACTGGTATGTTTTCAGCTTCCAGGAATTGTGTACAGATCCTTGCAACATGGGGCCGTGCATTATCATGATACAACATGAGGTGATGGTTGTGGATGAATGGCACAACAATGGGCCTCAGGATCTTGTCACAATATCTCTGTGCATTCAAAATACTTTCAATAAAATGCAGCTGTGTTCATTGTCCATAATATACGCCTGCCCGTACCAAAACACCACCGCTACCATGGGCCACTCGATCCACAATGTTGACATTAGCAAACCTCTCACCCACATGACGCCATACACGCTGTCTGCCATCTGCCCTGTACTATGAAAACCCGGGATTCATCCATGAAGAGAACACCTCTCCAAAGTGCCAGATGCCATCGAATGTGAGCATTTGCCCACTCAAGTCAGTTACGACGGCGAACTGCAGTCAGGTCGAGAACCCGATGAGGAAGACAAGCATGCAGATGAGCTTCCCTGAGATGGTTTCTGACAGTTTGTGCAGAAATTCTTTGGTTGTGCAAACTGATTGTTGCATCAGCTGTCCGGGTGGCTGGTCTCAGACGATCTTGGAGGTGAAGATGCTGGATGTGGAGGTCCTAGGCTGGTGTGGTTACACATGGTCTGCGGTTGTGAGGCCGGTTGCATGTACTGCCAAATTCTCTGAAATGCTTTTAGAGATGGCTTATGGTAGAAAAATGAACATTCAATTCACGGGCAACAGCTCTGGTGGACATTGCTGCAGTCAGCATGCCAATTGCATGCTCCCTCAAAACTTGCGACATATGTGGTATTGTGCTGTGTGATTAAACCACACATTTTAGAGTGGCTTTTTATTGTGGCAAGCCTATAGCACACCTTTGCAATAATCATGCTGTCAAATCAGCATCGTGATATGCCACACCTGTGAGGTGGATGGACTACCTCGGCAAAGGAGAAGTGCTCACTAACACAGATTTAGACAGATTTGTGAACAATATTTGAGAGAAATAGGCCTTTTTTTTTACCATACTTGCTTTGATGTAAACAAATAAATTATGTCTTTCATAGCTGAAACAAAGCTGTTTGACTTGGAGACATTAACTGTAGAAGCTAAAAAGAATAAATATTACATTTTAGCTATTTATAAAAAATTAGGCCAGTCACATACCTGTAAATATACATCATAATAGAGTTAAAAAATACTTTGAAGAGGGGCACATTTTTAAAATGATAGATTTCAAAGCTCTAAGTCAGCGTTGTATAGGCTGGTAGAGTTAATAACTATTAATAACTATCATAGCAACATTTATTATTTTTGCCTTTGGTGGGAATTTTCACAAAGATACCTAAAATTTATCTGACTAAGTTTAGCAGTTTGCAGAACAATATAAAACAAGCAGAGTGTACAGTGTATCTGAGAATAGTTCTCCTTAAACAATAATGTGAACAGTGGGACTAGAGTTACCTCAAGAAAAATATAAACTGCTTGTGTAAAATAATTTCTCATTCACATCAGGTAGTTGAGGTAAGATTTGCAGTCATTTTAATATGAGGAAATAAAACTATGCAGTAATACTTTTTGTGAAATAGAAAAGAACACATCACTGTATTCATGTTGACACCCATAAAGGGAAACTCTAATCACCAAAACCACTGCATCTTAAAGAAGTTGTTTTGGTGCAAAAAAAAGTAAAAACATTTCTAAGAATCGTACAGATCACATTTTGTTGAAATACCTCCAGTACCTTCCATGCCACTTGAGACACTTCATCTAGGATTCATGTTTAGAATCATCATGCTCAGCATAATGATGCTGGGCGTGAATAATTTTTCTCTATGACATTGCACCAATTGTCATGCATGTGTTTTAGCATTGTTTTTAACAAAGGTGGACCATTATCTGAATTAAAAAGAAATACACTGAACATACCAATAAAATTATTTTTAACATCAGTGTGTTACTTTAAATCATTTCTGGGATAATAGATGGAATGATGAAGAGATGACTAAAAGCTAGATTGTTTCCAACTGAGCTATTTTGCTCAAAAATCATTTTAAAGTAAGAGGGTTAAAAGTGACTCTTAGTCAGCATTAAGAGGCTTTTTAAGGTCTTGCAATTTTTATACTTCCACTTAGCAAATGTGTACATTAAGCTAAATAGAAATTAGAGTGTCATTTCCACATTTTCCTGAATTTAAATATTTTGTTTTCTAAATCATAACTCATCCTGCTTTGCTTGCAATTAAATTCATGCATTAATTGACTGCTCTTTAAAAGCCTCTTAATAGATATAGTTTATAGAACCCAACAATCACTCATCTGATTGCTTATGAAAAAGTCTGCAAAATGTTGGTTTATTTTATCTAAGAACTTTATAAGCAGGTCCAGCGATATATTATTCTGTTCAAAATATGAAGCTTGATTGACCTTCTCCAAAATAACTTTGATAGAACACTGTAACTGCATTCTAAATGTGCAGTGTCTCAGAGTCAGACTACGAAGCTTTCGGTAATCTGTTTCAGTGGCCATAATTAAATGAAGTGTTGGGCAAAAGATACTTAGCTAAATAATAAAATCAAAGGATCAGTTATTGATTTCTGAGGAAATAAATGTGAGTTTTTTTGCACTTCACCACTTTTTCTACTTTTTATATCAACTAAATAAATAACCCACAATCATGTGAATGAACATGAAAAAAAATAAAAAAATAATACTTTTATTATTAAAAATATTAATTTTAAAAATGTAATAAACATAAAAAGGCTTAAATACAAATACACGTGGGAGTTTACTGTTAAGCTTTTACTATGTTTCTGATAAATACAATTCAGAAATCATGTACAACATTTTAACTTGAGATTCCAATTACCAACTTAATGTTAATGCAAATTCTGAGGACTTGGACCTGACCTATCTGAATCCACATTCAGAGACTTAGGTCCTCATACTGTGCTGTGTTAACTTGTTGAACACACAAAAATAGACACTTTTTAATTTTAGATTACAGGATCCCTTTTGGTTTATTAAAACTGAACACATGGCAAATGAGTGACAATGTCCACAATCTGTTATTATTTTTTTTGTCTACGAGAATCACTGAATCATCTAATATATATGCTTTTAAAACACAGAGCATATATTTCCAGTGAACTTTGAATGCTGAGAACTAGAGTAAGGATGATGAAATTATTGAATCTATTTCTCCCTGTAGCTATCTGCTTGATAGCCAATAGTAGCTGTAGAAAATTTAAAATGTAAACATTTACTTCTTTATAAAGGACCCTAAGAATCCTTCTATTTTGTATTAACCTTTGCTGTGCTTCATATGTTGTGTAGGTGTAGGGTTAAGCATTGCACCTCTCTTCCTTGTTTACAAGGTGATCCTGGGCATCCCCAAATCAATAACTCTCCCACCACAAAGAATATCATAAAGAAATGGTAGGCACTGTTAGTAACCTTCATCCCCAACACGTGGTAAATTAAAGAAAGGAGTTTTCCACCAGGTCCTCTCTGCGTAATAGAGTCTATTGGTTTTTAAGCCCTTTACTTATTGAACATAGGGTGTTGGTGCAGCTCAACATTCCAACAGTCTCCTAATTTTGGTGGGACTACATCTGTTGAAGAAATAGGAGAGTGGTCCTTTCTCCATCATGTTTAATAACATGGCCTAGGTACCAAAACACATCAACACATTTTTTTTTTAGTTTCTGTATTTATTTGAACACTATGCTTCCCATAGGTCATGTATGTATGTATTTAGGGACCAGTAAAGAAATAAGTGGGCAATTTTCAAATTTATTGTTTCAAAATTATGGTTACTTTAGGTTATGTAATCAGTTCCAAACTAATTCTGTCTGGGACTAATTGTTAATCAAATTAAGATGTATTACTTTGTAAAATGACTGTACTCCATTCCCCCATTTACTCGTAGTTCTTATTGGATATTCATAGTAACGTAATCATTAGCTAAGAATAAACATTCTGTGAACTGTTTTATTTTTTAATTTTTATGTAGTGTATTTATTATGTTTGTGCACTGGAAAATATGTTACACTTGAGGACAATGGGTCCCTCTGCTTTCAGTTTGAGGCATAACACACCATAAAAAACATAATAATATGAATAAAAAATATAAACTCGCCTTCCTTTGATATAAACTGTGTTGTAATCATCATCAATCAGCAAACTCATACGTCCTTGGGACTTTATATAAAGTCTTAGACTAAACAATAAAAGAACATTCTGTGTGAGTAAAAAGAAAGAATGCCTGGGAAAAAAAAACAGAAAAAAAAGCAAATAAACTGAAGTTGATTCACTAATAGAGTTACATCTGTGGTTTATCTGACAGCAAGATATTAGACAATGGCTTTCTGAAAAAAGCAGATCTGCTTAAGGATTTGCGAGGTCAAGCAATGAAACAGTAAAATATATTACAACTACTGAGCTCCCCTCCTCCTCCTCCTACACTGCACGATGAAAGTAGATAGAAAAGACCGACAGGTATCAAGATAACTTGGTTATATCTGTCTAGGAATGGTGTTATATTCTCAATACATAGTCTTATGCGATGGGTTTGCACACTGTGTCCATAGATCTAAAAGTTCCTTTTTATTGAGACAGTGGTTTATCTTGAAATCTTACGGTCCTTGTTTAGAAACATTGTCATCCGGTGTTTTACTCTGTGTAATAAAACCAATAAAGTAACCTCTGGCAAGACACAGAAGAATAATAGTGGAATACTGTTGCAGAAAATAGATTTAAAGAAAAGACAAACATGCATCCTATCATAATAGGATTCATCTTAAAAGTTAAATATAATAGCACACTACTTCAAAACGTATCTTTCTGAATAATCAAAAATTGGTATAATATGGTTAACCCACATATCAAAATATTTAATATTTTAAAATGACGAGTCATTAGGATATACTTAATTTGTCACGGGTGTACCTTGTGCTAATTTGAAGAACAACACATGCAGCAAAATAATGCATCCTTTCCCATAGTTTCCATAAAATTATACAGAATTCATCACATGGTAAGCATTTTATAAATGCATCACACAAAAAAGGGTTAAACTCCCTGCTCATGAAGTTTACATTATGTTAAGCAAGTATATTGGAGTTCTAGGATGATGCAAACTATTAGGTATGCATATTTTATTGGGATGAAAGAAAGAAATGGCCAAATGGTTGTTCATTTTCAGGAAAATGTGTTGGAGATTATCAGAAGAGGGATAGCAAAAGGGGGCCATTGACCTCCTATCAAGGCACTAGCATGCAGGATTTGGGGACTGTAGTGCCAGAGGGCATTTGAAGCAGTGGAAAGTGAGGTACATAATGCCTCACAAAGTATAAGGTTAGGCATTTCAAAGGAAGAAGAAGCAGAAACCCTAAATATTGGAGTACAAAGCAGTAATGAGAAGAGATGACTTCTCAGAATTATAAATGTGGAACAAATGGGGTGGAGGGTAAATGTTTGTATCATGACTTTCATTGTTATTCAGGAACTTTGCAGAGATTGATGATGAATCACAAATGTGATAAATGAGTCTAGCAGAGAGCACAATGAGAATACATATCCAGTATGGCAATGATCACAAAGGGGTTAAACACAATATAATGTATAAACAAAAAAGATACAAATAAGATAAAGGAATCTGCCTAAAAAAGGTAGAAACCCTCCTTACTGAAATTACCTCCTAAGTAGAATCATTCAAAGGTAATGGCAATACAAACTAATAATAAGCTTTATTTAAACAAGATCCTAAAGTTAAAATAAAATAGAGTAAAGTGGAAAAAAAGAGCAGGAGAAAGTGTCTTTGTAATAATCAACAAGTATAAAGGGTATTGAAAAATCCCTATAAGGGTATAAAAATCCCTTTATAAAACCTATATATGCTGCATGCACAAAACAATATGTATAGTATAGCCTGAAAAGAGCAAAACATCCGAGGTGCTCGGGATATCAGTTACACAGCAGGCAGCATACAGAACTTGTAGCCTGTCTGGGACAGTAGGTAAAAAGATAGTCTGAGATAGGTAACAGCCAGTGGGGTTCTATGAATAACACCCCTCAGATAGAGTAGTGGGAGTAGACATGCATCTAGTTGAATGGAAATATAACCCCACAATAAAACCAATGGCAGTCAAACCCCATTTCCAAACCAGCCGTGCTAATAACCCTCCATAACAAGGAGGCTATCCAGAGAAATGGCTAGATTTATTCAACCTAATCATCTAGGCCAGGGATAGGCAACCTTCGGCACTCCAGATGTTGTGGACTACATCCCCCATAATGCTCTTACACCCATATTGCTGGCAAAGCATCATGGGAGGTGTAGTCCAAAACAATGGCGTGCCGAAGGTTGCTTATGCCTGACCTAGGCTATCTGCTGCTTTATGGCAGCTAAAAGATTCTATGTAGCTTGCCCTGCGTGTTTAACATAAAGAGCTGCAGCTAGCACAAATGGATAGACAAACTGTTTTCCCCTCAATAGAAACAAGAACTAAAAGAATAAGTGCATCGGCACACCAAGTAGCTCGACGCGCGTTTCGGCAGTAAATCCTGCCTTTGTCAAAAGCCTTTTGGCTTTACTGCTGAATAGTTTGTCTATCCATTTGCGTTAGCTGCAGCTCTTTATGTTAAACACGCAGGGCAAGCTCTTCTCTTATCAAGCTATACTATACATATTGTTTTGTGCATGCAGCACACTTAGATTTTATATAGAGATTTTTTTATACACTTATAGGGATTTTTCAATACCCTTTATACTTGTTGATTATTACAAGACACTTTCACCTGCTCTTTTTTTTCCTCTTTACTATATCTATCATATTTTAACTTTAGGATCTTGTTTAAATAAAGTTTATTATTCTTTTGTATTGTTGCCATTACCTTTGAATGATTATACTTAGGAGGTCATTTCAATAAGGAGGGTTTCTACCTTTGTTAGGCAGATTTCTTTACCTTATTCTATCTTTTTTCTAATTAACTTGGGTCATGCCTACATTACCTTTCTGACCATATTTTTTGACCACGTATTAGGTTTTTCCTGATATCATTGTCTTCCTCTTTTTCTTAATGTATAAACAACATAACACATTATCAATTTGTTCAAGATAGTTCACCAAACTTGCATATTTACTAAAGTGAGATTTGCGTGGGAATTCAAATTGAATTCAAAGTAGGGTATTACACATAGGGCCAAAATAGCTAAAGCATTGCTGACTTGGGGAATATACACTGTTAGGCTATTTTGACCTTAAGTTTTATGTTACTTTGGATTCCCAGCTATTTTAATTTTTGTTTCACAAAGACAACTTTCCTTCACTTATTATTTTCTTTCAAAATTGCTAAATGGGAACAATTCTCCAAGTCAATTTTGTTTTAATTTTTGTTATTTTGGCCTTAAATTTGAATTCAAAGTAATTCTCATTTTAGTGATTACCTCTGTATACAATTAATTTTTGTACCCTGCTTTCACTGATCATTTTTCCACATCACAATCACCTATCAATATAGCTTGTGATTCATATTATTTTTGGATGTCATTAAATTTTGGTGCATAAATTGATTTTGGTGCTTGTGCAATGCAAGATGCTTAAGATAACCATACACTATATTTTCATATATTTTGGAAATGCAGTGAAGAAATAATTATTATATTTAATAAAAATGTAATATTTAGACATGCACATAATTTTTCCCTTAATACACACTTCACCACTGTGAATCTTTTAATACTACGTGACTATGTTTATGATTGAGGGTATGGCTAAAGTTAGAGTTACATTTAGAGCATCTTCAATACATGCATGTCCTTTTTGGCTTGAACTTGGTATAAGGTACATTCTTGCAACTGCTGCTAAATATATAATGCTTGATAGTGAAATCTAGCTATGCATCTTTAGGTCCTCTCCCACCACATCATCATCATCTTTAGAGGTTAGCATTTCTCCCATTAATCTTCGGCACAATGGCACATGCATATCCTAGAGCTGCCCTGAGATAACGTTCTTGTACGGTGTCTATAAAAGTGTGACTATGGAGAAACATTCATGGATGATGCTGCCTACAGATAAATATTCCTTTCTTTAGATTAATAAATCTAAAGTAAAAAAAAAAAAAAAAAAGGTATCTATTTCAAGATTGAGTTCTTAATGTTTCACATTTGGACATTTGTTGCAAAATGTGCTGCCTGAAGCAATATATTTAGCAGTTTGCTAGACCAAGGGTTTTAGATAAATGTCTAAGTCATAAGTTCTAGGTGGAAAATTTGTTATAATCACTTAATCGTCCATCTTTATTAATCAAGCTTTGCTCTTTTTGAAAGATGATACTTTATGATTAACACACCAGGAACTGGTAAAATGGTGCACAGGAAATTGAAACTGTTATTATACAGGAAATAATCATACCCTGTCAAAATCTACAGAAAGAAACATATGTTCCAACTACTGTCATCACCTAAGATATCTGATCTAATATATAAAAGAGAACAAAATTACAAGAGCCATTTTTGTAATATCAGTTAGGTCCTGCTGCTGTTAGCAGAAAAAAAAAATGAAAAATAAAGCTCTCACCCTCATAAAAGATAGTTTAGATCAGAATATCAGATGGAACAGATGTCCAGTAACAATTTCAACAACAGTTAACGGCCAAATTGAAAAAAAAAAAAAAATACAACTGAAATAATAAAAGTATCTATCTCGAACATGCAAGGATTCACGCTAAGGATTCAGGAAATTAAGATTGTAAGCCCATTAATTCTTTAGATATATCAATATTAACCTCAATGATCTCTTTTTTTACAGCACATAGTTTTGAGAACAAATAAGTGATTGAACACTAAATAGATTTATCATAATATAATACCTTTATCGCATCACTTCATGATATTTACTTTTCAGGCAATAGGATTAAAAAAATAATCGCTTCCATGAATCTATTTTGAAAATTACATTTTAGAGGGTTAGGGTATATTTATATAGAAGATAGATCACCTTATTGCTCAGATTATTTCAAAATGTGAGTTAATCATTTTGCTTATTAATCAGTCCTGAAGAACAAATGCTTTTAGAAATATTTATGTAACTATCTAGCAAGTTATACATAATTTTGTATTAGTAATAGCAGTTTACAAAAAAAAAAATCTTTCTTTACATTTTTTAATTTTGTCATTTGCTAAATATAGATAAAAAAAAGGAATTGCAAGGTTAAATAAGCCAAGTAGTTTTACTTCTACAGAAACAATTTTTAAAAGAACACTGTGGACATCAAAACTACAAATGTAAATTTGAGCTGCTTTGTTTTTGTCCACCCCCCACCATATTCCCATTTCGTTAGTTTGTACCCTTCTGCAGCATAACTCTTGACTATGCCTGGTATTTCCTATTAATACTGAAGAACAATATACAGGGTTTAATTCAATATGCTCTAAATTGTGATATGGTAATAACTTCCAATTTCAGATCAAATTAGTTCATTTTGTAAAACCCTCAACAAAACCGATTTAATATTATTTTCTCTTTTATACAGAAAAACATTTGCAAGGTTAAGGTAATAAACCCCAAAACCTTTTAACTCCAACACAAATCTTACTTGCTGTCACCTACAATTTACATTAAGTCTCAACCAACTGAGCTCTAGGTAACCACAGACTATGCTTAATTTATGCAAATGCAATCAATTAAATTCTAAACTATATTATGGATAGTCAATAACACTGGCAATGTTCAATTAGATCACAAAAAAATGATTATTTTAATGGTTCATCTGAATAAAACAATAAAACATCTCAGATTTATACAAAAAAATACTAAATGACATACAAATACAAACTAGCAAACATTTCTGTCTTTACACATACACCAATCAGCCACAACATTGAAACCACTGACAGGTGATATGAATAACATTAACTATATCATTACAATGGCACCTGTCAAGGGGTTGGATATATTAGGCAGCAAGTGAACAGTCAGTTCTTGATTTCATTTGTTAGAAGCAGGAAAAATGGGAAAAGATCTGAGTGACTTTGTCAAGGACCAAATAGTGATGGCTAGACGACTGGGTTAGGGTATTTCCAAAACAGCAAATTTTGTGGGGTGTATGTAGTAGTTAGTGCACCAAAAAGGTGCAAAGAAGGACAACCGATAACCCGGCATCAGGGTCATGGGAGTCCAGGGCTCATTGATGCATGTGGGAGCAAGGCTAGCTAGCCCATCTGATCACACAGAAGGGTTACTGTAGCTCAAATTGTTGAAAAACTTAATGCTGACATGATAGAACGATATCAGAACACATAGTGCACCACAATTTTCTGCGTATGGGGCTGTGTGGCCTCAGACCCATCAGAGTGCGCACGATGACCCTATCCACCACCTAAAGCACCTTCAATGGGGACAAGAGCATCAGAACTGGACCATGAAGCAATTGAAGAAGGTTGCCTGGTTTGATGAATCTTTTAGATCAGGAGGATGGCTGGTTAAATGTACATTGTTTACCTGGGGAAGAGATAGCAGCACAATGCACTATGGGAAAACCTCTGGGTCCGGCATTCATGTGGATGTGGACATGTACCACCTACCTAGAGATTGTTTAGACCATGTACACCTAGTCATAGTAATGGCGTTTCCTGGTGGCAGTGACCTCTTTCAGCATGGTATGGTTTGAGGAACATGACAAAAAGTTCAAGGTGCTGACTTGGCCTCCAAATTCCCCAGATCTCAATCAGATTGAGAATTTGTAGGATGTGCTGGAACCTGCTAGCTTGCAGGACTTAGAGGATCTGCTGCTAGTGTCTTGGTGCCAGATTCCACAGGACATGTTCAGAGGTCTTGTGGAGTCCATGGATTGATGCATATGAGCTCTTTTGGCAGCATGAAGGGGATTTACATGATATTAGGCAAGCAATTTTAATGTTGTGGCTAATTCGTGTATGTGTGTCATGTAAGAATTAGGGATGTGCATGGGCAAATAATTTGGTTTGGTTCAGAAATTCGGGTAAGTAAAAAAATGTGTCTGCTTCGGCAATTCGGACCAATAGCATTCGGTTCGGCACTTCCAAAATATGGGACTTTGGTAATTCGGTACTTCAGCAATTCAGAACTTCGGAAATTCGGACCCTAACCCTACCCCTAATCCCTAACTCTAACCCTGTGGCGGAACCAACCTCACCACTGGCCACTGGAGGAGCCTGGTCACCCGCCTCCTGTCACTGGACTATGGCCCCATGTTTAACACTGTTCTTTTTCCCTGCAGAAAGGCTGGTTCGTGCCTTTCTGTGGACTGTTAAAGCCATGCTACCCCAGATAGCTATGCCATGGAGCCCAGCCATATACTGAAAGACTGTATGAAAGACTTTGGCTCCATGGCGATTGAACTGTATGTAAGTGATGTGAGCGCCATCTGGTAATAATGTGCGCTCAGTACCCCAAAAGTGCCCCCACCATAACTAGGAACCTCACAAAAGTTATATCCGTGGATAGCCTCGATCTGAGTGTATAACATATTCAAAGATTTGGTGAAACAGGAATGCCACCGGGGTAAAGTTTTGACCAGCCGGACACAAGGCACTAGCCCAGAACAGTTCCAGGAAAATAGGTGTCCTGGCCGGTCTCTGTTCGGGGATGCCTGGGTGAACACCATGCAAGGGATTCTCTTAGTTCCAGGGTATGAATGCTTCCCCTGTTCGGTAGTTCATATCTCCCGAACGTCTTTGTATAGTTGGTCAGGAAGTAGAACGGGCAGCGTTCTAATCTTTACCGGGGTTTGTGCAAGTGCATAGCCGAAAAGAGTTCCGGGCACCCAATGACCAAGTGCCGCTGCCCACATTCGGTAGACAAGATGACTGCCATTCTTTTGTCGACCACGTGCATTTGGTTATACGAAATGGCGGTTACACCCAGGAAAAGCCTTCATTAATTACTTCCCTTGTGGTTTTTCACTTAAGTTGTGGTGTGAACATTCTAATAAGTACAGGGGTGGTCCTCATACGGGAGATGCATGGAGGGAGTTCGAATGCTACAACTCCCAAATGGTAAGGGGAAAAAAATACATGAAAGGGGCAAAATATACGAAATTGGCGGTAGGGTGCACCACAAGGGGCTTCAGGGTGAAGAAAATGAGACACATGGAGAGTCTTTACTGCAGAGAGCCCCAGATGGAATTTTTTTCCCAAGTAAGTGGGTTAATCTCATAAGAGCAGACATTAGGCTGTTAGTGTAGGACCTGCCAAAGATGGGGTACATTGACGTTGTGGCAGGCTTATGCAATGTATGATCATATAATGTAACTAAACCCCCATTATTTTTGCCTAGATTAGGTGTTTTAAAAAAAACAAATAAAATCTTTCAACATTGAAGTTGCTGTTTAGTGGATAGGTGAGTGCGCTGGATCTTGTGTATTGTATAATTTGGCCCCCAGCAGCACCCCCATTTGTGCATGTTCAGGTGAGTGCAGCCAACCCCCCTTTGTTTCAGATATATATATATATTTGGGAGTCTAGCCAACTCCTTGGTTTTGCACCCCTCCCTGTCACAGGTGCCTCATCCCAGGGCCCTATTTAGCCTTGTACTGCAGAGAGCCCCAGATGGAATTTTTTTCCCAAGTAAGTGGGTTAATCTCATAAGAGCAGACATTAGGCTGTTAGTGTAGGACCTGCCAAAGATGGGGTACATTGACGTTGTGGCAGGCTTATTCAATGTATGATCATATAATGTAACTAAACCCCCATTATTTTTGCCTAGATTAGGTGTTTTTAAAAAAACAAATAAAATCTTTCAACATTGAAGTTGCTGTTTAGTGGATAGGTGAGTGCGCTGGATCTTGTGTATTGTATAATCTGGCCCCCAGCAGTACCCCCATTTGTGCATGTTCAGGTGAGTGCAGCCAACCCCCCTTTGTTTCATATATATATATATATATATATATATATATATATATATACAGATAAAGAAATAGTGGACCAAATTAAATTTTTCAGCCATGCACAAGACAATAGAACTGGAATAAGAGCTAATCGAGATCACGAGCATTCTCAGAGTGATAACAAGAGTTTATTTTTCATGTTGGCTTGTGTGAATGTTAATGTTTTTCCATGCTGGCTACTTAGAAATTAGCACGTTATAGACAGGCTTCATGCAGTTTCACATATTGGGTTGAAAAATCTAACTTTAATAGACAGCTCGCTGGTTAGTCCCTGGCTGGGTTTCAACAAGTTCTTGACAACATATGTCATTACAGAGTAAATGTTTACCATTTGCTGGTCCGACTGATCCTATATACAAAGGTAGGCCAGTACCAAATGCCAGACATGGCCCATCTGCATGACAGAAACAGCAGTGCTTGTTCTGGACATCTTCGTGTCACATCAGTGACGCTTAACCCACTTTAGGCACTGAGAGCAAGTGTGTCCACATCATGTTTCACTTTTTTTTACATAGGAAAGCAATTGGAATGTGCAGAAAAGCCTCAACAAATCTCACACAGTGTTTTAGCTAATGTATATATGGACGGGGGTGTCATTAAGGTTAATACACAGGTCAATCCTGGCCTGTTTACTAGAGTGGAATTAACTAGACATCATGGTAAGGCCCAATGAAAACTGTAACAATTGTCTGGAATAGCTGAGAACCTGTTTGAGGCTTGAGCAAGGAATATCTAAATGACAAGCTAATATAGCTTTAGTCCTTGATAAATGTTCACTTGCAACCTGTTTTAGCTTACTTGTAACTAAGGAATCCCGAAATAAAAACTATGAATATGAATATCCTCACCACCTGCACGTAGCTATCTCAAGTAACATGCAGGTTTCCTAGAACTCCTGCTGTCCAGGAAGAATATTGTTTAATATAAGAGTGTGAGTTGTTTGCACAGTCACTCTTTCTTGGAGCTCCATATTGAGTGTGGAAGAATAGAAACTTCAGGAAAGTATATATTTTAAAATATGTGATCACTAGCAATTCTGCCAGCCTAGTCAAAAAACTGACTATATATGGACCATACTGACTATATAATTTGCATCCAGTTTTCTTGGATGCAAGTCTATCATTTCATAATTTTAAAACAGATTTAAAACAATTACCTGCACCATAGTATGTTCTACTTTTTTTTTTTTTCCCTTGAATAGGTCTTACGGTATAGGTAAATTAATCACTAGACCTAATTAACTGCAATACATTTTCCTCTTAATTTCCAGTGCAGTAAACCAATGTCGCTGCTAGAACTTTGACCTGGTACAAATGTCATGGGAAAGGAAACGACTAGGTATTTATTCTGGTATTTTGACTTGGCAGTAGCTTTTGAAAATATAGGCCAAAATGCCCATTCTGGAGATAAAATATCCAGCTCGTGTGAATATGTTTTCCAATTTTAATGGTTCAGCTTAATTTCTCAAGATGATTGTGAGCTCTTCACAATTCCCTATTCTGTAACCTTACCTAATACAGTTCCCTGTAATGAAGATAACTGGCATGTACAATAATTAGTATGCAAGGCTGTTTCATGTCTTACATATGCTCATTACTGCTACTGTCCTGTTTTGTTTTAATGGCATTATGATATCCGTGACCTTATTGTATTAGAAAATAATCTATCATAGTGTTCAATCAGCCTGTCTACTGCAGGATCTTATATGAATCTCCAAAGCGTGTTTCATGCTAAAATTGGTTTCCCTAATAAAGATTCAAGAAACAGTAAAAAAATGGAATGCTGCAAAAATATCCTTGATATATGTAATACATCTGTTTCATAGTTGGAAGCCTTAACTGCATGCATTCATCTAAAATGTATTATGCATTTATGAGAGCATCCCCTTAGTAAGTAAAATGTATTGATTATGCAATAGTCTAGCATGATATGAAAAAGCAACTCTTACTTAATTACTTTAATTCAACAACTATACTAGATTCATTCATGGAGTATGGTGAAATAATGCAATTCTTTTCTCAACTGATTGTTTTTGCATGCCGATAGGTTTACATTTGCTACTTCAGACTTTAAAAGATTTAAGTTAATGTACTATTAATACAATAAAAGATAAATTGTTGTATGGTTGGCAGTGGAAGTAGAATTTTATTTGCTAATGAAATATGCTATAGCCCTTTTAGTGCTCTATTTAAACATCACATAGGAGTATATCATGTTTTTTAGAAGTCAGGAGTAGCCCTGGGCACACCATAATTCTAATTGATGTAAATGAAGAAAATAATGAACGCTTGTGTGTGCTGACCCTGTTATGCAGGGTGGATCACCCCAATTAATCAGAGAACCTCTAGAGATGCTACATGCATCTGGCCTAAATGAGAGGTCTACGGCTACTGGCCACATGCTCAGCTAACGTTCAGTAAGTGCTTTATCAAGAGAAAATGCAGTTTATTAAAAAGACATAAATCTAAGACTTATGTTTTTATTTGTACAGCGTTTGGGAGTGTATTATTAGCATATTATTATTATTCATTTGTAATTTTTGTTCAATAACAGTCATAAGAGATAAATGGACAGTGTTATGCCCATTTCAATTTGGTTAAACTTTCATTCTTTGTTTTCTTTCATTGTGATTGATTGGGCGGCAGCAAGGAGAATGTCTCAGTGCTGGATTACAGGTAAATTTAATGGCATTTTGACGGTCTCACGCCGAGCATTAAGTCCATGCTCTACACATGCATGTGCTACACTCAAGGTTTCCTTTTTTTAGGAAGCATTTATATGGACAGTATATCTTCCTACCCAGAATGTTATAATTTTTTTGAATATTTGTTTTGGAGTTCCTGTATTCCTGTATTGAAATAGAATATTACATCCTTATAGTTCTTCATAAAAGGCAACACAAATGGAAGGTTATCCCATGCTAGTATTTCCAATTTAATGGGTTTCTCCATGCTCTAAACTGAGCACTAATGGATACTCTCCATCCCCCCTGGTTTTATACTAAAGCCCTATAAAATAAAGATAAGAAGTTTCTGGAATCCAGAACCAGTGTATCCTGTCCCACATCATGCCATGTCACCATTTCCCTCTCTGTGGTCCAAGCAAATGCTTCTCCTAGAAAAGCATTTTACTAAACCAATTGTCAGTCTCAGATCACATGCCCACACACAGAATTCACATTAGCCAGCTCAAAGCAGAGCTCCAGGCTGCCTAAGTCATGCCCAGGGTGTAACTAGACTATGGCACAGAAGTGGAAACATCTCTGTAGTGTTTCAAGCAGAAATGCTGCATACAAATTCTTATCACCGTGGCCACTTCTAAAAGCAGAAGTGGTGAAGGTGGTTGTAGTAACTCTTTAAGCCTAGGGATAATCTGGCAGTTACACACTTTATGCTCTACTATTGGACTGCTCAAATTAATTATTCATCAGATAGGATGAGATGAATGAACACAGAGGATGTGCTGTGAAGGTGGGCAACGATGTAGATGATCTCCAGATTTACACCAATGTTCATAAATTGTTGATTACATCCAAGACCTTTTGACAGGTGGTTTGAGAAGGGGCTGTAGAATCTTTGCCCATTAGAGAAAGCCAAATCGCAATAATCCATAAGAGAAACTGTGGATCTGCCCCCTCAGAAAAATGTCAGAGTCTGAAGATCTTAGATTTTGTGAAATATAAATTGAGGGAGTGTCCAGACATATTAGATTATATAAGGTAACTCATAGAGTACCAAACAACTGATCTTGTCTATTTTCAATTTAACTGACTTAGTACCTTGTCAACACCTCCTTGAGAGACAGACCTTGGAGATTAACTTATTGCACATGCCTGGATAGAGATTTCACAGACCAGGTGATGGCTTGTACTTTGATTAAGGAGTGATAATCACTTTACTTACCCAGTATAGTGGCTAATAGAACTATCTCAGAGGCATTTAAAAGCATTTCACACAAATCCAGTGCATAAGCTGAGGAGCTCTTATGCCAGAGCACACAATTACTTTTCAAAAAACAACTAAACAATACTCTCACACACTTTATCTATCCTGGCTATATTTATGTTTACATGATACATGCTCCATCTCAGCTTCCTGACTCCCCCCCCACCCCCCCCCACACTATAACCCCATAAATAGTTATTTTAGTTTATGAATGTAAATATAATTCAAACAAAACATTATAATAATTACGGAAGTGAATTGTATTTAACTAAGAAAACTTAGATTGTATGCTAAATCAGCAAAAATATCTTGTCTTTTTCGATTTATATTTTGTAATTCCATTTAACTTGTTTTGCCAGTTCACCACATGCAGAGCTTAGGGAATAAATGATGGTCTCTTATTGAAAACCTGTTAAATCATTGTCTATGCAAAGAAGTAGACAGGTATTTCAACCTTAAATCATAGTTTGTTCATGTATCTTTTACATGGCAAATGTGGAAGATAAGAGATACTCCACAACCAAATTGAAAATGGTTCGGCAAAAAAGTGAAAGACGGTCCCCATGGCCTTTTAGCATGATAACCAATGCAGAAAGCTGTTATATAGTACTTGGAGTGCCCTTTTAAAAACTGATTTAAATTTGTGCGGTGTAAAATATGGTAGGTGAACCACACAAGTTCTGTATTTATCACACTAGTTGGTTCTCTATATGTAGTGGTACATATTGCTCAGTTAGATAGAGCTTTGATTTACAGAATCAGTTCACTCCAGGGTTAACTCATACTTCCATCCTTCTGTGGTTAATATAATAAGTACCAGCAAACTGGGTAATATTAGCATCTATCAGGGTTCTCAAAGTCAAACATAACAGAGGGGGAGTCACCATATTTCCTTCTCCCTTGGGGACCACAGATCCGCACTGCCAGATATACACAGGTACACACTTACAGCTTCACAGACCCACACACATAGTCACAAAGCTACACAGTCCCATTCACACACACTCACATAGCTATACAAGCTATACAATCCCATACACAAACTCATACAGCAACACAGGTATCCCCCTCACTTCTGGTGTATGCCGATGTCCCCAGGTATCTCCTTCACCCCCATTGTTTTCACTTTACTCCAGGTATCTACCTTACCACCAGTGTATCCTAATTTCTACACCACATATATCATAATGCCCCCAGGTCTCTTCCTTACCACCTAGTACATTTTTTTTTTTGGCAGGTGCTTTACAGTATTTAAAAGCCATAAATAGTTTTTTGAGATTACTCAACTAGATACTAGTATGTTCTTGAAAATTTGCAAAGGCTAATGTTATTATTCTATTATTAATTTACCACTTTCCAAGGAAAATTCAACTAGCAGCAATTAGTATCAGAATTTTTTTTTTAATAATAATAATAATTATAGACTAAAAGATGTGTATATGAATGTTGCAGAGAAGGAGGTGACACTCTATTAAGCAACAAGTGACAAGTACCAGATATGTTAAAGACTGGACAAAAGGAGTCTACATGTGAAGTTAGCCAATAATGACAAACAATATTAACACCCAGCTTACATTTGCAAAGAGCTGACGTGTACTAAGCTTGGAGACAGGGGGGTGGCTTCATAGCAGGCAGCAAGGGGCTGATTGGATCTATCTGCACTGATTTGTCAGCTTCCTCATCCATCTTTTACTGATGTTGGAGCCAGGATGTGACCTCACCCCAGCCATGACATCAGTACAAAGTTGCTGGGAGCTGGGCAATCAGTGAAGAGAGATCCCAGCAGCTAAAAGAATAAAAACAAAGTGTCTGCGTATATTAATGTGTATGTAAGTCTGTGTATATTAGTCTGTGTATGAGTCTGTGTGCATATATGTATATATGGCAAAGTGAGTACATTTTGTTATGTTCATATTCTTTTTTGGATTTTTATCACAAGTTAAACATTGGAGTGTTTATCAGATGCACAGTAATTTCTTAAATCTTTGATCCTGGACATTGGCCTGCTGGAAACACATATAATTTGTTCATCAGCCAAAAGTCACTGTGCCTACTCCCTCTGTCTATGGTCACAGCTTTTACCTCTCTGCTTTCTTCCTAACATTTTTTATAGAAATGATCCCAACCCCCTTTACATGGATGCCACTGTCACATTTTATGCCATGCTGCCAGGGACAGCTACCATGCTCTCTCATCACATCCCAAATGTTATGGAATATATTGGGCACCTGAAGAAGAGCTTGAAGGCTAACCTACTGTCCAGAGACTACAAACCCCAATGTTGTGTACTCAAAGAGACTGTGTCAGCCAGCCCAGACAACAGACCACAATGTTCTCTTTAGGTCCATTTATTGGTGGAAGTCAGAAAACAATAGTTAGAAACACAGATAGCAGCCTATTGTTCCTTATAATGGGCTGACTTAATGCAATGCCTGTAATGTGGTGTGTGTATTTTGTGACCTGCAAACAATCATAATAGTCTGGAAGAGCCAAGGTCAAGTACACTGAAGAGTGAGATAAACCAGAATGCCAAAGCCTTCGCTGGGACAACAGGAAACAAGATAATCACAATTCCAAACCTAAGAATGGGAGCTGGAGGTCACAGTGAATTTAAAATAAGACAAAAAAATCACCTGTTTGAGAAACACAAATGAGAATGTGGTAGATGGTCAAAGTACTGCAAGGAACATGATCAGTTGTGCCTTGATGCAACTGAATTGAAAACCAATACTGGCTATATAAAAGTTATGTTCCATAGAGTGCGTAGAATGGAGAGTCTATCTGTATTGTGCAAGCATGTAGAATGAAGGTAAGTTCTCCAGCAGCCATGATAGTAACATAGTATTCAGATCTGTTAGTAGAGAGATTAATCTTTTGAATCGTGAGACAAAGTTGTCTTTGTAAAACCAGTGTCTTGGCAAAGGGGCCAGTACTTATCAAGATGAAAGGTCGAGCAGACAGAAAACTAGACTTCTAGAAGAAGAAGTGCTGCAGATGATCCAGACAGTGCAACTGCCAAGAGGCCTGCAGTGGCCCTATAATGGATGGATAACATAGCTGGACAGGTCCGGGTCTCAAGCTGGGGACTAGCCCTCCTGTTCCCATTATAATTATACTCTTGATTAACATGGAGTCTAGCTCATGTCTATTGCCAAGGTTTTGGTGATATATCGCCCTTTTTCTGCATCACTATGTTTTTATAATATTTATAGAAAAGAAAAAGGGGTCCATAAAATGTAAATTATATTATACTTACTACATCATATGTCACCTTGCTACATTAGCCTAAATAAGTTTGCTGAATATACTGATTTCTGTATTCATCCTTAGAGCTAACAATTTATGTAATTACAGTATATAAGTAATATCTAGTGATATTTTTAATCTCAATTATAAATAGCAACCACATATTGAGCAATAGTGAGATGTGAAGTTAATTTAAAAATGTTTTATATTTTCATACGATAATCAAACTACAGGCAAAGACTAAGAAGTTACATGGTTTGTAAATTAATTTAGAAGTACATCAGGGTGTCTTTGTTAATAATGACAAGACAGTTTGCTTCTTGCATGTGTAGAGCAAGTGTAAAAAAAAACAGAAACTGAAGATGGAATAGAAGTCCTAGAATATACCAGCTGGTGATGTTGCTCCTCCCTGCTGAGCCTTGAGATTTGTGCCCCCTCCGGAAGGCATGGCAATCTGTTGACATCTCTAGCTCAATGCTACAGCGGGACACTCAGATAATTTTAAGGTAATGATCATCTGGTTGAATGAACAAAAATCAATGCCTATAGTGAAAAAGTGGAAAAAATACACAAAGCAGATGGCTGGAGGCCTGCTCATTCCTGTTTCTAGAGCTGTTTACATTCTTAAGTGACTAATTTTGACATGTTATACTTGTGATGAAGTTTTTTGGTGTGACCCAGTAAACTGTGTACAGTGCTGTCTGGGACCTAACTAATTTGAATTTGGAAACTGCTTTGTGTTAGTTCAATGACAAATAAGCAATTAAAAGCTACAACAATTTCTAGATGTGTTAAGCCATCTTTATTTTTTAACTGGAGAAGTGTACATTAAATGTACAAACTGGTGATCAACAACACAATATGAATTAAAAAAAGAAATACATAAAACAAGGGAAAGTCATGTTTGACAACAACATATTTACAGGCTCCAGCTGATTTTATCTACATTTTATACTACATGCCTTTTTTACACTTTTACATGGAACTTTGGAAAATGTAAGTGTGTTTTTATGGCTCTATGCTCCGAATAAAATTGCTATACAGTTTTATACTATGACTTTCTAAGTCTCTGATATGGATACCTAAGCTGAGCTACAACCCTGCTGCAACTTTATGAGAACCTGCACTGTGTAATTGCACTTTGGAACTGCATATGAACCTGCACTGTGTAATAGAGCTTCAGAATCGCAGGCTAAAGTGTTCTCCACAGCGTTAATTATAGGCCCTTTCTATATATTTGTAAGTGTTCTAATACACTGAGGTAGGGGAGAGTGTTATCACTATTTGAGAAAACTACTTTCAGCATAAGCACTTGCACTTTGCGTTTTGGTGTAAATTTACAATTATCTTCTTTTTACACCCTAATGTCAGGCGAAATTTTCCACACAGTCTACCGTTAAGGTCCCTACCTGCAATCATGTGACAATTTTGAAATAGCTTAATATCTGATTACAAATAAATATAATAATTTACCATTGTAAATTAAGTTTATTACAAGAACGAAGGTATATATTTTTTTCTTTTATGACCCATGAATTTTTTTAATATTCTAATTTTATTAAAATATCCTAGGGTGCGTACCCCAATAAAATGCGATGCACTACATTTGAGAGTCAACATATTGACATAAATAGATGCAGTGGATGTTTACTGCAGTAGAGTATTTTATGTGTCTTGAGGCAAAATACATGAATAATAGTAGTAATAATAGAGAAACGTTGTTTATTTGACTAACATAATAAAATGGTTCCTTGATCAAGACAATAATTAACACTAATCAAATATGAAATATGCATTTGTATTAGTATTTCTGAATACAAACTTAGCAGGCAGCATCCCCTCTGTAGATACAGCTCCTTAGCAAGCCTCTAGAAGGATCATCACAGACAATTAAACAGCCAGACAAACAGACAGATGGATGGATATATAGAGTAACAGAAACATAATAGTGTAACAGAAACATACACAAACAGAAACATTCATGAAGGAAGACATAGAAAGAGAAACAGACAGACAGATTTACTCTACTTTGGGTGAAATCTCATTTCAGCATGTTTCAATGGATGACCTCTTGTTCATTGTAATTTTGTTGAACATGTAAAGTAAGTATTAAAATCAAACTCAAGGGTCTTTCATTCACTTCAAATTTATGTGTAAACACCTTGCCCTGGAGATTTTACATTTTTGAGGATTTGAACACCTTTTTTCAAACATCAGACCCACTTAATTGTTTTAAATTAAAGCGGTTATTTGTCTACAGCTTGACAAAAACTACAAATGGTCAAGATATGCTGTGTTTGTGACACAATAAAGAGGATTTTGCTGTTTCATATATGAAGTAATGCTGGACAGATTTTTGTATCACTGATAAAGGTAATAATAACTGCAAGTGAGAACTGTTGAGTTTGTGAATGTACACTTGTATGTAAACTGAGCTTTCACCCCACTATTGAAAGAAGTCAATACCTTACTTACCGTTTACTAATTAGTATACAAGAGCAAAAAGAGTCGCTAAGAATAACAAATCTAAACCATGAGAAAAATGATCAGCAGAACGGGTTCAGTTGTAATATCATGAGATAATCCTCATATGGGTACAAGATGTATTCTATGTATGGATGGAACATATTGGTATAAACATTTAACGAGTTTCCATGACCTGACTTGGGGTTTGCTATTTGAAGTTACATGATAACCAGCACCAGTGGCATACATACCAGGGTCGCAGGGGTCGCGGCTGTGACCGGGCCCGGCCCACCAGGGGGCCCGGCCGCCCCTGTGACCCGGTATGTACCCACAGGGCCAGCCTCTTCCCCTGGGGGGCCCAGGAGCCGGCCACCTCAGGGCCCCCCGAGGCTGGCCCTGCTGTCACACACACACTCCTGGGCGGGTGGCCGGTCGGGCAGGCAGGCGGGCGCGCGAGGGAGCACTCAGTGCTTCCTCTTCAGCTCCCTCGCACACCGCACTGATGCCGGAGCCGGAAGATGACGTCATCTTCCGGCGCCGGCATTCCTACGCGGCGCGCGAGGGAGCTGAAGAGGGATCACTGAGTGCTCCCTCGCGCGCCCGCCTGCCTGCCCGACCGGCCACCCGCCCAGGAGCCCAGCAGCAGCACCACTGGACCCCAGGGAATCCCCCCAGCACTCCAAAAGGTAAGGAGGCTGGGGGGATTAAATTTAAAAAAAACAAAAAAACATGTGTGAGTGTTTGAGTGTGTGTGAGTGTTAGTGTTAGAGTGAGTGTTAGAGTGAGTGTTAGAGTGAGTGTGATTGTTAGTGTGATTGTTAGTGTTAGAGTGTGAGTGTTAGAGTGTTAGTGTTAGAGTGTTAGTGTTAGAGTGAGTGTTAGAGTGAGTGTTAGAGTGAGTGTTAGAGAGTCTGTTTGATGTCTGTTAGTGAGTGTGTGTTTGTCAATGAGAGTGTATGTTTTGTAAGTGAGTGTGTATGTATGTCTGTCGCTGAGTGTGTCTCTGTTAGCTAGTGTGTATGCGTCTGTAAGTGAGTGTGTGTGTGTCTTCAGCACTTGCCTTTCTCCAGCGCCGGACTCCCTTGGCGCTGGGGATCCCTCAGCCTCTCAGCTCCTCAAATGAGACTGGGCGCGATGAGTCAAAATCGCTCATAGGAAAGCATTGTACCAATGCTTCCTGCTGACGTTCGGTAAAGCCCTACGTTGTCAGTGAGACAGCCACTAGAGGCTGGATTAACCCTCAGTGAAACATAGCAGTTTCTCTGAAACTGCTATGTTTTCAGCTGTAGGGTTAAAACTAGAGGGACCTGACACCCAGACAACTTCATTGAGCTGATGTGATCTGGGTGTCTGTAGTGGTTTAAAGGACCACTATAGTGCCAGGAAAACATACTTGTTTTCCTGGCACTATAGTGCCCTGAGGGTGCCCCTACCCTCAGGGACCCCCTCCCGCCCGGCTCTGGAAGGGGGAAAGGGGTTAAAACTTACCTTTTTCCAGCGCTGGGCGGGGAGCTCTCCGATCCTCCTCGTCGTGGCGCGTTATCGCCAGCAGCAAGAAGGCGCACGCATTCGTGCCGTTGGCCACAGAAAGGTTTCTATGACGCGCTGGCGCGTTTCCCTCACTGTGAAAAAAAATCACAGTGAGAAGCATCTAGTTTTAGCCGCCGTCAATGCATTGGCCGCTAGAGGGAATAGGGGAAGCGTTTAACCCATTCAGCCCCAGCGTGCTCTGAAACTGCCGCTGTTTATGAAAAATGGGTTAACCTTGTTGAGTTTGACTTTAAGTATTCCAAATTTCATTGGGCATTGTAGCTTTTTGTCTGGGTGCCTAGAGTGGTCCTTTAAATGTGTGTGCATCTGCATGCACTGGCGTACATACCGCGGTCGCAGGGGTCGCAGCCCTGTAACCCCTGCGACCAGGTGCCCACCGCCATGTGTTGCGGCCCGGCCCGCGCGCTGGGGGGGGGGGGCCCACGGATCAATTTTCGCACCGGGGCCCCATGGGTCATGTGTACGCCACTGACCAGCACCCATTTGTATCAACTATTTACAAAAAAATTAAATAAAATTACAATGAAATACAGAAGGTCAGGCTGGTTTCCCTATGGGGAAAAAATATTTATTCATTAGGAATTGTGAAAAAAAAAGTTTTTAAATCATGGTGCATCAAAGCAGGGGTTGAGCACAGAACCATTTAACGACAAACAAAACAATGCATGTGTCAATGCCCATGCTCTACTCCTGTTATGCTGCAATGCACATTCTATACCCCTGTTATGGCTTATATATTTAGTTTTATTGCAAAAAAAATACATTGAGGAAATGATGTGTCAAATGTTACTTTGTGGTCAATCTAGAGCTGTGCCTCTTCCAGGAAGCAACTTGGTCAATCAAGAGTTTTTCATTCTAATTGAAAGGGTCTGAACATTTTGAACAGCATTGCAAGGGTGGATTTTTTTGGGGTAGGATCTGTCCAGCCTCGGTTATACTCATTGCAGGTGTTTCTGTTACGTTAAGTCAGCTATCCGCTTTCTATTTATAAAACAATTCTAGCAGAAGTAGAAATCCAACAAAGTTTTGCTGTACGTTTTGATAGCATGTGCAACACTATTATTCTAGGGAGATTCTAGGGAGAAATGGCAGCTTTGAACATGTACATTAACCAGGAAGAAGAAAGGGCTTTAGAATGGAGCATGCAGGACCAAGGAAGTAGTTTTATTATGTGGAATACTGCAAAACATTAATTTTTGTTTTGTAAAAAGTATATGAATATGGACAGATATATAAAACACAGCTAATTATTAAGACCAACAGATTGTTTTTCCTGGCACTGGAGTTTCCCTTTAAGTGATTATTTGACATCCCTAGATTAATAAAGTAACTGTTACCTAATGTAACTATGTTTTGTTTCTGACTGTAATTGTGTAGATTTTATTCAATTATAAAATGCTCTTTTATCTTTTGAATGTTTGTACAAAACCTCACAAATTGTAGGCTGGCATTGGAATATTTATGTAGTACTCCTCACAGGACCACTTATTCTGTTCTTCCTACACTCTGTCATTTAGTATAGCACAGTGGTGCCCAAAAGGTAGATCCCCAGATGTTTTAAAACTACAGCCTCCATGGTGCTTTGCCATTCTAAAGTTATGCATAGCATCGTGGGAGTTGTAGTTTCACAACATCTGCGGTTCTACCTTTTGGGCACCCCTGGTGTAGCATCTTCTTACCATGGCATCCAGACATTAAAAACACTTAAGATACCTTTGAGGTGATGCAACTGCTCGCATTTGAGGGCAATGGTGTGTGGAATTTTAAATTTGTGGCGATGTTAAGAAGTTTTTCTTTTTTTCTTTTCATCCTCTAAATATTTGAATAATTATTTTTGCCCTGGTATAAGTATAAAATCTATACCGAAATGTAGATTTCAATAAAAGAAACATTTTCCAGGGAAAGTCCTAACGGCTCGCATTTTCAAGTGATTGCAAATAAAGTTCTCACATGCAAGATTTGTGAGTGTTAAGGATCGTTATCTATAATTCTGTGTTTGTTGCACTTAGCAGCAGCTGGAACTTCTGCTTACAGCTCCGCTAATTGAATGTCTAGTGGTGAATCAGTGGCTCCTGCAGAGGTTCGCAGTTACGCCAGCCATTGGTAGTATGGACATATTTAGCAAAAATTAATTTGTAATAAACAAATAGGAACTATATATACATACGCAAGGTTAGGGTATGAAGACATGCTTCTAGCACTCATGTATGCATGCAATTGGTAGTAAAGGAGTTAATATTACATTAAATTTATGTTATCATCAAGATACTTTATATGGTCAATTTTTGTTATATTTTATTACTTTATCATATTTCATGCTGGATCAACCTAGCCTTTATGTTATAAAAATGTATGGTAAAGAAAACATCCCAAAATAAATTAATAAATAAACCAGAGCCAAAATGTAAGCTGTTTTTCTAATCAGCGTCAAATAATTTTATTAGTCTCTGCAACAATCTCATATCCTGGAAGTCATTTCTATGGTGTTCCCTCCTACTGCTTCAAGATCTCTTTGAAACACATGGCGTTGTACAAGAAAGCATAGCTGATGCTCATGGAGACAAGAGGTGAAATTAAAAAAAAAAAGTAATTTAAGTTATACAAACAGGTGAGTATTCTCAGGGCCAAATCAATCCAGTCAGTGCATCTGAGCATTCACAGTTTCCAGACAAATAGTGAGACAGATAGCACCATTTTAATAGATGTTGTAAATATACTGATTAAAAAGTTCTAATAAAATAGTTTTTACTTTTTTCAATTTGTTTTTTTTTTCTCTTTACCATTTTTAAAAATGTTAGGAGTTTGATATCCACCTGAATAGATTTTTGCAACTAAACCATCAAGCCTGTTTTTATTTCTTTTTCAGATAGATGAATAAAAAATGACTTATATGTCATGTTTAGAATGACATAGGAAATGCATCAGCAAGCACAAAAGCCAGTAGAAAATCTAAATATGCACACAAAAAGATCAAACTGTCAAAATACTATGTTAAATATTTTTACAACAGAATCAAGAAAGTTTTCTTTTTTTTTACAAAGTAATTTCTGGGCTTCGATCTACATACAGTAAGTATAGCTGTGCTGTCATAAAAGCTCATATCTTTGGCAACAATTAACATATTCAGTGTTTTACAATTTCAACAGCAAACTTGACCGAATTTATTTAAATTATTTATCCACTTGATTGCTATAAGAACCCTCAAGATAATATGGTTTAATCTGCATTAATCTAAAACCCTTAGTGTATAACCATTTGTTATTCTTATGTGTGGTTGCCATATTTAAGAATACCAAATTATGGTGCTATCTACTAAACAGCTGAAAGATCAAAATTAAGAAAATCAATTGTTTAGTAGATAAATTAGATCTCTAATTTGATATCCTGTGCAAAACAAATGGATCCAAAATTATTTGTTTTGATTCATTATGGATCCATTCATTTTAATTTAGTTTTCTGTCAACGTATCCAAATTGACGAATTTGACTGAAATTTGACATGTTCTGAGATGAAATGCATGTGTCTACTTTGTACAGAAGGATTTAAAAGACACATAGAAGACTCACAAAAGGACTCAAGAGAGTTTGTAGTTTTTGTGATATAAAATTGAAAAAGTATAGCTAAGTAATAACTATAGCCTCCTTTAAAGATCACACCATGGCTTACTAGTTTAGTTTAATTGCTAGAGGCAGTGTATAGTATTGACTAGCAATATAGTAAAAAGTCAAAATGGCTACCAGCAAAAGCATATTTCAAAAACCATTCTTGATTTTCTTTGAACTGCTTGCTCGTTTGTTAAGGCGTATCATACTTCCTTGTAGTATAATAGTATTGGTAACAATATAGGGAGAGAACGAAGCAAACTCTCCCAGAGATTGAAATGCAGTGTGGCAATGAGTCATCTGCACTCCTTGCCCAAATGGTTATGCCAGCCAAAGAAGGGTTCTACCCCAACTTTAATCTGTTTCAGTATATTTTTTATTTTGCATCTCATTCTGTAACCAAGTACATTTATAGTAATGTTATGAATATTTAACTAAAAATCAGACCACTATATTATGAAAACACCTATATTAGTAATTATTAGCATGGTGGACTCCACAAATGTAGGCAAGGGTTTTGGCTACAAACAATCCAGGCTGATTCTAGTAAATATTGTTCACTTCAGTGTCACTATAGAGTGCAAGTACACGTTTGTGTGAAAAGGATGTTCTGGTATATATGACAATTAAATCTCACTGCCTATGGCTAGTGTATATAGGAGCTGATTGCTATTATCTAGTTTCAAACGTGAATGCAAATATCAGTTTCAAAGGTACAGAATGAAGGTAAAGGATCATAGCCATCTGTGAAGTTAATTACTGGTAGTGTCTCCTATGTTATATCATGGAATTAAAATGGGCTGTTCATTATGTAATACCTGTGACTAGCCCATTGTGATAAAAGAAACATTGTCTTTGGATGCAAAGAAGCACTGAGTTTCAACATATTCTGCAGACTCTGAACCCGCTATGTAGTGCTTGTCTAGTAGTATTTTATGTATGATTAATGGTCATATTATCTGTTTCATACATTTTTTAAAGTTAAACCCATTTTCCAGTAAAGTGTACTATACAGTGTTTACTCCATGCTACCTTTAGTTTTTCCCATATACAGTTAGATGCTTGTTATATGAAGCTAAAAGTTTTTTTGATACTCGAAAGCCTGCTCCAATATTTCTCAATCATACAGAATTCAGGTGTTATGCACATTAAAGATATATTTATTGTGCAATGCCTTGACATTAAAGACATGTCTGCTTTGTATTTTTTCTCCAGGTGCAGTGGCAGTCAATATATTAAATTATTTATTGTATTTTTTTCATTTTATTTTTCTGTTTTTGAAATTATTTCAGAACATTTGCTCTGTGTGTCTTTTTTAATATATATTTTGCATGTATTCCTTTGATAAACAATACAAGATACAACCCAGAATTGTAGGTATATTTGGACTGTCAAATATACTTCTGCATTCCTCATTGTGCACAAAATACCATAATCATTAATGACTGCTATAGTGGGTATGGTGTCAGAAGTGCCCCGATGCCGTCCCATGGTAAATTGCCAACAGTTATAGTATGGTTTGACAACTCACCTGGGTTCTGTCCATCACCTATGACCTAGACCCCACATCCAGTCTTCAGAGCTAAGCAGGAAAATGTAGACAGGTCCAGGCACTCCAAGATTTAACAAAAGGCAATTTATTAACCCAGGGCCAAATGACAACGTTTCGACCTAGATGGTCTTTATCAAGCTTGAAATGTTCTGATTTGGCTGTGGGTTAATAAATTGCCTTTTGTTAAATCTTGGAGTGCCTGGACCTCTCTACATTTTCCATATTAAGCATCTGGTTTCTTGGTACTGAGACCTGGTTTGGTTGCACCCAGATTTGGATTGGACTGGGATTGAGTTCCTTACTGTTGATTTGGCAAGTTTCAAAGTTAAGCAGGACATGGCTGAGCTCATTGGCTGAGTATATTAGCTGAGAAATCTCAATCAAAAGCACAACAATGGCTATTTTGCACTTTCATTGATAGCAACCACTATTGAAGAGTTACTCTACATATGCAATTTGTATAAAGATTCACCAGGTTTTGCTTAGAGGTGCCCTAATTGGGAATTAAATAACTAATAGAAGCAAGCTTAATTGTGCATGAAGTCTATCCACAAGGGCCCATAAGAAAGAAATAAAAATGAAAAAAAAAAAAAACATACACCAAGACACATTATTTTGCTTCACTGTGTTTCTGTGTGGAGCACTTTCATGCAATCACACAGTTAATGAAAACACCTCCAGTTTTAAGCTGTCTTAGAATAATGGCGAGTTTACTAAATGAGAGCAGCAGCATCCCCCCAGCTGGTGTGGGCATTCCAACACCTGGATTAGCCACAGGGAAGAAACCACGATGACCTCAAGTATTCTGTGAGGAAGCAGCTGTTTGAGAAATGGGCCCAACATTGCAAGCCATCTCTGCAGTAAATCTTAATTTTTTTCAAACCAGGACATGACAAATTCACTTATGTGCTTGCTTTACAATGATTTATTTAACTACCCTAACTGACCAAGTACAATTAAACATGAATTAAAAAAAATGCAAACATGACCAGTAAGATAGTCAAGATATATGAAACATAGACACTAGTAGAACGTTAGTTTGGAATTCTACTCTTTGTGGAAGTGTACCCACACTTCAACCTTCAAGAAAAAGCAAAGTTATCAGCTGTTGGAGCCGTTGGTAAGAAGGTAGACTTTGAATGATTAATAACTATACTTGTACATACTGGCATGTCCACCGAAGATGTGAAAGTTTAAAATTTTTATTAAATATGTACTTATTTATTTATTCTAATATGTCAGAGTTCAGTTAAGGTACATTTTTATTGCTTAAAATATATATATTTTAATAAAGCTCTGATGTATCAAACAAGTTTAGACAACTAACCTTCTTTTGTAACTTCATTTTTGTAAAATGTTTACCTATAAATTGGAACAGAAAGGAAAATGTGTTATTCATGTACAGGAAACGTTTAGTTATAAACGGTAAAACTATAAAATCACTGTCTAAAGTATGTAACTCATAATTAGTAGGATTTTATTCAAAGAAACAGAGGCTTTTGAGCTTAAAAAAGTCTTATTTCTGATACAGACTTTGAAAAGTATCAAAGGCATGACATTAATAAATCAAAAGCTTAAACAATAAAAATCTTGAGCAACACTACTAACTGAGAAACAAAGACAAGAAATATGTATATGAGGCTTGTGTGTGACAGAATAATTTGGATTGGCCAAATCAGTTGATACAAGCAAAAATATATATGGTTTGGTAGTCCAAAATTCGTCTATAGGTTGGTTTTGTCTCAGACGTCTAATTATTCTCAAAAAGAAAAAACTATTTATATGAACTAAAAGGAAGTTGAAATTGACCATTATGGGGACTAAAATAATATATAATATAAACTGATGATGATTGATGGGTAAAAAAGGGCAGCTCCAGATATATATCTATCTATCTAGTCTTTTTATTAAGGTTTTCACTTTTTTAAGAAGGGTGAAACCAGAAGGAAAATTAAATTGGTGACTCTTCTCCTCTAACATTTTAGAGCAGAACACCTTGAGAAATGTCCCCTATGATAGTTGGTTATAAATAGCTGGGTTTCAAAAACATTTATTATCAGGGGGGCTATCAAGGCTGGTTCCAACCAGCCTTATACCACTTTTGTTCATACCATTCTAAATTGATACTTATATCTCTGTTTGGCTAATTAGTATATGCTATGAGTATTAGCCATTTGAACTATATTTTCACTGACTAATAAGTGTGTTTAACACATAGTATTGTTAAAGGATATATTTTATAAAAAAGTCACAAAAAGGGGAGGCGGGGCCTGACTGTCATGGAGGAGAGAAGTGTTTCACTCAAGCTCCTCCACCATCTTGGAATAAAAATAATTTCACAGCCCCATACAGCACGACCTGGGCAGCAACAGGCAATTCATCAGACTCCTGACCTGGCTGAGACATGTTGGCAACTAATTGGGAGGCCAATTGCCACACTAACAGGGGCATGCGGCCTTGTGGGCAACGGGGGAGGTGGCCGATCCCCCACTCCGGAGAGACACATCAACCACTCCTGTAAGGCAAGCACCCCGTTAACCCCCCCCCCCCTTGGACCGTTGGGGGTGATCAGGGTCGCACTCAGACAAGCCACCCCGATCTGAGAGAGGAACAGGACACAACAACCAGCCCATCGATTCCACAATCATGGCGGAAGTAACCTGTCCCCTCCGTCCGCATGTTGCCCAGGCTGATATCCAGACCAAGCTGGACGCTATCTTTGCTGCCTTCTGGTGAACACCGGAACGCCAGGCAGCTCAACCAGTCCTTCAGCAATCAAGTCGCCCCTTACCCAAGCAGCCAGCTCTATGCACCAAAAAGCCCAGAATGGCAGTCGGAGGGAAAAAGCGCAAGAAACCAAAGCGGAGGTTAGCGGCACTTCAACTAATACACCCACGCAAGAGCCACTGTTCGCGCTGAATGCGGAGCACCTGGCCCCCCTTAACCTCAGCACTACCAACCTAATCCGGAGTTCTCTCTCACGTTCCGCTGGATGGGCAGGACTGCGGGACCGCAAATGATACAGACCTACACATACCTGAACCGAGTGGGGAGAACACAAGCTCTGACACACTTGGTGAGGAAGATTGGAGATAAGATTTCTGATATAGAGCTGGACTCTCTACTCTGGCCTGCCTGTGGAATCAGGTGACTACTTCTGATGACCTACTCATGTACCGCGGACACTCTCTCAGTTGGGAAGTAAAGATATAGGCTTTCATTATATGTCTTGCTGATATTTTTCTTTTAAGCTTGAGGCTTAGTGTCACTTTTAATATCTAAAGCGGTCAGATTGGGTAACAAGATCCAAACTTACCTTTTGCAATATCCATGATGATAAATGTTTTTTCTTGTTCTCGCACTAAATAACCATTATTAACATGGCGACTGGCAACCCAGCGGCCTCCCTGCATGTGATTATCTCATGTCTACTTGATTTCTCTGCTACCTACCCTAGCGTTAGTTTATATTCAAGTACAACAAGCTTACCTTCTTACTTATTCATTTAAAAATTGTGCTGACCTTTCAAATGCCATGCTTATATACCATTACTTATGATGTGTTTGAGCTTGTATATGCTGTTGTGGCACTGCAGGCAACTATGTATTTTTCGGCACAGCAAAAATAAATAATAATAAAAAAAAAAGTCACAAAAAGTCTGATATCTCTGGAACTGTTGAACTATGGTGTATTTGATATTGTTCACTTGGGTGATTGAAGTAATTTACTCTTATTTACCTTATCGCAATATTATTAGCTGATTCATTTGCCATCTAAATTTTTTGCTCGTGAGAATTAACTTTTGGAGGGCTATGTCTCATTTGCTTATGTATCATTACTAAAATAAAGTTTCTAGAAGTGGAAACAATCAAATAAGGGTATGAAATATAATAACAGGAAGTCTGAACATAGCACTGTAATAATATGGGAAATACAGTAATAAATGAGAGATGATGCGAAAATATAAAATCTAAACAACAGACTTAAAATGAATGTGTGGCTTGTGTTTCCACTGACGATGATGAAAATCTTGGAATAAGTAAGCCATAAGTAGCTCCAAGCTCTGTTTTTGTCATAATACAACTATTCATTAAAATCTAGAAAGAGATTTTTTTGAATGAATTTCAATATTGTCCTCTATCATGCACTTTAATTTATGATCTAAAATAATGACAACAATTTGTAGGAATGCAGCTTTTGAGACAATGGAATCACCACTGACCAGACCAGTACTAATATTTATAACTAAATTATATTTACTTAAATTTATATTTATTAGTAGTCAAATCAAACTCTAAGGAAGTCCGAGAGATATTGTCTAACATTCATTAATAAGGAAATAATGGAAATAATACCCTGCCCATATTAATAAATTCAGACTGACTTAACCTTCAAAATTATGCATTGGATCCTCCTAATAATACATTAATAAACATTTATGCAGAATACATGCATAAAGATATCTTAGGAAAGTGTTACCAAGAAGTTATGAAATTAATAGTGGGTTATGAAAAGAAAATAGATTAGCTATATAGGAGGATAGTAGGAAATTAAAAACTCAAGAAAACATCATACTTCCTGGGTTAATTGTTAGTGTATTTTGATATTATATATATATATATAGAGAGAGAGAGAGGTGATCGTTCTAAAATGTTGCTACAAAGAGAGGCCCATTGGATACATCGTTTAGATACTGTAACACTTAAAGGACCGAATGAAAACATCGTCTATTCTATATTCTTGTGATTTTGAGGTCCTTAATTGGAATTGATATTCCTTTCGAGCATTTATTCTGACTTGTCTATTGGTTAATATAATAGATAAATTCTTTGCGGTCTATAATATGTCCAGCTTTTATATATATATGACCGAGGTTATGACACTGTACTTATAGCTGTGGCATATTTATGAGTTTAAGGATGACTATTTAACACTTATTCTCTTTTCCTCTATATATATTTTTTCTTTCTATATATTTGTTATTTTTAGATCTATATTTTTTATTTTCATTTTTTTGTGGTTTTATGTGATTGTTAAGTTCCACCAATTGTGATTGTGTCCTTAATTGGAACTCCTAAATTCTATACTAAATATACTAAACATACTAAATATACTTACTTATAATCTTGGGTTTACAAGCCTCCAATAGAATCTTAATCTTTAAATAGTTCTTCAAAATTGTATAATATATTCCGGGAGCACTGGATATAGGCTCTTCCTATGACATTCCAATGTTGTTTTTAATTCTAATCTTTCAAACTACTTTGAATCTATGGACAAAGATTCTTTTTCTATTTACCCATATTTAATTATTGAATGCTATTTTCACTAATGCTTACTACACAAGCCCCACCTGTTTGAATCTATGTGATTCCATTTGATTCTTTGAATATACAATATATTGTCAGTTCACTTATGTGTCACTAAATAATCACATAGCACTCTTACACCTCGGAATTTTGTAAAACCAATATTATACTAAACATACACATTCGTTCCCTAGCAACCACGTTCCTTACGCATAGGGCTCTTACATGCCGGAGTTTTGTATAACCGGCCTTATACTAATTATTTACACTGGTTTCCCAGCAACTACGTTTTTCACGTATGTTCAACGTGGTCGCGTCACCACGCGGATCACGTGGTGCCCGTCGGACACTTCCGGGTTCCGAACAGGGGGAGGAGGGTCACTATCACTATTGGTGAGTACAATATACTTTTTTCTTATATAAAGCATGTTTTAGAAGTATGTATTGATCTTGAGGAAGACCCGAATGGGTCGAAACATCGATCAATTTGTTACATACCATGTAATTGAATAAATAATTTTGTAATATTTGAAGACCGGAGAGTGCATCCTTTCTACCTATATATTGTATACTACTTCAGCGTGGGATAGCACCAGGGCATTGGATTTTACAGTATTCCAGCAAGGGTGAGTGCCATTATACATATACTATATATATATATAGATATATATATATATATCTATATATATATATATGTGTGTGTGTGTGTGTGTACACACTCTTTGAATTCTATGATTTTATATACCAGGACATAATAACAATCATCTGTTCCTTAGGAGGTCTTAAAATAAGGTTATTGGGTAATTGTGAAATTGTGAAAAACCTGTACATGTGGGACATTGCAGTATTAGTGGGACATCACAGCATACAAATATGTGTTTTATTGCAGTGAGAGCTAAGGGTATTATGACATTCACAGTTAAAATGCCATGCAGAAAATATGCTTTCTTACACTTTTTTAGATTTTATTTCTATTAAATTATGTTCCATATATAAATATTTTATGTTGAATGAAAGGAGTATTTCTCCTGAACAAAATCATATCTAATGAAATTGATATATATGAAAGAGGTAAATTATGGCTGAACAGGCATATAGCTCAAATTCAAGGTTTTGTTTTGGTTTGTTTTGATCAGAACTTGTACATTTGCCTCCATGCAAGTGGTTAATAAAATAATATGATCAAATAAAGACGCCACAAACAGAAAAAGAATAGAAGATCTCAGAGGGAGGAGAGTGTGAGAAGGATGAATTGGAAAAGAGTTTGAGCATATAATCTTGCCAATATTGAATCAACTATAGATAATCTAAAAGAAAGTTTATATTTTGCTTTCTGCTTTCCTGATTTTGAAATAGAGAACACTATTGCTGTTCCTTTTATTACGTATGACCTTCCTTCAGACAAGACATAATCTCACGTATCCTATAAATGGGGATTATACCACTGTACACACTTCGTATGAGAGCTAGTTTATTAGCTCCATAATACGCGAGTAGGATCATATTAGACTTTTACCAGACTATTACTTGATTGTTGAATATATTGCACCATTAGTTGTTTCTTTTATTTTCACATACGTTGTGTAAGAACATCCTCAATTTACGGAGCTGATGTCCCATATTCTACATTCTCGTTGGCTTCTACATACAGTCCCCTAAAAGACTTTCCTGAGCTTTACTACTGGATTTCATATCCCATAGACTATACTACTACATTTTTTTTTTTACTCTCCATTACTGGCGCTGCTAACCTACTACCTCCTACCCTATTGTTTTGTCTATCTGTAAGGCCTTCTGAGGGAGCCTTACTACCCTGGTGTGCTGCCCCATTATTTGTTGTGTTATCTGTTGTTTTATCTGTTGTTTTATCTGTACCTATACTTTGAGTGCTGACCCATCTCCACCTTTTTCAAAAAAAATACGAATCAATTACACAAATTTATTTCATTTACGATCCCAACCACCAACCAAATCCGATGTCCAAGACTATTTATCCACTAGGATCTCCCAAACAATACCTAATAACATGACACAGACCCTAGATGAACCTATTTTAATTCCAAGCTGCAGTCATGTCATTACCTCTAGGAAAAAGCCCTGGCCCTGACGGCTTCATGGCCAAATACTACAAGACATTCGCGCCAGTAGTAGCAAAACTTTTCACTGAGGCCTTTAATCATATACAACAATCCTCCTCACTGCCAACCACATCCCTAGAAGCACACATCACATTAATCCCTAAGCCAGGGAAAGACATCATAGAATGCAGTAGCTACCGGCCTATCTTGTTAATTAATGTAGATCTTAAGATTTTTACTAAAATACTGGCCAACAGAATACGCCCTCTGCTGCAGGGACTAGTCCACCCTGATCAGGCGGGCTTCATACCCGCAAGAGAAGCAAAGAACAACACCACAAAAATCGTGAACCTCATACACCTTGCACACTACCAGTCAAGTATTTTACTATCCATGGATGTCAAAAAAGCTTTTGACAAGATGGACTGGTCCTTTCTGATGGAAACTCTGAGACTTTTGGGTTTTGGGCCCAATTGGATGAACTTGATAGCAGCCGTCTACTCTTCCCCACATGAAAGGATAGGAATTAACGGGCAACTATCAGAGCCCGTGATCATCAGGAATGGCACGAGATATTGGTGCCCCCTTTCCCCGCTTTTATTTATACTCACCTTAGAACCATTCTTACAGGGCGTACGAAACAACCCTCTCATACAAGGCATTCAAACACATTCCAGAGACCACAAATTAACGGCCTTTGCAGACAACCTGCTCTTTACTATTACAAATCCCATAACCTCCATGCCCCCATTACTGGAAGAACTAACCATCTACAATACCGTGTCCAATTTTAAAGTTAATCTCAAAAAAAGCGAAATCCTCCCAATCCACCTAGACCAACGTACAAAAAAGCTGCTAAAAACTCAATATTAGTTTTCCTGGGCAACAACCGCGGTAAACTACCTGGGGTTCCAAATACCACAGAACCTAGCCAAATAATATGACCTAAATTATCCCCCTCTCATTCAGGCTATCACAAAAGATTTGGAAACCTGGAATAGGCCGCTATTTTGATGGCTTTGTCGTATAAACATATTAAAGATGACTGTACTCCCTAAGAAACTGTACACATTACAGACGGTGCTGTTATGGATCACCTGGTACCCCGACTGAGTACCTCCATTGACTGATATTCCTAGTGCTTCCCGAGGGCTCCAAGCACTCCACTTGACTAAGTACTCCAGACCCCCAAAACCGCCGCAGCTTGGTTGGAGTCTCGCCGTCTCCTACCCACCCTGGACCTACATCAAGGCTCCAGGTTCCAGTGGGTGAACCTCTTTTTCCACAGAGAGCGAAAAAGGACAGGAACAGGAACAAGCTCTTACAAGAGCTTAGTGATTATTCAAGGGAGTATGAAGAGCATAGCAATCCCTTGTAGCAGATTCCCCCAATAAGAGACAGGACTCTAAATTGAGGGTGAAGTAGAACTGGTTTAATGAGCACAAAGGCATTTCTTATATACATTTTTCCCCACAAGGTTTCCACCCACGTGGATCTTGTGGTGCACAGGACACAAAGTCACAACAGTCAATCAACACAGTATTGTACACTTAGACACTCCCAGCTAATGTACACAAACCCTCCCTTCTGCCTGTGATACAATTACCAAACACAATGGACTAACTCAATCACCACAGTCAGAAAATATACAGTTTTACCAAAAATCCAGAAACACCCCAAAACAACAACATATCCCTGAATAGCTCTGATCTGGGTGGACAACATATCCAAAAATCACCCAGATCAGGGCAGGGGTTCAAAAGTTTTATGGAAGTCACATTTGACCAACCACAAGCATAGCTTTCATGCCCAAAATAGTTCCACAGATTTTGGCTGTGTGGCCGGGCTATTTTCAATGTTAAAAGTGCACTATAGTAGGGTGAGGTCAGAAAAAAGGGCTGATGGGAGATTGAGGATGGACAAAGCAGCCAGTTTAAACTGGTCTGGCAGTGTCCCTGGGACACCGCCCTGCTGGGGAAACAATAGGACAGGAAAAGGGGGAGGGGAAGATGCACATTTTCCCATTGGATTTAAAGGGGCAGAAAGAGTGTATTAAAACCTCATAAGCCCTAATAGGGTTTTTAAATGGCATAGCCATAGTCACAGGGCAGGAGGTGGCCAAGCAGGCCCCTCCAAACACTCATGGCAAACTCCCTTACACTACTCCCTTACTCCCTGGCTCATTTTTCTCTGCAATCAAAAAACTCTTTTGCTCATTCCTGTGGTCCCAACAGCATCCTAGAATATCATACAAAGTCCTGATTGTACATAAAACCAGAGGAGGTCTTGGGCTTCCAAATGTAGAACATTACCACAGAGCAATAATCTATAATGAGCATATATGACTAGAGCTCCTTTTCCAATGAGGCCCACTGGGTCCAGCTGGAAAGCCTGGGATTCACAGTACTGTTACATACCATTCCCTGGCAATATAAGGGCTCTACATTCCTAAAGCCACATTACTCATCTTACCCCATGATACCCCAGACATTGAAAGTATGGCAACGGATTCAGAGACTACACAGTCTGTCTAAACACCCTTCACCTCTATACCATCTAACACACAATCCGCACTTCAAACCGGGTATGTCTGGCGCCACATTCCACACATTTCACGATTTACCCTATCTAACCTTCGGTAGGCTGATTGACAACTAGGGCATCAGGCCCCGACTGACATTATACCTGATGCAAAACCTACCATGATACAAAGGTTTAACAATTCCCAACTCACACATTTCCTTTCTACTTACCCAATCTTAATGAAAGGGTCAAGGGATGAAACCCTGTTTGAAATAATGTGTCAGACCCGCAAAACAAAAACCAAACTCCTCTCCACCATGTACAAAGCTCTCCAATGAGACACCTCTGCAGCCTTCTTCCTGTACATAACCTCATGGGAAAATGACTTACAGATTACAATCACAGACATGGAATGCATGCAAACGTGTTCCATTCATCCATAAGCAATGCCTCACATGAAAGTAACTATAAAATAATATCTAGATGGCACTACATGCCTACACGGACAATGACTGTTGGCTCTGTAACCAGCCCAATGGTACAGCAGGCCACATCTGATGGTCATGCCCCACCATCCAATACTGGCAAACCATTCTCACAATGATTGCAACGATTATGGGCATTAAATTGCCAATGGACCCTAAAGTGACAATCTTTCTATTATTCCCCGTGCACCTTTACAAATCACAGAAGTGCCTCATATCCCACTTCCTGATGACGGCAAACACACTCATTCTCCTATATTGGAAAAACAGTGCCGCTTCTCTGGTAAGGGTACAAAAAACTGAGTTAATAAGACTGATCAATTAAATAAATCACTACCTTTCCAACTTCCATGCTAGATACGCCCACACTTTAGAACCTTGGCTGACATTCATGCAGACACTGTCACACACTTAACACACAAAGAGGTCAGGGGTCCCCACCTCTGTCCGCAACAGATGTGGGACTATATCAGTGGATGAGCATAACTCACTCCCACCAAGCTATTATAGGCCACGGACACTAGTGTGTGAGCCATAAACGATGATCGCTAAAGGAGACCTACCACCACCCTCTGAAATCGCTAACCCCATATCCCAACCCTTGCCTAACCCGACGCCCCGGTTTAAACCCGCCTAACCCATCTCACACAAGCAGCAGCAGCAGCGCACCTCAAGGGGACTTGCGCACCCCAACTTACGGGGAGAAATTCCTGCGGCTATAGGCTCAGAGTGGAATGATATTTATCAGACTTTAGCTAGACAGATTACATAGCCTGACGTCTCCTTATAATTGTTACACATACTCAGAAACTGTTTGTAACACACTGCTTTATGTTATATACCTTTAACCTGTTTATCTTAACCTAAGAAGTTTTACATGTACCTAATAATGGAACATTGTTACCAATTCCTGTTTTTAAATGACTGCAAGACTCATTCTAATGTCAAACATGTCTTTTTATTGTACTGTGAACTAATTGCAATAAAAAAATATATATATGAATCAATTTGAAACATGTATTGACATACAAAATATATTAGGTAAATTATATATATTAGGTAACATTGAAGAGATTGTACTCTTAGAGATTCCTAAAAAATAAAAATGAGAATGAAGATTGGCTCGATAATTACAAGGATGAATATAAAAAAAGATAAATTTAAGAAAAAAAGTCACATTTCTATCTCATTGCTGAAAGAGAAGCTTATTTAGATATCTTCAATAGAGTGGTATGCAAAGATATAAAACAATTGGATTCAAAAGAGAAATATATTAGAAATAAATATAATATGAGTAAAGAAGAATTAGCAAGTATTCTTAAATTAAAACAAATGGAGAACATAGTTATAAAATAGGAAGATAAGGGGAATGGGCATCACGTCCAAAGAATACTAGATAGAAAAGGCTTACCAAATCCTAGGGGATCATGACACTTATCAGTTGTTAAATAATGTTCGCACATTAAAATTCAGTTCTTTATTAAAATGTTTATTAGAATCAGCAAATTATATGGGCATAATTTCAAAGAAAAATGTGTATTAAAGAAATATTATTAGTAGGAGAAATAATGAGTATTTATATAATCAACATCCAATTATCCCCATTTTTTGGCAAAACGTCACAAGAATACCAGGATGGGCAATTACAAGTGGCATTAATCAATAACAGCCCACTTATCAGAATTTCTGAATAATAAATTACAGAAATATGAAGCACGAATATGAAATATATGAAGAATATGAAAAAATATGAATATGAAGCACCATAATATATAAAAGACTCCTCTCATATAGTAAGATAAATACACAAACATGTATTTCTGACACTATAGTGTTAAAACCACCATCTAGCCCCCCTGGGCCCTTCATGCCTCCATAAATATAGCAAAATCTTACTGTATTCAAGCCTTAAGCTGTAGCTCTGCATGCGTTTTTCCTCAGTAAAACAAGCTGTCTGCTGACATCATCCGAAGTGGTAGCCTGATCCAATCACAATGCTTCTCCATAGGATTGGCTGAGAATGACAAAGAGGCAGATCAGGGGCAGAGCCGGCATGATTCAAACACAGCCCTGGCCAATCAGCATCTCCTCATAGAGCTGAATTGAATCAATGAATCTCTATGAGGAAAGTTCAGTGTCTGCATGCTGAGGGAGGAGACACTGAATGTTTGGATGCATTTTAGGCAGCCATGACCCAGGAATGATCTCTAAGATGTGGTTAGTGAAGTTGTCACTAGGCTGTAATGTAAACACTGCATTTTCTCTGAAAAGACAGTGTTTACAGCAAAAAAGCCTGAAGGTAATGATTCTACTCACCAGAACAAATTCAATAAGCTGTAGTTGTTCTGGTGACTATAGTGTCCCTTTTAAGCAAAACATTTAAGTGAAGATGAAAATGTCTCACTTGCTACCTGCAGTTTTTAGTTAAAGCAATTCATTTTATTTTCAAATACAATTGTTTTTTACTTACAAAAAAACAACAACTGGTACAGCCAGCGAGGCAAACAAGGCATTCTGCCTATCCACCCCCTACCTACCCACGCAGCAGCCCCACTGGTCCGCAGGTAAGTAATCCACTCTAGCTCTCCCAGGGAGGCTGGGTGGATTTAAATTAAAAAGAAAAAAATTATAATAATTTGAGAGTGTTTGTGGAAATGTGTGTGTGTGTGTATGTGAGTGAATGTGTGAGTTTCTGTGAGTGTGTATGTGTGTCTGTCTGTAAGTGTGTGTGTCTGTTAGTGAGTGTGTGCATCTGTCAGTGTGTGCGCCTGTCAGTGTGAGTCCGTGAATGTGTGTCTGAGTAATAGTGTGTGTCTGTCAGAGTGTGTCAAATCAATGAGTGTTAATGCATCTGTCAGTGAGTGTGTGTGTGTCTGTCAGTGAGTGTGAGTCTGTTAGTGAGTGTGAGTCTGTCAGTGTGTATATGAGTAATAGTGTGTGTCTGTCAGAGTGTGTCAAATCAGTAAGTGTGTATGTCATTGTTTGTCAGTGTATATTAGAGTGTGAGTTTGTCTGTCAGTGAGTGTGTATGTGTTTCTGTCAGGGAAAGTGTGTATTGGTTGAACAGTATGTGTGCCAATGACTGTATTTTTTAGCGAGTGTAATGCATCAGTATGAAAGTGTCTGACAGTCAAAGCTTGGCCTTGACAAGAAGAGGTGAGGAAAATTTAAATATGGAGTGGGGGGAGGGAGGGAGGCGAGCATTGTCCTGCCTAGGGGAGCACAAACCAAAAATACACCGCTGGGAACAGCCATGACTGGGTTACAAGCTTGGTTCTCTGGAATTGATCCATAGATGATGTTTTATTAATCTGGCAAGCATCACTGTAAGAGTTCAAAAATTTAGAAAACAAAAATCTTAGAATATATCAATATAAATGATTATAGCTTAAAATTCACGCACAATTTTAGTACAAAATGTACTTTTCTAAATCACCTTCTATACAAAAGAAAGCAATATTCACTCTAAGTGTAATTTTAAAATAACAGAATATGTTAAAAGAAAAAGAAAAAAATGCAAACACAAGAAATACAAATGCACCTAACCACCACAGTGGTAGGAATATGCACGAGTACTTAACTTGGTATGAGATGAATGCAGCTTCCCAAGAGGTTTCCCCCAAACGAACCTCAAATGCAGATATGTAAATGGACAAAATAGGGATACAGCTGAATGACTAAAAAACATAAGAATACATAGTACATAGTGAAGTACCGTCACAGTAATAAAATATAAACTTCAATGATTGCACTCACAAAATAGTGATGGATAATGCGCCTTTAAGCCCTCAAGGGCTGCAATGGTATTCACCCTCCACGAATAGGTTGCTCTGTCTTCAAAGAAGTGGGAGTATGCCAGTGAAGTATAAAAATTTTTTTTTTTTTTTATTAAAGGCACTAATAAGCCTATATCAAAAAAATCAATAGTTAAAAATATACAAATAGTACTGCATCTAACGCGTTTCGTCCATACAAATTGGACTTCATCAGAGAGAATTTTTTTGCAGTATACACAAAATGTCAAATACAAAGCATGCATCATGCATGCTTTGTATTTGACATTTGCAGTATACACAAAATGTCAAATACAAAGCATGCATCATGCATGCTTTGTATTTGACATTTTGTGTATACTGCAAAAAAATTCTCTCTGATGAAGTCCAATTTGTATGGACGAAACGCGTTAGATGCAGTACTATTTGTATATTTTTAACTATTGATTTTTTTGATATAGGCTTATTAGTGCCTTTAATAAAAAAACTTTTTTTATACTTCACTGGCATACTCCCACTTCTTTGAAGACAGAGCAACCTATTCGTGGAGGGTGAATACCATTGCAGCCCTTGAGGGCTTAAAGGCGCATTATCCATCACTATTTTGTGAGTGCAATCATTGAAGTTTATATTTTATTACTGTGACGGTACTTCACTATGTACTATGTATTCTTATGTTTTTTAGTCATTCAGCTGTATCCCTATTTTGTCCATTTACATTAAAATAACAGAAGGCAGCGGGTTCATGCATAGGAAAAGTTACCATCACAATAATTGACTAGAAACCATAATTAAGAGTCAATTTAATTGTGTAAGATTAAATTGTTCAAAAATCTCTGACTATAAAAAACAGGAGGAACATCTCAGAAAAAAATGTCTGAACAAAAACTACGTTCAGAAATTGATAGACAGAAAATAACTCATGAAAGAGAAAATAAAAGATGAAAAGGATGAATTCTAATTTGCTCTTACAACACAGTGTAACATACAATATTGTCAAATTAAAAACATTATTAAAAGACACTCGAAGCATTTATTTAGACATCCCATATTAGCTAAAGTCCTTCCTAAAAGAGCACCTATAATCTTTAAAAGAGCAAATAACTTGAAGAGTATAATAGCTTCAAGTTATGCGTATGAACAACACATAAACCAGGTTTTAATTCCTGCCCAATGTAGAAAGTATGTAGAGCTCAAAGACTAATGTGAGATAAAAAATTTAAGAGCACAGTTACAAGTGAGAGTTTTTTTTAATAAAATCCAATGTAAATTGTAATACAAAATATGTTATTTATTACAATGCCTGTGGTTCAAAGAGTACGTGAGAAGAACATGTATAAAGTTGAAAGAAAGAATATTGGAACATCAGAATAATATAAAGAATATATATGAAAAACATATAGTATCCATAAATAAACTTGCCCAAAGTGAAACATTTTAGATGAATAAAAGTTAAAACTTTCAAACGTGAATTAAATATAGATATTTATTTATGGTGATGCACAAATACATCTGCACAATCTATGCTTCTTTTTAATCCCATATAGTTATCTATTATATTTTTTTTACATGCATATATTTTAAATTAAATTTTTTACTATTCCATATTCAATTGCCATCTCTTTCTGAATACAATTTTTATGATTTTTGGATAAATTTTTTTACATATACATATTTTTCTATATATATATGTACCAAACGCCACCTTCTTTTTAGAAACGTATATGTTAAGGCTTGCCTGCAGTTGTGGGAGTGGCTTTATTTACCTATTTAGAGACACTACTCACCTTCCTTTGCACCGTACGTGGTCTGGCGTTTTCAATGTCGCCACTTCCGGTCGCAACGAACCTCCATTTCTCCATCTGCTTTCTCAGCTCCACGTGTACTCTCACCTGGTTTTCGTATTTCCTTCATCTGCTGGATCTCCTCTCCTGGATCCCCCTGGTCTTGTTGGGATTTGCCTTTCCCACTGACTCTTCAGACCTCGCTCATGGTGAGTAACCCGCAGCTGTCGTGCCAGTCACTGACACTCATCATCATCCCAGTTTGGCGTTATACTATTGCTTTGCTTTTCACACAAACACGTTTCGAGTCATTGAGTATCTTTCTGTTTCACTTTTTAATTGCACAAGCGCTCGCTTATTCGTGCGCACGAATAGGCTGCATATGATAGTTTTGATTAGTTTGTCTTACTTATCATTCATTTATTTTCCTTACCTTTACACTTTCCCGAATTGGGGCTCTCGGACATCTGAGCACATGCGCATTCACATACTGTTAGGCTATTGCACGTACGTTGTTTCGTATGCATAATACCATTCGGTGGTCGTGGGGCTTTTGTCCCTTTTCAGTTGAATGCTTCATTTATTGTTTTATTCTATGCCCTGACATTTTGGCTACGTGACGTTCATGTAGTTTTAATATGAATACTCCCTTTAGGTTGTTTAATTCGGTTCTCACGACCATTTACACGACTGTATTGTACTTCACGTGCCAGATTTGTCTGTTATTCTGAGACGAGCAGTGGAGGCCCTATAGCAGTCTTTGTTTAAAAAAACAAACAAAAAATACACAGGTTTCATTCTAATCTCAAATTAAGTCTCACTGTCGTTTGTTTACTCATGTTGGTTGCGTATCACTGGTATATTATTGTTGATTTTCGTATGCCAGATTGCATTTGTTCCTGTTTCTCAGTTTTCATGTTTTTATGCTCGAATGTCTGTTTGTTATTTGGTCAGGTACTTTTACAAGTTGCGGGTTTCATTCCTTGTGTCTGATGTCCTGTTCATACTGACCTGGTATTGTATAGGTTCCCTTACTTGGAATACTGTATTACTTGCATCTACCTTAGTTAGGTCCCAGTTTAGTGGGATATTAGTCAGGTTCATTGTTCGTTTTTGTATTAGGTGTTTTTTTTTAATTTTCAGGTTTCAGGTTTCAAGGAGCTCATTATACAGAGCAACGTTTCGCTGATACCTCCTCCATAATGGTTTTATGGGTTGCTCATGATATCCCTTAGCCTCGTGTGTCCATGATCTGGCCCTTACTACTTATACATACTCTGATGCAAGTTTTTCATATTTCACACTATGACTACTCTACCATACGTCCCTCTACTCCCCTATATGGGTCTACTTTACGACGCTTACTCGCTCTCATTTGTACAATACACTTCCTGTATTCGCTACCCACCCTTTTAGTTAGCTGTTACTGGCTGTCAGGATCCTAGGAGTCCAGTAGTTGTAATTCCCCAGGCCTCTGTGCCTTAGGTTAGTGTTCCCCCGCGAGGCCAACACCCATCCTCATACTCGCAGGTACAACGCCCCTCGGCCAGATCATAGTGGCATAGAGAGGACCTCATCTGTCACTCCCATTCTATCTTATGTTTAAATGAGAGGCCAACACTGCACCACAACGTTTCGGTGGCCACGAAGATAGATAAAGCCTCTCAAGCCGCTTGGCAACTAGCAGGGCCTCACCTGTCACCAACCTAGCATAATTGTTTTGCCACTTGGCATTAACTAATAAGCCAGTATAGGTTGATGCTATACACTAATTTACCATCTTCTAATACACATATATATATTGTAATGTGCTGTATTTATATTACAGTAATACGTGTCTCCATCTCTGTGGGCTAGAGGCAACTATTCTGGCATTGGGTTTATGAGCTTGTATGCATCGCTACTTTTCCTTAGTTGTGCCTCAAACCTCCTCTGAGTTTTCCATGACAACATGTACATTTTAATTTCATGGCAGCTTTAAAATTTTGGTTTACCATCTGGCAATTACTTTAAATGTTGATGTGGCTTGTAGTGTGTATACCACTTTACAAAAAAAAAAAAATATGTCTCAATCAAATGCTTCCCCCGACTGTTAGTGGTGATCGTTTCCTTCGTTAGGTAGTTTCTATCTACCGAACGGCATTGTTCGCATGTTTATAGATGTGAAGCAGGCAGCAGTCCAATTTGCCCAAGGTTTGTGAACTCTAGCATCAGAATATAGTTTCATGAGCTCGCCAACCACGTACCGCTGCCCTCGTTTCGTGGATCTGGATGGCCGCCGTTCGCTAAAACACGTGCGTTTCAGTAGTTGGCGAACGGCGGCCACCCAGGGAACGTTCTAATTAATTACTTCCACAAGGTGTTCTGCGGCCGGGAGGATGATTGGCATTAGGTAGTTTCCATAGTATGTATACTCAAAATTAAGGTCTTATGAAACAGTCGAATGTAATGAAGAATAGCTTTGAAAATCCCAAAAGGCTAGGTTTTACAGCCGTACGTTTTGCCACATCTATCTGACAGTATTTTATGATTGCAGTTGACACCACCCCCCGTGCTGCCTTCTAGAAACTATTGGCCTTTTTTTCCTGCTAAGTCCTGTGCGTTGTAGGTTTCAACTACTTCTGCTTTTCAAATGTACCTGATAGTGGCTGCTGCTGTAGCTTGGGGCTGTCAGTGGTCAGATTTTAGTACAATATGTGTCATTCGTCCGGGCCTTACGCCACGTTATCAATAGGGGTGATCATCATCTTTTACTAATTATTTGGTTCCTTTGGTGGTTTTGACCTGTTTTGCCATCTTGTCTTCTATTTCTTGTTCTGTGATCATGTATCATATTTATTGCTGCGGTCAACTGTCTCATTTTCATTTACAGGCGCTCCGCAGGGCCCAGCCTATAGCGGTAACCAAGGCTGCCTCATTCCAGAGGGTGTTCATGGTCTAGGTCACTGGTTTAGCTCACGGTCATGAACCTTCATGACCTATACTATCGGCTATCACGCATCTAGCATATGTTAGGAATTGCTTACTATTGTTACCTTATACCTACATTATCTCACTATATTATTTAATTACATCTATCCTGTATACAACATCATATGTTGAACTATTTCAAAACAAACATAGTTTCATGTCTTCATATCAAATTATAACAATACTCATAAGCATTCTGGAATCTGGTCCAATACGAACACATAGTTTACCTATTTCAAAACAAACATAGTTTCATGTCTTCATATCAATTTATAACAATACTCATAAGCATTCTGGAATCTGGTCCAATACGAACACATAGTTTACCTATCAACAAGCAACTATTCCATTCACTACCAAACTTGCTAGACGCCAGTCCTGTCAAACTCCACGTCATTTAAGTAATGAAGACTGCTATGTACCAGAATTTACCGCTACATCCATGTCCAACTTTCAGTTTTGTCTCAGGAGGTCTCATATTTCTAAACAAGCTGTCTATTTTCCCTACTCCACTTCAAGTCATTTCTAGAGGGTCAGCGTGAAGTTATCCCCTCATTTCCCTACCCAAACATATAGCAAAGTTTTAGACTCCTATTTACTCACCATTAGCGGACAGCTTTATAACCACTGTTATCGCTGCACGGGTCAGTCCTATCCACTGCACATCCTTGCTATACATTGATTCCTCGATATATATATATATATATATTTTTTTTATTTTTTTTTTATTATTCTTTATTTTTGTAGTGCATAAGCTTAGTACAGTCGCTTGTGAGGTACCCCAAAGGCAATCCTCCAGCGTACTATAAAACATTTAAACATAGAGGTACAGGGTTGATCTTGCACATTTTTATAAGGTTGAGTTATGCGGTATACGGTATCGATTGTCATTACTTAAGCATATTCATAACATAATATAAAATGAAATAACGTTGCTTAACTTTCTGCTCATGGAATAAAATTAAGATGCTCTGTCTAGTGTAATGTTAACTATACCAGCAAACTAGTGTAGTTGATTCAGCTTTGTGAGTCGCTTAATAGAATCATGTTTTTAATAAGATGGATTAAGATGCTATGGAGCGAATGTTACCTTTCCGATGTAACTGATTATGCGAGTGAGATTACCCAATGCTGACTACGATGCAAAGCAAAACATTATATCAGAAACAAGGTAAATAGCAGGTTATGCATACATTAGCCAACATTAGGCATAGTCATGTGAAGTGAACGTGGATTAGAACTTAAACATAACTTTTCATGTTTTAGTTCAGGCTAGGCAAATTATGAGGTTAACGTTCATAAATATAACAGTAAAGGTAAGGTAAGCATGCAAGTCAGCTGGTGTACACTGGGCATGTAAAATGTAAAACAGGCTTATCAACAATCAAGGAACATAATACTCTTGTCTGACTGTAGTAAATGCGTATGCGTCTAACTATGTGGACTCGCCAGGTATGTAAAGGCTAGTTAATACCTTGATAGAAGCATACATGTATAGGCTGTACAACAGAATAGAGTCAAGCTATTTATGGTTAGCCTGGGCAACATTTCTATGAGACTGTGGAGACATATCTGCACTTTGGTGTTAAAGATGTAATAATGGTACACTGGGTAATTTGTACAAACATAGAAGGGACTGGCTTAATGCTGTATTCAGAGTCCTGTATGTGTGGATCACCCCACTCCCGCTCTCACCACGATAGTCCCACTGTAAGACCAAAGTCCAGCTTTTTGCTGATGCCCCCTCCATTGGGTCCAGGTCTCCATCTGAGCTGAGGCAGATTGCTCGCTGCTACTGTTTTCCTCGTTGCCGCATACTAAGTCCTGGTAGGGTTTGCTGCCACAGGGCCCGGTGTCTTTGCCTCGGGGTTCTGCTCCGGTAGTGTCCCCCATGTGGTGCAGTCGCGTGGTCGCTTGCGGTGTTGCCTTGTATAGGGAGGTGCGTGTTGTGTTGCGCTTATCGCCAGGGTTTCGGTCAGGTTTGGTATGTGTGGGCCTCGCTTGGTTCGTAGCCCCAGTGTTTCTTGTGTGCTGTTGGGTTTGTGTGCACGGGAGGTTTGGTGCCACATCCCTCCTCGAGGCCCGGCAGTATCTGTTATGCCGGACGGCCATCTTGGAGGCTCGGGGTATCTGCATATAGTAGCTGCGCCTCGCTGCAGGACGTATCCATGAAGCCACCGTTAATTCAGCTTGGCGGTGAGTTACTCCCCGGCTGTGTAGAGCCTCCCTGAGGCCTGCGCAGAGCCAGTCAAAGGTTTCCAGTGAGAACCTGTGTGTGTTGAGGCTGGTGCTCCGCATTTCAGGCATAGGCTGGGTGGCCATTTTGGGCAGGCTGTGTGGGTTTGTTGCCCCGCTTTGCTTCACCTCCATCTTGCTCGCTTTAGGGATGTGAATGGGTGTTGCAGGCTGCTGCTGCGTGCTATGAGTTTTTCAGTCGCTTGTGTCTGCCATTTTGGAGGCCCTCACCTCCGGTCTGTTGGTTTCGGCTGTTGGCTCCAACTGCAGTTGTGCAGCAGGGCCAGCTCCGTGTGGCGGGGACCGGGATATCCCCCCCGGTCCATGGCCCTGTGGCCCGGAGTGGTGAACGGGAAGCGGCCGCCTTCCCAGCCTGTCCATCCCCATATGCCCCAGTCCGCCGTCTTAGTTCCCAGGCATTCTGTGTGGCAAGTCGGGTGTCTGTGGGTGTGTGATGGGTTCCCCAAGCTATACAGCCGCAGTATGCGGGTCTTTCTGCGTTTCACCCCCAGATTTTAGGCTGTAAGTGTGCCGATCGACGGGAGCTTAAGCAGAGCACGTCTTACTCGCTTGCTAGTTAGGCTCCGCCCCCCCCGATATATATTTTTATATGTTGATCATGAAGAAAGTCCCATAACTGGACTGAAACGTTGATCCTAAATTTTTAAACTTGTCAAATAAAGTATTGGATTTTATTGAAAGACCAGAGTGCAGCCACCTTTTTTGATACCTATACTTTGGAGCCCTGGCTTGGGCATCCAGCATATTAAGGGATTATAAGCATGAGTGCAAGGACCTGATATATTATATATATATATATATATATATATATATATATATAGTACAAGGAACCGTACTCCAGGGACTTGTATCAGTTTGTCCTGATGAAAGCTCCATGTTGGATTTGAAACGTTGACATCTTTAATAGAGTTAATAAAAGCTAAATTATATTTCTACATGATTTGCCAGACCAGCACCGGGTAATACTACAAGTGAACAGGAGTACAAGCCTTTGCTATTTGTATATATATATATATATATATATATATTTTTTTTAGAGATGTCTGTCAGTGTATATGTTTGTGTAAGTATGTCTTGAACCTCTCTACTTTAGTTCCCCCACTGTGTCATGGTGAAATGTGTGATTGCAAGTATGCTCTCATTTCCAACCATATTGTGGCAAACTGATGGAATAGCTGCCTTTATTGGCAGACTTAAAATGATTGATGCTTGTCAGCAGCTGATACATCCGAAGTGACACAAGTAACATTGGGGACAACGGTATATACAATCTTCCAGTTTGGTATTTATAGTTTGGTTCTGTACTGATTTGATCATCTGGTCAGTTGGGATTCTGTTTTTGTATCCACTTGACCCCCTGATTAGGTGTCACTGACCTAGGCAATCCCCCCCCCCCTGGTCCAAAGTTATGCACCATTCATATCTCTCACTTGGCACACCCCTTTCTTTTGCATTGGGGGTGTATGACTTCTGGTAGTCGGTCACGCGGATGCAAATGAGGGAAGCGGAGGACCTGCGAAGCCCAGGCCCACCCTCCCTCTATGGTTTTCCCTTAGTTATTTCTTTAGAACCCTCCATATTCCACTGACTTTATCATTCATCACAATATAGAATGCTGGGTCATATTTAATCGCATAATAATTTAGTCTCACATAATTTAAGAAACTAAATGCCTCCAAATCACTCAAGGTTTTCTCAAAGCTTTTCATCACGCCTCCTTTATTTGCGTTCTCCACAGTATAGATTAAAGAAGAATTTATTCTAATGGTATACATAAAAATAAAATAAAAAATAGGTCCTGTGCATTTTGTCCAGTTGCCTTGGATTTCTTCAGGGACCATTTCCATTTATAACACATAAAATATAATAAATGCCACAAACAAATGTGCCTACAAATATCCCTCCCCCATTGAATTAATTCTTCTTTTACCTACATCGGAGTCCCTTGAGTATTCCTGTGGAGAATGCAAACAGAGTAGGTGTACTGGTAGCTCATTGAGAAAATCCTGAGTGGGTTAACTTCTTTTCTATCCTTTCTCTCCATCCATCATTGTTTTCAAAATATCCATCCACAGTTTTGAAAGAAACTCCAACATTTATAATGACATCCCTGTGTATGGATGGGATCATGAATGGAAGAAAAGCTATACAATTTGTCAAGATAAGCAATAAAGAGACATTGTAATCTGCCTCTCTGATTATGGTGCTCTCTTGTGGAGCCTAAGGTTCAGCATGTTGCTGGAAAAGTAGAAAGTTTGTCAGAGAAGTCTGAATATGACAAAATAACCAAACAATGCTTAGAAGTATTATACGAGGAAAACAAAAAGAATTAACCTAGGGCCAAAATTTAGATATCACAAGGTAGAGGGCACAAAAAAGGGGGGTAACCCCTAAATGGTGAATATCATAGAGAGTAAACAAAAAAAGAAACAAATGCCATTCTACCTGTGTATGATTTACTGTAAAAGAATGGCATTTGTTTCTTTTTTTGTTTATTCTCAATGCTTAGAAGTAGTATTACAATATACACTTAACTTGATAAGGATGGTTGTGTGGATGGTGGCTGCTACACCTTTAAGGCTCCTCCTGAATAGCATTTATTGTATGTCCAATATAAAGAAAAACACAAAAGTGGGGCTTCACATTTTTCTGAATAGAAACATAAATGCAGATCATAGTGAGGTAATATTACATTTTATATTGGGCCACAGCTATAGACTGCACTCACAGAATTTAAGGGGACCCTATAGTCAAAAAACAACTTTTGCTTAATAAAGTAGTTTTGGTGTATAGATCATGCCCCTGCAGTCTCACTGCTAAATTCTCAACCATTTAGGAATTAAATCACTTTGTTTATGCAGCCCTAGTGACACCTCCCTGCATGTGACTTACACAGCCTTCCTAAACATTTCTGTAAAGAGTGTTTAATTTCTTATATCCTGCTCTGCTAATAGATTGTTAGACCATACATGAGCGCCCTGTATGTAATTAAAGATACAAACTTTTAATGTGTGCTACATCTGACTGAAAATGAAACCATTTTGTTTTCATTCAGGCTGTGTCAGTCACAGCCAGGAAACGTGTCACAGGCAGGAAATGTAGGGCTACATAAACAGAAACAAAATGATTTAACCCCTAAATGGCAGAGAAGAGATTCCAGATGCATTATCTATACACACAAACTGCTTCATTAATCGAAACCTGTTTTGTTGACTATAGTATCCCTTTAAGAAATGAAATGCCTCCAAACTACTCAGGGTTTTCTCAATGCATTACCAGCATGCCTACTCCATTTGCGTTCTCCACAGGAATACTCGAGGACACCTGTGTAGGTAAAAGAAGAATGAAAAAAGAAGAGGGGTGATTGATAGACAAGCTTTACAATATATTTTTAATTAAATTAAGATAACAGCTCATCAAAAAGTTGTATCAAAAACTGAAACAACAAAATAAATATCATAAAACACTAACAATTTCAACCCATACAGTAAAAAAAAACTTTAATACTATATACCATTTCTACTAGAAAAGACTCATTAATCATAGTCTAGTTACAGTAATTCTAATGACTGTTTATTGTATTTTCTTTGTGTAATTCAATTACTTTTGTTTTTTGTAATCATCCTTAGGCATCTCATTCTGTTAGGCTTTCTGCCAGTCACCCACTTTTGAAGTGAACAATTCAATTCATTATCATTAAGCTTTGTGTTTTGATCCCGCTTTGGGAAGGCATGAGTGAAAGTAAATCCTGAAACTCTAGTCTTAGCATCAGGATGCAAGAAATTGTTTTAAACACCTGAATAATTATGTATAATAGCTATGTAGGATGATGCTCTGTCTTTATAGCATTACAACAACAAGGCTCAATTCTTATATACCTAAAAATAAGGTTAACAGTCAGGCTTATTCACCAAAGTCAATTGAGTACTTAGACTGAATGCAAAGTGAAATATTTTTAGTTCTGTTAATTTAACATCGGATTTGCTTAGAATTTTCCTACAATTTACATTTGTGTTGAATAACGCTGACTTTATCACAGACAATCCACTGCAAAATGTGAATAATGCAGTAATTAAATGGCACATTGACATATTTTAATCCTATTTATCTTGATGATTTCTTACATGGTTTTGTATGTAATATGCATGTTGGCATATGTTAAAAGTGGGTGATATAAGATGTAAATAGAACTTTTTCGATGAAGTGTGATATAAAAGTGAACAGATAGAGGATATATAATTATTCACCAATAGCACTCAAGGCAAAACCAATTCCATTGCTGAGAGTAAAAATAATTAAAAATATTTTATTTACCTGTGTATTGATACATGCAAAAGGACTAGTGAGAATTCAGAGGCATGATCCATACACTAAAACTGCTTTATTAAAGGGGCATTATGCTCATCAAAACAACTTTAGCTTATTGAATCAATTTTGGTGTATAGATTATGCTTTTGACTTTTTACTGCTCAATTCACAGCTATTTAGGAGTTAAATCACTTTTGTTTCTGTTTATGCAGCTCTAGGTATGCCACACTTGGCTGTGATTGACACAGCCTGCATGAAAACAAAATGGTGTTATTTTCAATCAGATGTTAACTTAGTTTTAAAGTTTTTATCTATTCCTCTGTAAATTAAACTTACATAGCTGAGGCTTCTTCGTGGCCCAGCAAGCCATTAACACATTAGGAGATAAGAAATCCTAAATAAAACAGACTTTACTATAAAAGCAATGTACACATTAGATAACTCTTTACAGGAAGTGTTTAGGGAGGCTGTGGTAAGTCACATGCAGGAACTGTTCCTAGGGCTGCGTAAACAAAATGATTTAACACTTAAATGGCAGAGAGTTGAGCAGTAAGACTGCAGGGGCATGATCTATACACCAAAACAGCTTCATTAAACTAAACAAGAAAATTTATCAAATACTTACCTTAATTTTCTTCTCCTGGCTAAGTTCCACGGCAGCATCACTTATGGGCTAAGCTGTCAGGACAGGAATAATTAATGAATTAATTGACAGATTCAATAATGGCCCCCTCCCCCCTGAAATCCCCAGTCTTTTATAAAGGTCAACTAGAAAAAAAAAAAAAACAGAAGGGAGCATGATGCTGTCATGTAACTTAACCAGGAAAAGAAAATTACGGTAAGTATTTGATCAATTTTCTCATTTCCTGGCTAAACATGGCAGCATCACGTATGGATAATATCAAAGCTTAATGAAGGGCGAGAAAAATAAATAAGTGCTATCGATTGGAAGGGTGGTTCTTTTGGCTATGCGGATAACAGCCACATCTATTTGGGGAATTAAATTCCAGCTGTCACGATTCGGGAACCTAACACGCTAACAGGTCACAGAGAGGAAGGGTGCTCTACCGGTCCTTAGAATGGCCAGGTTAAGCACACTAAGAATAGTCAGGAGACAAGCCAAGTAAAGGGAGAAAGAAAACAGGAGAGCAAGAAACAAGCCAAGGTCAAAGGAATGGAGAATACAGAAAAATCGGAATAACAAGCCAAATAATCGGTAACCAGAGAGAAACACGAGCAAACTGCACTACAGTTATCACAAGACCACAACAGGGCACTGAGAAACAGAAAAGGTAAGTATATAAACCCTGTGCTTAATTCTGATTGGATAACTTCTAATCAGAATTCACACACATATGTGGGGGATATTTACACCTCCCACTGTGATTATGGTACTGTGTCTTTAATGGCGGGTCACGTGACTGACCCCGGCGTTCGCATAAGTGCGCGGGCTCCCAGCGTGCAGCATTATACATGCTGCCGCTGGGAGGCGAGGAGGAGGACTGGACTTGCCGACAGACAGGGGAAGGGGCCCTGACATAACCCCCCCCTCGAGGACTGCCCAGAGGAAGGGAAGCCAAAGGCTTCAAAGGAAACCGCGCATGAAAGGAGCGGATTAAAGAGGGCGCGTTCAAATCAGAGACAGAAACCCAAGACTGCTCCTCAGGGCCGTAACCCTTCCAGTCCACCAGATACTGCAACCGTCCTTGAGAGAAACGAGAATCAAGGAGAGCAGCAACTTCGTACACGTCACTGGAGACCCCGCAGGGGGAATCGGGACGCCTGAGAGGACCAGAGAACCGATTACAGAGCAAGGGTTTCAAAAGGGAGGTGTGAAAAGTGTTAGGTATATGCATGGAAGGAGGCAAGGCCAGGGAGTAGGATACGGGATTAACCCTACGCAAAACCCTATAGGGACCAAGGAACCTGGGCGCGAATTTCATCAAGGGAACCCTGAGGCGGAGATTCTTGGATGACAACCAAAGCCTATCACCCGGGACATAAGAAGGAGCCGGACACCTACGACAATCAGCAAATCTCTTCTGCGCAGCAACCGCACGAGAGAGAGCAGCATGGACCTGATCCCACATCTTCCACAAGGAGGTAAGGTGCTCGTCCAAAGCGGGCATTCCTTTATCAGAGAACACACCGGGAAGGACAGAGGGTTGGAACCCATAAGCTACCATAAAAGGACTCAAGCCAGTGGACGAATGAGTCACGGTGGTATACCGTGCAAGCAGAACACCTCTTTGGCAAACACCAGAGCCAACTGAACCACAGAAGGTAGTTTTTTAAGTGGAATAAAATGTGCCATTTTAGAGAACCTATCAGTTACAGTCAAAATTACAGTCAGTCCATCAGACGAAGGAAGATCCACAATAAAATCCATGGATAAGTGGGTCCATGGTTTCTTGGGTACAGATAGGGGCATTAGGAGTCCCGGGGGTTTAACATTAGGGAATTTACACTGTGTGCAAACACGACAAGCCTGCACATAATCTATCACGTCTTGTTTAAGGGAGGGCCACCAAAACTGTTGAAGAAGGCCCTTGTATGTTTTGGTAACCCCTGGATGACCCGCGGTTTTGGCGGTGTACAATAAAGCTAATATCTTCTTTGTCTTTTTCTTTCACGTATAACCTACCAACAGGTGTCTTAGGGGGTGCTTAGGATTGGTATGTCTTGATACCCTCAAGGAAAAGAGACGAAACAACCAAACGGGTAGCAGCTATTATCGTGGAAGTAGGCACAATGGGTTCAGGAGCGGGGGCAATCGATTCTAAAGGTTCGTACTGTCAGGAGATAGCATCAGCCTTGACATTACGGTATCCAGGCCAATATGTGATAATGTACTGAAAGCTTGAAAGAAATAAAGACCAACTAGCCTGACGAGAGAATAACCTTTTAGCGTCGGCTATATAGGAGAGATTCTTATGATCAGTTAAAACCAGGATTTTGTGTCTAGCTCCCTCTAATAAGTACCTCCATTCTTTAAAAGCCATCACAATAGCCAATAGTTCCCTGTTTCCGACGTCGTAACTTTTTTCCGAATCAGACAACCTTTTAGAAAAGTAACAACAGGGATGGAGGATTTCGGCATGCGATTGTCTTTGAGACAACACTGTTCCTACACCTGATTCAGAAGCGAAGAGTCTCGAAGGCTTTAATGGCTTCAGGAGTCCAAACCCTGGGGTGCAAACCTTTTTTAGTCAGTTTCGTGATTGGAGAAATAATTGATGAAAATTTTTTAATAAACTTCCGATAATAATTGGCAAACCCTATAAACCGCTGTATAGCCTTAAGTTCTTGGGGAAGAGGCCAAGACAGTATGGCTTCTAGTTTAGAAGGATCCATGCTGAATCCCTGTTCAGAAATGACATACCCCAGGAATTGTACAGATTTCTGGTCAAATAAACATTTCTCTAGCTTGCAATATAGACCGCTCTGCAACAACCTCTTAAGCACCAATCTCACATGAGTATGGTGTGTCTTTAAATCAGGAGAATATACAAGTATGTCATCAAGGTAGACTACAGCATAGATACGCGGTAGATCTCTAAGGACATAATTTATGAAGTCCTGAAACACAGCAGGAGCATTACATAGTCCAAAAGGCACGACTAGATACTCGTAATGCCCACTATGTGTATTAAATTTTCCATTCATCATTTTCTTTTATACGAACAAGGTTATAAGCCCCCCTGAGGTCTAGTTTAGCATAATAACTAGAACCTTTAACACGATCAAACAACTCAGTGAGAGGGATAGGATAGGTGTTTTTAACCGTTATATTGTTCAGGCCCCTGTAGTCTATACATGGCCTCAAATTGCCTTCTTTTTTGGCAACGAAAAAGAAACCAGCACCAGCAGGAGAGGAGGACCTTCTGATAAAACCTTTACTTAAGGATTCCTGTATGTACTCCTCCATGACCTGGTTTTCTTTCTCAGAAAGCGGGTAGACCTTACCCCTAGGGGGCATAGTACCTGGTAACAGGTTTATGGCACAGTCATACTCACAGTGTGGAGGTAGCTTATCAGCCTCCCTTTTTTCAAAAACCAATGCAAGGTCTGCATACACAGAAGGGACAGAGACAGAACGTATATGGGCCATACAGTCTCGTTGACAAGATTCCCCCCAGGAGAGTATATCTAAACGACCCCAATCAAGTACTGGGTTGTGTTTAATCAACCAGTGAAAACCCCGAATGATGGAAGCTGTAGGGGAGTCAATTATTTGGAAGGTTAACCTTTACCTGTGCAAGCACCCACAATCATAACCATTTCTTGGGTTTCGTGGGTCACCAGAGGTTTTTTAAGTGGTCTACCATCTATTGCCTCAACGGCCAATGGTGCGACCTTTCGGATCAGAGTCAAGGCTGCGGTTTTAGCAAAGTTCTCACCCGTATGGTTGTCTGCAGCACCAGAATCGATCAAGGCTTTGGTTGTTATAGTGGTTTGATTGACCAAAAGAGTAACCGTAATAAACAGTCTAGAGATGGACCCAAGAGGGGAAAAAATCATAACACCCGAGGCCGACCCATCTCTAAACCTTAGGTGCTGGAGTTTCCCTGCAAATTAGGGCAGGTTCTTCGGAGATGCCCCTTCTTTCCCGAATTCCACAATTGCATGGGTTCGGGAGCTGGTTGATTAGGAGGAGGTAATGCTAGTAACACAGTACTGGGTAAAGCAGGTAGCCCCTGTGTATTCATCCTTCTTTGACTACGCCTCTCTCTAATACGGTTGTCAATAAGAATGATATAGTCTATTACATCATCCAGAAGAACAGGCAATTCCCTGGATGCTATTTCATCTAATATGTAAGCGGCCAAACCCTCCTGAAAGGCTGTTACAAGGGCATTGTTATTCCAAACCACTTCAGCTGCTAGAGTGCGGAATTCAATAGTATAATCCGCTACAGATCTATTACCTTGTCAGACCCTAAGCAGAGCTTTGCCAGCAGAAGCAACCCTACCGGGTTGATCAAATGTGCATTTGAAAGCTGTCAAAAAGTTCGCAAAGGACATTGGGGATGTATTATCCCACATGGGATTAGCCCATGCTAAAGCTTTCCCGGACAAGTGGTTAATTAAAAAAGCAATTTTGGTTCTATCAGTGGGGTAGGAACGAGGGTTCATCACCAAATGAATATTAATTTGGTTGAGGAAACCACGACACAATGCTGGATCACTGCTATAGCGCTGTGGTGGCGTCATGTGAACCACGTGAGCAGGAACGGGTACTGGATCGGGAATGGGTTCTCGCACAGCAGCAACAGCTTCTTGAACAGCAGGTTGCAAGTGGGCAGTACGAGCCAGTATGGTTTGTAAAGCTTGAGCAAACTGATCCATACGGTGGTCTAAACCATCCATTCTAGCCTCCTGATTCACAAACAGCTGTGGAATGTCAGCAGGTTCCATGGTGGCCCTGTTGTAATGTCACGATTCGGGATCCTAACACGCCAACAGGTCACAGAGAGGAAGGGTGCTATACCAGTCCTTAGAATGGCCGGGTTAAGCACACTAAGAATAGTCGGGAGACAAGCCAAGTAAAGGGAGCCAGAAAACAGGAGAGCGAGAAACAAGCTGAGGTCAAAGGAATGGAGAATACAGAAAAATCGGAATAACAAGCCAAATAATCGGTAACCAGAGAGAGACACGAGCAAACTGCACTACAGGTATCACAAGACCACAACAGGGCACTGAGAGACAGAAAAGGTAAGTATATAAACCCTGTGCTTAATTCTGATTGAATAACTTCCAATCAGAATTCACAAACACACGTGGGGGATATTTACACCTCCCACTGTGATTATGGTACTGTGTCTTTAATGCCGGGTGTGCGGGCTCCCAGCGTGCAGCGTTATACATGCTGCCGCTGGGAGGCGAGGAGGAGGACTGGACTCGCCGACAGGCAGGGGAAGGGGAGACCGGGCCCTGACACCAGGTTTTTCATTCCTTGGAGTTAAAGGGATAACCTTTAGGAATCTTGCCCTGTAGTGAAAGTCTCTTCTCCGGTTTATTCCATCCTTCTGGAATGAGAGACTTTATGGTGGGGTGCAGAGGAATGAAGGTCTAGCAGATCTGAGATCTTCAAAGAAGATATCTGATGCTGAGGCTTTGGGTCTCTCTTCAAGAATATATAGTGTATCTCTAGCTTATCCACCAATCTGTTATGGATAACTGTATTCCAATATTCATTCTCTTCTTCCTCTTCTTCAGAGCTCAATTCCTGAAGAATATCACTTTCAGAGTCCAAGGGTATATTAGCCGATCTCTGTCTCTTGGTGGCTTTGGATACAGTTTGGAATCCTTACGCTATTGCTTCGGAAATCCACTGTTTTAAATCCATGTGTGGGGATTTCTTCCTTGTATGTCTCTCTGAAACTTCTTCCATACAAGGGAAACACAGGTTCTAGTCCTCAGAGGCCTTTGAACCGCAGTCCACACAGCAATTGGTCTATTGTTTCTTTTTCCTTGGAGACATTTCTGGAGTTTTTATTGGGTTAAAATGACATGGCCATATGATTAACACTTTCAGGCCGTTACTGCTCTCTTTTGTCCCCCTTAAACATATGTGGTCTCACCTTATTCTTCTAGGTTCGCATATAGGGGAGGTGGGAGAAGAAGCCATCTAAGAAAATAAAAATCCAATAATTAGTTCTATTCCGACAGTAATATCTGAAAAGTAAGATAAAATTTTGTTTTAAACTTCAATCTTACCTTCAAATTTGGCCAGAAATGCTCAGGTAGCTCATCTTTGAGTGAAGATCCAGTAACAGAAAAGACGTCGAAAAAACATGCACTATAAGTTTAATTCCTACCATTTTTCCCAAGACGGTATTCCCTTTAAGAGGTTTTGTCCAGAGCAAGCATGCATGCTCATGCAGGTGCATGCTCACGCACACGTGGCAGGATGACGTTGGCTCCAAAGTTTTAAGGGGAATCAGAGCCTCCTGCACTTGCAGCTGAGAGTTCAGACATACAGACAGCTTCTCTCTCCATGGCTTACAAAAAGACGAAACCGTACTGCCATGATGGCTTCCCACCTACCCTGGAGTTGGGGGGATGTTCGGAGGAATCATGCTCCACGCTGTAACAGGTATATTCACTGAAGTTTTTCTGATTCCCACGTTGCAGTTGCTTAGCATGTAAGAAACTTGAACCAGTTAGTCCTGTCCAGGCAGGCTGTTTACTGGTTCCTTCAGAGAGTGGCTGAACCCCCCCTGGTAGTACCAAGGTAAACCTGGTAAATGAGACCAAATAAAAATACATATATCTTTTACAGAGGATTAAACTATAACTGCCTGTCAGCTAGGACAGGAAAAAAAGACTTAGAATCTCAGGGGGTGGTGTCCTTTATTGGATCTGTCAATTAATTAATTAATTAATTATTCATGTCATGACAGCTGGGGAGGAGCTTAACATATAAGTGATGCAGCCATGTTTAGCCAGGAACATTTTTTTGGGTGTTCCTTTAAGCTTTAAGATCCCTTTAAGTAGTATATCCCTAACAGTACACTTACTGCTCAAAGGTTACAATGTTGCCAAAATAGCATTACCTAAAAGCACTCTGCAATATGCAACACTGATCCAAACTATAAGATGCAAACTAAATAGAAAATACCCCACTTATCTCAAATCAGCATATAGTGAGTCCCATAAATACCCTAATAGATTAACATATTAGAAGTTTTCTTCAGTGAACCCATATCGGTATGAGGTGATAACCCAGCTGATCACACTGCCAGCATATTGCATATTGATATCCTCTTTCTTTTTTAAAAAAATTCTTTATTTTTGCGCAACACGAACAGTGACATAGCAAATACATTTTAGCTTTCGCAGAAGCTCCCATACAATAGTGTAAGCTAATCCCTTTTCCCCCCAGAATAGGTCCCAGAGGTGGGGTAGCTCCAAGGCTAAGTGTCACTGACCGCCACGGTTATACCATATATATGCCTAGTTGTATAGCCACTGTAATGTGGGCCCTCTCCTTTATCCTATGTACCGCCAGTGAATGTACCCACCCTCGAGTGCAAGACTATCAGGCTGCAGTCGTCTGTTGCCTGTCTGCCCTCCCGACTACTAGATTCAGCCCCCTTCCGCTGCACTCGCTGCACTCGCTGCACTCCCCCGTCTTGCCTCCATCTGGTGCATGTGGAATATGCTGCTGGCACTCTCTACTAGGCCAAATCCAAATCCCCCAAGAGGGGATCAGAGAAACAAGAAGAAACAAGAAAAAGGATAGAGAAGAGAGAGGAGTCCTTAAGCAGCCCCGGGCCCCAGCCCGGGAGGCCGAGGGGCGGGGGAGGGGAGGCCGGGGAGCAAGGGCCCAGGCACACCAGGACAAACGCCCCTCCAACCCCCTCAGGACCTACTTCACCTTCTCCCTACTCTCTCCCCCCCCCGACCTCATCCCCCCTCGGTCTATTTCCTAGGTTCCGTCCCGTCCTCCCCCATTTCCCCACCGGGACCCATCCCACGGCTCCCACACTCTTTGAAAAGTCCTGGAGGTGACCCTAACCCTAGCCGTAAGATCATCCATCACCCGCATGTCTTTAATCCTCTCTATCACACTCATAATCTGCGGTAACTCCTGTTGCAGCCACCTAAGGGCCACCGCCTGTCTCGCTGCTAACGTGATCTTATGGAGTAGCCGTTGCTCCCTTCGCGTCTACCCCTCAACTGATCTGCTTAGGAGGTATACCCATGGATCTAACGTAGGTGCCCTAGAAAACACCTGTCGCACCAGGTTATGCACTTCCCCCCAAAACTGCCCTACTCAGGGGCATTCCCACCACATGTGGTAATACGTTCCCTTAGCCCCGCAGCCCCTCCAACACAAACCCGACGTTGTTTTATGCATTTTGTACAGGGTAAAAGGGGTGGAATACCAGCGAAACAGTGTTTTAAATGCTTGCTCCTGGTGCCGTACGCAGACTGAGGAGGTGTTATTCGCCTCCCATATCTCCTGCCATTCAACCCGCTCTAGCTCTTCTCCCAAGTCCTTTTCCCATCTCTCGGTATATGCTAAGCCCCCCTATTCCCCGGACTCCGTGCAAAAGTGCCTATACAGTGTGGAAATCAGTCGTCTGGGTCTGGGTATGATTTCTGAAGTACACTTGCGCTCAAAAAAGGTGAGAGGTTTTATCACTGCTTCCTTTATATGTGGTTGGGCTGAAAAATCTCTGATCTGTATATAGCGGAAAAAATCTGTCGGTGTCAGATGCCTGCCCTGTCAAAGCTCATTGAATGAAACTATTTCGGCGCCCCGATATAAGTGGTGAAGCCTTTGTAGGCCCGCTCTTTCCAAATTCCGAAAATTTTGCGCCTCTTCACCTGGATAAAAAGCTTTATTACGTAAGATGGGCGCCAGGGGAGACGGGGAGGACGCCAACCCATATTTCGTCCCATAATTGTCCCACAGCCTGAGGGAATTCGCCACCGCAGGGCATGCTGCCCTGGTCAGGAGTCTATTCTCCCTTGGGGTCCACATGACAAATTGGGGTAGATATATCCCTGACATGAGCGTCTCGATTTCCACCCACTTCCGCTCGTCTAGTGGTGAATGCCAGAGCGCCACCTGGGACATTTGGGCCGCTATATAGTAGAAAAACTAATTCGGAAGTCCCAGGCCCCCTCTCCGTTTAGAGCAGTACAGGACATATCTCGAAACCCATGGTCTTTTATTTTGCCAAATAAAACGACCAATAGCTTGTTGGATTGGTGCCAATTGGGCCTTCGACGAGTGTATGGGTATTGCCTGGAACATAAACAGTATCCTAGGGAGGACATTCATTTTTATAGCGTGGATTCGGCCTATCCATGATATTGACTTATCTATCCATGTTTCTAAATCTTTGAATATGGTTCTCCACAAGGGCACTCCACAGGGCACCCGGATCCGCAGTAAGGTTTATCCCCAAATATTTAAGGGCTTCTCGCTCCATCTGTATGTTGTATGTACGGTGTATGTTTTCTATGTCAGATTGGGTCATGCTGATCGGGAGGGCGCTGGATTTGGCCATGTTGGCCCGATAGCCCGAGAGTTCCCCATACTCCCGCAACCTCTCCCTCAAGGTCGCCATGAACCCCTCCGGATCCGTCAACGTCAAGAGGACATCGTCCGCATATGCCGCTGCCACAAACTCTCTCCCCCCCACTCTAACCCCCTGTATGTTGGGGTCCTGCCGAATTGACTGCATCAGCGGCTCCAAAGCCATGACAAACAATAATGGGGACAGGGGACACCCCTGTCTAGTGCCGTTGTGCAGGCAAAAGGGTACAGAGGCCGCACCCGAGATCTGCACCTGCGCTCTCACGTTACTGTACATAGCCTTCACAACTCTAATGTACAGGTCGGGGAGTCCTAAGTGGGAAAGCAGATAGAACAGATAGGGCCATTTCACCCGATCAAAAGCCTTTTCGGCATCGATAGATACAATCAGTGTCGGAGTCTTACTGGTGATCTGCTTCCAGATGAGGCTAATGTTCCGGCGTGTGTTCTCGAATAGTTGTCTACCCGCCACAAACCCTACCTGGTCTGCATCGATGAGATGCGTTAGGAAGGGGGCGAGTCTGTCCGCCTGGATTTTGGCCAGGATCTTCATATCCTGGTTAATTATGGAAATGGGCCTATAACTGCCTGGCAGCAGGGGGTCCTTATCTGGTTCGGGCAATAGGACGATAGTGGACAACAACATATCCGGGGTCGGCGTTCCCTCGATGCGAAAATCGTTGAATAGTGTACAGAGGTGGGGGATCAGGGCCTCCCGAAAGGTTTTATAGTATGCCCCGTCGAACCCGTCCAGGCCAGGGGCCTTGTTTCCTTTTAATCCGGAGATCGCCTTATCTATTTAGCTTTTGGTGATTTCAGCCGCGAGACCCTTTGCCGCCTCCCGCGGTAGTTTCGGTAACTGTAAGCCTCCCAAAAACCGTTGTAAGCGCTCCTCCCCGCTAGTGCTTTCCCTTCTGTCCCCGGGGGAGTGGTCGTATAATGTCTTATAATATTCAGTGAAAACCGCCGCAACATCTCGGGGCGCTGTCTTAAGGAACCCGTCCTGGTGTCTAATTGTCGTTATATGAGTGCGCTGCTGTCGGGGTCTCAGGGTCCCGGCTAGCAGCGTGTCCATTTTATTCCCCTTCTCATAGAAGGTCCGTCGGGTCCATGTCAGAGCCCTAGCTGCATCAGCTAAGAGTAATTGTCGCACCGCCCGTCTCCCCCCCTCCATCGCTCTCTGGGTATCCTGCGTAGGGCGCGTTTGGTGTATATGCTCTAACTGCTTAAGGTTCGCTAGTAATTGTGTGAGGGCCTCCACCTTTTGTTTTTTCTTTCTCGTGATCAACTTAATTAGAACCCTTCTGATCACCGTTTTATGCGCTGCCCAGACGACGCTCGCCGAGACATCCGGAGTGGCATTGGTCTCAAAGTACGCCCTGATCTCTTGATGTACCTGCGCCACGAGGTCCGGATCCCTCAGCAGCAAAGCATTGAGTTTCCATGTCCAGGGGAAGGCCCCGCACAGGTTCTCCAGAGTAAGGGATATTGCCGCATGATCGGATCACGTTATAGGCCCCACCGAAGTGGCCGTGGCTCTCGCGAACCCCGAGGCATTGGTTAGAAACATATCTATCCGTGAATAGGTCTTGTGCGGGGCGGAATAATAGGCCCGTGTCCTTCATGAAAGTAGGGAACAATTTGTCCTGTCTCCCTCGTCCCTGTGACCTAGGCCCTCCCCCAGCTGAGCTTCTGTCTATCGCCGGGCTCGATGTGGCATTGAAGTCCCCCCCCAATATGGTCATGCCGTGCCCTAGTTCCCGCATCTTGGTTTGAAGGGTGTCCCAGAACCCCGGATCCGGATGGTTAGGGGCGTACACATTTATTAAGTTAATATTGTGGGAATAGAGGTTCCCTGTCACTCTCACGTAGCGTCCCTCAGCGTCCACGTCAGTGGAATCAACCCGTAAGGGGCAACTCTTCCTAATCAATATAGCTACCCCACACCGTTTCCTGCCCGCCCAGGACTCATATGAGCCCGTGTACACATGGTCCCTGAGTCGCAGCTGCACAGATTTCGGGAGATGTGTCTCCTGGATAAAGGCGATGTCCGCCCCGTCCACTTAATTTCCCTAAACAGCATACGCCGCTTTTGTGGGGCGTTCAAGCCCAGAGCGTTCAACGATATTAGCTTAAGCACCATCTGTCCCCCCCTATGCCCGCTCCATCCCCCCCCCGCCCAGGATTCCAGAAAAGAGAAAAAGTAGAAGAAAAGAAGAAAGAATAACAGGTACGAAAAATTCGCACCCAAAACCTGAAAAACATAACGTCTGGTCTTATCTCCCGCCAGACCTCATTGGGGTATATGTGTCGTCATCCCACTCGTGCCACACGCTCGGATGAGATGAGGTCCCATAGGCCACAACCTTCCTAGCAACGCTGTCTCTCTATATTACCTGACTACCACTCCTCGTACTGCGTGTCTTGGCCCCCGAACAATGGGTATTTCGCCCTCATGTTGCTACGTGAAACTGACAACCAATCCTGAAGTGTAACCCTTACGCCCATAAAACGCCCTAACTGTACCGCATCGGTCCCCCCGAGAGTTGCCCCTACCTTCCCCGGGGTAAGCCCCTTCCCACCCCACTCCTCCCCGTCTGAGCAGCCATTCCTGCATACCCTGCTCTTACGAGCATACTGTCCTAGACCCCCTAACCTCTCCGTCTAATGCCATCTAAGCTCCTTCACCACTGAAAACCCAAGGGAATACCACGGCCCTGTCTGATCCCGAATACTTGCTGAGGACCCCCCTTCAGTTGCCCCACTCTATATCTGGGCGGCCCCACTGATCCCCTCCCCCCCTCTCAGATTAGGTCTATGCTCCCATGGTCCCGCTTTACTGATTATGCTCTCCCCCTTCCCCCATGTTCTCCTCCCACCTTACCCCAAGTGGGCGCCTACTTGTTCCTCAGCCCTGATCAGTACACCCCCCCTCCCTCTTGGCTCCCCTAGACTCCCATCCCGTTTGGAGCCCCCAAAGACCTCTGACTCTACCTGCAGCATGTTCCTTCGGAGCTATATTATATAGCCCCCCCTAGCCCAGCCTCTCCCTCCCCCTTGCCCCAGACTCTTCTCCTCCACACCCCCATGGCTTCCGCCAGACCTCATCACTCCCCCCATCTGTGTGAATGGCGGTGTGCCCTGCTCCCAGACTCCATTTTGAGTCCCCCTACAGTGCCACCCCGGCCCACTGCCCGGACCCCATGCAGGGCATTAGCTCCGCCAAAACTGTCCATTGTCCCCCGAGTCTCTAGCGGTGACCCCGCACTCGTCTCCGGAGTCCCTGCTCATCCCCGGTCCCCCTCCCAACCTCATCTGGACCCACCCTCCGTAGATCTAGGCCTCTTATCCCCACTGCCCCCCCGTCCAATGCCCCCCCTCCTCCCACCCAAACAGTCTCTGTGCTCCCCCCCGATGAACCCGATGCAGCACCTGCTTGTGAGTCCCTTTAATCCCCACAAGTCAATACCGAGATTATCGTGTTCCCGCCATCTGCCACTCCACCGGTACTGGTGTCAGCTCCTCCGCTAACGCCATTCCCGCCGGCCAGCTCTGCAGCGGTTCCAAGCCCAGGCCCCGAGCGAAGCACTGCGGGTCTCCTCCAACTGCAAGGGTATGCACTCTGCCATCTTGAAAAGCTAGCAGGCGGAATGGGAACCCCCAGGCGTGCCTGACTCCAGCTGCCCGCAATGCCCCTGTTATGGGTCTCCACTCCCTGCGGCGCTGGAGGGTGCTTTGTGCCAAATCATGATACAGGGCAATCTCCACTCCATGGTAGTGTATAGGCCCCTCCCTGCTCCGCTTTAATAATGCCTCCTTGGTGGAGAAGTATAGGAATTTCACAATAATGTCCTTTGGGGCATTGGGCTCCGGCCGCCGTGCCCCCAGGGCCCTGTGCGCCCTCTCCATTTGCCACCTCTCCTCTGGGATGTCAGGCAGGAGAGGCCAGAGCACCTGAAGCAGCTGGGCCTGCAGGGGTCCCTCCCTGTCTCGCTCTGGCATGCACATTGTTTCTACGCGATCTGTTGGCAAGGTCCTCCATCAGCAACTCCTGCTCCCGGATACGAGCGGTAAGGCGGTTCACCTGGGCCACCACTGCATTGTGTGCCCTGCCATTACAGTCCACTCGCTTCTCCAGGCGGCCTGTCCTCTCTCCCAAGGCCTGCAGCTCTGCTTGCAGCACCGCCGTGGCTCTCCCTATTTCCCCGGCCAGGAACGTTTTCACTTCAGCCAGCTTGGCCAGTATCTGCATGGCCGAACCCTGGCCCAATTCCTCTGTCTTTGCCGCCTGGGAAAGCCCTGGAGCCGCGCCGCGGGAATCCTCAGCGCCATTTTGAATCCCCTGCATCGCCGTCTTCTGGGCCGCAAATAGCTCCGGCACCGTGGCTCCCTGATCGGGCCCCTTCTTCAGGGGTTTCTTTGTCTGCCTCTTTTCCATGAGAGGTGTGGAGGCTAGCCTGCACTAAGGTAATTGCTAATTTTAGCTAATTAAACAGTGTTGCCGGCACGGAGCTCTACTCACATGCGTCCAGCTCCGTGCTCGGTCAGGCCACGCCCCTGATATCCTCTTTCAACCAGGAATATATCAAAGATGAAGATATAACAGCAAATTGTAAAGAAATAAAAAAACACAAATAGATTAGGGTGAAAACAAGCAAAGACATAAAAACCCTACTTCTCTAACTTAAGATAAAAGTGCACTTTTCTAAATCTACCAAGCTCTGATGTGCGTTTTGCAAAAGAAATTATAGGGGGAAACTAAAAATTGGTGGACGAGCAAAACACTAAAGGATAGTATATGGAGAATAACACAGCTATCGTGAGTTAAAGGACCACTATAGGCACCCAGACCACTTTAGCTCAATGAAGTGGTCTGGGTGCCAGGTACATCTAGGGCTAACCCTGCAGCTGTAAACATATCAGTTTCAGAGAAACTGCTATGTTTACATTAGTGTTAATCCAGCCTCTAGTGGCTGTCTCATTGACAGCCAGTAGAGGCGCTTCCGCGATGCTCACTGTGATTTTCAGAGTGAGAAGACGCCAACTTCCATAGGAAAGCATTGAGAAATGCTTCCCTATGGACTGATTAAATGCGCACGCAGCTCTTGACGTTGGAAAAGGGAGAAGAGTCCGGCCCTGGAGAAAGGTTAGTGTTTAACCCCTTCCTCCTCCTTCAGCCCAGCGGTAGGGGGTCCATGAGGGTGGGGGGGACCTATTAACACTATAGTGCCAGGAATACTAGTTTGTTTTCCTGGCACTATAGTTGTCCTTTAAGAGAATTATGAAGACATTACTTTACACAAATACACAGGCCATATTATCACATAATAAGATTAAGTAATGCATCTCTTCTCGGTCACATTTTCCCCAGGCTGATTTTTTCTACATTTTAAAACTCAGTGGTATCCTAGGCACATAGTGAAGCACTACAAAAATTACAGCAAACTGCTGGTATACTGAAGATACTTCTTCATTCATGCAAGGATAGCTCTGAGCAACAACAAGAGTGTATAGTAATTCATTGAAATTTCCTTAAGAGGGGAGGAATTCTGGGTGTGGCTTTACTGACGGAGTAATGGCCACATAGTCAGAGCGCTCCGCACCCGTGATCCCTAATACGCCCTATAGACTGCTTTTTTTTCCGACCCCACCTGAAGGAAACTGGCGGGAATGCAGCCTGAACAGTACCTTTCCAGGCGCAAATCACACAAAAAGCAGAGAGGTACTGTACCTTCTGTGGTAGACATGCTGGACGCACATAGGCCTTTGACCCTAGCTCCCCATGATGGTGCCAGCCCAACCCGTTCTGCCTCCCCGGGCTCCCTTGGTTCACCTGACTCCACTTATCAAACACAACCGGAATCATCAGGGGAAATACTCCGCTCCTGAGCAGAGGTGAAAGGCTTCCTGGTAGCAGAGATAGAGAGATCGGCGTGCAAGGTCAATGCCGAAATACAGAAATACAGGCCATGGACATTAGAGCACTGCATGTAGCACGTGGTGATGGCACACAAGGGAGCAGCCACACTGACCAACACACTCCTGGGCAGAGTCACTGAACTTGAGCTTGAGATGGAGGACACTTCCAACAGGTCCAGAAGAAATAACAAGAGAGTGCATGGCCTACCAGAGAGTGTTAAGGATGCCCACCTGGATGCTCCACTCTGCTAACCTGTTTTAAAGAACAACTCCCTGACATACCAGAACAACTATGGCTCATTGACAGGGCCCATCAAGCACTAAGGGCAAGGGCCACAAAGAACAGCCCACCCAAATGTCATCCTGCTCTTGCACTTTTTTTTCCCACAAAGGAGGCAACAAGCCAAGTCAGGAAACAGGATTCATGAAACAGGATACAACGAGCTGACACTGCCCTCAGGGAGAGGCAGTGTTTTATACCTGGAGTAATGATCAATCTGCCTCAGGTGGACTTTGATAGACAGGTAGGAGCCACTGGTGAAGTCCATTCCCATAGTGCTGCAGACAATGCTAGAATAAAGTTCTGAAGTGGCTCAGAGGCAAGACAGCAGGAACAGGACATATGAGGACCACAGTTTAAATCCCCTGTGGGGCACTTCTGGGGCGACCATGTCTGGATGTCATGGTAAGAACTAAATGGAGCATGGATCTCATCTGGTGGGCAATTAGAAAGCAGATGCCTTCTTTGGTCCTGTCCCTGGATGTGGAGAAGGCATTCGACCGAATTCAGTGGCACTACCTGTTTGCCCTTTTACAGCACATCGGTCTACCTCAATCCTTTTTCGCAGCAGTAAAGGTGCTTTACTCAAACCCACAAGCATGGGAGTTCGCAGGGAGGGGCAAGGGGGGGCACTTACCCCTCCTGTATTTTTCGGCTTGTTCTGCTATTTTTCGTTTGAGATTGAAAATACACTGCAATACCGGCGCCGGCCAGTAGGTAGGCTGTGTATGGAGAGAGACAAGGATAGGAAGCTACATCTTATCCCAGCTTCTCTCTCCTACTAAATCCGCAGGGGAGCAGCACATGCAGCCAGCAACTCCCAGAGTGTAGAGACAGCCTACAGATCAGGTAAGTGAGGCATGGTAGGGAGGGGTGGGAGTGATAGCTTATAGAACAGGGAAGTGAGGCATGGGGGCAGCATATAGAACAGGGAAGTGAGGCTGGGGGGCAGCCTATAGAACAGGGAAGTGAGGCATGAGGAGCAGCCTATAGAACAGGGAAGTGAGGCATGGTGGGCAGCCTATAGATCAGGGAAGTGAGGCATGGGGGGCAGCCTATAGAAAAGAGAAGTGAGGCATGGGGGGTCAGCCTATAAATCAGGGAAGTGAGGCATGGGGCAGCAGCCTTTAGATCAGGGAAGTTAGGCAGCAGCCATAGATCAGGATGAGGCAGGAGCCTATAGATCAGGGAAGTGGGGCATAGGGCAGCAGCCCATGAATCAGGAAGTGAGACATGGGGGGGGGCAGCAGCCTATAGATCAGGGAAGTGAGACATGGGGGATCCACCTACACATCAGGTAAGTGAGGGATGGGCAGCAAGACAGCCTATAGATCAGGGAAGTGAAGGATGGGGCAGCCTATAGATCTGATAAGTGAGAGATGGGGGGATCCACCTACAGATCAGGTAAGTTAGAGATGGGGGGATCCACCTACAGATCAGGTAAGTGAGGGATGGGGGGACAGCCTATAGATCAGGTAAGCGAGGGATGGGGGGACAGCCTATAGATCAGGTAAGTGAGGGATGGGGGGAGGCAGCTTATAGATCAGGTAAGTAAGGGATGGGGGAGACAGCCTACAGGAAGAGTCAGTAAGGAGCAGGAAGGCAAAGTAAGAGAAGGGGCATCAAGGAGCACAAAGGAACAGAAATGAGCAGGAAGGGGCAGCAGGGAGCAGGAGGGGTCAGCAAGGAGAAGGAAGGGTCTGCAATGAGCAGGAAGGGTCAGCAAGGAGAAGGTTGGGTCAGCAAGGAGCAGGAAGGGTCAGCAAGAAGCAGGAAGGGGCAGGAATGGTCAGCAAGGAGCTGGAAGGTAAAGCAGCACAAAGATAAAGTAGAAGGAGCAGACAGGGTCAGCAAGAAGCTAAAAATGGCAGCAAGGAGCAGGAATGGACAGAAGGAACACAAAGGTGAAGTAGGAGAAGGAATGGTCAGGAAGGAACATCAAGGAGCAGAAAGGGTCAGCAAGGAGCTGGAAGGGGCAGAAGGAGCACAAACGTAAAGTAGGAGAAGGAGCAGAAATTAGCAGGAAGTGTCAGCAAGGAGCAGGAAGGGTCTGCAAGGGGCAGCAAGGAGAAGGAAGGGTCTGCAAGGAGAATTAAGGGTCTGAAAAGTGCACAAAGGGACAGAAGGAGCACAAAGGTAAAGGAGCAGAAACAATCAGAGGCAGCACAAAGGTAATGTAGGAGAAGGAGCAGAAAAGGGTAGCAAGGAGCAGAAAGGGACAGCAAGGAACACAAAGGTAAAGTATGAGAAGTAGCAGAAAGGTGCTGCAAGGAGCAGAAAGGGATCGGAAAGAGAAAGGAGCAGAAAGGGGGAACAAAATAAGCAGAAAGTAGCAGAAAGGTAAAGGAGCAGAAGGAGTCAAGGAGGAGAGAAGACAGTGTCAGAAGAAAAAGAAGACTGTGTCAAATGAAGGAGAAGAAAATGAGATTGGAGCAGGAAGGACAAGTGAAGTGAGCCCTCCACTTTTTTCTGGACACCACATCATAAGGCTTTGGAACCTGGGCCTGGCAAGGAAACTTTGGACCTTCTCATCTCCCCAGTTAAAAAAAAAACAACTCAGTGTTAATGTGTCTTTTATTTACTGAGTGTCAGGAAGCACAGAGTGCCATTGGGTAGGGGTGTCACTGATTGGCTAGAGCAGTCAGCTTGCACTCTTAGCCAATCAGTAGCTCCCCATTCATAAAAAAGTAAAACATTTTTATGAACCAGGAACTAGCGATTGGATTAGAGCGTCAACTGACAACTCTAGCCAATCTGTAGCACCCATGCCTGACGTCAGTCTGCACCATGAATATATGTGATACATACCAATAGAGTTGTGGTTGGGAAAAAAGTGTGGATGAAAACCTGAAGTAAGTGGATAGTTAATACATTGCTAAACACAAATATACACACCAATCAAGCCATAAGACTTGCTTTTCCCACAGAAATCTCACTTTAACAGTGCTCTCACTTCTGCAAGGCATTCTGGGTAGGTGTTGGCAAATTAGCACTTTTGCCTCATTTCCACTTTATCCATGGATTCCTTGGAGTATGTGTTTGCTGTATACAACAGTTTTGAAACACAACTCAGGAAGAATAGCAAAGCTAGTGAACCACTCATGGACAGCTGTTTCGTTGTTAATGCAACTCATCAGCATGAGGTTGATTACTGGCTTCCTATGGAGGCTTGGCGTAACTTGTAAAGTACATACCAAAAGAGTTGTGGTGAGGAAAAAAGTGTGGATGAAAACCCCTTCCACCTGAAGTAAGTGGATAGTTAATACATTGCTAAACACAAATACACACACCAGTCAAGCTTTGTTCCTCTTCCTAAGTTGTGTTTCAAAGCTGTTGTATACAGCAGACACATACTCCAAGGAATCCATGTATAAAGTGGAAATGAGGCAAAAATTTGGTTCTTGCATACACCTACCCAGAATCCCTTGCAGTAGTGAGAGCACTCTTAAAGTGAGATTTCTGTGGGAAAAGCAAGTCTTATGGCTTGACTAGTATGTGTATTTGTGTTATGTTGCCTTTGAGAGCATATGGTAGCCCAGGAATAAGAAATACCCAAATGATGGCATACCATTTGCAAAAGAAGACAACCCAAGGTATTGCAAATGGGGTATGTTCAGTCTTTTTAATAGTCACAAACACTGGCCAAAGTTAGCGTTATAATTGTTTTTTGCATTTTTAACACACAAATAAATATAAATACTAACTTTGGCCAGTGTTTGTGACTAAGTGGCTACTAAAAACAACTGGACATACCCCATATTGAATACCCTGGGTTGTCTACTTTTAAAAAAATATGTACATGTGAGGTGTGATTCAGAGATGTATGACAGATAACAATGTTACAATGTCACTATTGATACATTTAAAAAATATATATTTTGAAACAGCAGTGTCCTACTTGTACTAATAGCCCTTTAACTTGCACACAAAAAAATAAGAACATGTTAACATTGAGTATTTCTAAACTCAGGACAACATTTAGAAGCTATTTAGCATGGGTGTTTTTGACGGTTGTAGATGCGTAATAGATTTTGGGGGTCAAAGTAAGAAAAAACATTTTTTTTAAATTTGTCATCATATTTTATATTTTTTATACTAAATGATATGATTTGATGAAAATAATGGTATCTTCCGAAAGATCATTTAATGGCAAGAAAAACGGTATATAATATGTGTGGATACAGTAAATGAGTAAGAGGAAAATTACAGCCAAACACCAGAGAAATGTAAATACAGCCCTGGTCCTTAACAGTAAGAAAATTTAAAAACAATCTGGTCACTAAGGAGTTAAATGCTACTGGGACAGGTACCTGCATATTTTAAATATATCATATATTAGAATTAATATAACTATCCATTTACCATATGCAGTACCAACTTTTTCAAAATAGTGAGCACGCAAGTAAACAATATTGATCCTTAGGTTTTCTCTGTTTTTGTAAACCATTAATAGAGAGAGTTATACATATTATGAAAACATTTTTTTAGAAAGCATGCAAATCATTGACCTTAGATAATGTTATTCATATAAATTAAGAGCAAGGGTCAAAAGAATCAATAAATCAATCAAGTCCAACCTAACACTATAATGCACTTAGTATGACTGCCAAAAGCAAAATTCACTTGAACCTTAAATGACCCTTTAAAAATGTATCATAAAAATAGACTATATAAATGTGATAGATATATATCACAGTGTATTGTTTATATCACACAATAATTATTATGTAAAAAAAAAAAGATGTAACAGTTGAAAAAGTAAGCATGTTAAATTTGTAAAATAGCATTTTTAGACATTAATAAAAAGTAAATAGTTCCCTTTGATATTTATGAAAGTGCATACGATTTTAAGATTGTATGCAAGTACCAGCATGGCAGATTTTTCTTGCCATTATTTGATGAAATAAGTATATCCTTTAATATGTTACATATATATTTTTCAATTATATTTACAGGTCTACTTGTCTAAATGTACCAACATCAGTGATATATATATATATATATATATATATATATATATATATATATATATATCACTGATGTTGGTACATTTAGACAAGTAGACCTGTAAATATAATTGAAAAATATATATGTAACATATTAAAGGATATATATATCTGTCTGTCTGTCTATTTCTAAGGCTGAGCTAAGGACAATGATCTTTGTAACAAAGCTCCATTAGTTTCTTTCAGTCCATATAGCTATCAGTTATCTGTAATAAACAAGACAATTAATAAAACCATAGATTAGCATTGATACAAAATATAACTGGTGGAGTGGGAAAAAGATTGTCACAAAGGTTGCAATGTGAGTGTGGAAAATCATAATCACATGCTGGGGGTGAGGAGGACAAAAACAAAACTTGTTGTGGTTGTTGTATTCTGAAAAGGATGATGAATGAAAGAAGGAAAAGGACAAGATATATTTAGCAGTTGATAAGGACTATATGTTTCGTGAGGTACGAAAAAGACATGTAAGCATATATGATAAAGACTCCTTCATATTCACATCCTTTGTGTGCAATGGTTACATTTTTGGACAATGTGCATGCTGCTTGTGCAAACCTGCTCCTTCTAAAATGAATCCTGCTTAAGTATCCTTATTTTCCCAGCGTAAATTGGGGCAGATCCCCATATCACATTGCTGTTGATGCCCATACCTGTTGTAAATGTCCTTTCCCCTATGATGCAGTGCCAGAGATGCTCAGTTTTCCTGCATCCGTTGTGCCAAAACCCATCCAATATTATGGAATATCCATCCTCTGTATCAATGAAGATAAGCTGTCATTGTATGCAACAAGCACATTTATTATACTGGCTATAATAATAAATAGAGCAGGATCAAACTATATCCACAAAGCCTCATCTTTGGCCTAATTAATTAGGTATACCTAGAAGGGAATGCATACTCTTTGGAATGTAAAACACTGAATAAACTATTAAAAAAAAACACTATAAAAAATTTTTTCGGAGATGCTACATTTTCTTAAATATTTACATCATAGTCCTGTTGAAACAAGGCAAAGCCAGGGTAGATGTTTAATTTCTCCTATTCGCTGTATGCTTTCTCTCTGCTAACTGCCAGGTGCAAAGTACAGAGATTATACCATTAATTCACATGGAGAAAGGATGGAGGGGCCCAGTTTAAGGATAGGGAGGCATAGATTTCCAGATTAATTTATCTGATATATTTTACTTTACATACTTCACTAAAATATATTTGTTAAATATAGGTATAAGTAAACATAATGTTAAAAAATTGATATCACATTTCCACTTTAAATATAAAAAAATGAAAAAGAACGACACATCTAAAAAAAGTTAAAACAAAAGGAATGCATGAAAATAACTGCTGAAAGTCCACTGCACAACTTTAAAATTAAATTACATTTGTGATCTATGACTTTTGTAACAATATGATGTGGGCTGTTCCAAATAATATATTTACTAATGCAAGTATCTTTTAAGACATGATATAATGTTCATAATCAATACATTACCGCAATGTAAAATACATTGGCTAATTAGATTAGCAAATTGCATTAGACAATTTATTTGAAATGACTGCAAACGCATGTGTCGGTGCAGAAAAATTTAATTTATATAACGCTTAACATAATTCATTTTTTAAATGATCTGAATTCTAAAATACTTGTGCATTGTTTCTCCCCATGATAAACACATGTAGAATACACAGACAAACAAAATAACTCTAACGTGGCTCTATAAATTTAAAGCGCATATGATACTTGCTATGCATTTTATTAACTCCAATTCATGTTGGGCACCAGGTGCAGAAAAGAATCTCTCTGTAATGTCTCAAATAATGAAACTCAAAAATGTAATCACATGAACTAAAGCATTTGATTGTCTAACTATATATGCTTTTCGTAAAAAAAATAAAAAACGGTCATGCATTCAAAAGTTTAAAAGAAGAGAAAAGATAATTTTATTTATGACAAATTAATGTGGTTTTATCTACCAAGTATAACTAATTAAGTCATTAAAATTAATCTTTAGTGCATGCTTTGTCAGTTTCACTTCATTTTCTATATAGCTTGCTCCAGAGTCTTGCCCTCAGCAGCGAGGTCTTTGGATTTGTGAGTTCATACCATTGCTCTCTATAACAATCCCTGTTGTGCTGAAGGAACACTTATTGAGCTACAGTTCACTTATTAATGATGATGTGGGACTTAGGGTGGACAGGAGAAGGTATCTTTTCTCCCCAGGCACTTCCAGGCTGCAATAATTAAAAACGAAGTGGTACGTTGTTAAATGTTTCTTTAAGAATGCAATTCTCCATTTCACTGTACAATGTCAAGAGTGCACAAGGTGTAATTTTTCAAAGAACTGTAAGTAAAGTTTGTAGTCCCAGGACTATAACAATTGCAATTTAAATGAATACATTATTCAAATAACCCAGATTTTTGATTTAATGCAATTTATTGTGAAGGGAAAGAGCACGGCTATTGCTCTGCATTAACATTTTTACTTTGAATAATATTAATATGTGGAATATTAATCTTATAAAAGAAGTACAATTATAAAAGCAATACATCTTATAATATAGTTGTAAATTTTTATTTCAAAAGGAGGTGGTCGGAGATATGTTAAAAAGAGCCATATAAGTTAATAGTTGGGTTTGATTTAAGTAGGTGGAAAAAAAAAATGTGATTATATTTTTACTTAACTTTTTAATTTAAATATTTCACTTAAACTAAATAACAATACAACATAATTGTTCATGAATGTCTGTGCAATTTTAAAGTTCACTTATCATATATAAAAGATCTAATTTGAGGTTGAAACTTTGCTGTTGTTACTTTAAGCACTAATGTTAATTAAATCCGCCATTTAAGTGTCCTTGAGTACCTGGATCTACAGGGAGTGCAGAATTATTAGGCAAATGAGTTTTTTGACCACATCATCCTCTTTATGCATGTTGTCTTACTCCAAGCTGTATAGGCTCGAAAGCCTACTACAAATTAAGCATATTAGGTGATGTGCATCTCTGTAATGAGAAGGGGTGTGGTCTAATGACATCAACACCCTATATCAGGTGTGCATAATTATTAGGCAACTTCCTTTCCTTTGGCAAAATGGGTCAAAAGAAGGACTTGACAGGCTCAGAAAAGTCAAAAATAGTGAGATATCTTGCAGAGGGATGCAGCACTCTTAAAATTGCAAAGCTTCTGAAGCGTGATCATCGAACAATCAAGCGTTTCATTCAAAATAGTCAACAGGGTCGCAAGAAGCGTGTGGAAAAACCAAGGCGCAAAATAACTGCCCATGAACTGAGAAAAGTCAAGCGTGCAGCTGCCACGATGCCACTTGCCACCAGTTTGGCCATATTTCAGAGCTGCAACATCACTGGAGTGCCCAAAAGCACAAGGTGTGCAATACTCAGAGACATGGCCAAGGTAAGAAAGGCTGAAAGACGACCACCACTGAACAAGACACACAAGCTGAAACGTCAAGACTGGGCCAAGAAATATCTCAAGACTGATTTTTCTAAGGTTTTATGGACTGATGAAATGAGAGTGAGTCTTGATGGGCCAGATGGATGGGCCCGTGGCTGGATTGGTAAAGGGCAGAGAGCTCCAGTCCGACTCAGACGCCAGCAAGGTGGAGGTGGAGTACTGGTTTGGGCTGGTATCATCAAAGATGAGCTTGTGGGGCCTTTTCGGGTTGAGGATGGAGTCAAGCTCAACTCCCAGTCCTACTGCCAGTTCCTGGAAGACACCTTCTTCAAGCAGTGGTACAGGAAGAAGTCTGCATCCTTCAAGAAAAACATGATTTTCATGCAGGACAATGCTCCATCACACGCGTCCAAGTACTCCACAGCGTGGCTGGCAAGAAAGGGTATAAAAGAAGAAAATCTAATGACATGGCCTCCTTGTTCACCTGATCTGAACCCCATTGAGAACCTGTGGTCCATCATCAAATGTGAGATTTACAAGGAGGGAAAACAGTACACCTCTCTGAACAGTGTCTGGGAGGCTGTGGTTGCTGCTGCACGCAATGTTGATGGTGAACAGATCAAAACACTGACAGAATCCATGGATGGCAGGCTTTTGAGTGTCCTTGCAAAGAAAGGTGGCTATATTGGTCACTGATTTGTTTTTGTTTTGTTTTTGAATGTCAGAAATGTATATTTGTGAATGTTGAGATGTTATATTGGTTTCACTGGTAATAATAAATAATTGAAATGGGTATATATTTGTTTTTTGTTAAGTTGCCTAATAATTATGCACAGTAATAGTCACCTGCACACACAGATATCCCCCTAACATAGCTAAAACTAAAAACAAACTAAAAACTACTTCCAAAAATATTCAGCTTTGATATTAATGAGTTTTTTGGGTTCATTGAGAACATGGTTGTTGTTCAATAATAAAATTAATCCTCAAAAATACAACTTGCCTAATAATTCTGCACTCCCTGTATTTAATTTTTCTACTGACATATTGGGGTCTACCAGCCTCAGGTCCAGATGTGCACCCTGAATTGATAATTACAAAGAGTGCAGACTCCTATTGTTCTTTACATATTATTAAATATAGTCATAACTAGGCAGGCGCTTCCAATGGGTCAATTAGGCGGCTTCCTAGGGCGCTTTTTAAGGGGGGTGCCAGCAGACTGCGGCTTTATTGCTCATTTGAGCCGCCCCTCTATCAAGTGGGACTATTTATTTAGAACTTGCCGCAGACCACATTACTGGGAGCTAGGAAGTACTTACATGCTGACTACATGCATCCACCTCAACCCTCAAAGCCAGCCTCCACAACCAGACACCTTGTGCAGCAATGCAAGGGCAAAACATTTGCTTGCTTGTGTGTGTGTCTACATGGGTCAATGTGTGTGTCTGCATGGGTAAGTGTATGTGTGTCGGCATGGGTCAGTGTTTGAGTCTGCATGGGTCAGTGCGTGTATTCATTCATGGGTCAGTGTGTGTGTCTGCATAGGTCAGTGTGTGTATGTCAGAACTTTGGCAACTGACATTTAATGTGGATAAGTGCAAGATAATGCAACTTGGATGTAAAAACCCACGGGCAGAGTACAGGATATTTGATACCCTACTAACCTCAACATCTGAGGAAAGGGATCTAGGAGTAATTATTACCGATGACTTAAAGGTAGGAAGACAATGTAATAGAACAGCTGAAAATGCTAGCAGAATGCTTGGTTGTATAAAGAGAGGTATTAGCACTAGAAAGAGAGAAGTGCTCATGCAATTGTACAGAACACTGGTGAGACCTCACTTGGAGTATTGTACGCAGTACTGGAGACTGTATCTTTAGAAGGATATTAATACTCTAGAAAGATTTCAGAGATGGGCTACTAAGCTGGTTCATGGATTGCAGGATAAAACTTACCAGGAAAGGTTAAAGGATCTTAACATTTATAGCTTGGAGGAAAGACAAGATGGGGAATATGATAGAAACATTTAAATACATAAAGGGAATCAACACAGTAAAGGAGGAGACTATATTTAAAAGAAAAACTACCACAACAAGAGGACATAGTCTTAAATTAGAGGGGCAAAGAATTAAAAATAATATCAGGAAGTATTACTTTACTGAGAGGGTACTGGATGTATGGAATAGCCTTGAAGCTGAAGTGGTAGAAGTGGTAGAGGTTAACACAGTGAGGAAGTTTAAGCATGTGTGGGATAGGAATAAGGCTATCCTAGATTTAAGATAAGGCCAGGGACTAATTAAAAGTATTTCAAAATATTGGGCAGGCTAGATGGGACGAATGGTTCGTATCTACCGTCACATTCTATGTTTCTGTGTTTTTATGTTTCTATGTTTATGTCAACATGGGTCAGTGTGTGTGTCTGCATGGGTCAGTGTGTGTGTCTACATGGGTCAATGTGAGTACCAGTCAGGATGGCTCAGTGTGGTCATCAGTCACATGAGTCAGTGTGTGTGCGTCAGTTTGCATTGGTCATTGTGTGTGTGTCAGTCTGCATGGGCCAGTTTGTGTGTCTACATTGGTAAGTGAGGGTATCAGTCAGGATGGGGCAGTGTGGGCATCAGTGACATGGGTCATTGTGTGTGCGTCAGTCTGCTTGGGTCAGTGTGTGTCTGCCTGAGTCAGTGTGTGTTTCAGTCTGCATGAGTGGGTGGAGCGAATGGGGCAGCAATTTTTTAACCAACAATATATCAAGGCCAAGTAACATATCAAACATATCAAGACAATTTTCTAGCTGGCATAAAGGATTCATGTTATTTTTTTAGTGTGTGGTGCCAGGTGACTTTTTTTTTGGAAAAGCTATATTGAAAAGATACACACTACAATACAGGGCAAAAACAAACCACCAGGTTACATCATAAGATCAAAAGATTACAATCTAATGATGGTGCATGACATAGAATTTGATATATCCTAGTGACACAAAGGAAACTGGGAAATAGTAAAATCAGATCATCAGGGGGGCACTAAAGAAGGAAGGGCACCATAAAAACATTCTGTCTACTAAAACTGATCACAGAAGTAAGAACCTGGTAACAGATACATTTGCAATCTTGATGGAGAGCAGTTTTCTATGCTTTCATGAAAGAAAGAATAAATTCATGGGAAATTTTTTAAGACATACATTTACCTAGCAATAATAGTATGTAGTAAAAATAATTGTTCAAATGGAGTTATGTCCTGGGGTGTCCAGTGAGAGGGAGCGGCTGAGATTCAGTAGTGAGTAAGCTGGTGTAACCTAAGGGTTTCTAACAAAGTGGGAGACCTGTCATCAAATTTGTAATGAGCAGAAGGAGGTTTATTGTTTACCAGCACTGATGATAAAAGTCATCATTCATCACCCAGTATTTTATGTAACGTTGATTGTCCTAGAGCTGCGGATAGCAAGGGGTTCTCAGTGATAAAAACTAGTGGGGAAAGTCCCAAATAAAGCAGTAAATGAGAGCGAACCTTCCTCTACAGCCACAAAAGCGTCTCAATCAAATGATGTATGGGTCATACAAGTTTGTGAATGGGTGTCAAGATGCTATAACCTAATATGCAGAGCTAAGGAATGCAGACAGGTAGAGAAATAAAAAGAGCATATTAGCAGACCGGAGTGGATGGGCTTAAAGGGACACTATGGTTACCAATTCAACATAATGAAGTTTAATGAAGCAGTTTTTGTGTATAGATCATGCCCCAGGCCATTTAGGAGTTAAATCATTTTTTGTTTCTGTCAGTGCAGCCAAGATGTTTTTTTACTTCAGACGTTTTTATCTCCTGCTCTGTAAGTAAACTATAATTTGTTTATGGCTCCTGCAAGATCTATAAAGCTGTAAGAGAACAGGAGATAAGACATTCTTAATTAAACAGAATATGCTACAAAGGAAGTGTAAACATTAGATCTCACTTTACAGGAAGTATGCAAGTCACATGCACAGAGGTGTGATTATGATGCATAAACAAAGTAATTTAACTCAGAAAATTAAGCAGTGAGACTGCAGGGACATAATATATACACCAAACTGCTTCAATTAAGCTGAAGTTGTTGTGATGACTATGATGTGTTTTAATGTATACACAGGAGAGGAAATTGTGAACAATAAACTAGCAAAACTCAGGTTTACTGAGGTACAGAAATAAAGGATACATTAGTCAAGTTTACAGAAATATCAAATAATGGATAGACTAGCCAAGGTTACAGATAAACGGTAACAATATCCTAGGTCAGTGATGGCAAACCTATGGCATGTGGAGCCTTCTTTGTGGGCACACAGGCATAGGTCGCACTGGCCCCGGTCGGCAGCAATGCAGAGTAGGCACCTGTCTGCCTAAAACGGCATGCACCAACTCTGCTTTTGTATTGGAGGACCAAGAGGCAGGGGGAGGGATCTGGGAAGCAGACCGCACCTCCTGCGAGCAGGCTGTGCAGAGCATTGCCTCGCGTTACCATGGAGGACAGGAGAGCTGCAGCCATAACCTACATAGAACTTACCACCACTGGACCACCAGGGATGGCTGTGTCCCTCCCTCCTTCAAGGTAAGAAGAATTAAGGGGGGATAAAGATTTTAATAATGTAAAAGATTATATAAAAACAAACAATTTGCTACCTGCAGCACCCCCTGCTCACACACAACACCACCCACACACAGTACTCCTCACAGACACACAGCACCCCTGCCCCCAAACACAAAGCACCCCCACCCACAGCACCTCCCCACACACAGCAACTCTCACATACACACAGCACCTCTCAAACACACAGCACTGCCCCACACACACAGCACCACTTACACACAGCACCCATCTGACACAACACTGTACACACACACACTCTGCACCTGTACACTCAAACACATACACCGCACCCCTTAATGCAGTATGTGTGTGTGTGTGTGTGTATTCAGCAGTCTGTATACACATCTTGCTCATCCTAATTCAGGTTGACATTTACTGTAACTGTAGAAGCAGAGAAAGGACCCAGAATAAGGCTTTCCTCAAACAATTTGTCTGGCATGTAATCATATTACAAGTTGAGTATCCCTTTGTACGCATCTTTGGCACAGTTTACATGGAGTTTTGTTGCAGGTCGATGGACAGAAGCCTGATAAAAATTACATGTCCATTGACATACATACAAAGCTGCACCAAAACTGGATGTAAGATGGATGTAATTTTGATGTAAACTGTGCCAAAGCTGTATGTAAGATGTGTGCAAACTGCAGGTGGATATGTGGGAATAGGTATTCAGAAGTCTGTGTGTGTGTGTGTGTGTGTGTGTGTATTCAGTGGACTGTGTATGTGTATTCAGCAGACTATATGTGCATATTCAGCAGTGTGTGTGTGTGTGTGTGTTTGTGTGTATGTATTCAGCGGACTGTGTGTATGTATTTAGCGGTCTGTGTGTACTCAGCAGTCGGTCTGTACCCAGCATTCTGTGCATATTCAGCAGACTGAGTGTGTGTATTCAGTGGACTGTGTGTATGTATTCAGCAGTGTGTGTGTATGTTTGTGTGTGTATTCAGCGGAATGTGTGCATTTATTCAGCAGACTGTGTGCATGTATTCAGCGGACTGTGTGTATGTATTCAGAAGACTGTGTGTATTCAGCAGACTGTGTGTGTGTATTCAGCAGTAAGTGTGTGTTTGTGTGTATGTATTCAGCAGACTGTGTGTATGTACTCAGCGGACTGTGTGTATGTATTCAGCGGTCTCTGTGTACTCAGCAGTCTGTCTGTATCCATTGTACAGCATTGTGTGTATTCAGCAGTCTGTGTATGTGTATTCAGCAGACTATGTGTGTATATTCAGCAGTATGTGTGTGTGTTTGTGTGTATGTATTCAGCGGACTGTGTGTATGTATTCAGCAGTCTGTGTGTACTCAGCAGTCTGTCTGTACCCAGCATTCTATGTGTATTCAGCAGTCTGTGCGTGTGTATTCAGTGGACTATGTGTATGTATTCAGCAGTGTGTGTGTGTGTGTTTGTGTGCGTATTCAGTGGAATGTGTGCATTTATTCTGCGGACTGTGTGCATGTATTCAGTGGACTTTGTGTATGTATTCAAAAGACTGTGTGTATTTAGTCTGTGTGTGTATTCAGCAGTCTGTGTGTGTGTGTGTGTTTGTTTGTGTGTATGTATTCAGCAGAATGTGTGCATTTATTCAACGGACTGTCTGTATGTGTCTGTCTGTGTGTATGTGTGTGTGTGTCTGTATGTATGTGTCTGTGTGTGTCTCTGTATGTATGTGTGTCTCTGTATGTATGTGTCCGTATGACACAGACACATACATACAGAGACACAGACACAGACACATACATACAGAGACACACACACAGACACATACCTACAGAGACACACACAGACACATACATACAGACATACACACAGACACATACAAAATGTGTCCTACCTTTTGCAGGAGGGTGACTTCCCTGGGGTCCAGTGTTGGCTCAGCCTGATGGGAGTCAGAGTTCCCACTCTGACTCCCTTCTCCTTTCTCCCGTTCGGCTCTGTCAGATAGCTGGGAGGAGTGCCTAGTGCTGACCGGGCCCCCTGACAATCTGTCTCCATCGGGTGGCCCATGCAGTCAGGGATGGACCCCTTAACATGCAGCCCCGGCGTTTTGCCGCACATGCCGGGGAAGCAAAAGATGGTGGCGGTTACCCGGTTGCAGGGGTCAGCAGGGCGGCCGGGCCCCTGGAGTGACGGGCCCTGCGACCGTGGTATGTAGGGAAAACAGCAGAAAGGATGTTTTGTGATATCAGAACATTTTAAAGAAAGTTGCAGGTTTTTAAAAGAGACATTGAAAGTGGGCAGCTGAAATACTTTCCAAATCTAAAAATACATTTGGAAAATTCTACAATATTAAGGGACAATCCTCCAAGCCATCAGGGAATCCATAATGAACTTTCTAGCATTGTAGCAGCTGCTAAGGAGAATTTTAGTAACAGATTCCTGCAATTCTGGAAAATAGAGACAACCCTGTATTTTCTTACTTCTCCAGATAAAGCCAAATATTAAGAGATTGATATTTCCTGTTTACACTGGTTAGATTTAGGAAAAATGAATGAAAATGGAGCTATTACAATTTCAAGAAAGCTCTATCTGGAAAAATAGATTCTATGCCCTGCGTGCCACACTTGAGAAGATAGAATGCGAAGGGATGACAATGGACAGCACAGTTGGTAGTTCTGAAAATGAAATCCTTAAAGTGTAGAATTCTCTGCCGAATAATTTTAGGTTAATGAAAGCACTTGGAATTGCTCTTCTTTCGTTGTTTGGGTCGTCTTATGCTTGTGAGCAGCTGTTTTCAGCATTGAATTATATCAAATCTGATACCAGAAACAGACTAACAGACGAATTGAGTGCTGCATGTGTTGCTCTCAAACTAACGGAGTATGAACCAAGGTTTGACAAATGTGCAGCATGTATACAGCAGCAAAAATCACATTAATTGTGCAAAAGCTTGTCAACTGCAAACTTTTACTAATGCAGTGTTTGTGTTCAAGACACTAATTTAGGAGTTGTTTAAAGTGTGTTAAGCAAGTTTAGTTTCCTTGTTTATCTTGCTCATCCTAATTCAGGTTGACATTTACTGTAACTGTAGAAGTAGAGAAAGGACCCAGAATAAGGCTTTCCTCATACAATTTCAGTCTGGCATGTAATCATATTACAAGTTGAGTATCCCTTTGTACGCATGTTTGGCACAGTTTACATGGAGTTTTGGTGCAGGTCGATGGACAGAAGCCTGATAAAAATTACATGTCCATTGACATACATACAAAGCTGAACCAAAACTGGATGTAAGATGGATGTAATTCTGATGTAAACTGTGCCAAAGCTGTATGTAAGATGTGTGCAAACTGCAGGTGGATATGTGGGAATAGGTCCTAAGTTAGGTGAAGCACCACCGAACACCAGTGTGTTTTCATTTACTAGAATTGATGTTTATTCAACAAAAACAGTTTGTATCATTGAACTCTCTGTTGTTGTGTTCTTCTTTTGAAACAAACAATGTTAATTAGTTTGGACAACTGTATGAATTGTTATTTTCTAAACTTAAACCTCAGGATTCAGGTTTAATTGCCGTGTTGGAATTTTGAGGGAAAAAAATTGGGTTTGGGCACTCAGGCTTAAAAATGTTTGCCATCACTGGCCTACGTCAAAACCAGAGAACAAAAAAGTAATATGCTAATCGGGAACTGAGAACAGAAACCACAACAGGCCAATGGGTCCAGAAGAGTCACACTCCTCTCCTCTTACTCTGCCTACGCTCTCTCCCTTGTATGCCTCTCTGACAGTAAGCAGATAGAAACGGAAGTGTAATCACTTCCTCCTAGCACTGGGCCCGTACTGACCGCTGTTGTGTGGATGGTCCCGGCGGCACACTTTGGCCTTGAGTGTCCCCTCCTTGTCCTGGGCATTGGCTGAGTGCTAGAACAGTCAATCTGCCCCTGGTTCTGCAGCAACAGCAAGGTTTAATTTGTCAATTATGACAGCCACTAGAGGAGTTTCCATGAAATAGCAGAGTAAACTCACTATATTAATCAGATGGTTTCAGAGAGAGCATCTATTAGGCACAGCTAGGCATTTTGCTGTGCATGTGCACTTGCCTCTAAATGCTTTCCTGTGGGAAAACACTGGATTTTTTTAACTATTTATATTGATGATCTCAGTCAAGGAGGCGGAGCTTCACAGAGGATACTGACAATGCAAAGGAGAAAAGGTAAGCAAAATATCTTTTTTTAACCATGGTAGTGCTGGTGACTAGAGAACTATACCATTAAGAATGCATATTTTTATTGCTAACACTCATGTTCTTTTAAATTGTTACTGTGTTAATATTTAGAAGCAAGGGAAAATACCAGTGATTTAAGACATGTGATGCATTCTATTAAAGATATATTACAAGTTATGAGTATATGGGAATGTGTAATTGGCCTGTTTTTTTTTTTTTTATTATAAATGCCTTTCTTCACTTTGCATATATATGCCTGGCATATATAATTATTTAAAATCACAATAAAAGTAATTGATTTAAACACCATAAGCAAATAGTGCAGCAACGTACCATTTATCTACTAAAGCTAAAATTATTTGTGTGTCACTAGGTAAAGTGTCCTCTGGGCTATCTCTTTGCCTGAGGCATATTGCACTAAAGCCTTTTTCCATCTGATGATAATTGATGATTAGTAATGACTGACCACAAGCTTGAGGTGAGAAGCAGAATTCCCATCATTTCTATGTACAAATTTCTCCCTTTGAAGGAAAGGGCACTTTCTGCCAACTATAGAAAACTATTCAACAAACAGTACATTTCTTCCATACTATTTTACTTTAGTCACAACATAATATTGTTGGATAAGCTTTCCAATTGTTTTAATATTTTTGGATAAAGTAAAATGCTGTATTATTATGAAAAATAGCCATTACATTTTGTAATATTTGGATCAGTTTTCATATATTGATATATGTTTAACATATCATATATTTTTGGATATTTCAATATTTTGGAAAATTCATTTTAAAAGTTCATTAAAAAAAATATTAAACATTTGGAAAACATATCCAGCAATATTAAATAGAGGCCTTAGTCCCGTCTGTGTACTTAACTACACAGAAGGGACTAACTCTAAACCAGCAACCTAACTGCATTATTCTATTTAAACTAATCCAGAGCTAGTGATGTCTCGAACCTTTCGCGAATTTGCCGCGAACGGTTCGCCGCGGTTCGCCACGAACCGTTCGCGGCGAACTCCGGTCAGCTGACACATCCCTGACAATCTCCGGCAGACCCTCCCTCCCAGACCCTCTTACTTCCTGGACAGCATCCATGTTGAAGGCAAGTTCGTGAACGGTTCGCGATATCACTATCCAGAGCCTGTTTATCCCCTAACTTTTTGCTCTCTAGCCCCGCCACTGTGACCAAACTAAACACCCCTATCCCCAGCTAAAATGTGAGGGAGGGACAAATTAGGCCAGGTAAGCAAATTAAAAGTGCCTATTTATAAAATGGATGCATATTTATACAAGGACAGTCCCTTACAATCCAACTCCCAATCCCTTAGGGGCCTTCCCCCTATGCCCACCTCCTAGCTCTGTCAAGGCCCCTTACCATGAAGCTGCACTTGTTCCATAGGGTTACAAGACTTTTTTCGTCAAAATGACCATTACATTAAAGCTCCCCCTGCATTTTTCAATCAACTCTCACCTGCATATATGACATCATAGTAAATAATTCAGTGAATCAGGTTGACCATTTCCTTTTTACCCACATATCCCATCACCTAGATGTGTGTGTGAGTGCCTGCAGTCCTGACTCAACCCTTCAAGACTCAACCCTCTTGTTAAAGGAATGTTTTGCTTGTCTTTCCTAGGACTTATAGCTGTCCCAATTTTGCCAAATATATAATAGTATTCCTGACACAATATTGTTAAACTATTTAGGTCCGCAGCCCCCGACTGATCGCATAGGTTTTTTTCCCATGCCTCTCTGAGGCTCCACCTCCATTCCTGAGATCATCAGTCCATACATTTTTTTAGATTTTTATTTTTTCACTTTTTTTTAATGTGGCAGCTGGCAAGCAAGAGCAACAACTGCCACAGGGTTAACCCTTGCGGAGCCAGTTTGCCCAGATTTGAAGCATTTGAGTCCAGATTTCAGACATCTGGGAGTGTTCAGTCTAGCTTAAATCCAGAACTAATTTAAACTCATTCAGAATAAATAATTAATAACGTAATGAATAACGCTGACAGTATCACTGCTGGTCTGTTTCCCTTAGTAACTGCAGTCAAAGTGTTTAAAAGAGCCCTGCTTGGTAGTATAGTTGTTTATTGCTCATACTTTTTCCCTGTGTAGGGACATTTAGTGTGTGTCCCCAAACCATCAATCACCTTTTTATTGTGCTATGTTTGGTTAGACAGGAGATCCAGACAACATGATAAAGCAGATCTCTTGTCCATCCTAAAATCTAAGCCTTTTACTTGCCCCCAGAATGGAACTGCTAACCAAGGCCCAAATTCAGCTGAATAGCAGTTTAGCCCGAAATGAATATACAAGTCTTTTGGATGGTGATGTCATCAGTGCAATTATTACTCATAATAATGCTCACATCACTTGGGGTCCATAATCCTATATCGGTGGGATTATGCTGCTGCATGGTGCCTCCAGCTGTTTAATGAGGGCAGCTGAAATGGTTACTGCTCTGAACTATAACTCCGACTAATCTAAGATGCCCTTAGGCAGAGTACATTGAGAAAGGCCAACTTGCCATAAATGTTCGTACTTTTCTGTGTTATTACCTTCATTAAAAACTGGGTTTACCCTAGTGAACCTGCATATTCCATTATTTTGTGCCTGAGCTCTTTGTTTTTTTGTCATCTTGGGCAGCACTGGGTATGTAAATGCCAATGCTGCCCTTACAGTAAACCCTTACACTACCATAACACACTGTACACATACACTATATTATCACTAGAATCCCTATACTGCACATTAAGCTCAATACCTCACAAACATTAGCCTTGCAATACTTAACTAACTCTAATCCTAACCAAAATATGTCTTGTAATAAAAAAGGTATGTAACAGTGAAGTGTGTATTAGGAGAAATAATGCCATATATATATATATATATATAGCAATATTAATTTACGTTAAGCTAATAAGGTATGGGTGGCTTCTAGCACTCTGCTTTCATTGCTTTCTCCCCGTCTGCAGATCACTGCAGCTCATTTTCCTAAAATGAGCACTCCGCCTGTTTCCTAAGCTGAGGAACAGTTACTTTAGCATTCCACTGTACTTTGTGAGAATAGTGACAGTCAAAGCAGCAAGAGGTGCTATTTATTGTTGACTGACCTTTCCATAATTGTGTCTGCTTTTAAGCAAACCACAGGGAAAAGGGGTGGAGGAGATGCATTCTTGCATCTTTCATTGAATGAGATACTGAAACAGCATTATTGATCAAAGGGAAGGGTGAATCCATATGTAAAGAAGAAACAGCTGGTATTCACCTCTCTGTCACTCACAAACACACTTATGTGCGGATCCAACACTTATTAAAAGCAAGTCAGATCAAATTCCAAGTTCATCTTGCAATATTAATGACAACCATGCAATAAGGTATCAGCATGAATTTGAGCCTTGTAATACAACGTGATTACTTTAAGTTTTATTAGTTGGTCTTGAGCAGCAGGCAAGGCCGGGTGGTACTTGACACAAAAACAGGGATAAAACCAGGTGTGCCACTCTAGTGTGTCACATCAAAGTCACAGTGCTGCTGGCTTGGTTTACACCTGAGCCAATTAGTTTAGAAGATCAGAAGAGGTCTGGAAAGGGATACCAGCCCTCATTATTGTGTTTGAGAGAAGTCACTTGATCCCAGGTAAAATGATACAGCTCGAACAATGGACGATAAAGGACAGCAAGATGGAGGGCACCTAGGATGATGAGAAAGGAGGGCGAGAGGTTGTGATTAAGAGAACTAGCATCAAATAAAAAAACAATGTGAAAAACGAAAACACTATACTCCTGGCCCTTTCTCAATGAGTTTGTCAGTCTTTTGTTGGCAACAAAAGGGCTAATTGAAATGAAACAATCTCTAGTCTGTTTGTTGGCACATCAAATATGCTGTAAGATATGCTGATTCTTGCTCATCCTGAATTATTGATTATCATGCCTACCACACAGGGAAAGAAAACTCTTAAAGACACATAGCACTTCGTGTGAGTAGGATTTTATGTATTTGCCCTGTATTTAAATAAAAGCAAATAGCCCTTTTGATTATGCTAAATATAACTCAGATGGAAATCCGTCTTCGAGTTTCACTTCACACGTTTTGCTAGTGACACATTTGATATGTAAAATATTCAATTACTTCCGATGGGAAAATTTCAATGGAAAAAAAACGGAGTTGATTTACGTTCTAACAGTGTGTAGTTATTGAACACCGATGATAAAAAGTAATATCTTTACACAGGCTATATGCTCTACGATATATTTAGGTATTACTCTTGATGTAAAAACATAAGAAATACTAAAACCATTGATGTTTGCTATAAAACAAAACACAGAAACTGATGTTCACATTGCATTATATTGTCAAACAACAATATTGGATTGTAAAAATGGTAAAAGTAATACAAGTAATTCACATTTTATTTCCATCCTTTCTCATAGTGTGGTATGCTTTATGCTTTCATTTATGGTATTAATCTCATTTTTATGATCCACTTCTATTATGTGTACGTGTATGGAAGATATTTGATAATTAGGTATCTTATTCAAGCATATGCTTCACAGTAGTGGAACAGAGAATATGGATGCATCGAACAACAACACATTTAATTTATAGAATGCTTGAGCATGATTTGTTAATAATGATTATTAACAGAAAAATTTAAGTTAATTTATATCAGAAAATACAACATGAATTGTATGCTTCTTTCACCACTGTCAGTAGAAACATGCACAGTGTTTTCAAGGAACACATCCACAGGTTAGAGGCAAGCCAAAGATTTAGGTCATAATCCCAAACTAGAAAACTAGTTTCCATTTATTCAGTAAATTAACTTAGATTTGAAGTTAAGTTGAGGTGAAGATGTAAGGTCAGTCACTCTTAGTTTACTTGTTTTTGCATTTGTAAGGCAGGGGTGCCAATAAGTTAGATCCTTAGATGTTGTAGAACTTCAACTCCCATAATGCTTTGCATGCCTGTGTAATGCCTTTAGAATGACAAAGCATTATGGAAGCTGTAGTTTTAAAACATCTGGGGATATACCTTTTTGGGCACCCTTGGTGTAAGTCATGTGTTGCCCCTTACTGAGTCCTTGTGATGGCCCCCATAATGACAGAAGACATTGACAATGTTTAGCTTTCTCTATTAAGGATCTGTGTAAGGCACACTACTCGAGCACTGCACTAGTGATCAGCGAAAAGTCATCTCTTTCAGGTCCATGCATCTATGTGGACACTAACATTTACTGCATCACTTTTGTGACAGATGTGTCAGGTGTTTACAGGGATGATACAATCCTTCTAGCTATATCTAAAAAACATTGGGTTATTACACTCCACATCTTGTTGCTCTTAGAATCTATGATCTGGTGGCTCATCTTATTTCTGATTTCCCTTCTTTTAACATCCTGGGATTTTTAATCCTTAATCACGACTGTGTCGTGTGCTAAGATAATTCAGTAGCAAAGTTAGGAAAGTGAAAGCAAAGATGTTTGTCATTTTTCAAAAATGACAGGGGCAGGACCAGCACCAGCATGTTTATTTTAGCAAAGTTTATGAATTGTGAATTTGTTTTTGAGCCACTGAAGAGGAATGTGCATTGAATTTCTCTTTAGTGTACAAATAAAATGGCTGTAAAACACATAACATATGCTAAAAAATACAGGGCAATTAGACTTGTTATTGAAAAGTATAAGATTGTTTTCTGAAAGATCAGGTAGTGGTTGGTATTTTTAAATCCCTTATTGTTTTTAAATTCCTTTTGCTATCATTGGTTCTAGACTTTGATGTATTTTATTTGGGACAATCCAAGGATCTGATTTTGATGAACAATTTGGAATGTACCGTAGGTCCCCACAAAGTCAATCAATACAAAAAAAAAACAAAGAAAAATGTACTAAAATTGTGCAGATGGGAAGAAGAGGGAGAGGAAGCGGATGAGTTAAGACAAAACAAATCAGTTGAATAAAAACATATTTATTTAAATTCTTATTTAAAATACTGTTATATAAATCCATCATATTAGGATATTATTTTTTTCTGATATACCACATGAAACCTTGTTTTTTTTCCACTTTTAAAAATGTTAGTAGTGCAACTTATAGTGTCAGACTTCTGCGTGATTGCCATAGAAAGAATGGTGATTAGATTTAGATTTTAACTCTCCCTCATTCAAATTGCAAGCCATATGTATATCCAAATGTGTAGGTTGAAGAGTGCTTCTATGTAAATGAAGGGATTAAGGGATTATTGACCTTGTATGGAATAATTATTGGAGACATGCAAGCTGAGCTGACAATATGGTGCACAAGACAAAGCTCCGCCAACCTAATAAGGCTGGCTTGAAGTTTAATTGTGCACATCTTTCCTCAATTGCTGAGGAAACCTGTCCTCTCCTCTCCCTGTTTTTCATTGCCAAGGGAGAAGAAAATATTGGAAAAACCGTGCTAACAGCTGTGGTTCAGTGCTAAGCCTGCGATTAAACTCTCTGTTTTTCAGAAGTTACAAAAGCCTAAAAACCTATGAAGTGGTCGCCCTTTCTCATTTTCACACATCATGGACCCACTCAGTCCTCATGCAGGTTGGGGCTGATTATTTATTTATGGTTCCAAGATAGAATACAGTGCAGTACTATGGAGGCAGTGTGTAAAGGACCGTTCACCAGATATTTGTATTCCAGAGTGGTCACTTCTACCCTTCTACAGTCAAATTTTACAAGTACAGATAGGTATCTATAATGTGGAATAGCTTTATTAAAGACACAGATAATCTGGTGCAAAGTAAAACATGTGACATATATATTTTTTACTGGGCCATATGTACCATTTATAATGGTTTTCCATATTGTATATTTGGTTTGCTGTCTGTCTCTACTTGGAGCATGTATTTATTGTATGCTGTTTTGGAATGAGTAATGCATAGGATTAATCAGTGGGGAGCAGAGAAACATAAGATTCATGTGAAAGAGGACAAAGAGTTAATAGCTGAGGGCAAGGGATAGCTATGGAGATTGGTATGATTTTGTAGATGATAACATTGTATTGTAGCATTGAGCATAGGACGGGCAGCTCTTAGTGAGCATTCCAATGGTAATAGAGGAATAGAATAGTAGACTTGAATGAGATAGATGACAGGGCTTTGCAACGAGTGGCAGAAGGTTTGAAATAGATGACCGTGGTGATGGGCATGTGATTAAATGCTGATGATGTACATGAGATAGGTATGAGGGAGTGTGATTTGACAGCTGCAGAGAATGGGCACATAATTTGTGACAAGTGATAAATAATTAATGTTATGAATACTAAGGAAAAATGAAATTGGTACTTGGAAGGAGAAGCATGACATGGGTGGGAAGCATGGGTGCAAGGGGCACGTGATGGGTGGCTTTTGTAAGGTTCAGTGGAAAAGATTATGCAAGGGTAGCAGGGATAAATAGAACTATAGGCAAAAGTGTGGTCAAGATACAGTTGATGGTGTGCACAATTGTTTGTTGGGGTTATGGTATTGATGACTGTGGAGGAGTGATACTAGATGGATATCATGGAACATGATATGGGTTACAAGGGATCCATAGTAACTGATGGATGATAGTGAGCATTAAATGGATATTGGTTAGTTGAGACATTATACAGATAGGCATTATCTAATATGCTACCCCCTGTCCATCAGAACTCAAACTTATTCATAAAGGTGCTGTTTTGACATACTTGTTTATATTACTTATGCAATGTATTCAGAGTTTCAAATAATAGTTATATTGTTTTTGTTTGTTTTTTAATTAAAGGCACACTATAATCACCAAAACAACTTTAGCTTAATGAAGCCGTTTTGGTGTATAGATCATGCCACTGAAATTTCACTGCTCAATTATCTGCCATTTAGGAGTTAATAACTTTTGTTTCTGTTGATGCAGCCCTAGTCATACTTCCCCTGTCTGTCACAAACACAACCTGCATGAAAACAAAATGGTTTCATTTCCAATCAGAGGTGACTCACTTTATAAGTTCTCCTCTCCTGCTCTGTAAATTGAACTTTAACCACAGACAGGAGGCGTCTAGCAAGCTATTAACAGGTGAAATAAAATTCTAAATGAAACAGAATTTGCAATAAAGGAAGTATAAACCATAGAAGACAATAATAATGGAGAGGAGGCTGTTTTATGGTGGGGGCAAAAAGGCAGCTTAGTTTGTTGTTAAGGACAATAGGCCTGCCCAAATGTGTGTTGTATCTCCTTTCCAATCAAGAGGAAAAAAGATGATTGATGGTTAGGGGGCAACCACTAAATGTTGATTATATTCACACATCATGTGACAACTGACCAATAGAGGAAAAAGGGATTATAAAACAAGCAATACTTCCAGACATTTTGACTGCAACTTCTGAAGGAGACAGAGAGCAATGATATTGCTTGTTTTACACTTGCTATTCCTGATTGTTTGGATCATTGATTAAGTGAAAATTTAGCTTGCTGCTGTATCATGCTAGCTAGCTCCAGCTAGTGACACTTGAAACAATGTTGAGTGGAAATAGTAGATTGCCATTTTGTCATTTATCCCAGGGTTAGAATAGGTTACCAATATATAGTGGTTAAGTTTTTTTTATTTTATTTTTTTATTATTAACTGTGTTAAAAAAAAAAAAGTCCTCTCATATAGACACTCAAACTTTGAGAGTTAGCAAAAGATTTATTTATTCACTGTTCTTTAAAGTTAGTACTGGGGATCACTTTTGGTAACTGTCCTTGGAATCACTAATTAAAATGTTTTTGTTGTTGTTAAAGGGAAACTATAGTCGCCAAAGCAACCTTAACCTGATGATGCAGTTTGGGTGTATAGACCATGCCCTGCAGTCTCACTGCTCAATTCCCTGCCATTTAGGAGTTAAATCATTTTGTTTATACAGCTCTAGTCACACCTCCCTGCATGTGACTTGCACAGCATTCCTAAACACTTCCTGTAAAGAGTCATCTAATGTTTATACCTTCTTATATGCGTATTCTGTTTAATAACACACGTCTTATATCCTGCTCTGTTAATAGCTTACCAGACCCTGCAGGAGCCTCCTGTGTGTTATTAAAGTAACAGAGCAGGAGATAAAAACTTCTAAAGTAAGTAACATCTAACTGAAAATTAAAAAAAATTTCATGCAGGCTTTCAGTCACTGCTAGGGAAAGTGTTGCTAGGGCTGCAGAAACAAAGTGACAACTCATAAATGGCAGTGCATTAAGCAGTGAAACATTAGAGGCATGGGCTATACACCAAAACTGCTTCATTAAGCTAACTATTGTGCTGACTATTGTGTCTGTTTAAGTGTTTAGAGAAAGTAATCCCATTTTCTCAGTGTCTTCAGTCCAGTGTGTGCTGTGCAAGTGTGCTAAATGACTGAAAATGTGGGCTATCATTCATTTAGTTAGAATCCAAATGTGCATTCATTATTGGCAAAATTTCCAAATGACTGAATGCCTCGCTGACCGAATTTCATTGATGCTTTGTGTTCAGCAACATGCCCCTGTTCGCCATGCCACAAATGAGGACATGTCTGCTAAGAAGGGAGCAGTCCGTGGTTACTTTCTGTAATAAATTCCCCCAATTTAAACAACAGGGGTGGGCTCACTGTCTCCCTCGTGCCGCCAGCTGTGGTCATTGATTAGGGAACTTTAAAATAATTAAATAATGCTGGACAGATGTTTGTGGCCAGCAGGAGGAGGCTGTTAATTGAGTGAAAACATGTCCTACACGACTCTCACTCGTGGTGGGCTGGTGGGGGAGACTTACAGGGTTATTTACTCAAAATGAGAAGTTTTAGTGATTTCAAGCTGAATTTTAGATTTAAGGTTAAAATATCCAACATGGAAACATTCTCTAACACTGCTATGTGTTCAGTTTGGCTCATCATGCCAAAAATTCACTTTGAATTCTCTTTGATATCTCACTTTAGTAAATAAACATTGATACTAAACAGTGAGGTTATACAAAGGATGAATCTCGCTTACATTTAGCAGATATGGCACCACCTGCTGAATGGCAGGCTGAGCATAAAGAGGTCTCCAACCTCCATTATACTAACACATGTTATTTTACATTAATATGACACCTGGCTAGCAAGTACTAGCCAGCTGCCACATGATTATTGTTATTATTGACTCATGGCGCTGCCAAGGGTTGTATTATTAGCTATTTGCCCACTAACTGTAGGCCATGGAGAGTAACAGGCTAAATTGGTGATCAACAAAAATGTTCTTGTTGCCTTCTGTTCCTCTCTCAGGCAGCTATTAATGCCTCTGCCTACTCTATGTCCAACTACTGCTTTTAGAAGAGAACCTATGGCTCTCAGTCCTAGCTCTTTTTTTAACTTGTCCAGGTAATCAGGGACTAAGGAAGTCAGCCAACAGGTCTGAGAACCCTGTTATGGAATTCCTGAACAAAACACGCAGGACACAGTTTCTAATGGAACGAACACAAAATGCTTTGTCTCACGCAGCACCTATCCACATTACATTTAACTCAGGGCAGCATACTCAATCTAATACATATAACCAAATCGTATGTGGAAACATATAGAAACTCATAATAATACAAGACAATGCCAAACAAGAAATATATTCCATGTCTGCTGAAAACATAGTATGCATATCTACCTGAATATGCAAATTAACAAGACTTGCTATTCAGGTAGTACATAGAACTGTTTCAAGATCTTCACAACCAACAAATGGCGCTGCACAGACTCTACAGCCAAATCCACCTAGTTGGAAGATGGGGTCTGGTCGGGAAGAGATGCTGACCAGTGCAGCAACCTCTATAGGGTGGCACCCAGAATGCAAAGAAACCAATATACACACAAATCAAGACAAATAATAAGTGTATTAATATGTACAAGGAAGACACTAGGAGAATGTAGGAGAAGGGCCGCTGGATACAGGGAGCTCAGGAAAGACCTCTGGATACAGGGAACTCCGGTAAAGGCATCTGGATGCAGGAAACGGCAGGCAGCTAGCACAGGCACTCATGACAAAAAGGCCAGACCAACAACATTAACATTAATGAACTGGCAAACAAGAATCAGTGATGCTCAACTAAATAGGGAGAAGATAATTGCAAAGTAAGACCAGCTGGTAACAGAGAGCAAACTCAGTCTGGGTGCAGCAACCTGCAATAGCTTCACAGACCAGTAGTGGCACTGTGAGGTACTGCACTAGACTGAGCGTAAACCAAATCATGACATAAGAAAGCATCAGTAGGACTGGAGAGCGCTCAAAAGATTTAACACTAATACACAACCTACACCCATAATGGGCACAGGGTTACCTAGACATAAGAAACATCAGGCAAATCACAAGAGGTGTCAAACATACACAAAAAGACAGTTCCACAATAGCAAACCCAGCCACACATAATCCCAGCAGTAATATAATCCCCTAATCATCATCAGTAGTGTCAAGGCTTGTGAGAGTCTGAACACCTCTTTCTTGTTAGTCTGTTAAGGCCAAATACAGGAGAGTAATGTATTTTTTCCAAGTCAGCATTGTCATGGGCACCATTTTTCCTGCTATTTTGCTGTCCGAATTTTCTTCTTGATTTTTTTTCGGAGATTACATTTAGTTGAGAAGAACAGCAGCATGAACTAAATTCTTAGATTTTGAAAAAAATAATATTTGTCTGAAGAATCAGTGGTTCAGAAGATCCAATTTTTTTTACCCCTACAACTCTAATAACTAACATATTAGTAATTACAACTGTATTATCTTTAGCAGTGATTATGTTTGATTATTTTAATAAGGAAATCCATGTTTTAGATTAACATGGTAGACATTGACTGCTTGGTTAATACAGCAATTTCAAATAAAGAATTATGATATAATAAGTCAAGTTGTAATGTCCATGAAGCCACATTACTCGTTTTAGGTTAGCATAGCAATAACAAGTAATTTGTAATGTACGATAAAGTCTAGTACAGTGTAGACAGTATACTAAACAAACAAACATGCTTTCTCACTATATTATAAGGCTACTGGAAATATATTAGTCTGGCCAGGGGGCTAAAACCCATTGTCAAATCAATTAATGCTCTCCAACTTCTGTTAATGCTTTCAAATTAGATTACTGGAATAGTGACACACACTTTCCCCCCCTCACCCCCCCTTTTAAACACACTCTAGAATCACCCCTGTGGTATGCTTGAATCCAGTTATGAAAGAAAGTAGCTTGACAATAGCGGGATAAGGCTTAACAATAGGCCAAGGTCTCCTGCTATCAGGATAATTGCCAAAGCAAAATACATGTTAAATTATTTTAAACATTTCAAAATATCTTCTTATTCATTATAACATAAAAATAGCAGGATGATATGCCATTTTCTCTGACCAATAACTGTGGAATATGTTTCATAATGTTGTGTTACTGCTTTGTAAAGTAATTCAAATGGAAAATCTTGTAGAGTAAATTAAACTGACACTCAAGAGTATATAAATATTACATGAACACTAAATAGTGAATAATGTTAATCATCTCTGGGCATTTTATTTTTCATGAAAATGTCTAGCCTTTCATGTTCCACAGTTAAGTCTACTGAAACCAAGGAATCTCTTGAAATTCTCAACCAGTTCATAGTTTCCCATTAAGATGAATTGTTTGATATCACACTAATTCACTTATTAAACTGTGCAATGCATCCGCTGGCTATGTGAGTGTACATGTGACTCGCAGCCACTGATAGATTTCATTTGTAATGGTGGATCATTTTCTGCAATTTTGTAAGCATTACTACCAGCAATTTCCCAATGATATTGACCATTAGAATTATTTTTTAAAGAACTAGTCTAATGGATTATATACGGAGAGTGAGGCCTATTCAGTAACGCATTGCAGTTACTGTATGTACATATAGGAGACTACCATATGGGACTAGCAAAGAAATAGAAATGCTTCTGATATCTTTGTGTTTTTATCCTTCATCCATCAGGCTGGAGAGTTGGAAAGCCCTTTTACCATATCATTTGGTATTGTCATTATTTTAGTTATATTCTCGATTTACTATGAGCATTTTCTTTGATATCTTTACATGTGTTTAATACTACTAACCAATGCTTTTCTGTGGTTTCCCAGACAATCAACACTGAAGAAATAACCTGATACTGTAGAACTCTGATTGCATCACATTCACTCCTTTTCTCTCTCAACGTCTCTTTATCGGAGGTTCAATTTACTTGCATTAAATTGAATTAAAACCAGATCAAACCAAAGTTTTTCAAATGAATCTCGTTGTAGCAGTACTATTTGTTTTGAAATAGTTACAGCTGAATATTTCCTTGATAGAAGAATTTGATCTCACCCATCTCTGTAAATTTAACGTGCTAAATTACCATATTCTATCAATAATATGTTAATACTTATTACTTACAGTGTCACATAGTAGCCATTTTTTAATATGTATTTTTTTTTTTTAAATGTTAGGCCATTCCAGTAGCACTACAGTTCAAGTACATTCTATTTTTAAGACACTTAGTCAGCTGACTAGCTGGCTGAGTCTCAAAGGAAATGTAGTCAGCAACAACTGCAGTGGCAAAGGTAAGAAATTATTATCTAAGGTCACTACTAAACAGTTTAGTTTAATTTCTAGATGCAGAGTATCAGACACAGTCCTATCTGGCTGGGGAACAGTTCCTGCCTGGATGAGACCGCAGAGCAGAAAATTGAGCAGTGAAACTGCAGATTTTTGATATATAGACAAAAACTGCTTCATAAAGCTAAACATGTTTTAATACCTATAGTATCCCGTTAAACGGACAGATGCATGTCAAATGTAAATTTATAACAACAACAAAAAAGTTAAATCTCAACAGAAAAAGAGGAAACAATTATATAGTTTAACTTATTTACTGATGGCAACAATAACTGGTGGGACCAGCTGTCCCTATGGATGAGCTTCAACTGAGTCAACAAGGTTATGGCAGGGTTTTGGGTGATTTAGGGATTGGATACCATTATATGATAACTAAAGGTTGAGTGCAACTTAGAGTCATGAGTACAACTCCTCTGGTCTTTGTCAAGTGAACAAGTTTAAATTAATTAATGGTATTTGGTTGCAATTTCTTATACACCTCACGAACTCCAAACCAACGACTCTGTCAGATCCCCCTCCCGACAATTAGTTATAGGCTGAGGCTAACCCTCACAACCAGATGGCAGCTCCCTGACTGAGACGGGACCCCACTAGGGCATGGGAATGCCCAGGACATGATACAGCAGGAGGCCACAAACACTAAAAACCATGGCTAACACCATGACTAACACCATGAAGGTCTTAATAGTCCCCATAAGCGGAGGCTGGCAGCTAAAGAAATGCGCATCTCGGGTGCAGCCATTGTTTGTCTGCAGGAGACCCACTTCTGCAGACGCAACCTGCAAAAATTCATAGGAAAAAATTACTCTCAGGTCTATCATGCGCTCTCCCCGATCAAGTCTAGGGGGGTTTCCATATACTTCCATGACGATTGGATGCAAACAACACGCCAATTGAATTGGCCGACTGGCTTCCTGATTGGCCTTGAGATAACAGTAGCCTCGATTTACGCCCCCTAACATGAAAAAACTAGACAGATATAAACAGGGCCATGTGATCATGTGTGGCGATTTTAACTGCACACGGGATCCCCACATAGATATGATGCGAACACAACACAAGAGGCCCAAACAGCTGTCAATTTCACTGAGCCAACATCTGTCTCACTTGCTACACCAACACGACTTACACGACACCTGGCGTTGCCTTTATCCGGCGGAAAGAGACTATACATATAACTCCCAGACTCACATTACTTATTCCAGGATCGATGTGTCTCACTGATACAAACACACTGTCTCACTTCACTAAGGTCGTCATAGGCCAGATTACTTGGTCGAACCACGTGCCACTTATTGTAACACTTTGTGTCCTGTACCCGGCTCGTGGTAGAGGTACCTGGCAACTGAACGAGACCCTACTGGACAGCCCCACTAATATAACTAACCTGAACAGACAACTGACTGACTTTTTCACCGTCCATGACACGTGTACGACTTCCATTGCTACCCAATGGCTAGCCCATAAGGTGGTCATGAGAGGAGGGTTCATTCAAATGGGCTCAGCGCACAAAAAACAGACACACAAAACACGATCTGAGCTGATGAAACAACTATCCGACCTAGAAGCCAAAAACAAATTATCACCAACAAAGGCCACCCACAGACAACTAGCAAACACTAGGCTTAAACTCCATACCCTGGCATTGCAGTCGACAGAGAAACACATGAGAAACCTCAAACAGTTCCACTATATAGCTGGTAATAAGGCAGGGAGGCTACTGGCTAAGAGGCTGAAGCGAAAACACTTACAATCCAACCTCACATATTTTGTCTCCAAGTCCGGTGATAGACTCTATAACCCCCAGGATATGGTGGAAGAATTGGCGTCATACCATGCCACCCTATACCAACTTGACAAGGACACGAACACACACCAGCCCACTGAAGCCGCAATCCACTCCTTTCTAGACCAAATCTAACTCCCCACTCTCTCTACTAAGCAGCAAACAGACCTAGAGGCCCCCTTCACTGAAGATGAAGTGCGCGTTACGTTATCCACCCTCCCAAAACACAAATCACCTGGACCAGACGGGTTATCAAATTATTACTACCCCATATTTGGACCGATCCTCATCCCTCACCTCACCAAATTATTTAACCTAATCAAACTGACTGGTGATATTCCGTCAGAGATGCTGGAAGCCTACATAATTACCCTTCTCAAGCCCAACAAATCCCCGACCGTATGTGCCAACCTACGACTGATTTCCCTCCTCAATGCAGACATCAAGCTCTATGCCAAGTTATTAGCGAATAGGATAAAGCCGCTTCTCCCCCTATTGATCTCGGAGGAACAGGCTGGATTTGTCTCGGGCAGACAGGTGGGCAACAATACTCGGCACTTTATAAATCTCATAGAGTGGGCACATACCTCGTGCCAGAAAGGGGTTATTTTAGTGCTGGACGCTGAAAAAGTGTTTGACCGGCTGCTCTGGTGATACATGGGTAGAACGCTCGCCCACATGGGCTTCCCCTTAGCATTCCTAACCAGCACCCAAGCTCTATTGTGCAGCCCATCTGCAAGGGTCTTTAGCACAGGATTCCTCTCAAAACCAATTACTATACGCAATGGCACCCGTCAGGGCTGTCCTCTATCCCCACTTATTTTTATTCTATGCTTCGAACCCCTAGTACACCACATTAAACAAAACTCACAGGGAATACAGGGATTGGAGACGCCAAACGGCAAACAGAAGATAGCCTTGTTCGCTGACGACATCCTCTTATTCCTGACTGACCCTACCCAATCTATCCCATCCCCACTGAAACTACTGTCCAGTTACGGTGCTATCTCCTACTATAAAAATAATACAGCAAAGACCCAAGCTTTACCCATCCAATTGCAACAGGCAACAACTATAACGCTAAAACAGACACATATATTTGACTGGCGCACAACAGAGATCTCACACTTAGGAATTAAACTGACAAAGTCCACCCATCTCCTGAACAAGGAAAACCACGTACCAACTTTTCACAAACTCACGTCTCAAATGACAAAGTGGGAGGACTTGGAGGTGTCGTGGTTAGGTCGGATCAACTCTATTAAAATGATGATACTGCCACACATCCTGTACCTATTCCGAACCATCCCTATACCTTTATCATCCCAACTACTAAAGAGGTTCCAAAAAACCATAAATGCCCATGTGTGGAAAAGGAAACCTCCTAGACTAGTCACCACGAAACTGGGACTACACCACAATAAAGGTGGGCTGGGGATACCTGACATCCGATTCTATCATAGGATGCACAAGGTCTGCGGTTACTTAGACTCCCTGACAAAACACAGGCCCTTGTATGGCTATCACTTGAGAACGCATGCCTACACCTGATTAATCTAATAAATGCCCTATAGACGAAGATGTCCAGCCTCGCACGCAAAGCTGCTTTAGGGTGCACTAAGGCCACTCTGTCCGCATGGAACTCCTGGTCCTCCGTGCTATTTGACGCTAACGCACTGATCAGAGAAGCCCTCATCACAGTTTTACAAGCGCGCTTCCCTGACCTCGCACTACACAAATGGTCAGCTCAGGGTATAAGCACAGTAGGGGACCTAAACGAGCAGACCATGTTAAAAATCTTCCCAGCCCTGATGAGCGAATTTTCCCTAGCCCCAGGGTATCTATTTCTGTTCTTAAGAGTCAAGAACATACTATTGACATATAATTTGCCCGAGACCAACGAACATAGATCGGAAACGCTATCCATATGTCACACCATATCCGCCCGCTCCATTAAACCATAATCCCTATGTTATAATGCGCTGTGGGAAGAGGCAGCACAAAATAAACTACCATACATGGAGTGTTGGGAGGAAGAAATAGGGCACACATACACACTGCAGCAATGGCGAGAGGCCTTTACCCTTACCAAATGGGCATTCCAGGGTCTGTCCCTATGGGAGACCTTCTATAAACTTATGATGCGCTGGTACCTAGTGCCTCATAGATTATCCAGGATGTTCTCTACAGTTTCCCCAACTTGGCACATTAATACACACTTTCTGGGACTGCCAGTGCCTGAGACAACTTTGGTCCCACAAACAGCAACTTATACTTAAGGTCACAGAAATATCACTCCTGTTGGCCCCCGAAAGTTATCTGTTACAGATTATGGCGGCGACCTGTCCCACCCAGCACGCCACAGTAATTCTTAACCTGCTAACAGGAATATTCTAGAAGGATATTGATACTTTGGAGAGAGTTCAGAGAAGGGCTACTAAAATGGTTCATGGTACAGGATAAAACTTACCAGGAAAGGCTAAAGGATCTTGGTGGAAAGACGAGACAGGGGGGATATGATAGAAACATTTAAATACATAAACATAGAAATAGAAACATAGAATGTGACAGCAGATAAGAACCATACGGCCCATCTAGTCTGCACAATTTTCTAAATACTTTCATTAGTCCCTAGCCTTATGGTATAGTTAGGATAGACTTATGCCTATCCCATGCATGCTTAAACTACTTTACTATGTTAACCTCTACCACTTCAACTGGAAGGCTATTCCATGCATAGACTACCGTCTCAGTAAAGTAATACTTCCTGATAGTATTTTTAAACCTTTGCCCCCCTAATTTAAGACTATGTCCTCTTGTTGTGGTAGTTTTTCTTCTTTTAAATATGGTCTCCTCCTTTACTGTGTTGATTCCCTTTATGTATTTAAATGTTTCTATCATATCCCCCCTGTCTCGTCTTTCCTCCAAGCTATGCATGTTAAGATCCTTTAACCTTTCCTGGTAAGTTTTATCCTGCAATCCATGAACCAGTTTAGAAGCCCTTCTCTGAACTCTCTCTAAAGTATCAAAATCCTTCTGAAGATACGGTCTCCAGTACTGCGTACAATACTCCAAGTGAGGTCTCACCACTGTTCTGCACAATGGCATGAGCACAATTAGAGGTCGCAAACCGTCCGCGAACTTTACGAATGGTTCGCCACGGTTCGCCACGAACCGTTCGCGGCGAACTCCGGTCAGCTGACACATCCCGGGCCAATCTCCGGCAGACCCTCCCTCCCAGACCCTCCTACTTCCTGGACAGCATCCATGTTGAAGGCAGCTTCGCGACATCTCTACAGCTAATACCTCTCCCTATACAACCAAGCATTCTGCTAGCATTTTCTGCTGCTCTATTACATTGTCTACCTACCTTTAAGTCATCAGAAATAATCACCCCTAAATCCCTTTCCTCAGATGTTGAGGTTAAGACTCTATCAAATATTCTGTACTCTGCCTTGGATTTTTACTTCCAAGATGCATTATCTTGCACTTATCCACATTGAATGTCAGTTGCCACAATTCTGACCATTTTTCTAGTTTACCTAAATAATTTGCCATTTGGCTTATCCCTCCTGGAAAATCAACCCTGTTACATATTTTAGTATCATCAGAAAAAAGACATACATACCTTCTGCAATATCACTAATAAAAATATTACAGAGAATGGGTCCAAGTACAGATCCCTGAGGTACCCCACTGGTGACAAGCCCAAGCTTTGAATAGACTCCATTGACTACAACCCTCTATTTCCTGTCACTCAGCCACTGCCTTACCCATTCACAATATTGGAATCCAAACTTAAAGATTTATTAATAAGCCTTCTATGTGCAACAGTGTCAAAAGCCTTACTGAAATCTACGTAAGCAATGTCTACTGCACCACCCTGATCTATTATTTTAGTTACCCAATCAAAAAAATCAATAAGTTTAGTTTGGCATGATAAAGGGAATCAACACAGTAAAGGAGTAAACTATTTTTAAAAGAAGAAAAACTACCACAACAAGAGGACATAGGTTTAAAAAAAATATATATATATATATATATATATATATATATATATATCAAGAGCTATAAGATAAGGCCAGAGAATGTGAGCAAGATACTACTTTGCTGCAGAGGGATTTAGATAGACTGGGGGACTGGGCACTCAAATGTTGAAAAATGCAAAGTTATGCACTTCGGCGTAAAGAATACACAAGCAACGTATACCCTTAATGGAAGCGAATTAGGGATAACAACACATGAAAAGGACTTGGGAATTGTTATAGACAACAAACTATGCAACAATGTGCAATGTCAATCAGCAGTGGCCAAGGCCAGTAAGGTATTGTCATGCATGAAAAAGGGCATTCATTCTCGGGACAAGAATATAATTTTGCCTCTTTATAAATCACTGGTAAGACCCCATATTGAATATGCTGTGCAATTTTGGGCACCTGTTCTAAAGAAGGATATTATGGCACTAGAAAAAGTGCAGAGGCGGGCTACAAAATTAATAAAAGGAATGGAACATATCAGCTATGAAGAAAGGTTAACAAATTTAAACCTATTTAGTTTAGAAAAACGTCGCCTGAGAGGGGATATGATAACATTATACAAATATATTCGGGGCCAATACAAACCATTGTGTGGAAATCTATTCACAAACCGGACTTTACATAGGACACGAGGCCATGCGTTTAGACTGGAAGAAAGAAGATTTCGTCTAAGGCAAAGGAAAGGTTTTTTTACTGTAAGAACAATCAAGATGTGGAATTCTCTGCCTGAAGAAGTGGTTTTATCAGAGTCCATACAGATGTTCAAACGGCTACTAGATGCATACTTGCAAGAACAGAATATTCAAGGATATAATCTTTCAATGTAGGGTAATAACTGCTTGATCCAAGGATAAATCTGACTGCCATTCTGGGGTCAAGAAGGAATTTTTTTCCTAGCTTGTTGCAAAATTGTGCTTCAAACTGGGTTTTTTTGCCTTCTTTTGGATCAACAGCAAAAAAACAGCAAAAAACAAATGTGAGGTAGGCTGAACTTGATGGACGCAAGTCTCTTTTCAGCTATGTAACTATGTAACTATGTAACTAATGAGAGTATTTAGAAAATTGGGCAAACTAAATGGGCCAAATATATATATATATATATATATATAGAGAGAGAGAGAGAAAATGACAATAGGGAAGGCTGCTCTCCGGATTTAAAAACAAAAAATTTATTCAAACATATTAAAACCTACGACCAACGTTTCGGTCCCCGCTCGGAACCTTCCTCAGGGTCAAAAATAGAACAACAAGACAGTGACTGTCTTGTTGTTCTATTTTTGACCCTGAGGAAGGTTCCGAGCGGGGACCGAAACGTTGGTCGTAGGTTTTAATATGACAGTCACTGTCACAAGACAGTGACAGTGACTGTCTTGTTGTTCTATTTTTGACCCTGAGGAAGGTTCCGAGCGGGGACCGAAACGTTGGTCGTAGGTTTTAATATGTTTGAATAAATTTTTTGTTTTTAAATCCGGAGAGCAGCCTTCCCTATTGTCATTTTCCATATGCTTTGGAGCTCTGGTGGTGCGCCCGGTTTTGGACCTCAGTGTAAGCGTGAGTGCAGGGGATATTTTGATTTTTCTATATGTGTATATATATATATATATATATATACTCCAAGAATGAAAATAAATTCAAGGGCTGCACTCACGGTCTAAATAGTGAAGTTACTTCTTTATTCCATAAATATGAACAAGATCAACGTTTCGGTCCACACAGGGACCTTCCTCAGGATCAAATGATCAGATGTCATTTGATCCTGAGGAAGGTCCCTGTGTGGACCGAAACGTCGATCTCGTTCATATTTATGGAATAAAGAAGTAACTTCACTATTTAGACCATGAGTGCAGCCCTTGAATTTATTTTCATTCTTGGAGTATCCCTATATCCTCAAACGGACTGGCACCCGGCAAGCAAAGTAAATGCTGTGTTGCACATATATATATATCTATATATACATATATATATATATATATATATATATATATATATATATGTTTTTTGAGCGTGAGTGCATGGATTTAATACATTTTTGTATATATATATATATATATATATATAAAATTTTATTTGTGTTTTATTAGAGTTTGTTTGTACAATACACAACTTCATCATTGTATGAGTAAAGATGTTAGACAAATATCTATGACATCATATATAGGTACAAAGCGTCAAACAAAAGTGCTATGTGCATTAAATTAGAGTACTAATATTAATAGATGAAGCTCTGTAGAGTACATATACTGTTCAGACTATAGACTGTACAGTATGGGATCAGACAGTATGCTTGTCATGAGACAACTAATCAAAATAAAAGCAAACAAAAATAATAAAAAGAAGAAACGTATGAAACAATGACATTATATATTGAAAGCTGCACCAACATCTGGAATAACAGCTTGGGCTACGATGTTCAGTCAGCCAGTGGAGCAACTCGGGCCTGATCTCCCTGGATTCCACTGCTCTTGCTGTGTTGTTTTCAGGGTCATCTTCAAATTTGGGTTTTTGGTAGATAAGACCAGTTTCTGGAGCAACATCTCCGGATCATCTGTAGCGGTCAGGGTAAGCATGTCGGCACCCCGGGGGAACTATCAAGGAACCATCCACGCTCTAGCGATACCAAACTGAGTACTCCCTCAGCCTTTTGGCTACAGGTGCAAGTCGCCTCTTTTCAGTTATAACAGAGCAATGGAAGTCATAATATAGGGACATGGCACATCCCTCAAAGTTCACTGTTCCTAGTATCCTAGAACACACAATTATGGCGTTTTTTGCCAATATGTCTCTAGTGGTGGCTATGGTATGCCTGGGGGCATCCGTCGGTGCCGCTGCAGACTTGCACACTCGGGTGGTGGACAAGGTAAGTGGTACATTCACAGTACCCCAAGACCCATAGAGGCAGTGAGCATTTGAACAAAGGGGAGTAAATCTTCTCTTCTCACCATTTCTGGTATGCCCCTCAGGCGTATGTTACGGCATCCATTTATTACAGCTGCTGGACCTGTTTAGTAAGATCCTCAACTTGGTGTATTGTATCTTGGAACAGGCAGTCTATGGTTTTCTCCTTCTCTTCCACTCCATAGACCTTCTGTTGTAGGATTCCCAATTCCGCCTAAGTTTTCTTCAGGTCTGCTTTCCAGACCTGTCTCAGGTCCACCAGCAGCCTTTTTAGATTCCCTTTAGTTGATGGGGATGTATCATCATCCGACTCCGACCTGTGGTATACCTCATCAGATCAGGACATGGCAGGGGAATCCCCCTTCTCTGGCGAATCCCCCGAATCCTCCTGCTCATTCCGAGGCTCTGGCGCCATCTTGTCTGTCACCGGAGGTGCGGGCCTTTCAAATGTAAGCCTGATGTCAGGTGCTGTGGGTCGCTCTAGGTATAACTGCCATCGGTGTTTGCACCCCATAATGTTTTCTGGAGGGGGCAGATAATTTTGGGGTCTCAAAAGTGGTTGTCTGCTTAGAAAGTCTCTGTATTTGCAGGGCCTCAGCGTAGCTCCACAAATGTGCATCTGCTCTGCTTCTCAGTCGGCCACGCTCCCCCACCCCCAATGGGCTGAATGATTATTATCTGCCGTCACATTCTATGTTTCTATGTGTATTTAAAAATATGTGTGACGTTTTTATTAGACTGGAGAATGAAGAACCTGCATTTATGGATATGTAATCAACATTATTCAAATTTTTATGTTTAGTTTTACATATGACCTCAACAAGTAAACAGCCTCTTTCATTGCAATACCACATGCTTTAAAAATATATATTTTTAGTTTGTTTTATCAAACTTATGTATGCAATTTTTTTTGGCTTCAATGACGTAACCTAGAATTACATTTTCAGAGTGCAATCATATGCTAATTTAAGCAGGATGCAAATGAGTGCAGAGCATTAAACTGCACTAGTTACAAGAAACAACAGGGATTAGATCAAAGCAACAGAACACAACAAACTTGTCAGCTAGTACCAGAGAGTCAGTTAATCATGCAGAAAGCAAGGCTAGACTGAACTCAATTCTATAGACATGTGCACTTCTAGCAGCTCCAACTACTGTCCAGTCTTACAAACACACGCATACATTGACTCATACTGGAGACACACACATACAATGATTTGATTGAATTGAGATATATATATATATATAAATAATAGATATTGCTCATTATAGAGCCACAATAAGTTTGAAAACCCCTGTTTGTTTTAGAAGCAAAAGAAAAAATAGGCATTTGGTGTTAAAATGGTATGTACTTTTTGTTGGAAGTCGGTCCCACCAGCCATCCAATGACCGCTATCAGCCAATTAATGCAATTCTGCTTCTAGAATATGCACATAATTTACATTAGCCAGTCCGGAACTATTGTATATTATTGTATGATGTTCTAATGATGCAGAAAATGGGGTTAAACTCCGTACGTGCAGCAATTTAAAGTGAAACGCTGCACATATAGAGTCCAGGCACCATGACCACATTAAATCACTGAAGTGATCATGAAGCTTAGAGTAACCCTTTAATGCTACAGTGGGAAACATGTAATCTGAGTGAGGTGGTGTCACTCACTCTTTGCTATTCATAGAAAGACCTTTTTATATGGAATTAAAAGAGGGCACTTAAACTATTTTTCTTGTATCAATTTAAGATAAAAATGTATCCCTCTGTGGTAAAACGAGAGGCCTTAACTGTTTTCTTGCTGACATCTGCTGTTAATTGGATGGAATGTACACATTTTTAATTAATGCAAATATCAACCATGAGGCAGCAGACAGTGCATGTATATGTTAAGATATACATTTGATTTACTCTGTTAAGGCTGTAGAACATTCTAAATACAATTATATTCAGTAAACAAAGAATTGTAATAAATTAAAAAGAAAGATAATGTTTAAAATAATGCAAAAAATGTAAAATGTAAATCTATCTTCAATTCACTAAAGTTCTCTGACTAGTTAATAATCTACCGTGTTTCTATTACAGAAGCAAAAGTTAAAATATAGTTAAAACATATTAATGTATTAAAACATATTAATGCCACTTTAATGTGATACTTCACTGTAACGTGACACTCGTGTCGAAAACACAAATCTTTAGGAGATATAAAATGTGGTACATCTATTAATCTGTACATTGTTAAACATATGGTCATATTATACTCTGAAGTAATAGCAAAAGAGAGTTTAAACCCACTACAACTATTTTTATGTTAACCCATTTTCAGCTGGATATCGTTAATTTATATATAAGCTAATGATGTTTTTCTTTAAAGTATTATCTTCCCTCATATCTGCAATACATATACATATGGCTAAGGTGGCGTTTTGCAAAATAAAATTTGGAATAAATATTAAACATACTGCCTTTGTGTTTACACTACTACACAGCACCATCTCCTGGAGTCTCTGTAGTTGTTTCTGATAACACAAAATGGGATTCTCAATCTATTACATCAAGGTCAATACTGCAATCTAAAATAGAAGCTCTGTGTTTAACACTTAGCGTTCTAAAGCAAATAATTATTGTCCACATTTTTTTGTTTTAAGATTATTACTAACGTTATAGTCATTAGCATAAAAATAAAAGGTTTTAGAAAATGTTGCTGATATTTTCTTCTTAATTACAGACTAAATAAATGTACTAGAACAAATGATATTATAAACATTCATGAATATTCAGGAATGTAAGCAAAAAAAAAAATGCATTTACATACATAGTATTAATAAGTACAGATTTCTATTAAAATATTATGCCATAAATATTTTAGCACATTGTGAGTACAAACATTTAATATTATTCTCATGTTAATTCTGAATTTATATTAATAGGTATTTCTTTTTTTTTAAGTATTCTTTGCAACTTGTACATAATATAAAAACAAACAAGAATTACTGTATTGGTTTTACTTTATAATGCTATGTTGAAGTCAAAATTGAATGCAAACATTATGTATTTTAAATATTGTTTTTGTTCCATATTTTGGTATTGTAATTTTTTTGTATATTAGTATTATTTATAAACATGTAAAGATATCAAAATTTGCAAGAAAACAAGAAATAAAAAAAACATGTAAATGGTATAACTGGGAGTTTATCACTTTAAGTATTAAAGTGTTATCACCCCTCTGTCACGTAGAATTTACGAGGTAAAGTGTAAACCCAAGACTAAGGGAACTCATTAATATCAATATGGCTACAAGGGGGCATGGTGTTTTGGCACATTTCTTAAGCCCTTAACCATTCAGGGATCCCTTTAGGCTCTTTACATTACAGAGTGAAGTGTGGTTAATTTAGTCACTAATGCTCTACATCCTTATTTCCCTCTGTAGAAAACTTTACTTCAACAGATGTTTTCAAAATAATTAAATGCTAGTGAGCATGCATTATTGACAAAGCTAGATGCTGCACTAATGCACTTCACATTTCTCTGTGTACACATTTGTCAGCAGCAGAATTGATTGATCTATAAATGTGTGCAATTTATTTGCAAGTGGAGTAGATTTTAATTTTCATTGTATGTATTAAAAGGTATTACCATTATTTACAGAGACATAAGCAAAATGGGCCTTGCTAAACATTAAAAAAAAACTGTAAGGGGTTACACATATATAATATATTCAAGGCTTCCAGAGCAGTAAATGTCTATGTTCTTCTCAATCGTAAGTAGGTGACCCTTAAAGGGTTACTCCAACACTTTTTTTTACTTTTCTTTATTACTATTATTTTTTTTTTAAATGTATTTATAATGGCCTATTAACTGTGTTCACCCTTATTTATTAGTGGCAAAATCCTATTACTAGTGGAAAAACCATATTAAATTAAATAAAAACTTTAATTCGCTGGTATCCAAGCCCCATTCAACATCACGCCTTCACTCTCCAATGTTGAACCAAATGCTTCTCAAACATAAACACATGGTTGGACTGATCTGACTACATCTGAGCATATCCACGCCCTATTACCTGAAGAGGATAGGGATGCAGTGGGCGAGGACAGGGGGTTGGAGGCAATGTAGGGAGGCTGGGCTTAGTGAAACACATGAAGGGAGGGAGAGAGCAGAGATACAAGCTTTTCATTCTATAACAGGGATGGAGAACCTTCGGCCCTCCAGATGTTGTGGACTACATCTTCTTTTATAGATGTTAATCTGAGGCGCTTTCCCTTTAAAGAGTATATATATATAGCATATTATATCTTTAATCTTATATAACCTGTGCCGCTGTTCTCTAAGTTTCCCCTATGTATAAAACACAAAAACTCAATATTTAAAACAGTGAGTTAGCACACACAATTGGAGAAAACTCTCAAATTAGAGAGTTAAATATTGGTAGAATGTATTTGTCATTCAACATAAAGTTAATGCAAATGAAGAAATTGTCCTGTTAAATGTACAATACTTTAAAAATCCCAAGATTGTACAGTCCACACCATAAATATAGTGGCCCTTTTTGAATCCTCCAGCACTCCAGGGGTTACAATTAAAATAGTGATCTAGGGAGAACTAAAATGGTGTGGTAACGTTAGGTGAGAAGCCTCCACCATATACACCCTAAGTGGAGCTCTCACCTTGTTAAAGTGCACTTACACTTGATCTGTGTTTGGTCCCAATTAATAGCTGAGAGACAGAATATATAATTTTGTAACATTGTATATGTGGGGGTTAGCAGGACTCTCCCTATATATCCTGTTCACCTGATTCAGGGTCTTGTACTGGTCCCAGAGTGTATCTTCCGGTATAAGCAATAAGTGGATCTTCAGTAGTATTCCAAACTTTATTTATTTCTAAGACTAAAATAAACAGTAAAATCTATATAGCGTCATCTGGCTGGCTCACAGTTCGTGGGGTATGATCGCTTTTACAGGTCTACCGTCCACCAATGTTTCTCCTCGATCTTCCTCTCCCCTGTAATGTCATAAACCACGTGACTTATGTGTTTCACCCTTTAATCTCCTCTGATGCTTTGCTAGCATTATGGCTATAAGAGCATCATGGGAAATGTAGTCCAAAACATCTGGAGGGCCGAAGGTTCCTCACCCCTGTTCTAGAAGCTTCTGACAACAATGTTCGGACCAAATTAGCCTTAGGCAGTCCAGAACAGAGCTCTAGGCTGCCCAAGTTGCAGTGCTTCAAGCGTTGTCCAGTGGTTATGGGTGCTGGAGTAACTCTTTACAGTTTCTCTTGACAGGTTTTATTTAGACAAAACTATAGGTAAAAACTCAAGTAAACAAAGCTCAATCACTTACAAATCTTTATTGCTACTGTTGAACCAGATAGCGATATTATGTAAAAGAACATTTAAAGTGGCTGTAGTGTTTATGGTGTCACAGGGGTCCATGAACTGTCCCACAGTAAGATGTCATACTTTTTAGTACAGTTTTACTGCTTACCTGGGTCTCCTGTGTGCCCCATCTGGACTTATCCTGCAGGAGAACTCAGATGTCACTGCAGAGTTAAAGGACAACTGTCACCTCAAAACTATTTTTAATATAATAATAATTTCATCAAGTATTGAAAGGAAATAGATTTTAAAAAACAAAGTATATGTGACAAAATGGGAAATCGCATCCCTACCTTTAGTATATGACAAGATCCTTCAATCAAATACAGGCAAACGTCAGACAGTGTTTGAAAACTTTGCATGGAGTGAAGCCAGGAAGACCACAGAGGCTAACCGTCCCTTTTCAAACACTGTCCAACCAAATATATATGTATATGGCTAAAGGATCCTGTCATATACTAAAGGTAGGGATGAGTTTTTCCTCATTTTTTTTTACCTATGCTTAATTTTAAAAAAAAAATCGATATCCTTTTAAAACATGATGAAAGCGTTATTACATATACAATTTGAGGTGACAGCTGTTCTTTACGCCTGTCTAATGCAGAGCTCTGACACTAGCAGCCAATATGTGCTAAAAAGCCCTGTTTAACTCTGTAGAGCCAACCAGATTTGGGCTGCAGGTGTCGGTACCGAGGAGGACCCAGGTAAGTTGTCAAATTATACTTAATTCAACAGTTTAATTACTTTCCATGGGATGATGCCAGAACACTCATGTCACTAGGATGGTTCATGGAGTGTTTCTTTAAGATCAATGTAACAGTTATTTTGGGAGTGAACACGGAGCTTTTGAAGACACATCTCTGAATTAGCTGAGTTGAATATTTGTTTCAGCTTGGCTATTTTGGACTACATTTCGCAAGTCAATTGTTAACTCCCAGTAATTTGCTGTTTAAACGAATAGTCTCTCAGACTTCATACCAAGCAGCTTCCGTCAGCAATGAAGGTGTCAGCCAGTTAAATGCCTTTATAGATCCTAGGGTGCTTTGTCAATCATCCTATGGACTGGCACCAGATTGAAGATTTTTTTATACTGATGTATAGGACTTCACTTATCCCAAGACTGTAAGAGCAATATATAATGTGTCCATCATGTATCCTACAACTAGCTGTGTGAGACATTGGCATTGCATCTAGTGAGCACAGCATTTGCAGCCAAACTATTATCCTGAAAGCTTTAGAAACTGAAAAATACTAGATAATAATAAAAGGCAAATCTAAATTGTGGTTGAAAATCTTTTAAAATAATTATGTAGATCTTGCATTAAAACATGGAAAAGAAACTGTAGATTATTTTGAAAAGGAAATGATTAGCCATGCTCGATTTTTGGATCTCATGCAGTTAATGTTAATGGCTATTATCTTTAATTGCTACAACCATTAAAGTGTAACTGTCACTTCCAGAGAAGTAGCATTTACTAGGGTGAACCTTTGCACCAAATTTCTCTGAAAATGCCCAATGTATCCCACTGATCTCAAAGGGATGGATTCCAAAATGATACTTGCGATATTAAATAAATTAATCAAAGTGTTAATAAACAAATAAACATTGGTTAAACATTGGTAACCAGGAACCCCAGTTCAGTAGGACTGACTCAGCTATATGATCCCTCTTATATCCTTAAACCTTGAGAGCAGTTTAAATATGAAGAATATAGCAGGTGAGCAGCTGTGATTACACATCCACTCCCTCCACCACCCACTTGACTTGTGGGATGAGTTATTGTAAATAATCAAATAAAGCGTTTGCATAACGTATTACACCTAGTGGAACATGATCAACAGTCTCCTTAACCATGCATGCTGTCACCAGCTTGAGAATGGTCTACTCGTTACCACCAGATGTACAGCAGGTGAATGATTACAATTCAGAGGCTCCACTAGACGTCTAGAATGGAATACCTAATTGAGAAACACTCTGGGCACCACAACAACTTCTAATTGAAGTTGTAATAGTGCCAGGATGTCCTGGGCACCATCTTAGCTTAAAGGGACACTATAGTCACCCAGACCACTTCAGCTCAATGAAGTGGTGTGGGTGTGTGGTCCCTCTAGGGTTAACCCTGCCTGATGTTAACATAGCAGTTTCTGAGAAACTGCAATGTTTATATCTGGGGTTAAGCCAGCCTCTAGTGGCTGTCTTCCTGACAGCCACTAGAGGCGCATCGGCAATGATATTATGCCTCAATCACGCAGAGCGTCCATAGGAAAGCATTGAAAAATGATTTCCTGTGGACACTTTGAATGCGCGCGCGGCACTGCCGGATGCTGACGTCGGCGGGGGAGGAAAGGTAAGGGAGCCCAGCGGGGGAAAAAGGTGAGTAGCTGAATGGGGTTTTAACCCCTTGAGCGCCACGGGAGGGGGATCCTGAGGTTGGGGGCACCCTCAGGGTACTATAGTATCAGGAAAACCAAATGGTTTTCCTGACACTATAGTGTCCCTTTAAGGGGTCACACTGTTAGTTCAACAAATAGTTTAATCCCAAAGTTGTGAAGAGCCTGCCATTCTGCATCCTGGTTTCCAGCAATGTCTGAGGCTTTGATGTGGAAGGAAAGGAGAAGCCGAAGATATAAGAATATGAGAAATCCTGTGCTTACCCACTAATTATTGCATGACTCCTCCACAACCATGGAGAGAGATCACTAAACATTGGATGGTTCAGTAAGAGTTTTTCATACATTTACCTGATTTTATTTACTGTATATATATTAAAAACAAAATGCTATTTACAAGTATGACTCTTAAGGCCCATTTTAACAATATGTCAGCATTTGTATTCCAAATAAGCAAATTACATTTTAAAAATGTAGTTTCAGTAAAAAAAAATGAAATCTAAGAATATTAAAATATAATATTCATGTCTGCATGGTACATATACCTAATGCAAAGTGAAAAAGAGGGAATCAAATTTTGAGCACAAAGTTCCTTTAGCTTTCTAAAGGAACATGTTTAAAGTCTTCTGGGCCTACAGTAATCAAGATTATAAGTGTACATATATTCTAAATGAATCCAATGACCAACTACATTTAGTTAATGGGTTGTAAGTATCAAAGAGAGCAATTACTTTTTCACATAAGGTCAGTCAGTGTTAGGTAACTATTTTTACTTGAATAAAATTAGATTTCAAAGACGGAATTTTGAGAAAGGAATTGTTTCTTCATTTCAGGGAGTTACCTATTGAGAAAAATACAGGAAATAAAAAGACACTTTAAAATGTTCATGTAAATGGAAAGAACATACTCAAGATTAAATAGTAAATTCCAAGTGTTAGCAAATATCCAACATATTTACTTGCCTGCTCATGTGGACTACAACATGTTGGGCACAAGTCAGACCTATATGGTGGAATTTACAAGACTATGTTATATGCACCTTTTAAAGGAGCAGTTCAACCACCATCACTGCTGCAGCTTACTGTTGTTTTTTGTTGGTGCAAGGAGTGCTCCATTTAGTAGTCAAACTATTTAGTAATTTGTCTTATTAACTGGGGTCCTCAGGCACTGGTCCCTGTTTCCACTGCTTTTGATAGAGAGTTGGAAGTTCTTAAAGGAACACTAAAGCCACCAAAACAAATTTAGCTTAATGAAGCACTTGTTGTTTATAGATCATGCCACGAAAGTCTCACTGCTCAAGTCTCTGCCATTTAGGAGTTAGATAACTTTTGTTTATGTTCATGCAGCCTTAACTACACATTTCCTGGCTGTGACTGAATTGGTTTCAGTTTCATTCAGATGTAACTTACTTTAAAAGTTTCTATCTCCTCCTCTGTAAATTTAACTTTACTCACACACAGGAGGTTGCTGCAATGTCTAACACGTTTTTAACAGAGAAGGAGATAATAAATTATACATTTCTTTAGAGTTGTGACTAGGGCTGCATAAACAAAGTGAGCTGACTACTAAATGGCAAAGCATTGGGCAGTGGGACTGCAGGGGCATGATCTATACACCTAAAACTGCTTCATTAAACTAAAGTTGTTTTGGTGACTGTAGTGTCCCTTTAATCAGGAACTTCAATGAGCTCTGCAATGCAGCATTTACCTCACTGGCTGAGAGGATCTGCTGATCACTCTCAGTCAGTATGCTATGCACTGTATTGAGGGGCTTAGCAAAGCCGAGCTTATACAAGTTCCTACTTAGGATTGTTTTAATCAATACAGTGAGCTGTAGTGTGTATGGTGCTTGGAGTGTTTCATTAAATACAGAGTGCTCTGTGTATAATGCTATTCACATAGCTAATTTGTTTGTTTGTTGAATGTGTATACTGCTCTATATATGTTAGTATTTGGTTGTGACTATCAAACCTTATAAACCTTTTCAGCCTAAAAACATTTAAGGCCAGAATAGCTAAACTGAAAACATAGCTGACTTTGTGAAGTTTTCTAGCTTGGCTGCTTTGACCTTACATTTCAAATTCACTTTGAATTCTCACTTTGGTGTATAACCATATAAGTGATTCTGCAGGATAAATGTAGGACTATATCCTGCAGAAACAAATCAATCAAGGGTGTTTAATAGACAAGTACTCATATTTTTCTCATAATACAAGAAAAATATATATATTTTTAATAATGTTTATATTTCTGCAGTATTGCACATTTTCTTTATGTACATAAAAGATCATTTTTATATTTTAGGTCACTGCCTTAGAACTGGGAAACCCAGGTTTTAATCCAGGTCAGATCAATTTACCAGTAAGTGTCCATTTACATATCTACTTATACAATCCACATACATTGTTATCATGGTTAAGCAGGACCTTCTTCACCGTCAAGTATTCCATGTCCATGATTGTAAAGTGTTAGCACTAAATAAATGCTAGCAATAACAACAATAATATACACATCATAAGTACACTGTGGGTCAACAAAATTTAAAGTTAGTAGATATGCAACGAGAGAGAGAGTATAGTCACAATTTGTGTAGGAAAACAGGGTTACAAGGACTGACCAATTGGTCTGCCAATAGCGAGGCTAGTTGAAGGGAGAATGTCACGTTAGCGTATGGTGACAAAAATACACAGTAATCTAGGTTGCAAAAAAGACCATCAAGTTGAACCTTTTAAACATATTTCATGCTGCTGTCATATATTAATATTGAACTTATGTAATATTTCAAATATGAACATGTTACACTATTAAAAATATTTTGTATGTCCTTTTTGATCATAAGAACAAAGCAGTATGCATCATAACTCACTTAATGAAAGTTTGTAAAATGCTCCACTTGATTGATGTATTGACATTTTGTTTGTGTTCATCTTAAGGAAAGGTAAACATTTACATGAGAATATGTTTTTAATTTGTAAAGTATTATTTATTTTATATTTTGCAAATTATGTATTGAAGGTATTTTATAGCAAAGAAGCATCCTTATTCTTAGCAGCATACAACTATTTCTAATGATAAATATTGAATTTATTGTACGGCTATATATTTCTATAATAAAACACATGCATATGTGTGTACTGAGTGAGGATTCCATTTCTTTGAGAAAGTAATGGAATCAACACTGACCTACAGCTTTTAAAGGGGAGCTGTGTTAAACCCTAATCCAAAACTGTGTTCTTTTTATGCATCAGGCTGTGCCTTGTTCTGGACCACTTCAAAACAAATTGAATTATCCCCTGAGAGTGGATTAGCAGCCCTTGGGCTTCTCTTAGGAATGAAATGCACAATTAAAAAAAAAACGAGCAAAGAAAACTGCTATAGAGAGGACAGCAGACACCATATTGTACCATACTACGAGGACCCACTACAAATAAAAAAGCAATCATGTGTGAAAAAGTGCTCCTTTAATTACTCCTATTTTTCATTCCCCAGCTGGTGCTGCTAACAGGAGCAAGACTAAGAAAAAATATAAGTAGTGTTTATAGAAAAGCACAGATTTTCAATTTAAAACAAGATGCTTACCAATCACAAATTATAATTTTTGCTTTATGAGACACTGGATATATTGTTCCTTTTAGTCTTTCAATTCTTTTATAAAGCATATACGTTGGGATCATTAAGAAACTTGAGCTTTCAAATGCAAAGAGTCTACCAGCTAAGTTAAAGATTATGTCTACAGGAAAAGGTTCAAGATGATAATAAAAATATAAATGAAACAATTTCACATTTCTTACTCATGCATGCAAAACAAAGGGAATTCAATTATTTATGTACACAAGACTTCTGTTTTATTTATTTGTATATTTTTCCAATTTATTTTTTTAAGGTAAATCGAATGAAGAGGAGTGCATGAAAACTGTACTTTTTGTCTACAGGAATTTTCATTAAAATGGTAGCCAGATCTTAAAAAACATATGCATGTGCATGTTGAATTTTCATTCTAGTTCTATGAGCAGATCACTTCTAGCAGCAGTTATTATTATTATTATTTATAAAGCACCAGCAAATTTCTTAGCACTCAAATAAACAAACTCAAGAAATAACACTATCTTACCCCAAAAATGCTTTACAGCCTTTGGCTCATGAATGTGGGTCATAGAGTAGTCCTTCAATGCAATACACCAAACTTATAACAAATACATTTGGTAAATGTTTTCCCCACACACCTGCTCAAAAGCAGTGTGAATCAGGGTAAAATGCTACTCTGTAGCTCCCTGTATATTGAAATAAAAACAATCAAGGGCCATTTATCAATTTGGATGAAACTAAACACAAACAGGGTTGTTCACTAACACACACACACACACACACACACATATATATATATATATATATATATATATACACACAACCTAAATATGGGAATATGGCTCTTAATCCAAAGAAAAAAAGAACATAATTCTTTATTTTTCTTTAGATTAAAGGAACACTATACATGTATGCAAACATGTATGCCTGACCCTACAATATTAAAACACCATTGAGCCCCCCATTGAGCTGCCCTCTTCTTTCTCCCCTAAATGTAGTACAATATTTCCTTCATGCCAGTCTGCTGGTGCTGGATCTGCCCACGATCTGCCTGCATGGCTGATATCATCAGAAGTGGTTTTCAAAGCCAATCACAAATCTCTGAAAAGACAGTGTTTACTGCAAAAAGCCTGAGGAAATGATTAAATGATTAAACTCACCAGAACAAATACAATAAGCGGTAGAAGTTTTGGTGACTATAGTTTCCCTTTAAGAGCTGTATTCCCATATTTGTGTTGTATAAGTATATTTATGAAAGAGACCACACAGTAAGATCTCAGGGAAGGTTGCCACATCTACATCCAGCACAAAAAGTATTAATATAAATGACAATTAATTAATATTATTTATTTATAAAATATTTTACCAGGAAAGATACATTGAAATTTCTCTCGTTTTCAGGTATGTCCTGGGTATATATATATAGTTATATGCTGATGTGTATGTAACTATATTAATTAATATATGTATGTATGTACATACATTGTTTGCAAAATGCCTTCACTAAGGACCAGATTGACAAAATTCTGTTAAAATAATAAATTGCAAATTCTCAAACTTACTGAATACAAATCTAGTTGAAATGCAGTTGTTTTTCAACCAAATGAATACATCTCATTTGGTACAATCCAGTGTATGCTTTTAAATCATTAATACTAAGATGTGAATACAATATTAAATACAGGATTTACATATTTAAACACTGAATTACGATTGGATTCACTCTAAACTAATCCAGTACGCTACAAATTTGCAATATAAATTATCCTGCTTTTCTCAGACAATTTTTCCTACTTGTAGTGCAAGCTGACAAATTGACATATGGTTAAAATAACAACAAATTGAAAAAATATTATGAATTTAGTATAATATAAATAAATTATTAATGTAATTAACAATAATGATAATGATAATGTTTAATTATTTGGTGTATATTTGACAACTATATGGTGCTACTTATTATGTTTATATGGAGTTATCTATTAATACAAATTAGTCTAAACCAAATTTACTGGCACACAGCTGCAAAACCTGTCTAATTATCACTGTATTTGAGTTCTCGATTGTATATTGCCATTGCTCATTTCTGGATTTCTATCATTCAGTTGGATCAATACATAAAATCTAGTCTACATTCAGACTAATTCAGAGACTGTATTGCAAAATATGTACATTGAGAAATCTTGAGATCAACTTGAATGCCTCTGGATGGTCTGATATTATTTTACTATTCTGGTCAAGGTCACTTCTTATCTGGACAAGGGCACTTAATTTAACAATCGTAAGGGTATTTGATAGAGACTTCTACAATAATGTTTAACCTTACCTGTAGATATCTTCCTGCAGATTAAGTCCTTCTTTTTCTATTGTATCATCTAATAAGTGTCTTAATGTTTATTTTTCCTTATATATTTAAAAGGAAATACAGGCAGGGCTTGAACTATTTTTTTGCAAATACTTCACATTGACAGTGGTCATGCAAAGTGTTGGAGCACTTAATCTTCAACACTTAAGCTTCTGCATTTACATGTAAAACACCACAGTTGAAACAGAGAACTATTTATGTAATCTTCACTTACACTGTTTAGAATGATGGAGCAAAGTTAGAAGATTAGGATAAATTTAGTTTCGGGAAGGTTAGGACAAGGTTACGTTTAACCCTTTAAGGACACCGTCATGCTTGCCTTTTACTTCTGAAGCTGTGTCAGTAAGGTGTTAAGGATAAAACACAACAAATGAAAACCCAATAACAAAGATACAAACCATGTGTATACTGCAAACAATTTACAAAACTTAAAGTGTAAAACACAATATAAAAGCACTATGGCTTTAAAACCAGTCCGCCTGTGTTGTGATTTTAAATAGCAAACACAGCAACTTAGCTTAATGTTCTTCTGTATAAAATTAATAAAAAGACTCAAAGATGTCCGACTTTATATAAGAGAATGGGAATGTAAAAGAAAAATTAAATAGAATAAAATCCTTTTATTGCATACTTTGCGCAAATAACATGTTAAAAAGGCTCACAAAATATGATGGTGGGACCAATTGGTTTTAAACCCACTTTTTTTAAAGACAATAAGGGGAGAACACAAGGGATGGAAGAGAAATACGAGTATTTAATTTAGCAGGAGTAGAACTAAGTAATGCACATAAGTCTATCCTGGGAAAGGGTTTAAAATGAGCCCCTAAAAGAATATACATAAATTCCAAACATTTGTAGATATACAATACCTTATTAGGAAGCTGTCTTAAAATTATTTTTTTATGTTCACTAGGATAATTCTAAATTGTCCATTCAGGGCTTACAGAAAAACAGTTTTTTCTTGCTTTTTGTAAATGCAATGAAATGTAAATGTTTGAAAAGCTGACAACTGATTAATTAGAAAATAAAAAAATATATAGGAATCTAAAAAAAACTAATTGTAACTAAGGGAAAAAGACACGCAATGCAGGAACTGCAAATTAATAAATCTATGGTGATTAAACCTGCAAATAAGTGTAGGAAGTAATTATTTTACTTGTGGACATGTGGAGTGTTTTAGACAGTTAGGAAATTATAATGTATGTACCAAGTTAAAAGGAAATCTCATAAATGCAATAAAGAAATCTTTAACCCCTTAAGGACTAAGCCAAATGTACACGTTTTGATCAAAATAAAGCATAATCAAAACTTGGAATTTGACTATATGTATGTTCAACCATAATTCACATCTTTCACCCACACTTATTATATATCATTTTATTAAGGAGAAACAGGGCTTTCATTTAACATCAAATATTTAGCTATGAAACATAATTTAATATGAATAAACTATATATATATATATATAACACTGTTTGCTTTTACTGCAATAAAATGCACATATTTGTATTCAGCGATGTCTCACGTGTAAAACAGTACCCCCTATGTACAGGTTATATGTAGAGATGTCGCGAACTGTCCGCCGGCGAACAATAGCGTGTTCGCGTTGGGCGAACATATCCGATTTCCGGTCCGCCCCCTATACGTCATCATTGAGTAAACTTTAACCCGGAACCTCACAGTCAGCAGACACTTCCTTGGAGGGTCTGCTGCTGATTGGGTGGAATGTGTCTGCTGGCTGTGAGGTTCCGGGTCAAAGTTTACTCAATGATGACGTATAGGGGGCGGACCGTAAATCGGATATGTTCGCCCAACGCGAACACGCTATTGTTCGCCGGCGGACAGTTCGCAAAAAGTTCGGCAGACAGTTCGCGACATCTCTAGTTATATGGTGTTTTGGGAAGTTACAGGGTCAAATACAGTATTTTACATTTCTGAGTTCTTTCACATTGAAATTTGCCGGATTGGATACGCTGCTTTTGAGATCGTATGGTAGCCCAGGAATGAGAATTACCCCCATGATGGCATACCATTTGCAATAGTAGACAACCCAAGGTATTGCAAATGGGGTATGTCCAGTAATTTTTAGTAGCCACTTAGTCACAAACACTGGCCAAAGTTAGCGTTAATATTTGTTTGTGTGTGAAAATGCAAATAACTAATTTAAAAACCAATTTTGGCCATTGTTTGAGACTAAGTGGTATGTGTGGGTGCTTAGAATGGCCGGACTACCATACCAAAGAATAGTCAGGAATAGCCGAGGTCAAGGGAAACAGAAAGAGACACAATGATAAGGAAAAGCCAGGAGTCAGGGATGCCATAAAACAGGGAAGTCAAAAACAATGCCAAAGTCAAATAACCAGAATTACCAGACTCAATAATGCGCTCTCAGACAACCACAAGGGAAACCGCAACAGGGCACTGAGCAGGATGAGAACTGGGCCTAAATACCCCTCCTCTAGATCTGATAGGCTGTAACCGGCCTTTGACCCCAAAGGCAGTTACCAAGTTTTGATTTGCATAATTGCTGCTCAGCATTAACCCTTCTGTGGATTTGGTTGCTGCTCAGCACAACTTTTCCTGTGTGGACAGTAAATGTCATTAGCCACATTTTTATAAGCTGATGAATACGTGACATTACCCCCCACCTGAAGAACGCCCACCGGGCGGGCAGGACCAGGCTTGAGAGGAAATTTGGTGTGAAAATAGTGAATCTTGTGGCCAGCATGTATATCAGATGCCGGAACCCAAGAACGATCGGCTGGTCCATAACCTTTCCAATGCACCAAGTACTGTAAAGTGCCCCGAGAAAACCTGGAATCAATTATGGAGGAGACCTCATACTCTTCCTGTCCAGAAACAACTAAGGGAGGAGGGGGGACACTTGAGACAATATATTTATTGCAAACAAGAGGTTTGAGCAAGGACACATGAAAGGTATTAGGAATTTTTATGGAGGCTGGAAGGGCCAGAGAGTACGCAACAGGATTGATCCTACAAAGGACATGAAAAGGTCCAAGGAACCGAGGAGCAAATTTCATGCTAGGGACTTTGAGCCTGATGTTACGAGAAGATAACCAAACTCTCTCACCCACTTGGTAAATAGGGTTGGCACCTCGACGTGTATCAGCAAAATGCTTGAAACAGTCAGCAGCAGTACCCAGAGCAGATTGAACTTTAACCCAGGTATCACGGATAGAAGCCAGACGGTCATCCAAAGCAGGAATAGCCGTATCAGAAAAACAGCCGGTAGGACAGTAGGATGCCGGCCATTATTAACAAAAAATGGACTATGCCCAGAGGAGTCATTGTCAGCATTGTTCCTAGCAAACTCAGCCCATGGTAATAATTCAGACCAATTGTCTTGAGTGCTATTAATGAAACAACACAAGTATAATTCCAAAGACTGGTTAGCCCTCTCAGCTGTACCATTAGTCTGGGGGTGGTAAGAGGATGGAAAAGAGAATTTATACATAGTAGCCTTCAAATTGATACATAATAGTAACAACAAGTGCACCCAAAAATGACTGAGAGAGAGTAAAACCAATATATAATATTAGCAGTGAAAATAATAATCACAATGAGAAAGTAAAAAATTAGTTCCCAAATTAGCTTAGATAACTAATCCAGCAAGTTGAGCAGAAAGAATATATATATAAAAAAAAAAGCATGTGAAATTGACTGTCACTCAGTGTTGCTTCCTAAGTGGGCAGTTTGATTTCACAGAAGTGTGATTGACTTGGAGTTACATTGTGTTGTTTAAGTGTTACCTTTATTTTTTTGAGCAGTGTATATATATATGATCTAAGTATATATTATTTTATTTTAAACTTTGTTTAAACTTTATTTTAATTTATTACAGGCAGCAGGGGGACTACCTGTCATTCCAGGCACTCTCCTTGCTCTGGTGAACTCCATGCCCATGAGGGTTAAGGCAGTGCTGGAAAATAATGGTAAGCCACACAAAATATTGACACTTTGGGCCCAATTTGGACATTTCCACTTAGGGGTGGACTCACTTTTGTTGCCAATGGTTTAGACATTAATGACTGTGTGTTGAGTTATTTTGAGGGGATATCAAATTTACACTGTTATACAGGCTGTACATTTACTACTTTACATTGTAACAGAGTGTACTTTCTTCAGTGTTGTCACATGTAAAGATGTAATAAAATATTTGCAAAAATGTGAGGTGTGTACTCACTTTTGTGATATACTGTATATACCTATTCACATATACATACATGTATGCATATATATACACACTTATACACACACACACACACACACACACACACACACACACATATATATGTATACGCATACACATATACATATACATACACACAAACACACATACATACATGCATATGAACTCATATACACAAATATAAGTTGCATATATAAGCATACGTGCATAAGAGTATGGAAAAGCATAGGTCTACACATAGTACTTTGTATATTGATAGAATAAACATATTGGAATGCATTTTAAAATGTTGATACATATGACAGAACAGTAAGGTAATATTTGGGGAGTGTTCATGTAAAGTGTTGGTAGTGGGACAGGGAACCAAAATCAATATTTAGTCCTCTATTCTTGCTGTTAAACATTTTGATCATTCTGGCTTCAAACTTTTTTATTTCTTGGGTACTAAGCCCCTTTCAGTACTTTGATTTTAGGTCCTTCATTGAGTTGCCAGGCTGGGTAAAATGGTGTCCCACAGGAGTGCAGTGGGATTCTTCTTTGTGGTGTTAATTGTTGGGTGGTTTTACCAATGTAGCATCCTAGGTGGCATTTCGTGCATTGAATCATGTATACCATATTGCTGGATGTGCAGAAGTATGAACCTTTAATGCTGTAGGTTGTATTGTCGTGTGTGGCTGTGTTGTCTGTGCATATGTGCTGACAGTTTGAAGTGAGGTTTTTTGCATTGACTGCTCCCATTTTTCTGCTTTCTGTTGATTAATTTTTGTTGGAGGTTTAGTGGTTGTCTGAAGGCCAAAATGGGTGTTTCAGAGAAAATGTTTTTTAGAGTATCATCTTCTGTAAACATTGGTTGTAGGTCTTTAATGATTTTCCGTATTTCCTCAAGAGCTGGGTTGTAGGTGACCACAAGTGGCACTCATGTAGATATTTTTTCTCTCTCTGTACTGTAGCAGTCACATGCGTGGAGTTTTTGCAGCAGAGTTCATTTATTTGGTAAAAGACCTTCGTTTGTAGCCTTTCTGTCTTATAGATTGGGAGAGTACAATTAGATGGAAATTACGGTAATTAGGATCAGAGCATATGCAATGGTACCTAGTGGCTTGGATGTAGATGATACCCTGTTTAGTATGGGAGGGGTGGAAGCTGGAGCTGTGAAGGTAACTGCACCTGTCTGTGGGTTTTCAGTAAACCAAGGTGTGGATTGTGCCATTGTTACATGTCACAGTGGTGTCCAGAAAATTTACAAATATAGTGGAATATTCCATTTTTAGTTTTATTTATGGATGGAATGAGTTAAAAGAGTCATAGAACTGTATCAGCATAGGCGTGCGCACGGGGTGTGCCTGGGCACACCCTAATCCCCGCGGCATGCCTGTGAGTTCTGCAGGAACACGTGGGAACGCTGTTCCCGCTGTTCCTGCAGGCACTCTGCTGCCCCCAAATGCCCTCCCCTGTGTTCCCCCTGTCATGGGGCGGAAGGGAGCAAGAGGTGATGGACACCCCCCCAGTTGGGCGCCTATCTCCACACAACAAGTGGCGAGGGAGCTGTGTGCTCTCTGCTTCATCTTGTCGCACGCAGTTTGCTGATGGCGGGAGCCGGAATATGACGTCATATTCCGGCTACCAGCTACAGCAGACAGCCTGCGCAGCGAGAGGAAGCAGAGAGCACACAGCTCCCTCGACGCTTGTTGTATGGAGATAGGCGCCCGACTCACTGGACCCCAGGGACAAGTCCACGCCAACTCTCCAGGTAGGGTGGCTGGGTGGACAATTTTTAATTAAAAAATAATAATTTGTGAATGTGTGTATGTGTGTGTGTGTCTGTGAATGTATGTGTGTGTGCCTGTAAGTGTGTTTGTGTATGTGTGTCTGTGAATGTATGTGTCTGTAAGTGTGTGTGTGTGTTTGTGAATGTATGTGTGTGTCTGTAAGTGTGTGTGTGAGTGTCTGTGAGTGTGTGTCTGTGAATGTATGTGTGTGTGCCTGTGTGTGTGTGTGTGTGTGTCTGTAAGTGTGTATGTGTGTCTGTGAGTGTATGTGTGTGTGTGTGTCTGTGAATGTACGTGTGTGTGTCTTTAAGTGTGTGTGTGTGTGTCTGTGAATGTATGTGTGTGTCTGTGAGTGTATGTGTCTGTAAGTGTGTGTGTGTGTCTGTGAATGTATGTGTGTGTGTCTGTAAGTGTGTGTGTGTGAGTGTCTGTGAGTGTGTGTCTGTGAATGTATGTGTGTGTGCCTGTAAGTGTGTGTGTGTCTGTAAATGTATGTGTGTGTGTGTCTGTGAGTGTATGTGTCTGTAAGTGTGTGTGTATGTGTGTCTGTGAATGTGTGTGTGTGTCTTTAAGTGTGTGTCTTAGTATGTGTGTGTGAGTGTATGTGTGTGTACACATATATATATATACACACAAGTGTATATTTTTTTGGGGGGTGGGAATCTTGGGAGAGTTCCCACACTTTATTCCCCAGGACTTGACCCCTGCCGGCAGGGGAGATCTCCGGATTTCCCCTGTCGGCTCATGCAGAGCTGGCGCTATCTGAGTGCCGGCTCTGCTCTAAGCCTCCATGGGCCGGCGGGGAGATCAAAGATCTACCTCGCTAGCCCACAGCAGCATGGAGGAAGGCAGGAGAGGACCCAGGGAGCTCTAGACAGAAGCTCCGCCAGGTTCCTCTCGCGAGATCTGAGCATTGCCGCGGCAATGTTCAGATTTCGCAAGAGTGAACTCTAGCCCTGCAGGCTAGAGTTCACTCTCCCTTGGACAGCAAGGATCCCCCATCCCTACATAAGGTAAGAAGGGAGGGGGGTTATTTACTAATCTGCCCCCCCTTTACAATCCCTCCAAACATACAGCACAAACACACATACAGCACACACACAGCACCCTAACACATACAGCACCCTAACACAAACAGCGCACGCACACAGCACCCTCACACACACAGCACACAAACAGCACCCACATACATACAGCACCCACACACACAGCACACATACAGCACCCTCACACACAGATCATCCTCACACACAGCACACTAACAGCACCCTCACAAACACACAGCACACTAACGGCACCCTCACAAACACACAGCACACTTCAGTTCAGTTTTTGCTGAACTGATCCTGATGAAAGCCACGGACTATGGCTGAAATGTTGATTATGACTATGATTATGCTTTAACAAGATATGGAATAAAGAAAGAAACATTTTTTATAAAAGAAAAAGACCGTGAGTGCAAGCCTTCTTTTACTACTTTTTCTATATATATAGATATATATATACATGCGGCGTGTATTTGTGCTTTAGGGTGCACACCCTAATGCAATAGGCTGCGCACACCTATGTGTATCAGTTTTTCTTCGCTTTCAGTCTAAATTATGAAGATATCATCGATATAGCGATAATATTTGTATTGTTTGGTGGGTTTCTAGGAATCTCTGTATGGTCTGTATTTCTAGGAATCTCTGTTCAAGATCTGCCATAATCAGATTAGCATATTGAGGTGCCATCTTAGTGCCCATTGCATTGCCCATTGTTTGTAGGTAAACCTCATTGTTAAAACTAAAATAATTATGTATGTATATGTATATGTGTTTATGTGTAGGCATATACATATATATATATATATATATATATATATATTTATATTTGTGTGTGTGTGTGTGTATGTATGTATAAGTGTGTATATACATGCATACATGTATGTATATGTGAATAGGTGTATATATACATATATATGGGTTTATGTATATGTAGGCACATTGGTATATGTGTAGGTACATGTATTGGTGCTTGTGTGTAGGTGTATGTGTAGGTGTGCATGTACATATATTCAGGCATTTGGTTGTATTTATATGTATATTGCTATATGTACTTGTGTATAGTGTGTATGTACTTGTGAATACTTGTACATTTACACTACTTGTGTATATGTATATGTACATGTGTGTAAATGTGAATGTGTGCGTGTGTCTGTGTATGCTGGATATAGGCCTTTATGCATACCCTGTAACTCTTGGATGGGAATTCATGCATTCTTAATATAAGTAATATTTTTTTTTTGTTTTACTCTCCCCTTCTAGCACCATCTTCTGCACTGTTTGCTTGTTTTTTTTTTTCTCTTTCTCTCCCTGTGATCTTCACACAAGATATTTACAACCCTCTGCAAGAATGGTGTCTATTTTCTAACAATCTTGTGTCTTATCTGCACTCATGTCCCTTTAACCCCTGTATCACAACTCAATTTTGAATTCTATGTGTCGTCTTGCTCATAAATGTTTTAGACTTGAGAGAGGGAGGCCCTCCCGAAAGCATTTCATTAAAAAAATTCTGTTAGTCCAATAAAAAAGGTATTACAAGATACAAATTGTATCTGTTTTTTACATATATATATATACACATAATATCTGGATATTTCTGAAGAACAGTTTACACTTTACACATTTTTCAAATATTTTATTTTTTTACCCACTTTTTGCATTGAACAACCAAAAGGTTTCTATATTGTGGAATTGATATGTAGAAAGTAGTATAATTTCAGTGTATTAAATTATCATATTCTTCTTAACTATAAGATTTATAATTAAAAATATACTCATATAAGGAGTTTTTATAAAAATGTGGCAAGTAGACATTTAGTAAATATCCCACCCCCACTTTAGGGTCTTAAAATTACATTGTCTTATTTTATTTATTTAAATTGCAGGTAGCAATTGAATATTCACAGGTAAAATGTATAAAGTTGGCAAACAGATTAACTGATGCATAATAACAATGTAATTGTATCTATAATAAACATTTCATTTATGTTTAAATAGGATTTTAATTAATACAAATTGAACTGGGAATAAAAGATTGGAGGATTTATTGTGAGAGTATACACATTGAAGTAGCCTGATTGGTCAAGCGAAATGCTTCAACAGTTCTGTCAAGAGTGATGTCAGCATGCCCTCACGTGACCCTGGGATCCAGCCGAAGCAGAGTGGTATATACAAATAAGACTGCAAGTGGTTCCCTGCAAATAGTAAGACAGGTTTCTAGCATCACAAGGTGGACACAAGAGGCAAAACAGTGGATCAAGATGAAATCAGAAATATTATATTTGTATTTTGGTACTAAGATGCTTTACTGGCTTAAAACCGAATAGTCCCACCATCATATTTTGTAAGCCTTTTTAACTTGTCGTTTATGCAGAGTATATAATAAAAGGATTTTATTTTTTTATTTATGTTTTTACTTTCCCATTTTCTTATATAAAATTGGACAACTTTGAGTCTTTGTAATATTTTATACAGAAGAAAATTAAGATAAGTTACTGTGTTTGCTATTTAAAATCACAACACAATGGGACTGGTTTTAAAGCCATAGTCCATAGTTTTGTATACACTTTTGGTTTGTATATTGTTTGACATATACATATGTTTTGTATTTGCTTATTACTTTCTTTGAGACTTCAGGTTTAGGGATACTTTATGGGCATTTGTAACTGAGACTCACACAAGGAAATAAAAGCTGGAGATGAGAACACATTATCCAGCAATTTAGGTGAACTTTAAAGTGAATCTGTCACTTTCAGGGTTTTGGCACTTCAGTTGCTTGAAGCAGTGAGAGTACATCACTGAGATCTATGGAGGATCCTGCAAAACCCTCCACAGACAAAGCATGAATCCAACATTTGTCACTTGTTGGCTGCTGGCATTTCACAAAAGTTGACAGTGGAGCTATGCCTTCTGTCAACTTTTGTCAACCTCAGGCTTATACATAAGAGAAAGTAGTCTCTACTTTGTCTTAGGGTATCTATGGATTTCTTTTGAATATCAGTGAAATTCTAAAGCAGTCTTGATCAGTATTTTATAAAGGATATAGCTCTATGAAATACTGAAAAATGACAGCTTTAACATGTACAGTCTTCTACCTGTACTTATAAAATTTCCAGGCATAATACCCAACCAATATATTTTTTGTTCTGTGTATCTGGCTTTTTCTGTATTATCACACCCATGTAAAAAAGTTATATATTTTTATTTTGCTCTACTCAACCATTATCATAGTCATATTGATGCACACTGTGGAACTACCGTCCATCCACACACATACATATGTTATTTCTTCTACACTTAGTCAAAGTTGTCTGTCTTACGTTGAGTCCTGAGAACAAAGTTTTGTACACAGAAGACTATAAGTTGTATGAGGGGAGATTCTGTCCAAGAGGCATATGATTTATAATAAAAAAAATGTTTTGACTGGACAGTTTACAGAATCAGGATGCTTGTATAATATTTATTTTAGTAAATAATATCAAATAGGTCAAAAATATATATGTCAAGTCACCTGTGACACCAAATCATGTTGGACACCATTCTATTTTGCATGGTACCAAAATGTTAGTTATTGTAGCAAACAACCAATATCCCATTATGCAAATAATTGTTTGCAACAAATAAAGAACCCATCCAAATTGTCTTGCTTGACCAATCTTCACTTCCTCTTTGCATCTCCATTCCATAGTTTTATTGCAGGCCTCTTTTGACCCTATCCTCTCTGTCTTCCACAGTCTTAGTTTTAAAAAGTTCCCTACTGCAAACCTGAACACTGCTCAGAGGCCCACTGCTCCCCTCATCAACCCACCCCAAGCTCCTTACTATATTTATATTATTAGACATGACAGCTGCAAACACTGCCAGTAATCAGCACACTCCTTTATTCCCTTAACCCCTAACACTCCCCCTACTTCTGCTCATTCTGCTTTCCTCAGAGTGCCTACTCATAGGAGCAATGCTCTATCTATTCCGCTTCTCCTTTTCTCTCATCTCCCTCACCATCAAAATATCTCCTTACACTCACTTCCCTCAACAACACAATTACATTAACATCAATCCCTCTCTGCTTCACTCCCCCCTTCTCTCATCTCAAGCCCTGCACTCATTTCTCTATTCTCTCTCTCCTACTCTAACTCAATCTCATCCTAGATCCCACTCATATAAAACCCATTCACAACTCCTGTCACTATCTATCCTCCTACTTCTAGCATCTGGTGATGTCTCACCCAACCCGGGGCCCTTCACATCGTCTGCTCAGACTAAGACAACCAGAAACCACACATACCCTGCAATTTATCCTCTTTCACCAACATTCAGTGTGCACTCTGGAACGCCCGTTCAATCTGTAGTAATACTAAATCAATAGCTATACACGACCTTGTCATCACTAACTCACTTACAATACTGGCACTAACTGAGACCTGGCTTTCCCCATCTGATACGGCTACTCCCGCTTCTTTATGTTTCGGTGGATTACAATTCTCCCACACTCCCAGACTTGATTGTAAAGTAGATGGTGTAGGTATCCTGCTCTTCCCTCAATGTACCTTTCAACCTATCCTCCCTGTCCCTGCCCTTTCCTTTACTTCCTTTGAAGTTAACACTGTCTGCCTTTTTAAGCCCACTGCTTTAAGAATTGCCATCATCATCAGCCCCCCTGGTCATCCCTGGTTATTTATTGAACACTTTTTTTCCTGGCTACTCCACTTTTTCTCCTCTAGCACTGCCCCCTCATACTTGGGGACTTTAATATCCCAATCAACAACCTCAACTGCCTCCCGTCTACTCTCTGTAACCTCTTACTTTGGCCTCACGCAGTAGTCTACTTCAGCAATCCATACAGCAGGAAACACTCCTGACCTCCTCTTCACCAATCTCCGCACAACCTCTAATCTCTCCACTGTTCCATTTCCTTTGTCTGACCACCATCTGCTAACATTTGACATCAGCATACCCCTACCCAAATCTCACCACCCTCAACTCTCCAAACGCGCAGAAACTTCATCTGCCTTGTTCTCCAGCATTTCTACACCAAACTCCAAACTCTCCTTTTACCCATCTCAAATCTACTCCCACCTCTAATGCTCGCCTCCAAGATTTCTCCAGGGCTGCACCTCTTCTGTTGAACTTTCTTCCCTTCTCCCTAAGATTTTCACCCAGTCTCCACTCATTAAAAAAATAATTGAAAACTCACTTCTTCAAGAAAGCATATCAATTAAACTGTTAGCAGATTTTTATCACCCACCCCCATGACTCCTCTCCTGCAACTGTCAAAATTACCTACTAAGCCCTCAGTGAATACTTTTCTAGCAACCTATTTCATTACCCCTACTTATACCCTTTGTGTCACTATACCCCACTCCCTCTAGAATGTAAGCTCATTAAGCAGGGCCCTCCACCTCTCTGTTCCTGTACGTCCAGTTGTCTGGTTACAACTACATGTCTGTTAGTCCATCCATGGTACAGCGCTACGGAATCTGATGGCGCTATATAAATAATAAAATAATAATAATAACCATATTGCATAGATTATATCCATCCTCTTCTAAACTTACTTTTGCAAAAGTATCCATATTCCTCATCAAATATAACTTCACCGTGGTATCATTTTTTAATTTGTGGCTGTAAAACGGAAACTAGAAAATGAAATAGTTTGAAAAGGTGCAACATCATCTTACATCTGTGTAAGACATTTCCAACATCTACTATCTAGTACTAAAATACAGAACATGACCCTGAGCACTGTCATAGGTAATCAACACTAAAATTCAGCTTAGCTTTGAATTGTGTATGATGAACTGATTGCCTCCTTACGTCAAAGTTCAGCATGTGAACAGAAGTTGCTTTACCAAATTAGATATATATATATATATATATATATATATATATATATATATATATATATATTATTTTTGTAAGCCAATTTTGTCATTTTCTTACTAATCTCCAAAATGGAAATGAATTCTCGTTAAGATCTTGTTTTAAGGCCTGACCGTCAAGATAGAGGGACGCAGAGTGATTCTGCTCATTGGCAATTTTTATTTAATAAGCTTTTTACCTATCTATTGATGCCCTGAATCAGTTTCCGCTAAAACCAGCGTGAGTGTGACACCCTGTGAGCATCTTTTCTAGAGACTGCCAGCTCTTATCTTGCTTGCAACCTGCACTACCCAGTGGGTGAATTTTGTGGCCAGAGGCATAGGCGAAGACGTGGCCGGTCTCCTGTGCTTGGTCCAACCGTGTCTATACAGTGTGAATCCTGTACTTACACTTGGGATCCATGGTGGTACACAGTGTTGCTGTTCACTCTATCAAGCTCCTGGTGTTCTGCAGAAGATGGCTGCTGCATTTGTTCCAGCAATGCAAGGATCTGCGCCACACCAAATCGACATATCTGACTTAACTTCTTCAACCCTGACTACCCTCGATGTGATCTTTCAACACCTCTGGGCACAACTGAAGACATGCATGAGGGTAAATGCACCATTTAATGGGGTAATAGTAGCAGGGCAGAGGGAAGCCAGGAAGTCCCCCTCAGGGGAAATCGTTCAACATTAAAACTACTACCACACCTGTCAGCTGCTCATCTGGGCTGAGGACCACTCGGGACATGACCCCAATGCACCAACCGCACATGCGGAAATTTGCTGGATTTATCCGGAGGCACCTTCTATGACGATGCTCCAGAGCCCAATGTAATCTCCTAACCGGAACGGACTTGGAGTCTGTGGACACATGGTGTTGGCACTTAGAAAGGCCCAGGGCAGAAGGGGCAACTCCATATGGCGCTGCTACCCTGCTCACCTACACAGACTTTGCAAGTTTCAACGCACCCTGCCAAGTCAGGGAATTGGCCGACTCTTCGCTCACCTCAATGATTGCCTGCTTCTTCGACTCTATGCCACTACATTTGCTGCAGTAGTCTACCTGGCTCATATGTTTTGTGGCTGTGGCCTCTGGTTCCAGCAGTATTAATGTGTATTTGCTATGTTCAGCATGTCTATTTTGTTTAATTTTATTTTTCTTTTAGAAATGCTCATGCTAAGGCTTTTGCCTTTTTTATTTAATAAAATAAATATTTTATTTTATTGTTTCTGTTACCTTATACACTCAAGTATATATTACTCCACTTATGTTATTTTATATTATTAACATGAGTAGACCTTAGTTGACTATAACTCAGATTATACTGTACAGCACACATTCATACTCACCTAGCATATGTATTGCATTATCTCTTAACCTGTCCTCCACATGTCTGGATTGGATTCCTAACAGTTTGGCTTGTACCCAGTGCACAGACATACATGACTGGTCTGATTCCATTTACCAAAAAATTTGTTGTTCTTTGCCATGCCAGTTTACTTTGCTTATTCTGTATAATGTTCTTTTTTTTTTTTTACTCATGTGTATTGGTATTAATTGATCGATTGTTGTGTGCTGACATCTCAAGATCTTGTTAAATAAAAAAAAAAGAAATCTTAAATTCTATTAATTATTAGAAATCTCACTTTCCACTTTTTTTTGCAGTTCTGGAGATTAAAATGTAATCATTAAACATGGGATATTTATTGCAAAATAAAAAAAAAGGTTTTTTTTTTATTTTTTTTATTTACATATATCAGCAAATTTATATTTTAAACCTAAAGTGAAATGTATTATCTGTAAAATTTCCTGTAGATTTCCAATTCGTTGTAGAGATCAGTAAGCCTAAAAAATTATTAGATTACAAGTATTTCAGAAAAAGGTGTTGTTAGAAAAAAACAGCAGCTATTCTAGACTAGCATGATTGCTGTTTAATAAACATTTATGAGATTTATCAGATTGAGTGCTCCCCTATGCTCTAAACAATATGGCTGCTAGGGATATGGTCCCTGAGAGAGTTTATACCTGAGTGCACTTTGCCATATTGATATGCTGCATTCCGACAGTTGCCTTTTTATGTACAAAATTTGTTTGGCATGCCCAAGCTGCTCACATCAATATATTATTAAACGAAAAAAACAAACAAGGAGGAAGTGAGATGAACTAAATATTTTCAATCTTTGAAAATCTATATTGACTGTTTTCTCATTTTTAATTTCTGGACATTTTTTCCCCTAAGACAAAACTATTTACCCCACTCTTGATTTTGTCCCATTTAATGTTAACCCCTGTACATTCTTTGAAACAACATAAATGAAGAAAAAAAGATTACTCAGAGGGTCTGAACAGTAAACACGAATGGATATTGTTCTTGACATCTTGTGAAGTTGTCTCTCTCCCTTGTATCTTGAGAGAACATGGGACCTTCTGGGCCTGCATGAGAAATATTGAATTTTTAATGAAGGTCCCTGAAATGCAGGGCAGCAAGATGTTGTCACCTCGGCATATTTTATCCCTGATCAAACATTAGTTGGCAGATGTTAAAAACTTGTAACTGTGTCTAATCTACACCGGCTGCTGGTTTTGGTAGCTCAAGTACAAGTTCTCACCCAGGTACTTTTGTAACATATTTCATTGTTACCCTTCTCTTTTGATCTTTTAATTATCATACGCTTTATATCATGGACATGTATATCATTTTTTAAATGGAAGTAAGAACTAAGCACATTGAATGTCACAGAATACCAAATATATGGGTGTTCCAGACCATGTTATAAATAAAAAATAAAGATGCCAGATATAAATTACATCATGTAAACATACAGTGCATCTGCAACAATAAATTCATAACACAATGTAATAATATCATTGATATAACTGCACTTTCTATTAAGCCACACAGTATCAGAATTAGACGAATCCTTAACTGTCAGTACACAAACATTTATCTATCTGCACTTGCAAACTTCTCTTGCCCTTAAATCAGCGCTGTATTCGAAGCAAGGCAAACAAGGCATTTGGCTTGGGCGGCACTTTCCAGGGGGCGACAAAAAAACTCTGCCCCTAAATACCCAGGCAAATACCTTGTTAGCCTCGGGGCAGGCAGCTAGCTGAGTTCCAGGCAGGCAGTGAAGAATCACTGATTTCTGTGATCTCCCTGCTTAGCTCCCCCATGCACCGCAGATATGATGTCACATTCCGGCTCCCGGCATCACTCTGCGGCGCGCATGGAACTCAGCTAGTTGCCTGCCTGCCTCACTCCCGGCCCAAACAGCCTGGCCAGCAGACCCACTGGGCCCCAGGCAAAAAAAAAATCCACCCAGCTCTCTCAAAGGTAGGGAGGCTGGTTGGATTTAAATTAAAATAAATAATCTGTGAGTGTTGGGGGGAAATGTTTATGTGTGTGTGTGTGTGTGTGTCTAGCTGGCTGTCAGTGTGTGTGTATGTCTGTCAGTCAGTCTGTCAGTGTGTCTATGTGTGTATATTTGTCAGTGTGTGTGTGTCTATTAGTGAATGTGTGTCTGAGTGACTGTGTGTGTCTGTCAGTGAATGTGTGTTTATGTCTAAGTGATTGTGTGTCTCTGTCTATGAGTGTGTCTGTGTGTATGTCTGTCAGTGTGTGTCTGTGAGGGTGCCTGTGTGTCTGAGGGAGCATGTGTGTCTGTCGGTGTGTGTCGTTGAGTGAGTGAGTGTATGTGTCTGTCTGTGAATACGTGTGTGTCTGATTGATTGTGTATGCTTGTCAGTGTGTGTGTCTGTGGGTGAGTAAGTGTGTGTGTCAGTGAGTGAGTGTGTGTGTGTCTTCGTCATTATGTGTGTCAGTGAGTGTGTGTGTGTGTGTGTGTCTGTCAGTGATTGTGTGTTTGTGAGTGAGTCAGTGATTGTGTGTGTCTGTCAGATTGTGTTAAATAAGTGTGTGTATGTCAGTGTATCTGAGAGTGTGTGTCTGTCAATCAAAGTGTGTGTTAGTCTTTAACAGGAAGAGGTGTGGCGTTGACTGGAAGGGATGGTGCAAATGTAAATTAGGGAGTGCCCAAGTTCTGCCATGCCTAGGGCAGCACAGATCCAAAATACACCACTGCCTTAAATGTAAATGTATTATTTTACACTAGTTGTTCAAAATGCTGTAGCCATTCTTGTGAAGGCTAAGTTGGATATGTTATTTCTTTTAAATTCTTAAGAAGATAGTTTGTATATCCTTATGAAACTTGTCAGATAAATTTGTATATAAGCTATATTTTGTCAACTTATGCAACTTTCACATCACAACAGAGTTTTTTTAAGGTTAAGATATATATTTACATATTTAAAAGAACTGACACTTGAGCATTTTACTGTTTTGTATTTGCTGTATCTGTTTGTGTGTGGAGCTCAAATCTTATTTCAGTCTGTTTAAGGAACATTGAAGTGGTCTGGGTGCAGTGTCCCTGTCCCCCTTAGTTCTGCAATGTAAAATATTGCAGTTTTTAAGAAACTGCAATGTTTATATTGCAGTACTAAGACAGTCTCTAGTGGCAGTCTACCATACAGCCACTAGAGGCGTTTTCGGAAGTTACCAGACTCCAAGAGGACATCCAGTGTCAGTGAAATCCATGAGAACATCCAGTGTCAGTGAGATCCCCATAAGAAAGCATTGATTGAATGTTTTCCTACAGAGAGGGCCTAATGCGCTCGCAGTACTAGCTTCACATGCACATTAGGTCCCCGAGGGATATATGCACTAGAATCAGGTAAGTGATTAAAGGGTTTTTTAACTCTTTATAGACAATGAGAGGGGGGAGGAGATACAAGGGTGGGGGAGACAAGAGAACTCCATAGTGTTAAAAATACAGATTTGTATATGTAACACTATAGCGACTTACCTGTACACTTTTTATTTATTTATATTTTTATTTTTCAGTATGCATAAATGAATAACAATCATTTCTCATATTTCTGAACCAGTCAGGATGGTTATAAATCATTTTGTCAGTCTTGAGAAAGGGTTTACAATAACATAAGTTTTGTAATACATAACAATGTTTACACAATATACCAACAGTGTTTATGATGTAACTTCACTTCGGTTTTCAATGGCTCGACCAAATAAGTATATGTATCGGGTATAGTACAGAAATATATCAAGTCTATGTTGTCTGAGTCGGAATTTGTGTGGGATTAACAATGACTAGAGAGATCATTAGGTTTGTCCTTGTTTTGGGGTTTTGTGTTGTAGTCTGTAGCTAATGCGTATGGTGTTAACTTTTCGGTCATACCGTGATGTGCTCTCGATTGTGTCCCTTTCCCTACTTCTGAGTGCTTCTGTCTATAAATAAGTTCCAGGGTTCCCAGGTTAGTTTATAATGTGGGTATCTATGGGTGAGTGAGAAGGTGAGTTCTTCCATAACCCTAGTATCTTCCACTTTTTGTATCCATTCCCTAACTGAGGGTGCGAGAGTCTGTTTCCACTTTATCAGTATTAGTAAGTTCGCTGCAGTCAGTAGATGGTGGATGAGGTGGAGTTGTGGCTTAGGGATGTCAGTGGGGGGTAGCAGGAATAGGTATGTTTCTGGAAGGAAGGGTAATGATATGTCTGTGATGGTTTTAATCAGGGCTGAGATTTTTTTCCAGAATGCATTTATTATAGGGCAAGACCACCAGATGTGTGCTGATGTAGCTGGGGTATGTTTGCATCTCCAGCAAGAGTTTTGGGTGTTTGAGTATATTTTGCTTAATTTGTCTGGTGTATAATGCCATCTAGTGATTTTTTTGTAGTTACTTTCTTGTATTGTGTTATTAGTTGTAGTAGAGTGGGCCTTAGTTAGAATTTTCCTCCAGACTGGGTCGGGGATTGATGTGTTCAGGTCGGACGCCCATGTTTGTGTCAAGGGTGGGAAACTAGTATTGTTGTCTTTTTGGAGGAATTTGTACATAGTTGAGAGGTGTTTGCCTTTGTTCCCCTGTGTTTGGCATACATTTTCTTACTCAGTCTGTGACCGGAGTGTCGTTAGTAGGGTATTGGCAGCCTTAAGAAAGTGTGTCAATTGTGCGTGCTGGAAAGTATGCATCGTTGTTATCTGGGAGTCAACTATGAGGTCTTTCACTGGTTTGATGTATATTTACATATCACGTCTTGTAGTGTAAGTTGTTGTGATTGTGTGTTATGTTGTAGGAATTGAGTTTGGCAGCCCGGGGGAAAGAGGGGGTTGTTTTATATCGGGTATAGTGGGGATGGGTGGGGGGATAGTACTGGGGAGGCCCTGATTTGGTTCCACATCTTCAGTGCGGGAGTGATGGTCAGGTGTTGGGAGAATGGCGGCTTTTGTAGCATTCGCCCTTTGGGGTGCCAGACTACATTGTGTGCGTGTGTTAAAAGGAACGTCTCTTCTATAGATCGCCATTGTCTGTGTGGGTGTGGTGCTGTCCATTCGTACATGCGATGTAGTATGACTGCCTTATAGTAGGTTTCAACATCAGGTAAGCCCAGGCCCCCTCGGTTTTTCCTTTTAGTTAGAGTGGTGTAACTGAGTCGGTGGCGTTTGTGCGCCCAAATGAATTCCGAGAAGAGCCGTCTCACAGCAGTAAAGAAGGCTTTTGGGAGTGCGATTGGTAATACTTGTAGGAGGTAAAGTATTTTGGGCAAAATGGTCATTTTTAGGATGTTCACCCTACAAAGCCATCCAAAATGGGGTTTTGCCCATTGAGCTAGGTCTTGGGTAATTGTTTCTAAGAGAGGTTTATAGTTGAGAAAGTATAGGGAGGAGAGGTTCTTCGGAAGTTGTACCCCTAAGTATTTTATCGCTTTGTTTGTCCACTTGAAAGGGAATTGAACTTTAAGAGAATTGGAGTTTAGAGGGTCTATTTGTAAAGGAAGGATTTCACTTTTGGTGAAGTTCACTTTAAAGTTGGACACTGTTTGGTATTGCTCTAGCTCTTCCACTAAGGGGCCCATGGAAGTGATTGGGTCCATTATCGTGAATAACAGGTCATTCGCAAAAGCGGAAGCCTTATATTCTTGGTTGTTTATTCGGAATCCGTGTATGTCAGGGTTGTCTCTCACCCCTTGTAGGAACGGTTCTAGGACTAGTATGAAGAGTAATGGGGAAAGGGGGCACCCCTGTCTCGTTCCATTGTATATTCGCACCGGTGGCGAAAGTTGACCGTTAATTTGAATTTTAGCAGTTGGGTTTGAATATATGGATTGGATCCACCGGATCCAGTTTGGGCCAAGGCCCAACGCTGTCAGTGTGGCTAGAAGAAAAGCCCAATCCACTCGGTCGAATGCTTTTTCGGCATCGGCCGAGAAGATGACGCTTTGTGTGGGGGTGTGTTGAGAGAAATGGATCAGGTTCAGTATTTTATTGGTGTTATGTTTAGCCTCTCTGTTTGGGACGAATCCTGATTGGTCTGTGTGTATAAGGAGTTGGAGGAGAGGGCGTAGCCTGTTTGCTAATATTTTCGTAAAATTTTTTAGGTCTATATTGATAAGGGATATGGGGCGGTAACTTCCACAGTTGGTAGGATCCTTGCCAGGTTTAGGGATTAGGGTAATGTGGGCTTCTAAGGCTGAGTCAGGCAGGGTGGTGTGTGTTGTCAGAGCATTGAATGCCGTTGTGAACGGTATGCTCAGTGTGGAGGCGAAGAGCTTGTAATATTTAGCTGTGAAACCATCTGGTCCTGGACTCTTGCCCACTGGCAGATGCCTCACCGCTGCCCTAAACTCGTCTAAAGTGATGGGTGCTTCCAAGGATTGAGCGTCTACGGTAGGTATCATACTCTTTATTTTGGACAGTAGGAACTTATCTATTACCTCTTTGGGTGGTGATTTGTCGGAAAGGTGGTATAAAGTTGAGTAGTAATCGTGAAAGGCTTTAGTGATATCTGGGAGCATGGCGGTTAATGTACCTGCTGGTGTTCTTATATGGGATATGAATGTGTTTTGTCTTTTTTTCTTGAGTGCATTAGCGAGGAGACGGCCGCATTTTCCCCCTTGTGTATAGAAGGAGTGTCTAGTGAGTAGTAATTTCCTCTTGACTGAGGCATTTAGAAGGTGTTGTAGTTTCATGCGTCTGTCTGTCAGCTGTAGGTAGAGGTCGAACGTATTATTGGCTTTGTGGGCGGTCTCCAAACGCCGTATTTCTTGCGTGAGTGTTTTAATTCTGAGTTCCCTGAGCTTTTTCTGCTTGGAGGCTAACGCAATTATCTCGCCTCTTAGTACACATTTGTGTGCTTCCCATATTACCGTAGGGGACATATTCGGGTCGTTGTTATCTAAAAAATAGTTAGTAAGTGTATCCCTTATTCTATTAGTTATTGTGGCGTCATTCAGTAATAAGTCATTTAGCTTACGGTGAAAAGATTTAAGTGGTAAGGAGGGGATCTGAATCTCCAGTGTTAAGGGTGCATGGTCCGACTATGTGATGGGACCATAACTGAGGTGTAGAAATCTGTGTGGCATGAAGAGCATATCTATCCTCGAGTAGGAGCCCATTATGGGGGAGTAAAAGGAGAAGTCTCTGGACGTCGGGTGGAGTGTTCTCCAGCAATCAAATAGTTGGGCGTCGTCTAAGAGTTTTTGAATCTGGCGTCGTGTATGGGTTTGGTAAGTCCTTATTTGTGAAGTCGTGTCAAGGGTGGAGTCGAGGGAGACGTTTACATCACCCCCTGCTACTAATATCCCTTCTGTGAAATTTTCTATTCTACGTAGATATTTCCTGAGTGTGTTCCCCTGTTTCCTGTTAGGTAAGTATAGGTTCGCGAAGGTGACCATATTGGAGGCTATTTGTCCCTTTACCATAAGTAATCTCCCGTTGTCATCTACCTCATGAGAATAATATGTAAAGGGAAGTTTTGCTGATATCAGTATCGCCACCCCTCGAGACTTAGCATGTGTGTAGTTACTGAAGAAGCCATGGGGGTACCTATTGTCTTTTAGGGAGGGGGCGTTATGTTTCCTAAAGTGAGTTTCCTGCAAGAAGGCCACATCAGCTCTGAGCCGATGTAGTTCCATCAGAGTTTGTGTACGTTTCTCAGGCATATTTAATCCTCTTACATTGATCGTACATATCCGTATCAGTTGTGATGGTGTGTCAGTCGTTTGTGTCTGTGCCATTGCTTTCAATGTTCGTATATTGATGAGTGGTATCTCAACAAATAGGAATATGAAATAAAGAAAAAATAACTATATACAGTTGCGATAATAATGTTCAAGGTTTGGTAGTACTATGTCAATCGACGGTGTCTGACCCCGTCTAGGGGGGGCTATCTAGATGGGGTCCTTTTTGGCACCGCACAGTCAGTAATTACCTGACTGTTATCAGATGTTGGTCTGATACTTCTGGGGCATGTATACACGTCCCTTGTATAGGTTATTCACCCGTCTGGTGAAGATGGACGGATGAGGGGGTTTTGGCGGAGATGGCGAATAGGCGGGTTTCCTTGGCTATCCACGTGTAAAGGTGGTGTATATGGAGAAAGTAGGTATTGGGGTTTAAGTCGCCAAGGTTCCGAGTCCGGAATAGGCCTCATCCACTCTATATTTGTTCTTGTGCATAGTGGGCTTATGTGTGTAAGTTATTATACATAATCTGTGTCTGGGACAATATCAGTATCACCTGAAGTAGGCATTTAGCTGCTAAAACATAACATCAATCATATATCAGAAGTCTCACATGAGTCATTAACATTCCCCAGGAAGTTTGCTGGACTGCTATCTCTCAGTGTCTCTTTTCCTCCCGTGGGGTTAGCTCGTACGAGCGTGATGGAGAGGTTTACGAACCACAGATAGCAGTGGGGTGATGTGTGCATATAACCTTTCTATTTGAGAAATTGAGCAAGAGCACCCAGCCCATAGCGTCCCATCGGTCAGGCGGCGTCGGGGACACAGGCACCCAGCGGGGTGGCTGCCTCCCCAAGACCCCATCATTCCTACAGAAATGTCACTCGCGTGACCACACGGGTGTTGTAGTTACTGTGGCCCATGGGTTTTAGCTAGTGTCACCAGTGCATGTGCATATTAAGAATACTTGCGGTTGTCGAATGAGTTCGGTAGCATTAGGGACGCAGATCCCCATTGAGAGGGGGGGGAGCCATCTCCCCAAGGCCCCGTTACCCGCGGCAGTCCAATTGTTCACGGAGATGAAGAGAGTGAAGAGTATTTGCAGCAAAAATGTCAGCGGTCTTCTGGTGTTACTGTATAGTCATGGTGTGCGTTGGTTTGGGAGCTTGGAGATCAGTACATATTTGTGTGGCTTCCCCTTGGCGTAGACGCCCTGGAGAGTGCCTGCTCTGGTCTCCGTCTTTTCGGTGTTTGTTGCCATCTTGTGCGTTGTTGTAGTGGTTCCCTTTGTAGTGGTTGTGGCAGTCCATACCAGTCGGGTACTCTTGTATCCGGTAAATCCAGTGCTTGTAAAAAGACGGGAACATCATGAGTGGAGTTGATGGTAAATACTTTGCCTTGGTGGTTAACACTTAGCGCCAGGGGGAAACCCCATCTGTACCTGATGTTGCGCTGGCGTAGGATGTCTGTTATGGGTTTGAGAGTCCGTCTTGCCTGCAGCGTCAGCCAGGATAGATCAGGGTAAATCGAGATTGGAGCCTCTTTATACAGTAAAGGCTGAGAGGCTTGTCTTAGTGCTTTGAGTATGTCTTCATTTTGGGAGTAGTAGTGTAGACGGCAGATTACATCTCTTGGTTTGTCCGCTGGCGCTCCTCTGGGGCGCAGTGCTCTGTGCGCCCTATCAAACATGATTGGTGTATCAGCTTGTTTTCCCATGAGGAGATTAAATATTTCTTTCAGTACCTCTGCTAGGTTTTCTGTGTCCTGCTCAGGTAGCCCTTTTAATCAGAGATTATTTCGTCTACCTCTGTTATCCATATCGTCTAGTGAGCTCTGTATATCAAACGCCTGTGAAGAGTGTGCTTCTATAACTGATTGCATGTGTGACACTTGAAGTTGTATTGCATCTCTGTCATCCTCCAGTGTGCTCACTCTATCTTTAACGTGCCTTATATCAGCTCCCACACTTTCTAGTTTAGTCTGAAATGCAGCTTCTAGTTTCCCCAGCATGTTAGCTGTATCCTGCTTAGATGGTAGATTTTGCAGTATATCTTTGAGGTCTGGGTCTTGTAGTACTAGGGAGCCTGCAGATTCAGCTGGGCTAGAGGGAGGGGATGTAGTGCCTGGCGAGTCTGGCGCCATATTGGGGCCTACCATGTTTTTCGTGAGCCTCCTTGGAGTCCCTGAAATATTTCGTCAGGGCTCCGGTTTTTGCTGCCACTGACCTCCCTGTCGTTCTCTGGGATGAGGGCGTGCGTTTGGGGTGTCCCATGTTGATTTGTTAGCCCGATGTCCGTGCATTAAGTGCCTTCCTTGCCGGAGCTCTGCTACTGTGCAGCCACCCCGGTCGGCAGTTGGCTCCGCCCCACCCTACCTGTACACTTTTATTTCTTTCCTTAGATATATCAGTTTTCTTCCTCCCATATACGCCTTCAGATATGCAAATCCCCCCGCACTCTATTGCCATTAACTATAAATGATTCCTAGAATTACCCAGGAAAATATTTAACAGTTCCTTGAAATCAGTGACCAACTAAACACAGGTCCTCTCTAGACATGCTTAAAATATAAATAAAATAGCAGAAAGTCATTGCGCCATATATTGTCGCATTTAATATATAAGGCTATGTATTGCCACCCCAGATGATTGAGTAATATATAGCCTTACATACTACATGTATATATCTCAAATATATAATGCTTTTTCTAATATAAAATATTGGTTCTTTCAGAGTAAAATGTTTAATTATACAGTAAGCATACTCACATGCAGATACAGACAATCTCACTGACACACACAAGATCACTGACATAAAAACACATGCTCACTCACTAGCAGGCACACACACACACACACACACATGCAAGCTCACTCACTAGCAGGAACACACACACACAACTTAATGTAGATGTTCTGGTGTCTATAGCCTGCCCCTGCAGGCTTTTCAATGTAAACACTAACCTTTCAGAGAAAAGGCAGTGTTTACATTGCTTCCTAGTGACACCTCTAGTGACAGTCACTCAGATGGTCACTAGAGGTGCTTCCTGTGTCTGTGCTGCACAGTGTGGCAGCCACTACTACCCCTGTGGCCGCCATCACAGCTCCTTCTACGGCCGCCAGCACACTCAGCTGTCTGCCCGGCCCCAGCTGCCGACGGTCCACTGGGAAATTTCCCAGTATTGTGGTGGGCCAGTCCGGCCCTGGCAGCAAGGTGTGTAGGCACTTCACAGTGAGTAAAAACACTCTAAGGTGTACTACTGGTTTATCCCCTTCACCATATAACAGTAAAAAACACAAAAAATATAATATATAAAAATAATAAAATATAAAATGTAACAAATATTATTTTATTGAATATGAAATTGGTTTTAAAATTTTCCAGAATTGTTTGTTTTCCTCTTTTTTTAGAATTAATTTGTTATTCAAATCTAGATTTCTAGAATTAAAAGATAAAGTAATCTGTTTTTCTTTCTACTTTTAAAAAAATACAATCTAGTCTCATCCTTTTGAGTAAGCCTTATATGTCACAGTGTTTTATTTTTGTGCAATTATGCAGAGAAAGTAAAATGTCAGCCCACTGAGGCCTGATAACAAGTAGTCCAGATGTGGGTGATTATAATTTGTGCCATCTCATAAACATCTCCACACATTCTTCTTATAATACCATACGCTCGGTCTTCTATGACTTCACTGTACATGATGAGAAGTGCTTTATTTTTTGTTCTTCCGGCATCTAGATCCCACGCTGGTTTGGCTTGTTGGCAATGATTGATTACCCAATATCTAATTAAACCTGATCCAATCACTTATTATGCAGAGTGGAACAAACAAACTGAAGTTGACTGTCAGGTAGGTGATTGATGATACTGCCAATCCAGCTTTTGTTATGTCTAATGTCCTGACGCTTGTAACAACCAGCCAAAGCAGTGCTGGACAAAATGTTCTGTCATTCTCCACATGAATTCTGCCTTGCACCTTTTATTTTTCAAATTAACTCTTCTTACAATAATAATAAGGAAATATTCAGAAGCATATATTTATGTTAGGCCCTATAATCATATCAAGACCCCCCAAGGTTCTAAGTAGTGCTTAAGTGATAAGGGATGTGTATATGCATTAGTTGAGGAAAGTGTGTAACAGACATTAGCAATGGGGGGTACATTGTCTATGATAATGAACTTACCTGGTAGAAGATGACAGATATGTGTTAAAGTGAACCTAGCAGGATGATAATTTCTTTTATAGTGTATTCCATGCTGGATTCTCTTAGTGGTGCATATTTATAAATCTTTCAGCTTTAATGTTTTAATAATTTAAAATGCAAATACGTTTTAGAGCAAGGCAGCATCAAATTCCCTAAACATATTCAAATTCTGTGTTAACACTTTAAATGTGTCAACTTTTATTTATTTCATTCAGATTCTGAAATATATGATTCTTGACAAATTGTTCCATCATTTGGAAAGATTTATAAATGTACTTGTATATACTAACAAAGATTTGAAAGTTGTAATTTGTTTTAATAGAAAAAAACAGTGTCACTATGTATTTATTTATTATTTTTAAATGTCAGGTACATTTTTTAAGGTTTAATACTATATATGTTAATAATGCTTTGTTGTATCAAACATGTTTATATAAACTAACATTTTTTACCATATACGTGGGAACAGAGAAGAAAACGTGTTATGCATGTACAGGAAATGTGTAATTATAAACAGTACATCACTGTCTAAATCACATACTTGCTAACTAGCAGGATTTTATTAAAAAAAAATCTAATTTGTGATACAGACTTTGAATAAAGGTATGGCATTAATAACCAAAAAGTTTAAAGAATAAAGAGCTTGTGCAATGCTAATAACTGAGTGTGACGCGTAACCTGGCCACTGGCTTTTGGAGGGGCCTGTTTGCCAGCCTCCTGCCCTGTAACTATGGCCCTGTGGTAGACTTTGTTTAAAAACACTGTTTGTGCCTCTTGGACTTATAATAGGAATAATTTGATCTTCCAAAGCGGCACTTCAAACTCCCGAACTCCCATAGCCAATCGAAGTGGCATTTGAACACGTGGCAGTGGACATTTTGTTTAGTCGAACGCATCCAGCAGCGCGAACACTGCTAAACTTTTACCTTCCACGGATGTTCGGCTATTCAAACTGGAGTCAAACGGTATTCGGTAAGAAGAAACTCCGACCAAGAGACATACACTGACTGTACTCATGAACGGCTATGTTCGGTATTTTGGACGTTACTTTGAATCCCCGAAGTAGACCGGCCGCACAGCCTGATTCTCTGAAACTGTTCTGTGCATGGAACCATTAATGGGTTAATGCAGTATCTGATCCAATTATCTCCCAGGCAGAGGATTGTGTGTGGGTGTGGGAGTGTCGAGCCTTGTAATCTTATTGTTATTGGTTTGTAAGTTCGTGTCACAGTCCCCAACAAGGTCCATGTGGGCGTACCCCTTGCATGGGGGACTTGCATAAAAGGCCAAGTATGGCTCCCATTAAACTGAGATTCATTTTACCCTTCATGAAGTTTTGGCTCATGTTTAGGTGATTGGAGAACTACATTTACTCTAGGGATTGCAATATCACAATACTCCCCTGAGTATATTCACTAGCTCTTATAAGAGCTGTTCCTGCTATGCTCTCTGGACTAGGATAGATCTACCCACTGGAAGCTGGATCCTGGTGTTGGGTCCAGGGTGGGTGAAGTACAGCGAGACTCCAACCAAGCTGCGGCAGTTCTTGGAGTTTACAATGGTTATGGTGTTCCAGTACAGTACTTATGGTGCTCGCAAATACTAGGAAGCAGCGATTGACGGAGGTACCCAGTCAGGACGCCAGGCAGTCCATCACACTGAGAAACAAAGACACACCAGATTTCCTTATTAGATACATCAGTATTCGATGAAGTATAGATACAATATGATAATCAGTACTGGAACTTTTTCAAATTAGTAGGATCATGTTCCTTTTTTTTGTCAATCTTTGTTTATTGATTTGTTTTTGTTTCCAAGGTTAGTATGAGATACAGAAATAAGAAATAGGAAAACATTTGAATAACATTGGTTATGATACATAAATTCGATGAAGTATATCACTCAAGGAGCTTACACTATGCAATAGGACATATTGGTTTTTGGGTCACAGTGTAAGTTCTTGGCATATAGGTTGGCCGTTTCGCTCAACCAAACATTATCCTGTATCTGAGGCCCACATTTGGAAGGTAGCTGAAGTATAGCAGTATTGTAATATCATAGTAGTGAAAAGGTGCATGGTCTTCTCACCCCAGGGTTTTTCCTTGGTATTTCCCCATGTATGCTTCTTTCATTTACCGGGAATCCTGGTGTTGTATGTGTCAAGTGAGTATTTTGTCCCTCTCAAGTCTCTCCTGTTGTCCCCCTGTGCTGTCACTCATTTGGATTATAACATTAGGAGGGGTCATGATATTATTTCCATCATATATAAGAGGGGTGTGAATACCTCCAATCTGTGTACCCTAGAGGATATCCCCTAGAGTGGGTCCAAAGTGTATATCGCCCATTTATCCAGGAATCCAGGTGCACGAGGGAAGAGCAAAATATAGTGCTAGTTCCATTTAATTGCCTATCGATATTGGTGTTTCAGTCTTGGCTAGAGGGACAAGAAAGGTGGATGAGCAATATTTGGCAAGTGTAGTATGTTAGATTTGCTGTAGGAAAAGGAGGAGAAGAAAGCGGAGAGAAAGAGAAAGGGTGGAGAGTGAAAGAGGAAGAGAGGAAGAGGAGAGAGGGAAAAAAGGGAGGTTAAAGGCTTGGAACGTTGGCAGTTCGGTTCACTAACACAGAACTGGGATCAGCGAATTTAACTGCCGTGAATATGTACCGAGAAACAGTTTTCTTATATGTTGATATGGGTAGGTCCGATCTGTTGAGTAAGATATCTGCTGAGTCGAAAGCAACCTCCTCATCAGCTACTTTCTGCATTGCCTTGTATATTTGTTTCCAGTAAGGTGTTTGGATAGGACTAGAATATATGGAGGAGAGTTCCCACCCCTTTTCCGCACTTCCAACAGACCTGATGTTTTAAGTAAATAATTATGGATCTTCTGTGGTGTGTCATACCACTGGGTGAGTATTTTATAGTTAATTTCCTGATATCTGGCACATCTAGAGCTGAGGACTGTGTACATGGCCTTCTCATCCCATTCCTGAGGAGTGAATAAGGTATGTAATGCCTCTTCCCACAGTGATTGGAACTTCATTGGGGGGGTAATTTCTGCTAGCTGCAGGAGTGCATACAGGAGTGATATATTGCGATGAAGGTCCTCTCCTTTCGAGCATATGTCCTTGAATGGGAGCAATGGTCTTGTAAGTTGTAGTTGACGGGCCACCGGATCATGAAAGTGGGTCAGCTGGTGGTATCGGAAGCGTTCAATCAAAGTGGGTTTGCGGTCTTGCAGGAGTTCCCGAAGAGGTATCAGAGCACCTCCCCTGCAGAGCTCCAAGAGACTCATGTGGTGGCCCTCCCTAGGAACTCCAAGGTTTGTATTTCTTGTCCCGTCAGGAATGCTGTGTTGCCAGTAACTGGGTTCATTGGACTGGTTAGCATTGTGAGGGAGAGCTGAAAAAGGGTTTGGTACCAAACTTTCAGGGTCACCCCAATAAAGGGTTGTTCACGAATCAACTTTTTGGATATATCGGCGGGCAGCCGCACTACTCCCAGGATACCCCCACCTGAAACCTCCCTCTCCAATTTTATCTAGATCCTCTGTGACTGTGAGCTCTTATCATGCCAGGCTATGATTCTTGATAGATGCATTGCTCTATAATAACCCAGTATGTCTGGTAGACCAAGTCCCCTTTACATTTTGGTCTCATCAGTTGCCTTAGACGTAGACGCGGTATGCATCCTTTACATATTAATTTTTTTAGGGCTGAGTTGAGTCGGATTGAAAGAAGTTGAGTGGAAGGCCAATCAGGATCCTCTGGAACAGGTACAGGTATAGGATCCGAGGTAGTATATTCATCTGATTATGAGTCCTCAGACACTGAGTCCTCAGACACTGACAAGCACTACACCTTTAAGTTCACAACTCCCACCTCCACTCTTACCCAGTACCAGCAACCCATGTGGCAGCCTGAAAAAAGGAGTTGATTTTTTTAGAGATGATCCATCAGGAGGTCTTCCCGAATTATCAGACACACTACCAATCCAGGAATCAGGGAAAGGGAGGAAGGAGAGGAGGGGGGAGGAAGAGACGTCCTGGAGTGCAACATGGTTATGTCCCAAAATTACAGGTGATTAATTTATCTTCCTTTCAATTGAATAAATCTCACTGTGAAATCTTGGAGAAGGGGCTTTCTTTGGTGCCAACTCCAGCATTTGATAGATTCACATGGATAAAGGAGTTACAATTGTTTGTACGTAAATTGGCTCTATTTAAATTTCATGAGATAAACAAAGAAAAGAAAGCACGCTCTTTGGGCCTCTCTAGTATGGACAGATTGCCTTAACAATTTGGTCTCTCTCCTTGATGACAACGATGCTCAACTATCGACTACTTATACTAATTTGAAATCTAAAAGCCACTTTACTCCTAACTTTGCACCCTTTAGGAATATTGATCTTTTTCTTGACGCTGTAAAAAGTGAGATTGACGGCATTTACTGTTCTAAATTTCCCTCCTTTCCTAATGATAATCTATCTAAAAGCGAGCATAATGCTTTAAAATCACTGAGAGATAACAACAATGTGATTATCAAACAGGCGGATAAAGGAGGGAATGTCGTTGTTATGGATACATCTAAGTATGAGAGAATGGTGTTGTAGGTTTTGGGGAATGTTGATACTTATTCCATTCTCCCTTCTGATCCAACTATCTCCTTTCTAGAGGGATGTAAAGTTATCTTGGATGAAGGCCACAGTGGAGGGTTGCTTTCAGATGAGGAATACTACTTTATTCTTAATCACCATCCAAGGATAGCAACCTTCTACTGCCTGCCGAAAATCCATAAGAATATGGAAGACCCACCAAGGGGTTGATAATTTAACTCAAAATGGTAGTCTCTATATTGATCAGATTCTTAGACCATTTGTTGAAAGCTTACCTTCTTATATTAGAGACACTAAGCAGGCACTCTCTCTCCTCTCTATTCTCCATTTTGAACCAACGGCTAATCTATGTAGCCTTGATGTTGAGGCCCTGTATTCCTCTATTCCACATCAGAGGGGTATTGAACATGTTAAATATTTCCTTGATAAAAGGCGTCCAGAACAGCAGGCACACACAACATTCACTCTCAAGCTACTGAATTTCATCCTGTCCCACAATTACTTTCTGTTCCATAATAAATACTACCACCAGATACGAGGTACAGCAATGGGTACGGCGTGTGCGCCTTCTTATGCTAGCTCCAGCTAGGGTGGTGGGAGGAACAGATTAAGACATCAAAGATTCTATCCATTTCTGTCCAAGATCATTTTCTGGTACAGATACATAGATGATGTCATTATAGTGTGGCAGGGCAATAACAATGAGTTTGATGATTTTGTGTCTCTCCTCAATATGAATGAGGACAATCTTAAATTCACTGTGGAATTTGGAGGTTCTTCCCTAAACTTTTTAGATCTTACGATTTCAATCTCCAAAGATGGGTCTCTGGTTACTACTCTTTTTAGGAAACCTTCTGCATCTAATTCCCTTCTCAAATGGAACAGTTTCCATCCAAGATCTTTAAAACAGGGTATCCCTACTGGGCAATACCTTAGATTATGATGCAATTGTACAGATCTGGCGGATTTTCAAATGAAAGCCAAGATCCTGAGACAACAATTCAAAGAGAAGGGTTATCCTAATAGATGTCTTAAGAGAGCATTGATAATTGACAGGGCTGACCTCTTGTCAGATTCCCCAGCATCAATTAATGCTACCGATAAAACCATCAGGATGATTGGTACATTTGATACCGGTTGGGATGAGGTTAAAAGAGCTATGCAGAAGTTTGGGCCTATTCTACTTAAAGATACCCATCTGAAAGAGATTCTGGGTCCACAAGTTTCCATTTCAGCTAGGAGGGGTAAGAACCTCCGCGATATCCTTGTACCCAGCCATTTTACCTCTAAACAACTCTCTAATATTACATGGCTTGGACGAAGGATTCCCGTTGGTTCATTTGGCTGTGGTAGATGTGTAGCCTGTAGATACATCCTTAGAGACTCTAAGGAGGTGATGGACAGTGAAGGTAAACATATTTTCCAGATTGCTCACTTCTTTAACTGCAACTCAGTGGGGGTAGTGTACCTCCTCACTTGTAGCTGTAAGTTGATGTATGTGGGCAAAACGTTTCGCCCGTTTAAAGAACGTATAAAAGAACACGTTAGATCACCTAAGAATTGATTTGACACTCCCATTTCCAGACATCTAAAGGAACAACATAGTGGTTCCTCTAAAGACATTCGGTTCTGTGGTTTAGAACTTGTTAAGCGCGATCAAAGACGGGGCGATTTTGATAAAATCTTACGCCAAAAAGAGTGCAGGTGGATCTATAAATTGAACACTCTTAACCCAAAAGGTCTCAATGAAGGGTTCTCCTTTTCTCCATTTATTTGATAGACCAATACGTATCTTTGTATCTTTCTAATAATTATAAAAATTTCTTTGTTTCCTGTCTTTCTAGTATGATTTGTACCGATCTCACTATTTAGTGAATTTGTTTATTTGTTTGTGATCTTTATTGTACACATTATATGGTATTTTCATTAGTTTCAAACCTTGGTATGTATTTTTTGGATACTAGTTGCAATTAGATGAAAAGATCTATATTCAAGGTTTTTTTGAATTTTTTTGGAATATTTTGGCCTGTTAATCTCTTTCATATGCAGTAATTTTTAGCTTGATAGATTCTATAGTGTTTCGTTCGGTTTTCATAGTTTACTATATTGGGGACACTGACTATATGTTTTTATAAACATTAGAATAAACCCCTTTTATTTTTACTATATTAGTATTTGCCTTAGAATTCTCAGAGAATCTCTCAGAGTTATTTAGATAACTTAAATTTATACTTCGAACATATACTTTAAGCAACTTAAACCTGCTCTCTGCTTGTTAGATCTACAGTTTATTATTACCATCTCATTATGTTACTTTTTGATACTATATCAACATCGTATTTGAATAGTTCTTTGGCCTTGTACCATACTTGTAATATTAGTATCCATTTATTATGCCGACGTTAAGTTCCTCCCTCTTGGACACACGGAGGGAACGTGACTATTACACCCACCTCCCCTGATTGGTCCAATCTGTGGGTGAGGTGAGCTGTCACGTCTTCGTCACCCTCAGGTTTTGATTGGAGATTCGGAATCTGGGGGCGTGGCTATAGACCTTTATAAACGGCTCCCGAGCCACTTACCAGGTTTCTCTTGATAAAGGTGTATTTCAACGTTAATGTTTTTGTAGGTTTTGTATTTGGCTATGATGTTTAAGAATAAGACCAGCAGTTGCTCTACATAAAACAGAAGGTCATCTGCATAGGCAGAGACCTTATGCTCTACCCCGGTGAATCGAATTCCATGGACTTATTTCTTATTTCAGTCTGCTAAAGGAACACTATAGGTACCCAGGCCACTTGAAAGTTCTACGCTTTGGACTACACAATTTGATAAACCAATTTGATCACCTTCTCACAGCAAATTCTCAACATAATTGCATCAAGAACAAATGTACCATATTTAGTGCTATCATGAAAACACAATCTTATTTATGTACACAAACACAAAATTTCTGTTTGGAAATCAACATTCAAGTTTCTTCCCTTATCCAGAGTGAATGCTGATGAAATTTAGTGCTCAGTAAATGTCAAAATTCTTAGAATTTAGATATTTCCAAGTTTATTGTTTTGAATGATTTAAGATATTTGTGAGCTAGTCCCTAGTGGTTCATGGGATCCTTGGAGAAGGCACAGATCGCAAAGTGGGACATGTCTGGTTCTAAAGCTGGGGACCAGTCTACCATGATCCTATTACATTCCCTAATTTACTTCTTTATTTATTGTAGTGAATCACAAATGTGGGAAAATTAAAGGATTTTAACCAATTTTTGCTACTGAGACTCAAAATTACACATGTGCACATATCCCTTAGTCTACCTGACATAAGGAGGTCTATATAACTGAATTAGGCATGAAGAATTCTGCCTAGTATAAGTCTTGTGCTAGAGTTGGATGTTCATTAACAGTTTATCTTGCTTTGCAGTCTATTTTCATTCAAGCTCATTAATGTAAATAAATGTGCTACATCTATTCACATTTGCATGATTCCCTATACTCCTTTTATTAACAAAAAAATGCAAGGAAATTATAGATAGAAAGATGAATGTTTCATTTTTACAAAGAAAGTTTCTAACATGAATTTGTTCATAGCAAAGTGAACACTACACTGGGAGGTCAGTGGTCCATCCAATACAGAAGGTTCTTCACATATTTTTCAACATATTGAGATTGATCCACATTAGGAATGAAAGTCCTGCAAGTATATATTAACATTCACGACAACACTTAAAAAAACAACAAAAATTTATGTGAATGCCAGGTGTTCTATGTATGTGTTTCCTACAAATGGTAGAGAAAAGTAGAATCGAGAAGGGCTACAGTTACGGAATGCAAACATTGTTCATTGGGACATATCTAGTCGCAGTATTTGTGTGTGAATATGCTTTGTTGTTTTTTTTTTGCTGTCACTTATTGTACCCTTGCATGAATACAGTTTTTTTTGTGCTAACTTTATGCTCAGCCAAACATGTGCTCTAACTTTGATGGTGTTTTGTAAGCAAAAACAATGATATACTGGTAATTTTGGAGTGTTTTTGTTTTAATTTATTGTTAGATAAGTGCACTGGAGACTAAAAATAGCTAAATAGCCAAGGTACAGTCTTTAGTAGCATAGAATAATTGAACTTCATACTTTAACAAATAGCAAGCAGAAAAGCAGAGAAAAACAGCAAATGGCAAGAAAATAATTCCCATCACCCAGTTCTGTGGAATAGTGATAATAATATCAAATGTGTATTACAAAAATAGAGATTATTTCCAAACTTGCATTTTGGTTTAAAGCATCAGGAATACCTATATCAGGGCATGAATCATTAACAAAAGGTTTAATCTGCACACAAACAAAATATCAGACATTGCAGGAGAACACCATATGTTATATAGTTTAAAAAATATGTTAACGGTAACAAATGAAACTTAAAATAATTCAAGAAAGCAATTATTCAATGTTTCCTAACATTTTCTTTCAATTACCCTTTAAATTTTTAGTAACCGATTTAAACATAAAAATGTTTAGAGAAAGCACTTATTGAATATTTCCTAAAATTTTTTTTCAATTACTCTTTAAATTTTCAGTACCTGATCCCAATGACAGTAGCCTCTGGCTTCTTCAGAGCTACTGCAGAGAAAAAAAATATGTGACACATATCAAACAAGAGAGAAATGACACTGGACAACATTAATCAAAACTTTCTCATTTCCTGAAGAATTAAGCATTAAATAATTAATTTCATCACTATAGGCAGCTATAAGAGATGTATTGTGCTTCCCCGCTGGTGAGAATTTGTCCTTGTCTGATAGAGTAGATTGATATATTTATTATTTATCAGATTAATCATAGCCAGCCACATTATAGATTGGCAGCCTGCTCCATCCTGTGAAATTACAGAGGTTTGTTATTGGAATATGGGAGGGATCAACACATAAGCAGTATCAATAAAGGCAAGGTGGTGGGGAGGAACGGGAGGGGGTGAATTCATAGCAGACAGACTATGCCCTCAAGCATTGTTTTTTGAAACACCTCTCTAAAATCGGTAAGAGGAAAAGAAGATGTCATTGATCTGAAACCTCAATGGAGATTGACAATTCCTCAGGTCATTTTTATTTTTGTTTGGTGAGACTTGAAGTCCAACAATACGATTTTTAGAAGAATATCAACTACATCAGCCGCATGATGATTGTTTTTTCTTAAGCAGCAATGATGTACAGCGAAAAATCAATCTGACCAAATGTTAAAGAAAGAGTTCAAAAATTGTCCATTGCTTTTGACAATTCATGTCAACTATCAATTTGAGTAACATTTGTGGTTAGTGTATGTTTACAGGTTTCAATGGGGTGGCAATATGTCTTTATATATAACGAGTCTATAGACATAAAATAGTTGCTTGATCTGAGCATCAGCAAAGCAGAACACATGAAAAACACAGCAAACATTCATCTTTGTTGTCAATTCCTTTTCTTCTCAAATACAGAAAGGAATCCCTTTGGGGAAAATGAAGAAACAAATGTGTACTTTTCTTTGTCTTATGTCTTATCACCACAATATATTTTATTTTTCACTTGTGTTATAACTTTATGTGTCTTGTACATAGATGTGCTGCATGTCTATTATATGACTTTTTTAAAAGTTTTTTTGTTTGCAATTTTACTTTTTTGTCATAAAGAATGATACACTGTTAATCAGAATAATAGATACATCTAAAAACTACATTTGAAATAAAAGTGGAATAAACATTGTATATTTATTAAGGACACCGGGTTCCTTATTCTGGCCTGGTTTAACAAATAAAGCTGAGCATACATGGCATAAACATGTGGAATATAACTTATCAGAACAGGAAAAAATGCAAGTTAAAAGGGAGATTGCCTAGGGTGACAATATGCCTGCAGAGAGGATACATGATCTATGACTAATTAGATCAAGGTGGAATAGAAACATATAAATGCTTATTAACATAGAGGTGTGCATAGTCAGTGAGGATGGTAGTTGCTGAATGGAAGAGCACAGCACAGTGTCACATAGGGACATACAACCCATCCTCAGAATTAGGCCTGTTTTCAAATCATCAAACATTTTCATAACGATATACTGACAGATTTTCATTTTCACATTGATCAAAAGTTTCCTTTGATTTGTACTGAAGTAATGCTGGAGCACTGCCATGTACATTTTTCCTTTTCAGTAATAATGGTGCAGATTGGGGATTTATTTACTAAACTGTACATTTAATTGAATTTTAAGGAATACGCTAAACCCCTAAAGCACTTCAGCCAAGAATACCTCCCCTTTTAAGAAAAATCAATTGCCACCTTTATAAAGTGGCAAGGTCACACCAAGCTGTCAATCAGACAGCCAGGAAGGTGCTCTTCCTGATTGATTTGTGCTTCAGCATAAAGGAGAAAGCAGCACTACTCATAGAGAAGCACAGCAATTACAGCACATGTACCCTGCCTCAAATTCTTCTCTATGAGAAGCATTTGCCTGTCCTGTCCTAATGATCTCCTCGTGGACAGAGAAGGGTTGTGGTGAGGGACCCTTTTAGCTCTAGATTTTATTTATTTATTTATTTATTTATAATTGTTATTGTTTTTTTTTTTTTAATGCAACAGGAATGTTATTTGTTCCTTTACAAATTAATGTAAATTAAGGCTAAAATAGCCTTAACTATGGCCAAGATTTAATATTGCTGGATAAACTTTCCAAATACAAACATACAAAATTAAGCCCTGTGCTCAAAATCCCACTACTCTTTGATGGCAGCAATGTACGCATCAGCCTCAATAAATATTTCTTTCTTTCTTTTTTTTAGAAGGGGGTAAAAAATCTTTTAAAAAGGAGGGGAAAGTTTTTTTTGTTTTTTTTTCCCAGTATATATATAGGAGGAACCTATGGCAAAGATATGGAATTATTGCTGCAAAAATCTTGCAAAAGATTGTGATTGGATGACTCAAGACAAGGTGCTGCAACAACTAAAGAAAGTTAATCTAAACAAAGTTTCCCGGTGACACGGTATTCACCCATGAGTACTTAAGGAGATAAGTGTGTAAATAAGTGAACCTCTGTTATTTATCTTTCAGGATTCTTTTTTTTCAGGAAATGTACCAGAGGATTGGAGGAAGACAGATGTGGTTCCTACATTCAAAATGGATTCAAAATCTTTGACTGGAAATTATAGATCTGTGAGTTTGACTTCTGTGACTGGGAAAGTATTTAAAGAGTTATTCGGGGATAATATTCAGGAATTTGTAGGAAAGAATACAGGTATTAGTAAAAATCAGCATGGTTTTATGAAACATAAGTCTTTTCATCTAACAATTGCAAAAATAAGTAAGTAGCAATAAAGATCAGGGTGATGCAGTGGATGTGATCTACTTGAATTTTGCCAAGATGCTTGATATGGTTCCACACAATAGATTAGTGTTCAAGCAAAAATACTTTGGTCAAAATAGAAATTCTTGTTCTTGTGTAGAACATTGGCTTAAAATACAAAGAATTGTCATTAATTGTAAATGTTTAAGCTGGACAAAAGTGGTAACTGGTGTCCCACAGGGTTCTGTTTTAGGACCGCTTCTATTTAACATATTTATAAATGATCATGAAATAGGCATTGAAAGTCATGTTTCGGTGTTTGCAGATTACACAAACTGTGAAATAATACAATGTGAGCAGGATATTACTTCACTGCAGAGGGATTTAGATACATTGGGGAACTGGGCACTCAAATGGCAGACAACATTTAACATAGATAAATTTAAAGTTATGCACTTTGGGTAAAGAATGCACAAGCAACTTACAACCTAAATGGTAATTTGGGATAACAACACTCAAAAGGGATTTGGGAATTGGTATAGACAACAAACTAGGCAACAAACTAGGCAACAATGATCAATGTCAATCAGCAGTTGTATAAATTATTGTCATGTAATGTCATGTATACAAAGGGGCATAAATTCTCAGGATGAAAATATAATTTTGCCTCTTTATAAATCACTGGTAAAACCACATCTTTAGCATGTAAAGTTGTGCCCCTGTTCTAAAGAAGGATATTATGGCACTTGAAAAACGTGCAGAGGTATGCTACAAAATTGATAAAAATAATGGAATATTTTATTTATGAAGAAAGTTTACAAATTGAAATCATTTTAGTTTAGAAAAACAGCACCTTGTATGGGATATGGTATCATTATACAAATATATCCAGGGCCAGTACAAACCTTGTCTTGAAAAACTATTCATAAAGAGGACTAATAGGACATGAGGTATAATAAATAATAGGGACTGCACTCAACCAAAAAATAACTACAGGTTGCTAAGCTGAGCTAGGGCCAGCATACCCCATATGCATAGTATGAAAAAGAAAAATGCTCAGGCACTCACTGTGTTGAAGTATAAGCAGGAGTTTAATGGAACATCAAGTGCACAGCAACATTTCGACCTGCATTCAGGTCTTAGTCAAAGACCTGACAAAGAAGTGATTGCAGGTCGAAACATTGATGTGCACTTGATGTTCCATTAAGATTCTGCTTATACCTCAACACAGTGAATGTCTGAGCATTTCCTTTTTTTTTTTTTTATTCTTTATTTATGGTATTTAAAAAAAAAATTTTTTTAGTTTTGTTCAATAGTGTAGGAAGTTACAGAAGGCAAAGTAAAGAGGTTAATAGGATAGCCAGTATTACAATACATGTTAAAGGTGGTGTGGTACATCTTAACATGAGAACATTATTTCAATATTTCATTTTCATGTAACATGTTTCAGAGGTTCCCTTTAACTTTCTCCATGTAATATACATTTTTTAGTTATCTTTCGACAGTAGAAGTTGTTAACGGTATGGTTGTGGGAGTAATATAACTTGTCTCTTGTTATACATGTATTCTCGTGCCAGGTCAGAAGGGATTTAGTGTATATACTTTGAAACCTTATGATATGGTTCTTTGTTTTGAAGGGAGAAATATCCAGTGCACCAAATTGGCGGCTATGTGCCGTTCCGTGCTGTGACTGTGCTGAATCTTTGGAGTTTGGGATAAGTGGCGTGTGGTGGGTGTGTATGCGTAGTGGTTCTGGGGCCCCGTAGGTCTATCCAACCCAGTGTTGTGTCCAAGATGGCGCACCCGTGTCTACTGCTCAAGTGTAGGGGTCTTCAATTATGGGATGCCGTAATCTCGTGATGTAGTGAGAATGTGGTCTGAGACTGAATGCTATCTGTGGGGCGTGTGTTGTTCTAGAGGCCCCTGGATGACCATTCATTTATGGTCCCTCTTTTCTGTGTACTTCTTATTTGTTCCATGGTGCTTTTGTCTCTGCCTATTTTGGGAACTGGATATATATTTGATCCTTTATCGGTGTGGGTGTTTGGTGGGGAATGGGAAAAGTTATGGATCTGAAGTGGGTAGCTAGGTATGGAGGGCAGGGGTAGAGAGAGGAGCGGGGGAGGACAGGAGAAAAGGGGGTAGAGAGTAGTGCAGTGTCCCCCCTCACCCCTCCTCACTCACTCCTAGCCTGGCACTCGCCATGGCCCTCCTTACGCCCAGCCCGGCGCCTGCCACGGCCTGCCACGGTGCACCATGGGTCCCAGATTTTGTGGAAGGACCTGGTGTTATCGAGGATAAGTATGGACAATTCGTCCATCTCCATGGCTTCTCTTATTTTCCTTTGTACCTATGGGATTGCAGGGATCTCCGTGCTGCCCCAGTGTGTGGCTATTGGTCTCCGTGTTGCCAGCGCTACTTTTGCCACCAATTTATTTTGTGCCCTGGTCAGTTCCTCGTGGGGTTTAGACAGTAGCCAGATCCATGGATCTAGGGGAAGGTCTATTTGTAGTGCTCTGGAGGAGAGACTGGCGACTTCTCTCCATAGTTGGGATATGTGGGTACACTCCCACCCCTCTCGTCCCTCTCTCTGCAACCCTTCCAGCAGCAGTCAGAATCCGACCGTTGCATTTCTGTGAGCCTCAGGGGGGTAAGATACCAGCAGAGCAAAGTCTTATATGCCTGCTCTTTATGATTGACACATATAGTGATCGATGCAGTGGCCTCTCAAATGTCCGCCCAGTCCAATGGGTCTCCCCGGGGGCCCAGATCTATCTCATATAAGAAGGATTCTGAGGGGGTGTTTTGTGTCAGAATGTTGTATAGGATGGAGATTTGGCCCTTTTGTATGGCAGTTTGTAGGCACATTTTCTCTAATATAGTGAGCTTTGCCGTTGCAGCCGCTGTGACATTTGGTGTGGTAAAGAAGCTGCAGATCTGGAGATATCGGAAGTGATCGAAAGTGTTAAAGGGAGTGTTTTGTGGTAGATCGGAGAAAGGGAAGAGTTGGTGGTTACGAAAAAAATGGCAGAACCGAATGAGGCCATTAACTTCAAAGTGGGCATAGTGTTGGGGTGTCATACCCGGGTAAATTGTTCGTTCCTCAGTATTAATGATCTTGTGTTTGTGTGTTGTCCTGTCCCATATTTGTATAGATGTCTCCATGGTGTGGTTGGGGGGACCCTGGGTCTGTTCTGGCTTTAGAGGTACAACAAGGGGAAATCCCTGCCAAAGAGGTCATGTTCCAAATCCACCCATAACTTGATCCCTGCTGGGGCATGAAGGTTTTGTATTGGTGCTAGTTGGGCTGCTTGGTGATAGGACTAGAAGTTCGGCAGGCCAAGGCCTCCTTTTTATGTAGGATGTATAGTGTGATTCATTTTATCCTGACTCTCTTTCCTGCCCAGATAAATTTATCTATCTGCGTTTGGAGGGATTTCAAGTCGGTTTTGGATATCGGGATGGGGAGGGTTTGAAACAAGTATAGGAACCGGGGAAGCAGGTTCATTTTCACAAAGGCAAGTCTGCCCAGCCAAGAGATAGACATTTTTTGCCACGACTGCAGGTCCTTATTAGCCAATTCTACCAGCAGGAGGTAGCTCAATCGGTGCATAAATTGTAGGTCTACTGGTAAGTATATACCTAGGTAGTGGATGCATTTTTCCTGGAAGCGAAATGGGTATGTCTTTTGCAGCATTGAGCATAACTGGGGGGAGTTAGGATTGGCATTGCTTCTCTCTTATCTAGGTTCAGCTTATAGCCCAATATTTTGGTATAGTCGTAGTAATAGTACATGCAAAATCATCAAAATGCAAACAATGCTAAATGGTTGTAATAATCATAATGCTCTGTACAATGATACAGCTGGCTTGATGAATGTAAAACTAAGTGAGGGGATGCCTTTAAGATGTCAGTTTACACTTGCATCCATGTGGATTTAATTTGATAACATTATTCCTATGGCCTACCTCAACAAGAATTTTATAAACAGCCATAAAAAACATCCACCTTAGCAGATTGCACTGATGTGTATTTATTTGTTGATGTTTCAGTGATGGGGGAAGAATTTGTGCAGTATTGAAGAAGGCTAAAATGTATACCATTTTATATAAATAGGGAGCTCTAACTTTACTTATCATATATAAAACGTACTTTTAGAATGTTGCATAATATATTAGAACGTAATGTTATGTGTATACAAATACATGCCTGTATTTCTCAATTTTTCTAAAAGAAAAACAATGAAGGTGGTCAAAAATAGTTGTACAAAATTAAAATGAATACTACCAAAATATTCATTTTAAATACATTTTTGTAATCCTTTAGGATTTGTGCTCCAGTAGTCTTCCTCTATAATAGGAATGGTCGTGGGGGACCAAGCTGTCAATAACATAGAAATGACCAAGTTATTTGTATTGGCTTTGTAGCTTTATAAGATTTAAACTCACTGCCTTAAAACTTCTATAGCATTTTTTGCAGTCTGTTCTGATTTGCCTGCAGATTGTTTGATTGTTTTTTTTGTTTTTTCTTTTAAAAGATGCTGACAGGCTTCAGGGCAAACTTGGGTAAATTTAAAATTTTGTTTGGTACCTTTGACATTCGTAGATGTTTTGGTTTAGTTTTCTGTAATAAAATACAAGACAATAGGCTGCCTAGATCCCAGTAACATATACTTTCAAAAGTAATGGATGATTAGATTGTGTGTCACCTTGAAGTTCGTTTTTTTTGGCAGAATCATTCAGCAGAAATTTGTACGAATTGCCATTCTTCCAATACAATTGTCCAAGTTTACATCCTAATATAATTAGCAATATTTAACAATGCAGTGTTTGTATCCTTTATGTTAAAATATTTTATTAATAAATAAATAACTTAAAATTATCTGGAGCAATCTAAATAAGCACATTTATTTGAAATCAATGTAAGGTTTAAATATCTTGCCTTATAGTTGTAATCACATTTATTCCAGCCAGTAGGTCCCTGAATCTATATTTATGTGAAGCGTATTAACTATTATTGGGTTGAGACTTTAATAGGTTTTTTTTAATCTTAATGTCTACTTCTTTGGACAGAAGATGAAAGGGGAAACATTATGGAAATGGCTTTAGAAGGGATTTTCTTTAAATTCCCCAATATGGGGATATAGTATTTGGTAAATTAATCTTAAAGTAGGTGTTGGATATTAAGGCTTCCCCTGCAACAGAATGGAGGGTTGGTACTTGCTGTTATTAGGGTATAATAGACCAGGTACTGCCCACCCTCAACAGTATATGTAGGCAGTCTGCTCGTGGCCAGGCGTCACCAGCAATGTACTGATTATTATAACAATCCAGCACTGTAAATGGATAAAGGGTAGGGAGATCATTCAACAAGCAATGCATATTTATCAGACTAGTTAATGGAAAGGAGTGAGTTCTTATACTGGCCATTCACTAATATTATTATTCTACAAAGGGTGAGTGTACAGGGGTATTAAGCAGGTCTCCCTTATTTCATCATGACAGATTGTATGAAGAATGAATTATATGATCAAATTACATTTATCATGCTATTTGTTCTTAAATCAATTCAGTCATACAGCTGCTCATTATTTCTATTCATATGAATGCAATGAATAATGAAAATATAATTTAGTTTTGCATTCATCCAAAAAGTCTATTGGTTATTAATTGATTTTATAATTGCAATAGATTTAAAAACATTAAGGGGTGACAAAGCTTATCTTTATGCAACAGTCATTCAGAAATCACCTTGAGGATGGCAACTATAGTTATTGGAACTTATTGGTGGTCTATATATTTTCATCCTCAGAAAAAATACATTTCTATTTTCTAATTTAGTTATGGAGTGTTAATTTACTAAAGTTTCTTTAAATAAGCTGCAAATCAACATATTTTGCTACATTGGCATACAGAAGAGTCCTGTTATATCATAGGACATATATTTAATTAGGAAAAAATGGGAAAAAATACTGGTCAGTATTAATGTGAATAAGTAACTATGCTTTTTCAATTTAAATATTTTTTGGATTACATGTTCGTACAACACAATCAATATGGTCTTTATTCCTTTTAGGATCTGAGCAGCTTCTAGCAATCACTGTATGAGATTTCCATCTCATGAAGTCTTTAGTCAAATGTTAGTTGACGTCAAGGCTATTAATAAACCTGAATCCACTCACACTCACATCATACACAGTGTCCATGTTGTTATTGTGGAAGCTTCGGTCCAACTATAATGAAGCCAAAGCCTCCTGCGTCCACAAATTGTTGCAATGGAGAGCAATATTAATAGGATTGGACTGATTTCAGCAGAGCATTCAGCACTTTCTGTTCCTGTAAGTCCATCTTCTAACTATTTGTTTGTTAATCCACCAAGTGTACAGAGCTATAGAGGTTGTTACAATTTATAATAATTGTAATAATATTAATAAAAGCGGCATCACTGATTCTTAGTAATTGAATCCCACAAAATTGTTAAAATCAGTTTATGGAACATAGCAAAAACAGAACAATATATGATATTTGCCTTGACATGGCAGGTGGGCATCCCTCTCATGGCCGTTGGAGTAACTAATTAACCTCCATTTGTTTAAATATGCATAGGAATTTGGCCCAACCTAAGAGGTTTACCTTTATATGGCAGGTGGGCATCCCTCTAATGGCCATTGGAGTAACTAAATAACCTCCTTTTTGTTTAAAGGACCACTATAGTGCCAGGAAAACATACTCAGGAAGGGGTTAAACACTTACCTTTCTCCAGCGCCGGGCGGGGAGCTGTACTCCTCCTCTCCTCCTTGCTCGCGACGTCATCGGCTGAATCCGCATGCGCGGCAGGAGCCGCGCGCGCATTCAGCCGGTCGCATAGGAAAGCATTTACAATGCTTTCCTATGGACGCTTGCGTGCTCTCACTTTGATTTTCACAGTGAGAAGCACGCAAGCGCCTCTAGCGGCTGTCAATGAGACAGCCACTAGAGGCTCTGGAGGTTGGATTAACCCTCAGTATAAACATAGCAACTGCTATGTTTATAAAAAAAAAGGGTTAATCCTAGAGGGACCAGGCACCCAGACCACTTCATTAAGCTGAAGTGGTCTGGGTGCCTAGAGTGGTCCTTTAAATATGCATAAGGATTTGGGAACAGCGCAGGTTACTTTTTTTCCTTTGGCTTTTACTGTATGTATTGAGGCTGATGTGTACTGTGGTCGTTAATGCCGCCCAAGAGTAGTGGGAGTTTGAACCCAGGACTTTTTGTGTAAATATATGATATGTGCTACCACAATATTGTAAGAATATTAACACTTGACTTGAAAAGTTGTAATACTTCCTACTGCACAAGGAATACAATGTGCAACACGGTAATATATGTTTATTCATATATGTTGGAAATCTAATGTCCTGGTACAACACGTTGATTTGACCAATACTGCAAATTGATGTCACTACTATTATTTAATAATAACGAGGCTATAGAAATGAAAAATAAAAAGTTTTCCAAATGAATCAATAGTTTTAGAAAAACTTTCAAAATGATTTACCTACAGAAGTCACTATTATATATATGGGGATTTGTGTAGATACATTATTTGGAACGTTTTTCAGTACTGAATATGTGTAATATATGTTAAATGCTACATGTATAACAAAAAGTTTGAATACCCTGTCAACAAGAAAATTTACATAGAATAGTAGATAATTTGTTAAACAAATGTCAGTCATATGCATATTACCGCCAGGAGTTCTTTTGAGTATTCTATTTAGAAAAAATTAATTACATTTTTCATGTGAATTGGATCTCTAAAGAAATAAAAAACAATCATCTATTTCTTTTATTATTGCTGTCGTCTATCCCCAGTGACATTATTGTAAGCAATTCTGACTATAGTGGTTCTTACTCCTTTTGTGCCATTACTGCTATAGATAATTAGTTATAATAATGTAAAATCACAATACCATATTCAGTGTGCAGCCTCAATTCTCACCTGACCACATTGGTTGCTGCGGACATATTTTAGCTGTTTAATTATATAATCCATTATTTATTTCCTTTATGCATTTTGCCCCAAGCGATAGACAATTTTTGTCACTCATGCTTTTTTGGACTACAGCTAATCATTACAACTAACCTCTCAGCCAAGGACTTGTTAAGGACAAGAGGTATCATTGTCCACAACAGACTGAGTTGATACAACCTATTGAGTAAACAGTTTGATAAACAATAAAGCAACCGATCAGAAGACTTATAGCAAAATAGATAACAAAAATAAAGGAGTGATAATAGTATTTGAATGTGATTGAGGGTCCCACCAGCTATTTGTTCCATACAGTATGGCTAATTCTGTATTTATGTGTAAAGTAGAACATATTCTGAGGCTCTGCTGTAGATAAAACAAAGGTAAAATGATAACGGTAGTGACAAGGGACATACTTTAATAAGTATCTAATTAGAAATACCCTCATAAACCATATGCCACAAACCAGAGAAATCAGGTCCTAGCCCAGATGCTAACAAACAAATGTATCACTATAACTTCTGTGGAACAATCTTCTTATTGACAAATATGATATGTGTGTTACAAGAAGTGAGGAACCGCTAAAATAGAACCTGAACCACATTTTGCAAACATTTCCAGGTATTGAGATACAGTCGTATAACTATAGACAGTAAAGTTCAAACATGGTTTGGATAGAATCAATGATCCAGCCTTGAGAAGAGGACATTAGAAAATGAAACCAATGACCAAGCACTGAGTTTTTCTAGAAAGGGATTGTAGTTGGATCCTCGTGGCATACCCAGCACAATATGTGTGTATACAGTCATCTTAGTAAAAATGGGCATATATAAACATTGTTTAAAGCTGACCATTTTTAAAACATTACGTTACTGGAAAGCCTCTTCCTCCCTGTACTGTACTTACCATTAACCTTGTTGTACTATACGTTTCGGTACTCTCATAATGAAAGCCAGATCCTCAATGATGTAGCACAGAAATAACACAATAACACAGCAACAGGTAGTTGCTAACATACGCCCTCATCTCCATGGTTGAGCTGTTGGACTGATGTATTTGTAAAAATGAACAGATGAATACAGCAGAAAATTGAACAATGCAATAACTTAAACTCAGCAGACTACAAGAGTAGCATATCACAAGAGTTCAGTTGACAGCAGGAACACTGAAATCCAGCAACACATATTCATAACATCCAGCAGGACTGGATGAGGACAGGAATCCAGAATCTAAAATAAACTAATTTCTGAGGTAAAGTCCTAAAGCAGCGTTATACTTTTTTCACACATATGCTGTAGCTCATTTAGTTGGCCAGCATCACTAAAGTGTTAAAAAGAATATCATAAAGGAATGCCATTGTCTTTTTTTTTGTAATGGGCAATGCCCAGCTAGAACTAAATCTCAAGTGAAATTATATGAATTCAAATGCACACCTCTTTTAATAATCTTTTGTATATATTTAACATTTCAGAATGTCAATCAAAAAGACTAAAGCACAATTGTAGTTGGGAAAGAGCAATGAGTCCTCTGGTGCCATTCTTTGGGTAAGAGTGAAAACAACACCCAGAGGACCCAGATAAACCTTTGGAAAATGTAGTGATTTTAATAACAGGGGACACCAGGAGACTCCTTAAACCATAAACATAATATCACAGTGTAGTGGTTATGGTGCCTAGAGTGCTCCTTTAACATCACAATATGTATTTTATCCCTCTAACTCTCTCTATGTATATCTATCTATCTATCTATCTATCTATCTATCATCTATATATCTATCTATTAATTTATCCATCGGGCTGTCCCTCTGGCTTTCTAAGCACCATTATTTAACATAAACATTTATCTACCGTACTGCAATAATATTGAAAATGTACCATGTATCATCGTTTATTGTATGTAAAATATATTTTAAAGCAAATATCATGTAATTATATTCTTTTTTAAATTGTTTACGTTTATTATTTTTTCTCTTTTACCTGAAATATGACCCAGCATGCTTTATAATGTTTTAGAGAATATTTTAATTGCAGTATTAAGAATACATTTGTAATCCACTGATTGAAGACTTTATTTCTCTCATTCAATTCCAGAATATGAATGAATCAATTTGAAATGTAATTGTACTTTCTAAGAAAGATACAGAGATGAAATGCAGGGGGCACCATATCACATGCAAACCGTATTATCACAATCAAACAGGAGTATAAAAGAATCACGGACATAAAAAAAATACCAGTGTCAGTCTTTAAAAAAAAAAAAAAAATGATAAAAAAATGTGAATAAATGAATAATTTCCAATCCGACAATAACTAGATTGCTTGTATTTTACTTCCAAATGTTTTCTTAAAAAAAAGATCTCATCAAAAGAAGATACAAAGAGGGTCTGTCTTTACCAATAAAATTATTTCAAACTGTTTTTTTATTCTACTGAAAGAACCCATTTTGCGAAATGATTTAGCTGAAATCTTCTGGGAGTAACCCTTGACATAAAGTCATATTGTGTTGGAGTTTAGTCCTAAATTCATACATCAATTATTTACTTTCAACGCAGATTGTATAAGTGTAGAAAATTACTAGGAATGATATTTTCTCTGAGGCAGAAAGAATGTGATACAGCGAATACATCCCCACCTAATGTGCTGTCCTGCTGTCCATAGGCCAGAATTATTTATGCATTAGAAAACAGTGTGTCAGGGCAAGAAGAAGAGAGAGAGAGAAAAGACACAGACACATTATTTTAAACCTTTCATAACACCTATAAATATTTCATGACAAATAAATAAAGAATGTCGGGCTTGTTTGGAAGACAGCTGTAGCGGCATGGTTCAGTGCTCTGTAGAACTCAGGGGACACTATGCTAACCCCTCAGTTAAGCCTCCATTGCTTTTTAATCATCCACTTAGTGCATTGTGGGTAGGGAAGCTCTCCAGGTGAGTTGGGAAGCTGGAGGTTATATATTTGAATAAAGCTTTTAACTTGATTTCCTTTATTCTCATGAAAATAGATAAGGTGTCTGATAGTTTGGCTAACATTTTGTTTTATTTTTCTACATTCTGTGTGGTTTCAGGTTTTTGTGTGATAATTAAAAAAGAAAAGCATACATAAATTGAAATTGTGTAAAGCATTCCAGTGCCATACGAGTATTGAATGCATCACCACAATCACACAATTGGCTTTTATAAGCAGTTAAACCGAAAGGTGAGTACTTGGTGTCCCATGGATTAGAGATAATAATGATAGATCAGTAAAAAAAAAAAACAAAGCAAAAAAAGATATTTTATATATATATATATATATATATATATATATATATAAATATATACACACACCCCATTTTATATCTACTTCTATCATTGTTAAACTGTTATTTGGTGTTATTATATTTAAAAAATATGTATACTCATATCACAATAAAGTGATCTGAGTATACGTGTAAACTGAGAAATAAAAAAATAATTAATCTGAGATTTGAAGACGCTTGTGTAAATTCTGAAAGGGTGCGGTTGGATTCATTAAAACAGGGGTGCCCCAGACGTTTTAAACTACAGTTTCCATGATGCTTTGTCATTCTAAAGGCCTGCTAAAGGCATGCAAAGCATCATGGGAGTTGTAGTTTTACATCATCTGGGGATCTACCTTTTTGACTACCTTGCTCTGAAACATTATTTGGAATTAACCAGTGAATTTCAAATCTTAGGCCAAACAAGCACAATTGGAAACATTCTCCAAACTCATAAATGTTGGAATACTCATAAAGCAGTAATGCAAGAGCTCCTGATTCAAATGGAGTCCCTTAAAAAGGAGAGTGATACCCAAATAACAGAGCTCACTGCCCGACATCACCTACTATGATCCAATTACAAATCTCATTTGGATGATAAGACTTTTAACCAGCCTGACGTTTCTTTGCTGCCAATGTAAATTCCTCCTTAAGTTTAGATGAGAAAAATCTGGCTATCAAACTTGCTATATATATGGACATAAATATAATTGCCTCTAATGCCTGTGCTTTTCACAAATAGTAGAATAAAAAAAAACATTTTTTATCTTTGTACACAAGATCAGCCACAACATTAAAATCACTGACAGGTGAAGTGAAAAACATTGGTTATGTTGCTACAATGGTACCTCTTAAGGGATGGGATAAATTAGGAGGAAGTAAACAGTCAATTCTTGAATTTTGTTTGTTGGAAGCAGAAGAAATGGTCAAGCAAAACGATCTGAGTGACTTTGACAAGTAGCAAATAGTGATGGCTAGATGAGTGGGTCAGAGCATCTCTAAAATGGCAAGTCTTGTGGAGTGGGGTAGTGCCTACCATAACTGGTGTAAAGTAAGACAACTGGGAAACCAGCAACAGGGGCAAGGGTGCCTAACTACATTACATTAGATTTTTTTTCTTAAAGTCCTTAATTCTTCTCCACAAGACGAGGCCTGAAACCCTTTTTTAGAGGGAATTCTCAAGGTTGAGAGCATTAGGTAGATGGAACTTTTAATTCATTCTGATAGAGACCCAGTTATGAAAACCTGCTCTTCAAATAAATATGGGGGGAACAGTTATCAGATGGCACACTATGACCTACTTCTGTATATATCTAATAATGTAGAGTTCATGGGACTGTTTTAATAAAGCTTTATGACTTAGTTTTTAGTACTTTGACGATTATGCCTAAAAAGGGCATAGTAAATGGATTGTACTTTGTTTAGAAGATTACTCAAGCCACACAATGAAATACTCAAATCCATGCTCAGTAGACTTGTGCATTTCTGAATTTTGGGCAATCAGTGATTCATCCAAATTCAACAAGTTCGAATTGCCATATGACTAAATCACGAACAAAACAAAAAATAAACAAGTGGTTTTGTTTGTTTTGTGATTCAGAGTCCTGTTCATGATGCCAAAAAAGATGAGTGGTGGAAAACAAATTTGTGAACTGATCAAGTAAGAAGTGCCCAATAGAGAGAAACAAAGTAGGAGCAGTAAATAAAAGCTATATTTATATTATTGTAATACATAATTATAGATATTTAACTGCTCCTCTTTTTTCACCCACTATTGGTTACCTCTTCTCACTTGATCAGCGAACCAAATAGTATGAAAATGTGCTTAAAAGCGTACTGCAAACTATGTAGTAGTACTATAGTGTTTCTATTAAGTATATATTTAGCATGACACTTATATGTGTATTTTTGTGCCATTTTGGTTCATTCAGAGTTTTTCCCAAAACGATTGCATAGGTAAAATTACTCAGAACTGAAACACATTGATAAAACTCAAATTATTATTATTTTATTATTTATATAGATAAAAATTCTGTAGTGCTAAACAATGGGTGGACTAACAAACATGTAATTGTAACTAGACCAGTTGGATGCATAGGAACAGGGTTAAGGGGCCCTGCTTAATGAGCTTACATGCTAGATGCTGAAGGGTAAAAGTAGGGGTTTCAAAGTAGCTTGCTAGAAAAGTATTTACTGAGGGCTTAGTAGGTTATTTTTGACAGTTGTAGGAGAGGAGTCAGGGTGTGGGTATGAAAACCTGCTAACAGTTTAATTGATATGCTTCCCTCCAAGTTTCAATGATTTTTTGAAGGAATGGAGTCTGGGGGAAAGTTTAACGGAGAAGGGAAGGGAGTTCCACAGAAAAGTTGCAGCCCTGGAGAAGTCTTGAAGGCGAGCATCAGATGTGGGAGTATGGACAGAGAATAGACATAAATCTTTGGCAGAGCCCAGGGCTTAGATGTGACATACTTGTGCGTTAGGGAGGATAGGTAGATTGGAGCAGCCTTATGTACAGACTTGTAAGCAAGCACCAGAATCTAAAATTGGAAGACAATGTAGGGACTGAAAGAGGGGGGAGGCGTGGGAGGTGAAAGTGGACTGGAAGATGAGCATCAATGTCACATTCATTATAGATTGCAGTGGTGCAAGCTGAGAACATGTAAGACCATCGAGAAGGGGATTTCCAGGCAAGGCGAGAGAAAATAACGGCATCGACCAGCACCTTAGCCGCGCCCAGCATTAAATAGGGGCGAATGCGCGCCATGTTTTTGAGATTGAAGTAGCAGAATTTGGTGGTTGACTAGACACTAGGGGTTAAAGGGTCAAAGTCAAAGAGAATACCTAGGCAGCGAGCCTGTGATGAAGAGGGGATGGTAGCACCATGACTCGGAGGGAGTTTTGTTTTGGACAGGCTGAGTTAAAGGAAGTGAGCAGCCATCCAGTTGGAAATAGCAGAGAGGCAGTCAAAGACACGAGTCAAGATGGACAGAGAGATATAAGGAGAGGACAGGTAGATTTTCATGTCATCTGCATATAAATCATAATGGAAGCCAAAAGAGCTGAAAAGTTTGCCATGGGAGACAGTATAGATTTAGAACAGTAGGGAACAAAGGACAGAACATTGGGGAATTTCAAAAGAGAGGGGTTGGGGAGAAGAGGCAGAGCTAGTGAAAGAAACACTGAAAGAGCGCTGGGAAATGTAGGAGGAGCACCAGGAGAGAGCAGTATCCCATATCCCGAGATTACAGAGAATGATAAGAAGCTGTTGATGATCAACAGTGTCAAAGGCAGCAGATAGATCAAGAAGAATTAGGATAGAGTAATGGCCGCGAGATTTATCAGCGATTAAATCATTAGATTCTTTGGTTACAGTCGTTTCGACAGAGTGACAAGCATGGAATCCAGACTGAAGCAGGTTGAGTAGAGAGTCTGTCAATCTCGCATACACAATTCTCTCAAGTAAGATAGGGCAGTAGTTGGAAAATTTTAGTGAGAGGGAGAGCAAGAGGAGACAGAGTGCGGATTAGATATGAGGGAATAGGATCGAGGGAACAGGTGGTGTGGCTGGAGGACCATAGCAGAGCAGAAACCTCTTCCACTGTACCGCGTGCAAATAAGCAAAGAACAGCAGACGGAGTGGGGTTCTGGGAAGTATTGGTAGGGGAGGGAGAGAGATTAAACATTTCTTCCCTGATTGTAGAAATTTTCTCAGTGAAGTGAGTTGCAACGTTCGTGATGGACAAGGTGGTACGAGGAGGGGGAGCAACAGAGTGAAGAAGAGCATTAGAAGTGTGAAATAGACATTTGGGTTGTAGGGACAGTGTGCTTATGAGGGTGTTGAAGTAGTTTACTTTTGCAGAGTAAAGAGCCAAACTGTAGGAATGCAGCATAAATTTAGAGTGGAGGAAGTCAGACACAGAGTGAGACTTTCTTCAGGAGCGTTCAGCCGCTCTCAATCATTTTTGGAGGATTCGGGTGAGCTTGGTGTGCCAGGGTTGTAATTTGGAGCATTTAAATGTAGGCGGTACCATGATGTCTAGTTGAAAGGAGAAAGTGGCGTCATAGAGTGAGGTTGCAGAGTTAGGGTAGGTGAGATTTGAGATGGGTAAAAGGAGAGCTTGGAGTTTGGTGAACAATTGCTGGAGGTCAAGGCAGTGGATGTTTCTGTGAGATTGGCAAGTTGAGGGCGTTGAACTTTGGATACAGTATATGCCAATGTCAATGGTCAGCAGATGGTGGTCAGACAAAGGAAATGGAACATTAGAGAAATTAGAGGTGGTACAGAGATTGGTGAAGATGAGGTCAAGAGTGTGTCCTGCTGAATGAGTTGCTGAAGTAGACCACTGTGTGAGGCCAAATGAGGATGTTACAGAGAGTAGAAGGGAGGCATCAGGGCAGTTGAGGTTGTTGATTGGTATGTTAAAGTCCCCAAGTATAAGGGAAGGAGTGCTAGAGAAGAGGTAGTGAAGTAGCCATAAAGGGGGGGAGGGGCAATAGTTGATTGCAATTCTTAAAGGAGTGGGTTTAAATAAGCAGACAGTGTGGACTTCAAAGGAAGTATAGGATAGGGCAGGGGCAGGGATGATAGGTTGAAAGGTACATTGTGGGGATAGAAGATTGCCTACACCATGTCCTTTACCGTTGTGTCTTGGCGTGTGGGAGAATTGTAGTCCACTGAAACATAAAGAAGCAGGATGAATACAGATGAATCAATTCAGATAAACCATTTTTTTCAATGTGCTCAAGTCTAATGTTCAGCTATATATTAATACACATAAAACTATCACAACTGTTTCTTAAAACAAATATTTTCACACAAAGTATTTCAGTACGTAGAAAAGCATACAGACAGCAACACACAAATTTACTTACAGCCATATTGTAAAACATGTACAACAGATAACCATTTATTGCAACAATTTAATTAACACATCTATTCGCACTTTTTCAGCTAGCCAGTAAATCACAAAGATCAACTCACAGTCATGCAGCAAAGTAAAGATACACACATTACCATTCTGTATAACACAGACTTACTCACAGCCATGGTGAAAAAAACATACCTTCATACAGTCACACAGAAAATCAATATAAAACCACTTACAATAATAGTAAAGTACAAATGTCAGCTCACCCTCAGACAAGGCATGCAGTTAATTAGCCAAATCTACTAACAATCTGTATAAGAACATCCACTCACAAGTGTATGAATGCATTTTAGTATTGGTGCATGATTTTGCTTTATGATTATACAGGCATGCATTTGTGCAGAGGGTTGATGTCTATAAATGCAGGGGTGCAGCTATGTGGAGTGTCTGTGCATTCAAATGTAGTGTGATTAGATGGACTGTTCATGTATACTTATGATGACAGGGGGTGCATATATTCAGAGTTTCCATTTGTGCCTGAATGCAGTGATGTATTTTTATGGTTTGTTGGTGTTTTTTGTGTGTAAATAAAGTATAGGGTAGTCTATATGAAAGCAGTTGTGTGAAGGGTTTGTTCATGTGAATGAAGAGATATGTGTTGGGAGATAAGAGGTATGTGTTTGGAGTGCCTGTATATGTGAATACAATAGGGTGTTGACATGAAGTGCCTGTGCATATTTATATAAGGTGTATTTAAGTGCAGTATCAGTGTCTGTATGTCAATTTGTGCTGTCTGTCTGTCACCTACAACATGTGTCCCTCTCTTCATCTCCCACAAAATATTTATCTCCAGCTTCACTCTACCACGTGTCCATATTCTCTATCCTTATTCTGTTAGTGTGACTGAGCAGCATTATATGTAAGCCCAAGCTAAGCAATATTCTTCACTGTTGCCACACAGATCATGCTCCGGAAATGACACTCCTGCGTCAGTATTTCTGCGCTAATGTCATTCAGCATGCAATTGTGTTTCTTCTTTTGTTTGACACATTTTGAAACTCTTCTTTCCTAGAATGATGTGGATTGCAACACTGGTTTTTTATAGCTTTTTTAGTTCATTATTGATGGGTATTGCTTTTTTAAAACTTTTTTTGGACAAAGTATTGTTCCTGACTTTTTGTCTCTTCAGTTTCCCTGACCTAGCTGTTTACTTAGTTTTTATTATACCTGGCCTTAGTGTTTAGTTTACCTTTGCTTTGATACTACCTCTTTCTCTCCAGAGTATTAAACTGTCCGCTCTAAGGTATAGTAATATGCTTTTTCTATCACTTCTAATAAGCCTTTGATAGATTTTTTACATTTATCCCACTGAGGATCCTTTACAGTTCACTCTTGTCTGGCGCATGCTGAAGTGGTGTGGATACAATATGGCCACTCTCTATCCATATTCACAGGACCATTGAGCTGGATTCTCACTGTAGAGTCCTCAATCAGAACTCACAATAGAAGTTGTTAAAACTCACAGCAAGAGAAAAAAAAAGTAAAATGGGGCAACACTGGTCAAAACGTAGGAGCCCACAGCCCAACATCCCTAGTGGTCTAGTATGGTCTAGCAATTATTAAACACACATATATAAATTAGAGGCCAATAATGAAACCAGGTAATGTTATGATTAATCATTTGGGAAGCAATCCTCCAGAACTCTTTTACAAGAAGTGATATTTAAGTAATTTTCCTGGCAGATATCCTTTTCTTCAAGTGTACTCCCTACAAATTTGCCATACTATTCTGTGAGTTCTAAATATGCTTACATATATACAGAAGCTTATTTTTTGAATCCTTCATTTATGAGCAAGGGATGATACATAGGATTTTGTTAATCATAAAATACAGTGAAAATGCATAAATTGGTTGCATAGTCATTTCAGCAGTCAACTGACAAATGTCCATCACCTACCATGTTAGAAAAAATAAAGTAAAGATGTAATAATATAATTCAAAGGATGGAGGTAAAAAAGAAAGTAGGTGGTATAAAGAAGTACAGTAGCTTATTAAACCTTCAATGATTTAATACAAGCACAATGGGCACCTTATTGGTATGTGATGAGAAAATATTATATCAACAACAAAGCCCCATAGCCAAGGTAGGTGTAAGGGAATCCTTGCAAAATATATGTATGCTATAATTAAAATCTTTACTATAAATAAGTGAAATTACAATTCATAATTTATACAATGCTCAGTCAATATTTTCATTTTTACATTTTACAATACAGATAAAATCATAACAAAATCATAATACAAAAAAAACACCAAGACCTACATTTGAATAAAGCAGTGTTTATTTATTTTTCATAATAAAAATATACATTCTGATTAGCATTAGAAAAATTAAGAAAGAAAAAAATAATAAAAAGAAAAAAATCAGTTTTGGTTGCATGCTTAACTGTTATGTAAATAAACCATTGGGGATACTGAGGAGTATTTCGATTGAATTCTTGTTCTTGTAGAATTTAAATGGTTAAAGATTTTATGTTAAAACATCTGCTCCCACTTGAATGGTGCGTTCTAGATCTAACCTGACAGCGTTTTAGTTGCGGCTACTAAAAGAGTAGCTGAAGAACAAAACAGATCATTACACGCTAATGTCAAGGTCACATTTGACATTTGACAATTTCAGGAATGATGTTATCTTATAGTTAAGCCATACCAAATTAACCACATATCTTTCTATACATATGAAATGAGATAAATGAAAAAAAAGATTGAGATCATATATATATATATACACACACACACACGTTTGAACTTGATTTTTAATTCTATTTATTTTTATTCTATTGTTGACTGTCTATACATACCAATCAGTCACAACATTTAAATCACCTGCCTAATACTACGTTGGCCCCCTGATGCTGCCAAAACTGTTCTGATGCATCGAGGCATGGACTCCACAAGTCCGCTGAACATGTTCTGTGGTATCTGGTGCCAAGGCAGCAGAGTCTTTAAGTCCTTCATGTTGCAAATTGGGACCTCCATGGATTGGATATATTGTTCAGCACATCGAACATATGTTCAGTCAGATTGAGATCTGTGGAATATGGAGGCCAAGACATATCCTAAAACTCTTCATAATGTTTCTCACACGATTCCTGAACATTTTTTGCAGTGTGGCAGGGTGCATTTTTCTGCTGATAGAAGGTACTGTGATCAAGAACACAATTGCCATGAAGGTGTGTATGTGGTCTGCAACAATCTCTAGGTAGGTGGACTCAAAGTTTTCCAAAGGAACATTGTCCAGAGCATAACACTGCCTCTGCTGACCTGCCTTCTTCACATAGTGCATGCTGCGTCTTCCCCAGATAAACACTACACATGCACCATCTACCTGATTAAAAAAAAGAAAAAAGAAACTTGATTCATCAGACCAGACACCCTTCTTCCATTGCTCTATGGTCCCATTCTGATGCCCAACTCCCCATTGGGCAGGTGTCACAATGGGACTCTGGCAGGTCTATGGCTATGCAGTCCCATGCGCATCAAACTGCGATGCACTGTGTATTTTGATACCTTTCTATTATAGTCACCATTAAATTTTTCAGCAATTTGAGCAACAGTAGGTCTTCTGTGTGATCAAACTGGAAAGGCTAACCTTTGCTCCCATGTGCATCAGAGAGCCTTGGTTGCCCATGACCCTGATGTTCGGTCACTGGTTGTCTTTCCTTGCATGACTTTTGGTAAGTACTAACCACTGCATACTGGGAAAAGCGAGAAAAAGTCTTCTAGCCATCAATATTTGGTCATTGTCAAGGTCACTTGTCCATTTATCCTGCTTCCAACACCTGAAATTCAAGAACTGACTGTTTACTTGCTGCCTAATATATCTCACCCCTTGTGAGATACCGTTGTAATGATACAACCAATGTTATTCTCTTGACCTGTCAATGGTTTGTGGCTGGCCATTGTATGTGTAACATAGCTCCTTGTACCCTTGGCTGGGTACCTCCGCCAAGGACCACTTCCTAGCTGGAACAGGGGACAAACCGCAGTACTTCTGCCCAAAGTCGCCTTGGCTTGACTGGGGCCCTGGAACCACTCCTTCCTGGAGCCGAATGGGAATTAGCTCTAGTCCTTACAAGGACTTTCCCCATTGAATCCCCTGCAAGCTTGATCAGCAGACACAGGCTTTTTATAGCTTAGAGTTATTAGAGTTCCCTCCAATAATAGGACGACACACAGTTTTGGAGTGTAAGCTGGAATAGAACTTTAATGGAGACACACTGTCATTTTATGCAAGTTTCCCAACAAGGATGACACCCAGGTGGACCTTGTTGGGCACAGGGACACAAAGTGAATAAATCAATAAAAACAGAGTCATGCAGTGAGACACTCCCATACACAAACAATAGAATCCCTCCTCTGTGCTTGAGAGATAATTGAATCACAAACTGTAGTAATCTAACCCAATTATCTCCAAGCACAGAAAAACAAACAATTTTATGAAACTCCAAAAAGTGCCTTAAAAACACTTAAAACCCCATCCCCTAATAGCCCCGATCTGGGTGAACAACATATCCAAAAATCATCCAGATCGGTTCAGGGGTTTAGGAATTTCCTGGAAGTGACAGTTTTGACCGACTGTGCACATGGTCCTATGCCCAAAACATTTCCAGGAAAATTAGTACTAACAGTCGGTCAAGTTTGTTAGTCTTTTACAGGTTTCCCTGCAGGGCCCATAGTCTATGGGCAGGAGGCTGGCAAGCAGGCTACTCCAGGAGCTTGTGGCAAACTCACTTGGAGAGGGGAGTTTGTCACAGTATGCTTATGCTGTGTGCTGATTATTGGATTGCTGCTTACTATGAGTTATACCTCTCATTGGGATAACTCTTCTACTTATTTATATTTATCTATTTTTTTTTATTTTTTTACCCACTGCATTTCTATGCCTGATATCCTATCTACTGCTGCAACACATTGTTTAATGTTTAGTATAAAGAAGTGTGTTAAATTTGGGCTTGCTGAACTTTTCATACCAGTGTTTTTTTTCTCTGTATTAGCAATTGTTTTATTATTTTTATTGATATTTTCATTTTTATTAAAGGGCCTCCCTTATAGTCAGATGAGACACTAATATTCATAAACCTCATATAAAGCAGTCGGTATTGGGATCCTTTTTATTCTTTGGAAAACACAGTGTAGGTGGTTTAATTGGTGATTATTGGCCTTGCATTTTGGTAGTTATGTATATAACACTACAACCAGGTCATTTTTCCTTTCTTCATGTAACTCTAATAGCCCCCACGCCATCCTGTCAGTCCTTACATTGGCTGCCCAAGATTTAGTGTTCAATTTGAAATTCTAGTCATTATTTACAAATAACTCCATAATTCTGCTCCTATCTACCTATTATATATATATATATATGTACCCTCCAGGCTCCTTTGCTCTACAAAATACCTGCTTCCATCCTCGGCTTATACACACACCTCCGACTCTCACTTTAAAGACTGTTCTAGAGTTTGCACTCTTCCTATGAAATTACAAACTCACTTCTTTAAGAAGGCATATCACTTAAACTCGTATCCTTCTCCCCTCTCCTCTTACACCTCACCACCATTTCTTCATTTCCAAGTGCCTCATCTACCATTTAAGATCTTATTTTATTGTAAAATCTCTCAAAAAAAGTGCCTTTTTTCTACTTTTACCCTGCTTACTCCGTGAGCTTGTCTTGTTGTAGCTACTCATTTTTTAGTACATCAGTTGTAGAGAGCTGCAGAATTTGGCACTTTGTAAATAATATTAATTAACATTAACATTGTTCAAACCCATTTTAAGAGGGATTTAGCATTTTTTTCAGCTATCTGTTGTAGTAGACAAATAATTAGAACACATATTTTATACATTAAATCTCTCTTAAAAGCTTGTGTTTGTTTATTGTATCAGGTGATAGAATGAATGCTGTGAGACCAAACACAATAGAATGCCCCACAGTGCAAATACAGAAATTATGTTGTATATTCTTATTCTTATTATTATTATTGCCATTAATATAGCGCTGACAGATTTTGTAGCGCTTTACAATATTATGAGAGGGAAGATTTAACTATAAATAGGACAATTACAAGAAATCTTAAAGGAACGAAAGGTTGAAGAGGACCCTGCTCAAATGAGCTTGCAGTCTATACATCACTTGCATGTCTCAAGTAGTGATGTACCGAACGGTTCGCCAGCGAACGGTTCCTGGCGAACATAGCATGTTCGCGTTCGCCACGGCGGGCGAACATATGCGCGGTTCGACCCGCCCCCTATTCGTCATCATTGAGTAAACTTTGACCCTGTACCTCACAGTCAGCAGACACATTCCAGCCAATTAGCAGCACAGCCTCCCTAGCAGACCCTCCCACCTACTGGACAGCATCCATTTTAGATTCATTCTCAAGCTGCATGCTTAGTAAGAGGAGGGAAAGTGTAGCTGCTGTTCATAAGATAGGGAAAAGCATAGCTAGGTTAGGGATAAGGGTATGCTTTTTTTATTTTATTTTTCTATGTAATGTAAATGCACTTAGTTGTCTGCCACTGCTGCCAGCTTCTGTGTCAGGCTCACAGTGCCCATTTCCCCAGTCAGTGCCACCAATTACATCTGGTGTCACAATAGCTTGGATTTAAAAACAAAAAACTTTTTTCACTGTTATAGATTGAATAGCAGTCAGTTGTCTGCCACTGCTGCCAGCTTCTGTGTCAGGCTCACGGTGCATACTGTGCCCATTTCCCCAGTCAGTGCCACCAATTACATCTGGTGTAACAATAGCTTGGATTTAAAAACAAAAAACTTTTTTCACTGTTATAGATTGAATAGCAGTCAGTTGTCTGCCACTGCTGCCAGCTTCTGTGTCAGGCTCACAGTGCATACTGTGCCCATTCCCCAGTCAGTGCCACCAATTACATCTGGTGTCACAATAGCTTGGATTTAAAAACAAAAAACTTTTTTCACTGTTATAGATTGAATAGCAGTCAGTTGTCTGCCACTGCTGCCAGCTTCTGTGTCAGGCTCACAGTGCATACTGTGCCCATTTCCCCAGTCAGTGCCACCAATTACATCTGGTGTCGTAAACTGATTTAAAAACAAAAACCTTTTTTTACTGATATAGATTGAATAGCAGTCAGTGTCCTTAAAGCGGGTGTGTTACGCTAACAGTGGATACGCTGACAAGTGCCACTAATTAGATCCTGTGTCACAATAGCTTGGATTTAAAAACAAAAAACTTTTTTTACTGTTATAGGGTGGATAGCAGTCAGTGTCCTTAAAGCGGGTGTGTTCGCTAACGGTGGATCATGACAAGTGCCATAAATTAGATCCTGTC